>FR997802.1:3060577-3672693 GCA_905475355.2 Clostera curtula
GAAATGGATAATTTGGTGCATAAAGTAATGCTCATACCTATAGTGGTTACATAAAAGCACCCAGCTGACATTAAACCATTTTGGACATCTTATCAAGATATTCAGATGAATGGCAATTTAGCGCTGCATTTCTCAGCAATTTAAGGAGAGCTTTCCAATTTTCTTTACGCAAAAGGTACTTGTATATAATAGACACCTTCTGCGATGTGCTAAACGAAGAAACTGGCTCAATAAGATTGATTCGTTGGAAAAATTGTTGTGCCAACATTAGTTGCGACGTTACGCTGTAATATAATACCAGGTGATGAATATTTAGCTGGAAAAGGAACATTTGGCTAATTGCATATTATCTAGAGGGTACTGAGTTCGTATGATCTTGTATATATTATTTTTTAGTGTAGTTTTAGTTTTCTTTTATCTTGTTAAATTATTTGTTTTATATTTAATTTATGATAATGTTTTAGGGCGTGATTCGTGCATCAAACCAATGTCGAGTCTTACCAGTGATACTTTTACTTGCAACTTGTGTTCGAAATCGTTTCACTGCGGTAAAGGTCTTAAAATCCACACCGGGAAAAAACATAAAACACCTACACAACCTTGTTTGTCTTCCTCCCTTCCCGTCACTGTAAACAATAATAATTTAACTAGTTCGTCTTGCAGCAATTTACACTTACACCTTAGTGATCTGAAACGTACAATACCACTGATCAAAAGAATTCCACGAGGCGCTAGAATTTCTGTTGCTACTAAACTAACGGAGGTAATAAACAAATGTGTTTACACGAACTCGGCGACAGATTGGAGCAATCTACTGAAGTTTTCTTACTCAATCCTTCATGTTAAATTTAAAAATGAATTATCTCTTACTCAAAACATTAAAAATAACTGCAGCTCAACTTTGACTGCACCTATTCCTTCAAAGCTTTTGAACACTTTCAATTTATGTAAAAGAGTTGAAGACAAAGTAAGCGATGGTGACTTGAAAGGTGCTGCTCGCTTACTATTTTCTAATGATTCTCTTTCTCCAGATTCCTCTGAAACTCTTATTGCACTACAAGAACGACACCCTACCGCCCAAGATCTAGCTTCACATTATCCCACAAGTTCGTCCCCCACGGATACGAGTCAGTGCACGCAAACCACTCCACCTTCTGCTTCTGCTCTAGTTTCCACTATCTATCTTCAGTGTACTAAGAAAGACATTGAAAAGGCAATATTCTCATTTAAAAATGGCTCCGCATCTGGCTTAGATGGTATATCTCCCCAACATCTGAAAGATCTTATATCAAAATCAGTGGGCGACGCCGGTCAAAATCTTCTTGAATCCTTGACTAGTATAGTTAACTCAATGCTAGCCGGTAAAGTCAACACAGATATAACTTCTATACTTTATGGTGCTAACTTAATTGCTTTATCCAAAAAAGATGGTGGGATACGTCCTATAGCGGTAGGATCCGTATTTCGCCGCATTGCATCCAAAATTGCTGTCCAATATGTTTCTGCTAAATTACAGGGGCAATTCGCTCCTATCCAATTAGGTTTTGGAGTCAGAGGTGGTTGTGAAGCAGCTGTACATGCTACACGCACATTTTTAACGAATTGTGATCCTAGCAATGTATTGTTAAAATTGGATCTAAAAAATGCTTTTAACTCGGTCAATAGGGTGCCTATGCTGCAAGAAATTAAGAATATTATACCCGAACTTTTCAGTTACTTGAATCAATGTTACGGAGAACCCTCAAAGCTAACTTACAGGACTCATGAAATTTCCTCCGAGGTAGGATGTCAACAAGGTGATCCCCTCGGACCTGCCATATTTAGCCTTGCAATAAACTCCATTGTTCAAAATCTAACATCTAAATTCAATATTTGGTACTTAGATGATGGGACTTTAGGTGGCACTGCAGATACTGTTCTTTGCGACTTTGAACATATTATTAAGAAATTTCAAGCTATAGGCCTCCAAATAAATTTTAATAAATGCGAATTGTTTTTAGGCGATTCACTACAAAACAAAAATGAAATCATCAGTCAATTTAATTCCGTAGCACAAAATATCACAGTAGTTAATAAAACTTCCCTTTTTATATTAGGTTCACCCATCTTTTCTGAATCATCTACACCAGCTTTGGAGAAGGCAATAAATAAATTTAAAGAAAATTCTGACAAATTATTACAAATAAACCCTCATTCGGCCTTTTTTATATTAAAATTTTGTCTTTTTGTTCCGAAATTTACCTATTTATTGCGATCTTCACCTCTCTGGACTCACAAGAGTTATCTTTTATCAATAGACAATCTTTTAAAATCCAGTGTAGAAAGTATATTCAATCTGAGTCTGTCTGAAAAAGCTTGGATTCAAGCTACACTTCCAATCAAATTTGGAGGGTTGGGTTTACGTAGAATCTCCAGCCTGGCATTGCCCGCTTTTTTATCTTCGATAGAAAGCACAAATAGTCTGTGTAAACAAATTCTGCTTGACTCTATTCAAAACACACAACTACCGATTTATGAACAGGCCCTGTCATCATGGCACGTCTCGGGGCCTGTTCGTGACCCAACTGTGCAAAAATGCTGGGATGATCTAGCTTGTTTAGCCACTTTTCAAAATCTTTTTTTAAATAGCTCGGGCCATGAGTCAGCTAGGCTTGAGGCAGCTTCGCGTAATGAATCCGGACTCTGGCTTCATGCCTATCCGAATATTAATACGGGAAGCTGCCTTGACCCTAACACCATACGCATAGCCATAGGCTTACGTCTCGGGGTGGTTTTATGCACACCTCACACCTGCCCATGTGGTGTAGAGGTCGATGCTTTTGGTCACCACGGTCTCTCCTGTCAGAAAAGCTACGGTCGTTTCTCCCGTCATGCCGCTCTGAATGACATTATCCGCCGTTCTCTTGCCACCATCAACGTACCGGCTATTTTAGAGCCGAAAGGTTTAGTACGTGATGACGGTAAGAGACCTGACGGTATGTCTCTTGTTCCATGGGTTAGGGGTCGGGCGCTAGTGTGGGATGCTACGTGTGTTGACACATTAGCCCCGTCTCATATTCATGGAACAAGCAAAAGAGCTGGCGCGGCGGCAGAGACGGCTGAACTTTCAAAATTTCATAAATATAGGGGTATCGGCGCCGAATACATTTTTATTCCATTTGGCGTCGAAACTTTGGGACCGTGGGGTCCTAATGCATTGGGCCTCTATAAAAAGCTCTCAAAAAAGCTTATAGAGGTGTCAGGCGACCCAAGGGCTGGCAGCTTCCTCGGCCAGCGTATAAGTCTGGCCATTCAAAGGGGAAATGCTGCCAGCATTTTAGGCACTTTACCACATGGGCCTAATTTATTAAATCACTTAAATTAGTTTTAATTTATTATATATATATATTTTTTACATATTAAACTGTTAATGTATAAATAAATAAAATAATATTTTACCTCCATAAACCTTCGTCTACACTAACACAACACAGGTCCAAATATAACACTGCAATAATTTAGGAAAATAGTTCAACAGGAAAATTGAAATAATAACAAGAGACTGAGTGTCAGTATTCAAGAGCTTTGTATTTTCCTTTATTTTCTTAACCATTCCAATACTTACTCTTTAACATACATAAAAAATATATTACAAATATCCCAAAAGCGGTTTGGTTTACATTTTTCTCTCGAAGTATGAGAGATAAAATTACGTTTTTCTGAACCAATTTTGACCTACAAATGCATGTTCTATCGGCAAAAATCCATGTACGAATGTTTTTAATAATACTTTCATTACACACAGCTGGTGAACAAAATTTTAAGATAAATATGTACTGATTAATTCTTGAAATTTTACACATAGTATATACATATATCGGTAATAAATAAATAAATAAATATCCTTGGACATTTCACACAACGCCATCTCGTCCCAAGTTAAGCAACTTAATGCTTGTGTTATGGTAACGAGATGGATGATAAACTACTTATATACATTTTTTTTTTGTAAATACATACATATTATAGATAGAAATGACACCCAGACTTCGAGCCAGTGCCTCTGATTTAGACAAAGACACTGGCCCGACCCCGGAATCGAACCCGGGACCCGTTGATCCAAAGGCGGCCCATCTGACCACTAGACCAACGAGGCAGTCAAAAATCAAGTAATAGTATAGATGTTTTCATTTTTATTTTATTTTGCATGTATTATTCTTCACCGTATAAATTTATTATTCTTAGTTGGCTCACTACACTGAATTCTTATTATTTTAGTGCATCTAGCCCAAGTCATTCTCTGCTCCACCCTATGGTTGACTGTTAGAGAATGCCTGTAGGCATTAAGTCCGCCAATGTATTTTGCATGAAGTATTAAAATAAAATAATTAAAGGGTTTCCGTGAAACTCGGTACATAAGTTAATAATTTATTTGGAAAACACTTTCAAGCTATTTGAATGAAACTGAGGAAATTGAAATGTAGAAAAAACTTTTCACTTCAAATATTTGTACAAGTTTGATTCCGGAAACCTTTTTTCCTCTAAGAATAGCGGCACAAATTCATAAAGAATGAAACATTTGCAAGTGAAATGAAAGAGAGACGGGAAAAATAAAGGATCCCGGACGGAGAAGAAAAATCCATTGTTACAATACTCTCGAATGGGACTATTTATGCGTACGCAAACTTGTTGCGATATTATTTTAAATATTAGAAAAAATACATTAATGAAATAATTAAGACAATGTCATATCAGCTCCTTGTATTCAAAAGATGAACATAAAATATTAGTTAGTGCTATAATCTACTTTATATATGACAGCTACATGAGTCGCTTTAAATAAAGTTTGTATCTTTACAATAGGTATTGTTTTATTGATAACTCACTAGTTGTCCTCTTAGGCCGTTTGTCCACCGCCCGCCGTCACCGAACCGTCACCGAGAACGAGATTATTTCGGGCCGAGTTTAAGATGACGTGACGGTGATCGTTTGTCCACCGCGACGATATATCCGTGGTTCAGTTAAAACAAAAACCGGGCGAACACTACCGTGTGTTCAAGCGGTGTTCAAACACTACCGTCGCACCGAGTCGCGGTGCGACGGTAGTGTTTGAACAAGAACAAACCTGTTTTGTATTGCCCGCACATCGGCCCGTCATGAAACCGTGCCGAGTTCTAGCGGTCACGCCGAACTACACGAAACATCGGCAGCCGGGATGAAGGTTCCCGGGTGACGGGCGTGCGGTGGACACATGGCCATAGTAAATGTATGTATCCCTAAGGGTAGGCGCGCACGCAAGGTAGGCGTGACTTTTGTCACCGTGACATTAAAGTGTTTAACATTGTCACGTCACGTTTCCAAAGTGGAGTGCGCTCACGAAGTGACAGTGACAAAACTTTCTTTGAATCGAAGCGTCATTTATCGATATGGATTTCGAAGAGACGGTCGTTTTCTGTGAGCTTGTTTGAGAATTTAAAGAAAGTGAAAATGTTTTTACATGTTGCGACTAGTTACCCCTAACATTGGAAAATATTATTCTACATAATTAATATTATAAAGGCGAAAGTTTGTAAGTATGGGTTTCGCGTAAAAACTACTGAAAGGATTATAATGAAACTTTACAATAAGATAGCTTATACATCAGAATAACACATAGGCTATAATTTATAAAGATATATTGTATATTATACATAATCTAACAATAAATGTCAAGTAAGCGCGGGTGAAACCGCGGGGCGCAGCTAGTTCTACATATTTCTTCCCACGCCAAATTCGGCAGTCGGAATGCAAATAGCGAACGATCGACGCGGAGAGTGACAATTTTGGTCACCCGTCGCAGGTTGACGTACGAAAATGTCACCCAGATGTCACGTCGTAACATCTTCATACTTAGTCACGGACTTGATACAAGTGAAGAAGTGCGCGCCTACCCTAAGTCAGCGCCGTCATCTGGTTCTCGGTGACGGCCCGGTGACGGCGGCGGTGGACAAACGGCTTTAGAATAACTTAAACGACGAAAATCTTTTAAAATTCAGCGGCACTTGTTTCCAAGCCTGTGGCATGTAGCAGCCATCGATCTCCGCAACAGTATCCAAGGGAAGTGGTCGTCCCGCCACACGTCGCTACCATTGTTCAAAGTATTATACCATGACAACTCACAAGCATGACGCCAAATACCGCCAATAAATAAAGTTAAATCTCATGTATTCATTTCCAATAAGCTTGCCGTTTCGAATCCAAGTTCATACATATTTAATGTTTCTTTTTTACATTATATTTGGTAACTTAAGCCCGAGCAGCTTAATCCCAGGCTACGAGGTCAACCGGATATCTATCGATCGGAAGTTCTCTCAAATTTGTCTCAAAGCATGTCTCAAAGCAAAGCATACCTCTTACAAAGGAAAATTAGTAATTACCAACCCATACCATCCTGAGGGTGTCGTAAGAGGCGACTAAGGGAACGCAAGAGGCAGATCATGTAGCCGCAAGAGAATTAAATCTTGATATAAACCCTGTGCCAACCCCTCTTGCCAGCGGGGCGCAGTAGGCTAATTTCCCTCCATGAATTTGGAGGAGGCCCGCCTCAGTGGGCCACTCATGTGCCGAAACGACGAACGACGGGTGGGGCGTAAAACAAGATTACTTCTATTCCTAGTATTCACTTTAGGAGTGTCACTTAACCTTGTCAAAAAACATCTCAATATTTTTCCGAACATACAATATGTATTTTTTACGAGTCAGGCCTTCTATAAATTTATGGAAGAATATTGACCGTACCACGCCGGCAAGACGTGTTGGCACAGTGTTTTTATAAAGTTTTTTTCCATAGTGGCTTCGTGATTTTCCGTGTGGTGACGGATTTAGAACACATAATGTCACCAGCCGATTCCATCCTGAGGGTGTCAAAGTGTAAGAGCCGACAAAGGGAAATGACAAGGCCGATAACATAGCAGTAAGAGAAGGAAAACTTGATACGAAACCATGTGCCAACCCGTCTGGCCAGCGTGGTACATTATGCTAATTAGCCACCATCACTACATAATATAAAACAAAGTCGCTGTCGTCTGTCCGTCCCTATGTATGCTTATATCTTCAAAACTACGCAACAGATTTTGAACCGGTTTTTTTTACTAGATAGAGTGATTCAAGAGGAAGGTTTATTTGTCATAATTGCACCCGTGCGAAGCCGGGGCAGGTCGCTAGTCTAATATAAAGGGGGGTGATTCAGCAGTGGGTCATTTATGGGCTCAGTAGTCATAGTAGTAGGAGGTAATCTGCCTCTGGGGTTTCGTTAGTCGCCTCTTACGACACCCTCAGCATAGTATGGGTTAGTGACCTTTTATAAAATATATTACGATATTACATTCTTTGTTGTGCATTCACAGAAAGCGGTAACAATCATAAATCAAATAAACATGAGCACATCACAAATGGCGATCGGACATCGGTTATTGCTGAAAGCAATTTTTCCAGACAAATATTGGTTTATTATTTCTATTGGATGTAAGCAATACAGTTTAAGAGACGACGCGACGTAACGAAGTGACAAGGTAGAAGAACATTGATATGACACCCTGTGCCTACCTGTCTGGCCAGCCAGTGAGCAAATTTCCCTCCATTCTTGTTTTCATTCGGTTTTATTAAATTATGTTAACAATTTTCATTCGCACTAGGTTTCACAAATCACTTTCTGGTGTCCGCAAAGGCTTTTGCCCGACCCTGAAATCGAACCAGGGATTAACAAACCCAAGAGTATTAATTAGATTCCGATGTATACCCAACGAGAAGCACTGATCTGAAAGATAATTTGACGAAAGATAAATTGACGAATTGATCTTATTAGAAATGATCACAGAGTTTCTTGTTGCATTCTGTAGCTACGTGAACCAGTAATATTTGGGTAACTTGGATGTGTGGTGACGATTTTAGAATACATGGTTTCACCACCCCATTCTCTCCTCAGGGTGTCGTAAGAGCCAACAAAAAGAAATGACATTTTCATATTTATTTAAATAGATATAAATGACCAACTGCGGAGTCAGGCCTCCTCCAACTAAATGGAGGGTAATTAGACTCCCGTGCCACGCTGGCCAGACGGGTTGGCTGGCACAGGTTATTAACTTGTCCTAGTCTTACAGCTAAGTTTTGGCCTTATCATTTCCTTTTGTGATGGGATGGCGATAATAGTATCATAGTTGAATTTGGAATATAGATTCCAAATTCATCCAACACCATCTTTACCTAAAATAATGTATTAAATAAAAACTATTGCCTGGTAAGGTAGAGTCGTGATATATCTGACAAATCCCCCCTAAACTACATGAGGTTTCAAACAACTCAACAAGGTCCGCATTAGCTTTCATGACGCGGACTTGATATCTATGAATAAGAATTGATATAAAACGCGTTCATTTCGCCAAGTGCAGACATTCGTGCGTGCCTGCGCGGCCCTTTGATCCGAAGAAATATATAGCGGCCAAATATTGAAAACGTGATGTTAATACATGATACGCAAAATACTTCGTCGTAAGCTATTAGCGCGTATATACATATTGAGATAGAAATAAGAAATAATTTAATATTATTTAACGCTCTAGTCGACTAAACATGAATAAAAAAATCGAGTAGTGAGACTATGTTACTACGTCTCTTTAAGCCTTGTATGTCCAGAATAAACTTTTTTTAAACATAACCATGGCCACATTAGATACATTTTTGCGCCCAAGAAATACCTAATAATACTTCACTATCACTATCAACACTATAACTACATATTAAAAAACAAAGTCGCTGTTGTCTGTCCGTCCCTATGTATGCTTAAATCTTTAAAACTACGTAACGGATTTTGATGCGGTTTTTTAATAGATAAAGTGATTAAAGAGGAAGCTTTCTAAGTAGGTATACCTAATACATGCATAATATTGTAGAGTGTGTTTACAAATAAATTTAGATTTAAAACATTGCGCCCGTGCGAAGCCGGGGCGGGTCGCTAGTACAATTATAAATTCTTTAAAAATCCTGCAAAGGTCAGCGTAATGAAATCAGTTGCCCAATTAGTGACCTCGTCTTGCACAAGAGGTCCGCTCGGGTAAAAGGCAGCCTGTTTGTCCAAAGGGACAACATAATTTCCTCGTAGGTAAAAGTATTAGCTATCCCTTAAACAGTATTACCTACGTGAGTAGAATAACAGAACAAACGTTTAGCCTCCAACTGCTGTATTTTTAAGGTGAATATGTCATTATATCCTTCTGTCCGTGTGGTGACGGATTTAGAAAACTCAATATCACCAACCCATACTATCTTGAGGGTGTCGTAAGAGGCGACTAAAATAATGCAAGAGGCAGGTCACCTAGCCGCAAGAGAAGAAAACCTTTATACAATACAAACCCTTTTTTTTTTTTTTACCAGGGCCACAGTATTCACTCCCATTACGGAAGCATGCTCCGTGGCCCTGGGGGCCTTGGCCCGCCTCTTATAAAGCTAGTGGAGCCCCATGCTCCAAGGCGGGCCCCTCCGATTATGAGGCGGGCTCTGTATTGCCCTCCCCCATTCCACCGCTGGGGGCGCACGCGAATCGCGGCGCGCTGTCCTCCCGGGGCCTGTTTTGCGCAGGCGACGGACTTCCCAGGTCAATCGCCCGCAGGCCCACTTACGGCGGGCGGAGGTCAGCCAACGCCCTCCGGCGCCTGTTGCGGCGCTGGCGATTTGGGCGCTGGGAGGCCAACTCTCTGGCCCGTTCCGCCTCCTCCTTGGCTGTCATGACGGCTTCACAGAATGAGGCCGTCTCCCTCCAAGCCCTCTCGCTCCGGATCATGGATCTAACGAGATCCGGCAGCGAGAGGCTCCCCACAACGCGGACTAGGTTACGTCGCGGCCTATCCCACGCACGGCACACCTCCAGGGTATGCTGCGCGGAGTCCTCAGCACCATCCGCGCAGTGGTGACACCCCGGAGTCTCCTCCCGGCCAATGCGGCACAGGTACTTTCCAAAGCACCCGTGCCCGGACAAAACCTGCGTCAGCCGGAAGGACAGTGCACCATGCCTCCTCTCCAGCCATTCGTCCAATACGGGACGAATGGCTTCTACGATTGCGTGCCCCGCACTAGGGCTCGCCAGCCGTTCCCCCCACTCTTGGTGGACCGTAGCACGCAGCTCGATCCGTCGCTCCTCCACATCCCTAGGAAGGGGACGCCGCCCCTGCGCCACCTCTGCCACTCGCCACTTATACAGGGAGGCGAGGGCTTTAGCCTCGAGCTCCCACGGGGGCAGCCCGGCCAGGAGGCTTGCTGCTTCGAAGGAGGTCGTGCGGTACCCCCTTATTACCCTGACGGCCATCACCTGCTGCGGTCTTCGCAGCAGGGCAACGTTACGGGCCGTCAGAGATTCCGCCCATATGGGTGACCCATATACGGCCATCGACCGCACGACCCCTGTGTATAGCCTCCTACAGGAGACGTTCGGGCCCCCAAGGTTGGGCAGTAGCCGTGACAGTGCGGCAGCTGCGCCCATTAGTTTGGGGGCCAACCTTCGGAGGTGCTCCCTGAAGGTCCACCTTCATACAATACAAACCCTGTGCCAACCCGTCTTTCCATCGAGGCACAGTAGGCTAAGACTCACCAGTGGGTCATCTATGGGCTGAATAGTAGTAGTAATAGTAGTTTGTGAGAGTACATTCCACCATAGACAACTAAAGGATGAGGAATCAGAAAACTTAGCCACAAGAGATGTAAAACTTGATACTAAACCCTTTATTGTTCTCGCTGGGAAATGCTTGTTGCATACCGCCGCATACCCCGTCCGGTACATGCAGGGATTATGTGGTGCTCCAGAACACTCGGCTTCCCAATAAAACGCTTAGGACGCCAGGGCTTCGAGAGAACGTAGTCTACTACTTCGAGGTCATCCTGGGTAAGTGGGATGCACTCAATCAATAAGGCTCTTCTGGGTGGCGGCTGCCGGGATGGCAAACGCTTTTAAAAAAAATAAAAAAATGAGTTTTACTTAAATATCAAAGATGTTTGGAGGGATGGGAAGTTGTACCTGTTTTAGACACCATAAAACATTGACATCTGTCTGTTGACAGAATATCTGTATTTTTGGTCATATTACCTTCGCTTAAATTAATTTCATATAAGTACTTATTTATTTTTTTATTTATTTATTTATACAAAGGATGGCCAACAGCAAAAAATTATAATATAAACATTTATATAAATGACAGGTTGCCAATAAAAGGCCCTCACTAATAGTAGTAAATTATTAAACATGGCGTGGATACCTGTAAAAATGTAAGTACAAAATAATTGTTTGGTTTGCAAAAACGAAAATGTTTATGAAATTAACAATTGCTAAGTTTGGAAAAAACTACGGCTTAACGTTCCCCTCGCGGACACAATACTTGTATGGAAGAGATCAATGTTATGTAAGTCAAACATTTTATTTAAATTTCTACTCGCTCGCAACATATAAGTGTTTTGATGGTAATTTGTGGCGACTGAGGGAGTGTGGATGAGATTGTATCTACGAGTTGTTTTGGCAGGTACATAGAAGCTAATTTTCTGAAGAATTTCAGGACAATCAACCGTGTTAGATATTAGTTTGAGAATAAACATAATGTCAGCTATTTCGCGTCTTGTTGCCAAAGGAAGAATATGAAACTTTTTACAAAGTGTAAGGTAATTACTAGAGGAGTAAGGAATTTTTAGGCGAAAGCAGAGATACTTCATAAATTTTTTCTGTATATTTTCAAGCCTGGATATATATTTCTCATAACAGGGATTCCATACTTCCGAAGCATACTCGAGAATGCTCCTCACAAGACTACAATATAAAATTTTAAAAGTTTTCGCATTATTAAAGCAGGTTGAGTTTCTAATCACAAATCCCAGTGACTTGGAGGCTCTTGAACATATATTGTCAATGTGTTGATCAAACATCAGTTTCGAATCATGTAGAACCCCAAGATCCCGAGCAACGTCAAGCTTATCGAGTTTAATGCCTTTTAGATAATAAACTGAATCGACGGTAATATGCTTTCTAGTGAAAGTCATTGCGAAACATTTAGATGGATTAAGATCTAGTAAATTATTACCACAATATTCATCAAGACGTGATAGATCTTCTTGTAAAGATTGAACATCATTCGAGTTGGAAATAGCAGCAAAGACTTTCATGTTTACTTACTTATAAACACAGCCTAACGTAGTTCTTCCATTTTGGAGTTGTTAAACAAAAGATTTTACGTAATAGGGATCACAGTGAGAAGGCTTAAAGCGTACTTTGCAGAATCAAATGCTATTCACCGATATTCCAGTTCATATTCGCAGGATATGTATTGGCACATAAGGCTGTAAAGATAAATATTGGAAAAACGATTCCAACGTTTCGGTGTTGCTTGGGTTATGCGCGTTAGAATATTGATTTCGAAACAGCTGTCTTAAGCGCTTTTGTGGCTATTTTATCATGTTTGATAGAAAATCTCTATACACAAAATGCTAGTGCATCGTTCGGTCAGTATACTTAAAAGCCTCGCTATATGGCTAATAGACGTGTATGACAAAAAAGACTTACAGAATCATCATCATCAGCCCGCACTAGTCCACTGCGTGTCATAGCGCTCTGTCTTCAGCTAAAAATAAATAAAGTTATGGTAACTAACACATAGGTACATATTTAACAAAATACAACAAATCTGACGCTAATAGATTGTTTCAAAATTATTAAAAAATTGCATTTCATTAATAGTTATTAAAGTCACTAAACGTAGCCATCTAAATAAAAAAATACTTGGCATCCTAGAGGTGTCCTGGCCATGGCTTGATGATGTTTATTACATTGCATGGATTATCGCGTTTGGTGGTGGGCGTTCCAAGGATTTAGAATACATAGTGTCGGCAGTCGGCACCGTAGAATCCGTAAAAGCCGACAAAAGAAAATAATAAGCCACAAGAGAAGAAAAACGGGTTACGAAATCCTGTGTTACCCTACCCGCCTGGCCAACGTGGAACAATAGGCTAATTACCTTCCATGTAACTACGGGAGAAGTCTATAGCTACGCTCTATAGCTGCCAACTTTAGATAATGTAGCTTATTATAATAAAATACCCACTAGATGCTGATATTGCAAAAATGTAATAGCTCCCTCATGAAATTTATTTGCCATTATAGTGTTGCATTTCACCCTCGGGATGAATACAACATTAATCGATGTTGATTTATTTCATGGATACTATAATAAGCTTTAAAGTCCTATACAACATATTTGTTGAATTTCGTTTACAACGTTTCACTTTTCAGAAGGCGCAACCTTCACATTTACTTACATGGAAATTAAAAGGTTCATAGGCTTTGTTCCGAAGCGCCGTGGTGGCGCGCGATCACGATCACAAATCGTACGGCTTAGAGATGCTAAATTGTCTTACGTAGTTCGAAAATGCAAGTCGACAACGAGAATCTATATTTTATTACGATGTTTCTTTTGAATAAACAAAAAGTCGTGGCGAGTAGTGTATTTTTTTTGTTAGCGCCCCGGCCTACCTTGAGGGTATACTAACGGCGTCGCTTAACTGTACGAAACAGGGCCACGGGTTTCGCTCCCCAATGGGGGAACATGCCCCGTGACCGCGAGGTGAACCTTTGCTCATAAAGAGGCACGTACGGAACATTGCACGTGCCTCTTTTAGGTTCCGGATAATGCCAGCACCTGATCCACGGCAGCGCTTAGTTGCTGTTACCGGTCACAGCCCTGCACGCCTGGCCGCTCCAAGATCCCACCAGCGGGATTATGCCGGCTTGGACCACACAACCACCGGTCCATGTATCGCGACAGTTTAAGGCTCCCAATGCAAATCTGAGAACAGGGAGCCCCCAGAGCCAAAACCCACCACTGCACTGTGCGCCGCTCTTCGTCGGACTCCCGTGGGCTCGCCCGGCATGGCTCCAACGGATCCTAAAGGCACGCAAGTCGCTTCACTGCAGCAAAGGGACAGCACGGCGAAAAAAGAATATGGCCTACTATTTTATCATCCGTGTGGTGACGGATTTAGAATAGTTACATAGTGTCACCACCCCGTTCCATCCTGAGGGTGTCGTAAAAGCCGACTATAGGAAATCACAAGGCCGATGACCTAGTCATAAGAGAAGGAAAACTTGATACGAAACCCTCTGCCAACCCGCCTGGCCAGCGTGGCACAGTAGGCAAATTACCCTCTATATAACTGGAGAAGGCCCGAATTCGCAGTGGGTCATCTTAAGACTGAGTAGTAGTAGTGTTTATCTCAAATTATTTTTCCACAAAACGGCAATGAATAACGTATGTTAGTAAATAATAATATAAAAATATAAATATCCTTGGACATTTCATACAACGCCATCTCGTCCCAAGCTAAGCAACGTAATGCTTGTGTTATGGTAACGAGATGGATGATAAACTACTTACATACATTTTTTTTTGTAAATACATAAATATTATAGATAGAAAACACCCAGACCCGGAACAAATACTTGTAGGTCGTACAAATATTTCTGCCGTGCGGGGATCGAACCCGCGACATGCTAAATAATCCAGATACGCACATATTTGCGAGCTTAATAGCGTATGCTCATATTGTGACGTACAAATGACACGGGTACCGCACGATTGTATTAGAATAGAATATTGAACACTGATTTAAACAACTAGCGGTAGCCGGCGACAGTTTCGATTACCACAATTTTTAAACAATATAAAACTAAATGTGAATCTGTTCATCCAATCAGTTGTCATCCAATGTTCATCGTGTCTGCCTGCGCCGATATAACCCTTTATCGGCGCAGGCAGACACGATGAACACCTGGTTGTCTGTAAGAAATCGCGATATGTATCACATACACCTTATTGTATTCTGGCTATTTTACCTTCCTTTTTTCTTGAGAATAAAAGCCGCCCTGTAGACAGACGCTAAGCTGTCTTGTCAAAGCGGATGGGAACTTAATTGGTTCCCATTATGTAATTTAAGTAAGAAACACTGGATTGTAGTTTACCATATAAAACATATTGTATTCACGAGGTGAATATTTCCGAATATGGTGATACATACACAGTAGGGATGTGCCTCTGAATTTAAATTAGCCAAGTGCGATTATTTAGAATAGCAATATGTCACGTATCCAAGACACCCTCTTCCCTTTGCGGTTTGTGGGCGACATATCAAGTGTGTTTGAAGTCTGAAAAATAAAGTGCCTACAAACTTGCTTGGAATACCAAAATCGCGTTTATTAAGTCGTTTAAAAGTTTACATAGGAGTTCGTGGCCTAAACGATAGTGAGGAATGCAAGAATAGCAATCCAACCTCTGGCCCTGCTGGATGTTGGAAGAATGTCCTTTATTTATTTTTTAAACGTAGCTCCGTAGTTGTTTTAGTAGACCAGGTATACCCTGTATCGTGGGGGCGGTTTACAAACATGGAATTCTCTAAAACGCAAATGACACCCAGACTCATAGTGTCTATAGTTTAAACAAAGACAGTTGTCCGATCCCAGAATTATACCGAGGACCTGTGATCCCAAGACCAAAACACATCATTTGATAAACAAATCAAACATTTTACAAAACAGAAGTACACCATTTGTTATAATCCTCAAACGCAGTGTCCTTAACTCGATTACGACAACCTTCAAACAAACAAAATCGTTTCATTGGTTCCTCAAATTGCCGCCTTTGGATCAACGGGTCCCGGGTTCGATTCCCCGGTCGGGCAAGTGTCTTTGTCTAAACCAGAGGCACTGGCTCGGAGTCTGGGTGTCATGTCATTTCTATCTATAATATGTATGTATTTACAAAAAAAAATGTATATAAGTAGTTTATCATCCATCTCGTTACCATAACACAAGCAATAAGTTGCTTAGCTTGGGACGAGATGGCGTTGTGTGAAATGTCCAAGGATATTTATTATTTATTGTATTTATAATACCTTTTTATTGTGACGGTGGTTAGAAACCCAAAATATAATGACATAAAGGCCAACATTACCATAGCCCATGTACCAATCTGAAGTAATTAGTATGAAATTGGATTGCAACCCTAGGTTTGCTCTAATTAGAAGCCGAGGGTGTTTGGACTTTTAGGGGTGCTCGGAAAGTGATTTGACGATAGCCTTGGGCACAGGAAGAGATGTTAATTATAGCAGCGTAGGCACCAAAGATCCAACCAATGGGAACGCCTTTCTATCCTGGCTATTTTGAGCCAGACGATTAGTGAAGTAAACAGTAAACAATGTTCTAGAAATATTACAAATTTATTTACTGTTGTCTCTGTAACAAAACAATGTTTAAATGGCACAATGTTGGGTCGAGCTTCCCCCAATTCTACGTAGGGATATATACCTACTTTTCCGTACTGTTAGACGGATGGACACAACGATTACATTGCGTATTTATTTACACTTCTGCACAAAATGTGCAAAGGCGGACTTAACGCCTTAGGCATTTTCTGCCAATGCGCGTTTTACATTACTCATCTATTATAGCAAGAATCTTCCGAATCCGAATTCTGACGAATTGAGAACCTTTTCGTGTTTTTAAGTTGGTTATTTCGCACAGAGTAACAAAAAATAGTAATTTATTACACTGCAAAGATTTAGTTTCCCTATTTCGAATAATTTACCTATTAATAATTAACGCGATTCCGCCAATGATGCGAATTTAATGTTTTGAATAGAAATAGGCATCGTTAACAAGAGAAAGTAAAGAATATGGCGCGGTAGACATGACAAATTGCTAAAGCTATATCATGCTGAACCACTGCCCACCCAAATAAAATTGGGAAAAATTGACTTTAAGTAATAGTTAATGGAAACAAAGTGGAAAATAGCGCCGCTGTGTACTAAAATCGATCGACGTTTTGGAAACAAACCTTTACAGGTGTGATAATTGAAATATTTTAAATACATGCCTTGTGGGAAGTAAAACACCAACAGCTACATACTGCAATCGGTAAACCGCACCAATTATGACAAATTGTATGCACTGGACATTCATTATGGCGAAATTAATTAAAAGCTTTTGATTATACTGTCAATTTGGTGAAAAGTAATTGATATGCCTTTCCACAATTATCCACAATATGTCTAAAAGTTGAAGTTTAACACTTCAACTTTTAGAAATTACAAAATACAAAATACAAATTCGTATATCGAACATTACAAAAAGTCTTTGTCATGGTCTTCTTCTACGTGTTTCGGCCGTGTGTTACGTCAGTAACAATATAAATTATGTTATTACTAAAGTTGCAATAAAGTCGGAGTAACTATACCTTCCAATATACTGCTTCCAAATAAGAAGATTTGAATCGGTACATTTTCTAGAAATCATATTTCTAGGTGGAGGTATAAAAGCAAACAAATCAGCGACATCGGTGTTATGTTTGTCTTAGACAAACAAGCTGACCAGACCGTCGTCGTGGGAAGCTACTAGCTACCGAATTTCAGACCGCAGAATATGGATTTAAAATAGTCCACCCTAAAATAGTTACTAGCTCTTCATAAATGAGTTACTTTTTTTAAATATTTACAAACATAAAGCATAATATCTACATAAACGGAGAAAAGGAAAAAATGTCACCGCGCGTCAAATCTATTGGGAACTGCAATAATTTTATTAAAAAGTAAATTAATTCCATCTTTTGTGGCTAATAATTTATCATCAAATACCCCGAATGGTTGGTTTAGACAAAGTTTTTGGATATTCTTAATGACACAGTAGAGTTTACGTCAAAAATTCCCAAGATATTTGAACTTTGAACATTCAGATTGTATTTAGTTGAGTTTAACTACTTTACTTCACAAAGACAGAACTTTAGAATTTTATTAGTAGGTACCAGCAGCAACGATACTATATTTCAACATACCGGCTGAAAATAAAAAAGTATTGGTAAAATTCGACCAAAAAGTGAATAATTATCCCGTATTATAATTTTGTCTGAATGTACAGGTTTATTTAGTTCTTTACATTTTTTTTCCAAATCTTGATTTTATTCTTTTATGTAACATCATTACCTTTGAATTTTCTTTCTTCTCCGACAATAACAACCGTACGACCTTTTCTTATTTCATTAGGCCGGCCCTTAACATCTGTTGCTTTGAAACTTGATGCTGTTGTTTCAACTTTCTTTTGCCATGCCACTGATTTCCTGACACCACTTTTCGAAGACTTCTTTTCGTATTTTTAAACCCTTATTCCCAAAGTACAAGGTTCAATTTCATATTAGAAGCAATTAAAAAAGTTTTATATTTTTACAATTTGCAGCACATTTCTGGAAACTTTCAGTGGAAGCCGGTATTTGAAAGCTTATGAATAAATCTTATTCAAATTGTACTGTAATTCTTCAGACAATAACAACAATGGATAAAAGTTTGAAATGTCATTCGCCATAAACATTTAATTGTTTATGTTGGTACACACAACAGTTAAATTCATTGTAGTAGGCATGTACTCCTAAATTATACTAGCGAGTCATGCGGAACGCAATCGATTTGCGGATTAAGCAAACCTATAGTTCGCATTAGACCTCCTCCATGATTCGCAGGGCATGTAAAACGAAAACCGTGCAGCGTGAGCACTGGCGGGTCACATCAAATTATTACCGGTAGTCTCCAAAGTAATGTCGCGTAGGGAAGACGGCAATCGATCTGAACGTACATCAACTGACGTATAGCCAAGCCAGAGACTTAAGCTTAAGATTCCGTCATTGGCCGGGCATTAATGTTTTTCTTTTCTTGCAATTCAAATAGCCTGTATTAATCAGTGATAATAATGCAAATGGTGAATGAATTTTTAAAATCGGGTCATACTTTTTGTGCCAATACGTTACTTTCCTCATTACAAATCTTTCCTCTTTATAATATCAGTAAAGTTAGGGAAGAGGCGAGATCGATATTTAAACACATTTAGTACTAAGCGTAGTATGTTGACACTTTTTCTTTGACTCTCGGAAGACAAAGAAATTTAAAGTGACTTATGTGTTTAATAATAAATCATCCTACAATATACGCAAATGTGTACCAAATTATTATTCTGTGAAAATCTTAAAAGTGTAGTACGTTTGCAAATTTCATACTTTAAAGTTAGTTAGTCTTGGTTACCATAACTAAATATTACTTCGATTACCTTTATATCTAGTATCTACAATTCATTATAATTCTTAGGTTTTCGCGATGATTACACATTGAAATTAAACACTTTTTAACGGATTTATCGCGTGTCTATTAACTACATTATTTAATTCCCAATGTTTCGAATGCTTTAAAACTGTTTAGTTAATTTCAATCTAAAATTCATTGTTTGATGTCATTTAATTGAGGTAAATAAAAATTCCATCCATGCAAGAGATCCCATTAAACTGTGCTGCTTAAAGATTAGATTTATAATGGTGAGTGTTATTTATAGCGTTTAAGTTGTCATCAACACATGCGCCGTATAGCCAGCAAACTTGTCACGGAACTGCAGACGACACATCTGATCAATGACTCTGAACGTTTTATTTTTACAAAAGGACCGTCTTGGGGTTACAGAGGCTTTTTTATATTATCAGTCCTAATTTATAGTGTCTAATATACGAGTATATTTAACAATTCAGTGAATGAATTCAGACCTTACAATAACCGCATGTGCAAATTCACTAGTCCGTGTGGTAACGGATTTAGTATAGACAATGTCACCAACCCATACCATCTTCAGGGTGTCGTAAGAGGCGACTAAAAGAACGCAAGAGGCAGATCACCTAGCCCCAAGAGAAGGAAAACGTAATACAAAACTCTGTGCCAACCCGTCTTGCCAGCGTGGCACAGTAGGCTAATTTCCCTCCGTGGATTTGGAAGAGGCCTGACCCAGTAGTGGGTAATTTATGGGCTGATGACTTCTACTACTCAGCCCATGGATGACACACTGTTGAGTAGGGCCTCCTCCAGCTATATGGATGGTAATTAGCATACTGTGCCAAGCTGGCCAGACGAGTTGGCACATGATTTCGTATAAAGTTTTCCTTCTCTTGCGGGTAGTTTGTAAGCTTTGTTATTTCATATTATGTACAGTTTTCAAGCGTAGCTCAAACAGTTTCCCAAAATATTCAATCTAATGCTCCTAGATTTTAGCAACTTTAATCAAGATTGTTATTTTCCGATTGTTAATGCGAAATAGAGAAATGTTCCGAATGGTGACGGATTTAGAATACAGAGTCTCACTACCACATGCCACCCTGAGGGTGTCAAAGGGCCGACCAAAGGAAATAACACTTTTAAAAACACAAAAGAAAACTTAATACGAAACCATGTGCCAACCCATCAGCGTGGCACAATTACACCTTCCATGGAATCGGAGGTGGTCCGACACAGCAGGGAGTAATATATGAGCTGAGAAGTAAGAAGTAACTACAAACTTGCGACGATGAGTATGTCGTGCATATTTCACTCATAAAGTATTTGAATCAAGTATTATCATAAACAAGAATGCAATAAAACGTTAACGCCTTGCCTCGAAGGGTCCTGGATACGTCGGCGGTTGGTACGAAAACAAACGAACTCATTTTGATGAATAATAAAAATAACTATAGTATTGGTTGTTCGCGCCGATACCAAGGCGAACGACAGCAGCCGAAGATAGCCGAGGAGTGAACCGAACCGCCTCCGGCTGAGAGACGACCATTTAAGGCCGTAGCACAGGCTCGCGAGCCCTTCTATTCGCCAATACTTCGCCGAGGCAAGACGTCCTCAAAACACGATGGAAGAACCCAAGATGGACGCCGCGCGAGGGAAGTGACCCTCTCCGGCCGGCAAGCAGATATAAGGAGAGGCGCAGCCACGCCGCCGCTCTCTGTCGTCGTCGTCGTCGTCTAATCCTTACGCCATAAGCCACGCGCCTAGTCTGTACAGACCCTACGCCAAGTCAAGAAATGTAATCCGGATTATTTAAAAATATAATTATTCCAATCTTTAATTTGTTTCAATGTCCTAGACATTGGTAGAAGACCTTAGTTTTGAGTTGGATTCGTGGTATAATTTGCATTGTTTCTTAATTAGCGTAGTGTATGACAGATGCTGTCAAGCCGAAGATGTCCTATCTTTGTGACGCTCTATAGGGAATGCTTATTACCAGGAGTGGAATTGAATAGAGTGAGTTGATAATGATGATGATGACGACATCATTTTCCGAGGTTTATTCACAAATACATGTGAATGTGCTAATGAAGAAATTAATTGCTGGATTTTTAGATTATTTACTATAGTGTAGGGTGTACATGTACCGTGGACCTAGTAGTTCATGCTGCGTGCTAGAAGGTGGCTCGCAGGTTGCTCGTGTTTAATTATTAGTTTAACATAATTATTTTTGTGTCAATAGATTTATAGTATTTAACTTAAAAAAATATTTTTTCTTGTAGGTACCTATAGGTCACTCTTTCATCGAAACGTCTAATTTTATGTCACTTGAAAAAGTAAATAGACCACCTCAATATTGTTTTCAGCAGTAGCAATAATCTCAGTAAGTATAGTTTTTACAATATGTTTGTCATAGTAAGGAAAAATGAGTTCATTTTTAAAAGCTTCATTTAGATATCAATAGAACTGCCAGTAAATATTCAGGACCGTCTCACACTTGGATATATTTTACAGGTTCTATTCATTTAAAACCGCCTCATAACGCCACTTTGTTAAAAATATATATGTATTATAATACTACCTAATTTACCTTTACCATTCCCCCTTACTCTTATTTCCTCATCTAGAAACAGAATAACGTGACTTTCTATTCAAGAATTCAAAGTAATCTAAGTTTTGTTCCACATTTGCGCATAGTGAGTTCAAAACAAAAAAAATACCTACAGAAACGATAATTATAGCTTGTTAATAAAATCCTCGCTTTTGCCTGCCACAACGAAATACAGTACAATACGCCGCTGTTCCGTTTTACGGTAAGTGTAATAGCGTTTCTCGGCACTCTGCATATTTACTTTTACTACGTCGCAACGCTCGCACGCACAAAATGTACTACCAAACATTAAAATTAAAAATATAATTAATAAACGCCTTAAATCACGCCAAATCTCACTCAATTTCTGCTCATATAAACTACACATCTGAAGCCCTGGTAGTGTGTCCTCACTCTCGCGAAAAACAACGGCTATATTATATTTCTTCTACATTATAATAAGACCATCGTCGTTTCTTCCTGAATTAAACAGTACAAATCCGAATTACATGATGTTTTATATACACGCGTTGATCTAGTTAGATCTAGTTGTCCGTGTGGTGACTAATTTAGAATATACAGTGTCACCACCCCGTATTCCATCCTGAGGGCGTCGTAAAAGCCGACAAAAGGTAATGACTAGCCGAGAGAAGAGAAAAGAAGAAAAGAGAGAGAAGAGAAGGAAAACTTGATACGAAACCCTGTGCCAACCCGCCCGGCCAGCGTGGTATAGTCGGCTAACTATCCTCCATGTAATTGGAGGAGGCCCGATTCAGCAGTGGGTCATGTACGAGCTGAGAAGCAGTAAGTAGTAGTGATCTAGTTACTTGATTGTTCTAGCTTTTATACTATACTAGCGGCCCGCCCCTCACGGATATTTTACTAAAAATACAAAAGTCTGTTAAAGTTCGACATTTATCTTTATAAATGTGTTATTTCTAACCTATGTGTTAGTTTAGTTTAATGTAACTAGTTTAGTGTAACCTAACACGCAGGTGGCGAGGCGCGCGTGCGGATGAAAAACGGCGCGCGCGGACGTGCCCTGCCTCCCCACTCCCCGTACGTCCCGCTGATACCTGATTTTGTGTTATGCGCATCGTAATGCGGCTACATTCAGAGCGGCCATAAAGATTGGCGAGGACTGTATATTTTGGTCACATTGTCACTATGCATACATAATATTATTAAAATAAACAGTGTTGACTTATTTACATTATATTTTCGTCGAAATAAATAGATTTTCTTTAATATAACTTATTATACCAATACGGTAGACGGGAGTAATTATTTTTCAGTAGGTATCTCTATGTCAATCGACATTTATGTCGAACATATTTCTAATCAGACACTTTTACGTATTTCACCAATAGCACTACAAAGAATGTTGCCCTACAAATAATCGGGGATTTTGTTTAGTTAAGTAAAAGAAAATAATGTAGTTGCGGTTGGAAGCTTACGGGCTCGTATAGTGGGATTAGCCCGGATTTCGGTTAGAGATAAGAGATAATTTGACACGAGTGGATTAGTGAAGCGCTACTAAATACAGATTAGATACAGTCTGGTTGACGGTGGGACATGGCAGCCAGTGCCGCGGATTTAATCACATCTGATCACATATGTGCTGGCTTCCTATAGATACATATTCCTTTTATGAGGTTGCTGTCATGCAACTTGTGTTGAAAATATGATTCTCGTGTGGTGATGGATTTAGGAATACACAATTTCACCGAGCCACACCATGCTAAAGGTGTCGTAGGCGAACGGAACAGACGGCCGCAGCAGAAGGAAAAATTTATACATACATCAGCGCTGGGTAATGCTGAGATGGCGACCTATTCGGCAGGACAAGCAGAAATACTTAATGTTTTATAAATATTTTTTATCTCTTACCATTTTATAATTTTTTTCTCATTCATTTAAAAAAGAAAATGATCTGTTTCTCTTGATTTATTTAATGCGTGTCCTTTATGCCGAATAAATGTATTTTCTTTCTTTCTTCTTTCTATACGAAACCCTGTGCCAACCCGTCTGGCCAGCGTGGCACAGAAGGCCATGTACTTGAAGGAGGCCCGACCATTTACAATTTAAGACAATGATAAATTTACCAGTTCGGCACACATTTACATTGTTTTCATTACTTCATATAAATAAGTTTAATACTGGCCACAGGGCTCCCCAAGGAGGCTCCCTTTTGTCTGCTCTTACGACACCCTCAGGATGAAATGGGATGGGAAACGTTTGATAACGTTTGGACGGCTTCCATCGTTTTACCGATGATTTTGCAAATGATAAGTAAAGTATTGGTTAAAGTCGGTGCAAAACGATGGATGCGGGCGGCCCAGGACCGGCCTCTGTGGAAATCCTTGGGGGAGGCCTATGTCCAGCAGTGGACATTTTTTGGCTGAAATGATGATGATGAAGCTGATAAGATGATAAGTAGCATTAAACTATTATATTAGTAGGTCATGAGTTGCTTTAGAGTGTAGGAATTAAAGGTTAGCAGGCAGCACTTTAAAAAACAATACAAAGCATTAAAGCACATAGATATTCATTGGAGGATTTTGTAATCCAATACAATTATAGTTGTAAGAATTTTTCGTATATAATAAATATAAAGAATCCTATATATAAAGAAACTTGTTATATTCGAATTGTCTTTGACCAAAACTTGGCTAAAATGTCGTCTAAGTCCAGTAGTACACATGAAACACAGTTTTAGTTAATTATGCAACCTCACGTACACTAATTAATTTGTGTATTTAACTCCTATCTACGGTAATGTGGAGTCGGTGCAGTTGTACCATAGCAAAACAACAATTTAAACTAAGCAATAAATTAATATATAGTGTGGTTAATTTATAATATTAATTATTACTCGTTTAAAAAACATGTATTATGTATTACTAGCGACCCGCCCCGGCTACGCACGGGTGCAATTATGCATGTATTATACATATAAACCAGCCTCTTGAATCACTCTATCTATTAACAAACCGTTGCGTAGTTTTAAAGCTTTAAGCATACATAGGGACGGACAAGCGACATTGACTTTGTTTTATACTAAGTAGTGATAGTGATAGTCAAAAATATTTTTTAAGAAAATAAGGCATTTAAAGTAAGCAGTCATGTAATAAACATCGATAATGGGGTACAGTTTTACGATTAATCTCCTTAATATATAATAATATGTTTAATAGATACCTTCTATGCTATATGCTTATATGCGATCAGCAATTTATATGACATTTCAGATTTACATTAATGTATTGTGGTCTGCCAAGCTCGTGGCCAATAAATAAGCATTTTAAATTATGATACCTACATATAGTCACCTACATTTTATTTATGACAACAACGAAAAACTTTTTTATCTAGTACCTAACATTGCCTTCAAAAACGGTGTATACATTTCACTAAAAATATCTTTAAATAATCCTTAATCTCCGAATATTTTAATAAATAACAAACACAACATAAAGTTATCTACTTCATAAATATTAATTTAGCAACACTGCCTGTGCAGTTATAAATTTACTGACCACAAGAAACAAATGTGTAGCCATGATTCACTAAATAAGACTTGATATACACTGGCTTTAACTAAGATACAACTATGAGAGTGACCGCAGTGGGCGCGTGATATAGTGTTATTGGCCTTCGGCCCTCGAAATGAACGGGCTAGACGGGAACCTTATATGACTTATTACTTCCAATAAAACACGAATGTACCCGTGCCGCTCATAAATAATGTGAAATTTCAGAAATAACTTCAATCTTACAAAAGTTTAGAACAAAAAGACATTAAATACATAACCAAAAAAAGTGTTTTACTTCATATGGTATTTTCAGCAGGTGCTACAAATTCATTATCCACTGTTTTTTTATTTGTGGAAAAACACTCGAGATTTGCTTACATAAAAATCGTATTCCTACTTATTTGCAGCACCTTCAAGTGTAGATTGGCGGCACATTCAATTCTTAATACGTAATTGAAGAACTGGCACAAGTGCTTCTAATATTTTGTATACTTTTTTATGTTGGAAATCCTCATGGAAACCCAGCTTCAAAGCGCCAGCTGGGTTATGAACGATGGTGATTTGAGCTTTAGCAACGGCTAGCATGTTACGCGACCGTGAATGTAATTCCATTCAATTCTATTTCTTCATGTATAAAATTGCTTTTTAAAAAGACAATCAAGAATCTCATTCTGACAGCCCCTACGGATCATGATGGCACACAAGCCCTCTACCACGGCAAGGTAACAGCACAGTCGAAGGGAAAAGCCTGTGTGCTAGCCATTCTCGTCTGGCCAGCATGGCACCGTAGGCCCTCCATGTAACAAGAGGAGGCCCGACTAAGCAGTGAGTCTTTTACGTGCTATGATGATGATGAAACTTTGAAAAAAAAAAGACTTGAGCTATCTAATTAAATGCGAAGAAACTTTTCTCCATCATACCATCATAATATGTATAACATAAATGAAATTAATAAATAATAACAAATATCCTTGACATTTCACACAACGCCATCTCGTCCCAAGCTAAGCAACTTAATGCTTGTGTTATGGTAACGAGATGGATGATAAACTACTTATATACATTATTTTTTTTTGTAAATACATACATATTATAGATAGAAATGACACCCAGACTCCGAGCCAGTGCCTCTGGTTTAGACAAAGACACTTGCCCGACCCCGGAATCGAACCCGGGACCCGTTGATCCAAAGGCGGCACATCTAACCACTAGACCAATTAGTGCAAATATAAGTGAACCATTTTGTTGAAGCAAACAGGTCCGCTGAGCAAGAAAGTCCATGCCATTGGCAAAATAAACTCGTAGAGTGCCTACTCTTAAACCCTTTTCAACATTCGTATTTACCATCTCATCGCGTGAGATTTGTCAAAGAAAAGATGTGCAAATAAGGGCGTTAGACGATTCAACTCCAATACAAAGCATTGTTTATTGTAGGTATATTTTGTCGTTTATATTTCTATGCATTTGCCTTGTTTGAAAACTGTCAGACCAATTTGTGACTATTGATTTTATAGAACAATGTTCACATGATTTCCGTATGGGGCCTCCTCCAATTTCATGGAGGAAAACTTTCCAATAGTGTCATAGTGGCCAGACGGATTAACAACGGGTATGTTTTAACTTACATATATACATACATAAAATAAGGCATACAAAAATACGCAACATCACAAAAGGAACAGATGCTTTAGCACAAGCTTTTGCATTAAAATGGAAATGGGCAGGGCACATAGCACGCTTGCAAGACCAAAGATGGACAAAAAGAGTGACTGAATGGAGGGGGCCAGCGGGCAAAAGAAAGAAGGGGAGACCGTCCACCCGATGGGAGGATTAAATCCAACGCATAGCGGGTCCAAACTGGACAATCTAGAGAAAACTGGCTCAATTTGGATTAGGCCTTTATCCTTGGACATTTCACACAACGCCATCTCGTCCCAAGCTAAGCAACTTAATGCTTGTGTTATGGAAACGAGATGGATGATAAACTACTTATATATATTTTTTTGTAAATACATACATATTATAGATAGAAAACACCCAGACCTGGAACAAATACTTGTAGGTCGTACAAATATTTCATCCGTGCGGGGATCGAAGTACCTGCAGAGGGGTTCTTACAGAATAAATTTATTGAAATAGGCATTTTCTGGAAGAAATAAAAACCATTTTTATCTTTATTTATTTATTATTATGTTTTAACTTGTCTGTTCCAAGTGTTTCTTGCGGTTAGGTTGTTTACTTCTTGCATTCCTTTACATTTATCTTGCGAAACCCTCAGAATTAATTGGTATTTGGATTGGACCTTTACATACGTGTTTGTAGGCTATAAGCTAATGGTTAGGGTAAGCGAGACTTTTTAAGATTTAACCTTCCAAAAGGTGGTCAGATATTATTATTAGCAGTACATAATAAGTGCGCTTGTATTCTCAGTTTCTTCAGCTACATTTCAGTACTTTAAGTTGAAAACGTCTGGCCAGCTTCCCATGTCCTCAAGGTTTTCCTCGTGATCCAATTAAAGGTCTCCTCGTCCACAGACTTACGACAAATATAAAGTTTATATGAAAACTGATACGAGATGACATTTAATTTATATTGCGATAATCGTTTATATTATATTAGGATTACAAAATATTTTCATTATACGTAACATAACGTGACAGATCCCTTAGCTTTCTTTCACAGAAGTACGGTTAACCAAATTGGAGGTAACGAAATTCGATCGGTTGAAAAAGGCAGCTGTTCCACGGCGGTTCTTATTTTAAGAGCAGCATTCCAAGACAATGCACTATTCAAAAGTACCTATTTGTATTCAAATCTTTTTGAAGAAAGAGAAGTGAAGTATGCTTCTAATAAACTCAAATATGTGTATTCATGTTAACAGTCACTTTACATTCTACTCGTGTTCAGTTTTCAGAGGATGTATCTATTTCTTTTAGTTGGGTAAAATTTTTGCGAATTGACCCAATCTAAAAATATGAGTTAACATACTATATACGAGTACATATAAAGGAGCTGTTCTATAAATAGATTTACTCATCTCAATATCTCTGGAAGCATAGTACCTAGAGACTTGAAATTTGGTAGGAATATTATTTTCACCGAGTAGAAGTCAGCTAAGGTAGAGGACGTATTTTATCAAATACCAAAAAGGGGGGTTGCGGGGGGGGGGGTAATAGTTTATAATATATAGTGTCTCCAACCCATTTCATTCTGAGGGTGTTCCTAAGAGCCGACAAAAGGAATGACAAGGCTGATAATTTAGGAGTAAGAGAAGGAAAACTTGATACGAAACCCTGCGCAAACCCACCTAGTCAGCGAGGCACAGTAGGCCTATAACCCTTAACGTAACTGAAGGAGGCCCGACCAAGCAGTGGGTGCTCTATGGGCTGGGTAGTAGTAGTATCGATTTCGTGTTGAAGGATAATTTGTTTGCGCTTAAACTACGATTTGAACCAATATAAAAATATGAGCTATCAATTGGGGAATGTTACAAATTTGTTAAACTTTTGGTTACAATAGAGAGAAACATGTCTGTCAGTGGTGCTTCAACGCCCAATGTTCCCGCCGACGAACGCTATCTAACCAACTTTTCTCGTTTAAACTTATTTTCTTTTATCTACGGGCGCTGCGTCGCAAGGGAGAGTCCGCTGCTTCGACTTATCGCCACTTTTATTAAATTACTTGATAATTTCAATCCCCGACGTCTACCGTAGCGGCTTGTTTACTTTTTCACAACTTGTCTAGAAGTTTTAGTTCATTTCTTGACAAGTTTTGTATAGTCCTGGCAGAAAGACATATCTAATTTGAAAACTTAATTGTTTTCCTGTTTTATTTACCGCGTCTTAGTTCTCAGCCCATAAATGACCCACTGCTGAGTCAGACCTCCTACATGAAGGGTAAATAGCCAACTGTGCCACGCTGGCCAGACGGGTTGGCATAGGGTTGGTATCAAGTTTTCCTTCTGCCGGCTCTTAAGACACCCTCAGGATGGAACACTATGTATTCTAAATACACCACCACGCAGAAGATCTACGTTAAACTCATTAAAATTACCCTCCATGTAACTAGAGGAGGCTTTGCTCAGCAGTGGGTCAACTATGGGCCGATGGGCTGGGCTGGGCAGGTCTGGATGGATGATAATAAGTTCATAAACGCACTAGCACTGGCAGCATTACCGTCCTTTACCACTTCAGATGATATCTATTGTGTTTAATGTGCTAATTTGCATGCATCTGAGCTTAAAACTTAAAAGCTCTAGTGGTTAGATGTGCCGCCTTTGGATCAACGGGTTCCGGGTTCGATTCCGGGGTCGGGCAAGTGTCTTTGTCTAAACCAGAGGCACTGGCTCGGAGTCTGGGTGTCATTTCTATCTATAATATGTATGTATTTACAAAAAAAAAAGATGTATATAAGTAGTTTATCATCCATCTCGTTACCATAACACAAGCATTAAGTTGCTTAGCTTGGGACGAGATGGCGTTGTGTGAAATGTCCAAGGATATTTATTTATTATACGTATTGATTTCTGATAAGACTTTATAAAAATAACTATACAAAATGCAGTCTATATAATAACAAGTAAAATCTACAACTGGTAAAACAACAAACGAAAGATAAAGAGATGTATTCTTACACCATCAGCTTATACGTTAAACCAACTCCTCACAATTTAGTATCAAGTTAATTGAAACACAGATCCAGCAGCCATTTTTTTAGATTGAACATGGCAGAGGTGTCTCTAAAATTAGAGCGTGACTCGGAATCGTTTACAGTTCCCGTCATTTTACAAGTTTTGAAACAATTGCTACAACGAAATGAGGACTCTATTGTTATGCTAATAAGATTTATCTGAACAATTTTGCCAGCATCTTGGGCTGGATGTTCAAATTAGAACAAAGGGTTGCCATTGGTAGAACCTTGCTCAATAGACTTTAATCAGGCTCGACGAACAAACATAAGTAATGTTTTTACAAGCTACCTACGTTATGTATATATGTACAAACAAAATGTGTTCAACCAAATATAATGTAACTAGCGACCCGCCCCGGCTTCGCACGGGTGCAATTCATTTCATCATCATCATTTCAGCCAAAAGACGTCCACTGCTGGGCATAGGCCTCCCCCAAGGATCTCCACAAAGGCTGGTCCTGGGCCGCCCGCATCCACTGCTTTCCGGCGACCTTAACCAGGTCGTCGGTCCACCGTGTGGGAGGCCTACCAGCACTGCGCCTTCCGGAACGCGGTCGCCACTCGAGGACTTTTCTGCCCCATCGGGCGTCGGTCCTGGACCTGCCCACTGCCACTTAAGTTTGGCAACGGGTCACGGGTGCAATTATGCATGTATTATACATATAAACCTTCCTCTTGAATCACTCTATCTATTACAAAAAACCGCTTCAAAATCCGTTGCGTAGTTTTAAAGATTAAGGCATACATATGACAGACGACAACGACTTTGTTTTGTACTATGTAGTGACAATACACATTTTGATGTACACACTTTTAACGGATTTATCCCGAGTATTTTACATTTTATACTACTACTACTGACTGACACAATACCGCAGTGTCTGAAGACAAAAGTCTTCAACCAATGTGTGTTGCCAGTGATGACTTAAGGAACAGAGACGTGGTCGCTCACTATGGGCTCCATCAGAAGGCTCAAAGTCACCCAAAGGGCAATGGAGAGGGCTATGCTCGGAGTTTCCCTGCGAGATCGAATCAGAAATGAGGAGATACGCAGGAAAACCAGGGTCACCGACATAGCCCACCGGATTGCCAAACTTAAGTGGCAGTGGGCAGGGCACATAGCTCGCAGGACCGACGCCCGATGGGGCAGAAAAGTCCTCGAGTGGCGACCGCGTTCCGGAAGGCGCAGTGCTGGTAGGCCTCCCACACGGTGGACCGACGACCTGGTTAAGGTCGCCGGAAAGCAGTGGATGCGGGCGGCCCAGGACCGGCCTTTGTGGAGATCCTTGGGGGAGGCCTATGTCCAGCAGTGGAGGTATTTTGGCTGAAATGATGATGACTACTACTACTCAGCCCATAATAGATCCACTGCTGGGTCGGGTCTCCTCTCATCACAGGGAGGGTAATTAGCCTACTGTGCCACGCTAGCCAGGCGGGTTGGCCCAGGGTTTGTGATAAGTTTTCCTTCTCTTGGGACGAGGTGCCTCTTACGTTCCATTAGTCGTCTCTGACGACACCCTCAGGATGAAATGGGGTGGTGACACTATGTCTTCTGAATCCGTGTGCTGGCACACGGAATCTTTTACATTATACTAGCTGTCCCGGCAAACGTTGTTTTGCCAAATCATTAACCATCCCCCGCGCAACCCCCTTCCCCGCGCGACCTCCACCCCGCGCAACCATCACCCCACGCAACCCCCACCCCGCGCAACCCCCGCGCAACACTCTAGGTCTTATGGTTCCAGAGATATCGTGAACATCTCCTATCGCAAAGTTGTTTTGCCATGTAATTAACACGTTGGCTGCTGTATCGGGTCGAAAGGATGTTATGTATATCTAGCCGTTGGTGCGGCTCTAATAATACCGTTCCAACCGTTGGTGCGGGATGGATATATTTTGTATTTTCAGCAGTACGACAGAGATAAATACAGTTTTGGAATTGCCACGTCAAGCTTTATAAAACAAGTATCCAAAATATGTATCGGGTCTTGACCACCTGATACGCACTGGAGGTAAAATATACCAGTCTAGTGCGTTTATCGGATCTTTAAGACCCGATGCCCGATGACCTGATAAACGCACTGAGTTTGTCAATAAAACAAGTAGTGAGGTGATCGTGGGTGGTTGAATTGCGTTATTAATTTATTACGAAATGAAGAAATCTAAAAGATACTTAATGTTTAGTCATGAAGGTCGTAATAAAAAAAATGCAGACCGAAAACAGACATCCGAATATTCCACAAGAGACCATAATAGGAATAAAATGCATAAGAAATCAGTTAATCCCACATTATACAAGCCCATCTACACATTTTAGTCATGAGACCTGAATTTATCCTTACTTACAATCGCTATATTGGAGAATAAATACGCTATATAGGGTATTTATTGTCCAATATATTATAGCGAAAAGTTATGATGAAGTTACTATTTGGGACTAGTAAAAACGAAACTAAATTAACCAAAAAACAATTCCTTTTATAGGCAGCTTGTATTGTTTATTACAATAAAACAATATGTCAATATCGACCTTTATTCATATCCCCTAGGTACATCCCTATAAATCTATTGATCGTTTTACGAATTGGTGCTGATATCGGGTTAAAAAGATCCGAAGAAAACAACTCTCAATTACTATTGAGTTATTGGTCCTATTCACTTACTATCGTAAATTCATGTATTTTCATTAATTATAATGAAGATAATAGGTAAACAATAAATAAATCAATTATATTTACATAGTAAAATTACATTTAAAGTAAGAATGATAAACAGATATTTTCGACCCCATAACGCACCAAGGAATTGGCTTGAAACGGGTCGAATGTATCTGATAAAGCACCAACGGACAGTTAACGAAATATCTTGCCGCAGCTAACGTGTTAAATAGGGGTTGATCGTAGAGGGGTGAAAACTTAGGGTTGTTTGTATTTTTTATGCTGAATCTTAAAAAAATAAAAGCAAAAAAATTTCTCTGAAAAATAATCAAATTTTTTTTGACCCCCCCCAATTTTTTCTTAATCCCTGAACTTAAGTAATTTGGGCGTTTGCATTTTTATTTGCACTGTACAACCACGTTCATTCATGCATTGACCCATTCAGGACCACGGTTCAATAAATCGAATAATTAACTTAGAGCAACGTTTCCAAACTCACGCATACGAATATGAAATTTAAATATTGCAAGCACTCGGAATCATAGCTGAAAGCGCAAGGCAGATAAATGAGAATGTAAGCTCAGCAAATCGGCAAATCAATCAATAATAATCACTAAATAATCGATATTTTTGTAATGTACGTGTACATACAATCTCTTACCGTCGTTTCGCATATTCGCAGAAGTATAGAAAATATAAAAAAAAAACATTTAAATTATCTATAATAAATGAATGGTGGCCGTATTCATTGACAGATAGCTCCAAATCAAAGCTGTACGCGATTTTTTTATTAATAAAAATGCTTAATTTGCTCTTTACATCAACCACCGCTTAAGGCTAATGCATTCAGCCATTTCAGAACTTGGTAGGAGCAAAGACACAGAAGATTATCAAAAAGGCGTAACCTTTAACACATTGTTACTATGAATTTAATAATTTTATGGCGAAATTCATACCAAAAAAATACGTATCGTATCAGTTTCACAAACAGAACGTTTGTGAAACTGATACGATAATCGCCAAAATCTAAACTACCTTTTTTAGCGAATAGATGTATATAAGACGATATATATATATATACGATAGAATAGACTTCCACTGCTGGTCATAGGCCTCCCCCAAGGATTTCCACGAAGGCCGGTCCTGAGCAGGTAACTTTTTAGGTCACAGTTTTAGGTAACAGGTCCATCGTTTTCCGGCGACCTTAATCAGATCGTCGGTCCACCGTGTGGGAGGCCTACCAGCACTGCGCTTGAATGAATTTGTGTACAATTTCTATTTTTATATGGAAATTCAATACTTTTACGATAATACGGTTACGAATTTAGTAAAGTCAATACTTTACTAAATTCGTAACTTACGTTAACGATCTACTTGCCAAGGGAAAATAAACAATTTCAATCAATCAAACTACTACAAATTACAACTCCACTTGGAGTTTCAGTTCATTAATCGATCACTTTATAATCATTGATCCATCGCATAACTAAACCAAAATGACGGCATATAACCTAGCCGCAAGAGAAGGAAAACTTGCTACGAAACCTTGTGCCAATCTGTCTGGCCAGCATGACACAGTAGGCTAATTACCCTCCATGTAGTTGGAGGAGGCTCGACTCAGCAGTGGGTCGTTTAAGGGCTTACTTCTCAGCCAGAAGTATATCGTTAGTTGGCATTGTGTTATTTCTGTTTTGTGACTAACCGCTATGCATCACATAACATGCCTGCGTGCCCTTGTTTTGAATAATAAACGTCAACATTGCGAACAGCCTCGCCGCCGTAGCAAAACACAAGAGCTCTCACTTTGTTTTTATTGCTCTACAGTCCAGGTTTCTTACGGTTTGATCCCGGTACACGGTACACCAAATCTTTATGCATGAAGTCTTTCTAGTGATTGGACCAAAATATTGATGTTTCTCGATTACTATTTAAAGCCTAAACTATAACAACATTCTTTATAGGCCTATAAGTTTCAAAGGGCAATGGAGAGGGCTATGCTCGGAGTTTCCCTGCGAGATCGAAACAGAAATGAGGAGATACGCAGGAAAACCAGGGTCACCAACATAGCCCACCGGATTGCCAAACTTATGTGGCAGTGGGCAGGGCACATAGCTCGCATGACCGACACCCGATGGGGCAGAAAAGTTCTCGAGTGGCGACCGCGTTCTGGAAGGTGCAGTGCTGGTAGGCTTCCCACACGGTGGACCGACGACCTGGTTAAGGTCGCCGGAAAGCAGTGGATGCAGGCAGCCCAGGACCGGCCTTTGTGGAGATCCTTGGGGGATAGGCCTCCCCCAAGGATCTCCACAAAGGCCTGTCCTGGTCCAGCAGCGGACGTATTTTGACTGAAATGATGATATATGTTTTAGCACTTCTGGAATTAGAGCTGCGCGAAGAAATTGAAGCTAAAGTGCCTCGTCCACGATACATTAAAATAACAGAGAGCGACTGTCATAGGGCAATCTACGACATGTACACATTAGCGAGACTACCCTAGCTAATGTGTCACTACAGTCTACGTAGACAGGCTCGGGTACTCTCGGAAGGCAGGTACGAGAGTGAGGGCCTCCGCGCATTATGCGGTCGCTGCGGCCAACTAATTCTTCTACGATGTATAAAGCTGCGCGCATTACGCGGCCAGCGAAAAACATCGCGTCACATACGCGGCCTATTGGCCGCCTCGACCAATCCGCGCATGCGGCCAGGCCGCGCGACTGCGATGCGAATAGAGAGCTCTCGAATTATCTACATGTCATAGATCAGTCTAGCTATAGTCGTATTTTTAATTAGACGTCGTCAACTCACGTTTACTGTTTATATATGAATATCTAGTCTACGCGTAGTGTAGGTACTGTACGCAGGCAGGCCGAAATGTCACTATATTAGAGCTATCCCGATTGGTCAAAAAACTGCAATAGGGCGCTCTATTAATCTCTACGTTTACGTAAACATTAGAGTGTAGCGACCGCCTGCTACATACTTTACACAATTTACCAGAAAAATCTGAACTAATTGCATCAAGAAATATCGCCTACAAATGCGATAGTTACGAAAAGTCCCACACCGCGATAGCGAAATTTCAAGAGCAATTCGCAAGGTTAAGATTTCCCCGACTACAACTATCGGGGGAATAGGCGCTGCGACCCCTAGCCAGACATCACACCTCGTCTGGCTGGATGATCATCCCTTTGCGTCTAAAAGAGTATAGATTAGATTAGTTGTCAAGCTGTCTAGCTCTATTCTCTCTGCGTCGACGACGCGCTTAATACTAATATATCATCATTATCATCATCATAATTTCAACCAAAAGGCGTTCACTGCTGGACATAGGCCTCCCCCGAGTTAGCCATAATCGCCACTCTTGGCAGGCGGTCGATGTTCAACAGAGCGTCACTGCTGCCCAACATATGTTGCCCCTCAGTCGCCTTCTACGACACCCACGGGAAGATATGGGGTGGTAGTATTCTTACTCCGGTACCACACAGAATATTAATAATCTATGACAATGTTAATAATTTGAGTCAACCTCTATCATGTAGTCTAAAATTTATATTTTAACAGAAGCGTGCCGCCGTGTGGTGGATTATCACTATCACTACATAGTATAAAACAAAGTCGCTGTCATCTGTCCGTCCCTATGTATGCTTAAATCTTTAAAACTAACTATCGGATTTTGAAGCGATTTTTTATTAATAGATAGATTGATGCATAATAATGTAGAGAAACTCTAATAAATTTAGATATTCATCATTGCACCCGTGCGAAGCCGGGGCGGGTCGCTATTAATTTATAAAACACAGTGTCACCAACCCATTCGGTCCTCAGCGGGCCATAAGACAACAGTAAATGATAAGGCATAGCCACCAGCATAACCTAGCCGGAAAACTTGATACAAAAACCCTGGGCCAACGCGTCTGCCCAGCGTGGCTCAAAAGCTCTCCATGTAACTGGAGAAGGCTCGACCACAGATATAATAATACTAAAGTATAGTGGCTCGACACTATAGTGAGTCATCTGTGGGCTGAGTAATAGTGTCTCTCACAGTTAATTAGAAATGAAATCAAGTCTTTCTTCCAAACTTGTAACCCGATTAAATTATGCTGAAGTTTTACAGGATTTTTTGCCTTAATGAGTTCTTAACTTTCTTCGTACGATCAATCCCGAAAGTGAAAAAGTTGGTCGACTGTCGCTCCCTTGGGTGGATGTTGTTTAACATGCATAATATCTAGACCCGTCCTCGGTTGTATCGGCAAAGTTTAACCCAGTTTTTGTTTCATATTTATAAATTTGGTTTGAGAAAGAAGCTGTTCCAAGATTTATTTACTCATTTTAACCGTGTAACATGTCTTTTTTATCGTTAACATAGACACAAATTTAGAGGTCTGTGTTTAAGTTAGGTCCTGGGGATGTCGGACAATTTCGAAAAAAAAAACAACATCTAAACGTCCTATTTTAAAACTATTTCTTAGTACAGGCATTTGGTATGAATCCAGGTGTTTTGAAAATTAATGATTTCATAATTTTGATATTATGCTCTTTCTGAATTTTAACATTGCTACCTGGTGGTACCTATGCCATATGACATTATTTTCTTTTTATTTGATTGCATATCTAAAACATGTATTAGAAAATGATATTAGGCAAATTCATTCAGCAAATACTGATATTGTTTTTGCTATGACGACAATTAATAGTGGACGGTATAAGATACAGAATGAATGATACTACTTTGTAAATATTGATATTTTTGTATATTCAAAAGATGCATGCAAATCCATGCAGTACCTATCTTTTGACACATATACATATACGGAGATACAGACACGGGACTTTGGTTTAAAATATACTACAGTATAAAATATGTACCGTGTACCATACCGCCTTGTAAAAGACGGACAATGGCGACGTGTTAGCTAGCCAACAACCACAAACCGCGGCCAAAAATTTTAACTACATTACATACCTTCTTTAATAATTAATCCGATGTCAAGAATGTTGAAATAGCTAGTGTGAAAGATTTTTTTTTCTACAGATTTAAAAGAGATCCTTAAATGAAAACTGGAACAGAAGGTCATATCCCCAATTTTTTCGTATTGCACGACTCGCAGCTTTTGGTAATATGTTCTTGATTTTCACCTTATGCCATTTAAATCTATAGCATACTTATTTTTTGTTTTTTTTTAAATTCAGAAGATTTTGTATTCGGTTTTTTTTTGCCGTCATACGTCATGCCTTATTGTGGTCGTCAAAATTCTGAGTTCGAACAATCGAAAATAAATAATTACGAGTCATTATTGACGGAAAAATATTATAATTTGCAAGAGGGGGGCTAACTTGAAGGTATATTTTTAATTTTTGTTTTAATTAATAAATAGAGAACAAACAATTATTAACAGCGAACAAATAATAACAAACGATGAACAAACGACTTAATAGAAAAATAGTAAATAAACATTTTTAATGGGGCTAACTTTAATGAGCCGTTCTGCGCTGTAAGTTCTCCGAACATAACATAAGTGGCGCCATCTCTAAACACAGCTTAGAGCTTTTTGAGTAACCAGGTGCATGAAATATAAAATAATTTTATAGAAACGCCATCTACATTTTTGCCAGCGCACCTTCAAGAACCACCGTTTATATTGTTCTAAAAACCTTTTGCAAAACCAAAATATATTTTTAGTTTTCTCGAGGTGACAGTGTTGTTATTTTGGCATGGCGAATTCGATTGAAGTACGCCATCTTCAAAACGTGACAGGACTAATTTGAGATGTTGCTGGCTTGATTACGATGTACTCGCGCTAGTTAACTTTGACTACATCAATTTAGTTTAATTCATGATGTACAAGTTATCATCGTGAACTGGAAGGTGTCGCTGCAATCGCTCCAGAGTTGCCATTTTCACCCTTAACTATTAGTGAATTTCTTTATTTAGTACATAATAAACAAAAATAATTATGTCCTTAGAGAGTCCTTATATGGCCCACTACTGAGTCGGGCCTCCTCCAAATTCATGGAGGGAAATTAACCTACTTCGGTTTGTATCAAGTTTTCCTTCTCATACCGCTACGTGATCTGCGTCTTGCGATCCTTTAGTCTCCTCTTACGACACCCTCAGGATAATGAGGGTTGGTGACATTGTGTATTTAAAAATTTGAATAACTTAAAAAAAACCCATATCCTTCCGAAGTGACAGTTTAAAGAAAATACTGAAATAAGCTGTTCGGTGTATAAATTATACTTGCGACCCGCACCGGCTTCGCATGGGTGCAATTATGCATGTGTTATACGCGTGCGTTTCTTAGAGATTATAATTTCTCTAGCTATGACAATTTCGTCACCAGATATGACCAAAATGTTAGGTAAAAAAAGTTGCTTACTTCTTCTCGATATTTTGCACACAGTATAATCATTGAGTGACCGCGAATCGGCAAACGTAATGTAGGACGGTCCTCTGCTAGATGGAGCTACGATCTGCGAAAGGTTGCGGGCAGCAGCTGGATGCGTAAGCTGAAGACAGGGCGCTATGTCCAGTAGTGGACTAGAGTGGGCTGTAGATGATGATGAGAGAGAACCATCAATAGTACTATCGTTATGACTATTGGGATTTCATTACACCTTGTTTGTTGTGGGTGGGCGAACGCTACTTACTCACTCGCATGCGTTTGTTAGAAATAGTAACCAGAAAAAGCCTAGCTTTTACATTCTATTGCGTGCGTAGCGTTCACGTCTTCGAAAGGCTGATTGCGTGCTGGCCATTTGTAAACATTTTACCAGCATTTAAAATGCTCGAAAGTCTTTGCGATGTTTTCATTGTTTGTTGAAAATTGAGGCATTGTCGGAGTCGGCTGGAAAGTTGACGGCAACTGTTTTTCCTGGGATTGCGAGGGGATAATACTGTTTGATTACAAAAAAAGGAAGGACGCAACGATATTCGAAAGGAATATATTAAAAAGTAGTAATTAAAGGAGGCCTTCAAGGAAAAACGTCGAGGAAAGTGACCAAGAGTGTATTGCTCTTGCAAGACAAGGCGCCGGTTCACAAGAGCAGAGTTGCAATAACTGCTCTGCACACGCATTGCTTCGAATCACTATTCCACCCACCCTACAGTCCAGATCTGACCCCAAGTGACTTATTTGTTCCCCAATTAAAAAATGACTTATGGGGAAGGAACATTTCCTACGACAATGACGTAAAGAAGGCAATATTGGTTCGGTCCGATGGTGTCCGAATTGTCCGAAAAGAGCTGTTCGAGCGATTAGAAGTTTTCTTTTAGGAACATTTCTTTTTCCTAATCGGTCATCGTTCGCGTCTGAATGTCTGTTTATATTCATTCACGCTACTTTCAGAAGCTACTAAAACGATGTAAATGTGGCTACCTATCAAAAGAGTGATTCTTAAAGAAGGTTGAACTATAAATTAAACACAGACCTAAAGCCTAGTTAAGGCATCACCTAAAGCCTAGTTTAGGCATAATTTCTCCACGAAGTAGAAAAAGGTAGAAATATACTTATGTAAAATATTGTAATACCTAATTCAGTCTAACTTGTTGTATGTTGTGAAGAGAAATAAAATTAGATACATTTTACTCATTAATTACCTACACACAATAGTCAAATCGGTAATCGATGTTTGCTTTCCCCCACCGTTGCACACCCTCGCGCTTCGAACCTGTTTGAGAATGAAACTGACCTAATTCTCAAGCTACCCCTCTCCGCACCCAATGACGTCACAAAATACACTTAGATCCCTATTTACAGACGATAACCAATTCAAATTTCCAGGTATTAACGATCAGAATCGCTCAACAAGACGGTCGGCGGTTCCGTCATTGTCAAACTAAGCTTTGCGGAATGTAGACAAAATCTGGGTCACCCCAGGGTGGCCCCCAGGGGCAATCGTCAATTCATGAATTAAAACACACAGGGTGACGCATAGGTTCGCGTTCATTCTTGTCGGAAGTTATTAATAGAGCACGGTTCAAACACAAGCATAAGGGATAAGTTGAAAAAAAAATCACAGAAAAAAAAACCTAATATATGCCATTTGGTTTTTTTTCCGGTAGTGCATAGCAAGTCAGGATATTACACGATGTTGTCGATTGAACACCTAAGTATACAAATTGGTACAACACTTAATTGATCATGAACCACAATCATAGAAAAATATCTTGAAAAATGTTATCGTGCTACCATAGTATATTACCTACGGAAACGCAGTTATTTGAAGGCTTCATATGTCGAAATGATGACGTCTACAGCATTTAACAACGACCCTGTGAGGCTTTTTTTTCTGAAAATTATAAACGAATTTCGTGTTACTTAAAAAAAGACTACTGATAATCGTTTTATCTGGCCAATATATATTTTTTAAAAACAGAAATAACTTTGTTTTACCGGTAATGTTACACGGCATGTACTTGATACGCTATCGTATTTCGTAAAATCCTTCCAGTCAGCCCACATTGCCACAAATAGATCTTTCATTGTTCAACGACAACATTAGTCCATTGGCGTTATCAGATTTAACCTTTGTGTGTCTATTTATAACAAATAGTTAGCCGTGGCATCTTCACGTAGACTCGACATCTTTTAAAAGAGTGGATTTCCATTACAAGTCTGTGTAATAGGCGTTATTTTTAAACTACGTTTCTTTTGAATCAATGACTCAATGCACTTTCGAAATTGTGGTCTAATAAATTTAGTAATGTCTGCCAGTTTAATGTACCTTTTGGCATAAGCACTCTCTATTATGTTCCATTGTTTTCTATCTCTTGCAACCTTCTCCAGTTGAACCACCTGTTAATTTGATTTCATTCTCTCGTCTCTTCTCTTTCCTTTCTCTATTTCTTTTGCCATCTCTAGGATACTATTCTGAAATAAACTTTGCTCCACTTGTCTTGAGTGTTTCGCAGTATATGGCCCGTCCATCTCCACTTTTGTTGATCTATCTTTAAGACGGAGATCTATTTTATTTTTGATCTTATGTACCGATGTGGTATTCTATCCTGTCTTTTGACTTCAATCATGCTATTTGTAGGTAGTAGATCCCACTACTGAACCGATTCAGAGCACGGCAGAGGCAGAGCCTCCTCCCATTACATGGAGGGTAATTACATGGAGTAATGGGAGGAGGGACGAAATCTTGCCAGCGTGGCACAGTAGGCTAATTAGCCTACTGTGCCACGCTGGCAAGATTTCGTTTCAAGTTTTCCTTCTCTTGTGGCTAGGTTTTACTATATATTATACACGAAGCACACACACACATATGTGTTTCTTTACTTAAAATGCTACGACCCTAATCCACATCTTTAGAGAGGAGATCCATAGACAAAGGTGGATATTTTTAAATAGATAATAGGTACAAATATTCGCAAATGTGTTGAAAACCTAGATGGGCACGAAGGCCACGTCCTTGTGCTATGACGCAAAAGCGTTTGTTGCCAAGCTAGGTAAATCGTATTGCAACGAATCTTCCCCCCGGAAGATAGTAACGGATAATCAGTTTATTAAAGATTTTGTTAATCAATTGATTGTTAGAATACAAAATGTCACCCATATTGAGGATGACGTAAGAGGCGATTTAAGAAATGCAGGAGGTAGACCTCCTACCCGCAAGAGAAGGAACACTTGAAACTCTGTGCCAACCCGTCTGTCCAACGTGGAACAGCAGGCAAATACGGGCTGTAATGATGATTAGAATATAATTTTAATGAAGCTTTGATTATGTAACCTACGCAATTGGAGTTCTGCAGTAGGTACTAACCGTTTATTTTTTAAATGTCCTCGAAAAATTACTTTACTTTTTACGTGCCAAGCCAACTTCTAAATATGTTTTATCTTTATTTCGACTAAATATATGTTATATAAAAAGTAGTATTACAACAAAAAGTTGCCCCGATACAATGCCAAATCAATTTTAAACAGCCACAGCCAAACAAGCTTCTATGTTTTTGGTTCCTCTTTTTGAAGTCGGTTGAAATCTGCTGGTAAAACAAGATCAACTGTAAAATCAAATCCAAACATTTAGCGATGCATTTATGGTCTTTCAGGTTACAATAATTTACAAGCTTTTTGAACGTACTTCTCAGTCCCTATATGAACCACTGCTGAATCGGACCTCCTCCAACTACACGGAGGGTTATTAGCCTACTGTGCCACGCTGTCCAGACGGGTTGGCATAGGGTTTTGCATCAAATAGAGTCTCAGCCACCGACGAAAGCCACGATGACTGTGGGCGTCCCAGTGCACCGGGACGCCCTCTCTGATAGACCTCGTCGGGGCGTCAACGTGGACTGCGCTTACGCGAACCGGTGGCGCCCCAAGCGTGCCGTGTTATGGTATACCGCTGGGGTTTTAGTGGGTATACGGGCTTTGTCCCGGGAGTCCCACATAATCACCGACCTCTCCCCAGGGGTGGTATGCATAAAGCATTTCCCCAGCGAAAACCAAAAAAAAAGGGTTTTGCATCAAGTTTTCATTCTCTTGCGGCTATATTTTCAGTATTATAATTTACTTTTGTCGGCTCTTAGGAGATTCTAAGGATAAAATGGGGTGTCAACACTACGTATTCTAGATCTGTCAATACACGGAATCCGGAATCCATTACCTTATCGCCATATCCCAATTTCTTTGTATCCAGTACAGTTATTACGCAACCTCTTCAACAGCAGCACAACAGAATGCATTGTAAATTACCACATGCACATAACCTTTGATCTTTATGGATTCCTAAAATAGGTTGGATGCGTCAGGATGCGCCGGGCGGCCGTTGACCGGCAAAGGAGGCAGGTGCTCACGCCCGGTGGGGCCCGCAGCTCCCGGCCCCGTGCCCCTCCGTGACCCGGTCACACTGCAACAAGTGTGTATCGACTGTGCCCGTTTGACATTTAAGAGCGACCTCTAATAGTTATACCGTTTTGAACACGATTTATTAAACGTGTGTAAGCACACAGCTTACTACTGAACTGCCCACTCCCTATACCAATATATTATGTACAAAAACTGCCTAAATACATGGTGATTTTTGGACCACCCGCCAAATTTAAATAGGTGGTTCAGACCATGAAAGTACACAACTTTCCCAAAGAAACAGGGTCGAAAAGTGAAAATAAATTCAATCCGCCCATAGATAACTGCTCGATCACGTGGTCGATTTCGTATGGAAGATCGGATTTTTTTTTTCATTTCCTTTCATGGTCTGAACCACCTATTTAAATTTGGCGGGTGTTCCAAAAATCACCATGTATAATAGAGTTTCGTTGGTTCGATAATTTCAGGAAATATCCACTACTGAGACGGGCCTCCTCCTTGTTCAAGGAGGGAAATTAGCCTACTGGGTCACGCTGGCAAGGCGGGTTAGCACAAAGGTTGTATCAAGTTTTCCTTCTGTTACGGCTAAGTGCCTTCTCTTGCGTTCCTTTAATCGCCTCTTGCAACACTAAATAGTAAAGACCTTCAGGATCATATCACCACACAGAAAATCCCCTTAAATTTACTAGAGTAAAAGCAGTTTCAGTTTCATGATAAACTGGTTTCACACATTGAATAATGAGTAAGGACTAAAGGACAGATTCTTGACGTGGCCAATAAAACATCTAATATGTTTTTATTAAAAAATAAGAAGAGAATGAAAACTTGATACAGGCTGTGTGCCAACCCCTCTGGCCAGCGTCACGCAGCAGGTTTGCCTTCGTGTTTTTTTTTAAACAGACCTTCTGATTACTTATATCGTGAAGGTAGCTTACAAACATACTGTAATTCACGAACACAAATGACACTCAGACTCACAGCAAGTGACTTTGGAATAGACAAAGACATTATTGCGACCCCGGCATCAAACCCGAGACCCGTTGATCCAAAGGCGGTACAACCAACGCCTAGACCAACGAGCTGACCAATTGGCTTATTAGTTAGTAAATAATGGCTGAAATAATGATGATGATTTCGTTACAGGCCACAGTTTCTGGTACAGCGACGCATATACATACAAGGTGATCGTATCAAAATAATAAAAAAAAAAAAAAAGCTTTTATTTCCTTACAAGTTACATTTCATCATCAATAACAAATCATATATAACTACGTGTGAAAATCTAATCTAAGTTAGTATATTTGTGTGTTTTAGTATTATAATTAATTATTTGGTTTTAGTATGTTAATTTGAGTCTTAAGTAAGTAGTCCTAAGTAAGGACCGCCTAGAGCGGTAAAAGCCTCCTCCAAATGCTTCCACTTTTCTCGATTTTTGACGGTTCTCGCCCATAATCAAAATAATATGTAGTAAATGTTCACCCAAATAGTCCTACTTCATGAAAACATCTGCGCGACGTACGTACACAGGAAGAAAATAAAATTAAAGATATTTTATTACCATAACTTTTCAAGCTAAATGTAGGAAAACCTCCGTTTAAATCGTTTTAACTATGAAACATTTGCTTTGTCAGCGTTGCACAAAAAGCTTTATTGTTGGTTTACCTAAGAGCGGCTTTGTTACGGTCTTGAACGCTCGTGATTTGGTAATACGCAGGATTACGGAGTATAGCGTTTGAATTGAAATGATAACCAATGCTTTCAGAACAATGTCTAATTTGTACACCTCTTGCACGGTGAACAATAGGTACCTATTGTTCACCGTGCAGCTGCCGTCAAATTACATTAGTTGTGAAACCACTTTCGTCATTACAGACGATAAATTAACCACAAGTGAGTTGGACCCCCTCCAAATGCATGGAAGGAAATTAGCTTACCATTCCACACTGGTGAACCGCTAGCCACGCACGTTAATATACGTTGTCCTTCTTTGCAGCAAGGTGATTTGCCTTGTGCTATCTTTTAATCGCATCTTACGGCACCCTCGGGATTGTATGGGTTTGTGACATTGTACGTTCTGAACCCGTCACCACACGGACACACCTACTTTACTATATAAATGATAGCTTCTGAGCTGCACTTGGTTCAACAGAGAACAAAAATCATAAAGAAGATTTCCCTGTTACGAGTATCACCAGTGTATTTTAGGTATCTACACAAAAACCATATGACCTACTCGTACGTAATCATCCATAATAAATGTAGTGCATCTCAGTGTATTAATAAGGTAACGCTTTTATTTGAAAAGCTCCTTTGCATAATATCGGCTGGGGCTTATGACGTCACTGGGACGGGGGCGCGTCATGGGCTCGGCACTGGATATCCATTCATGGACTCCACCCACACAAGTGCAATCCGCGCATACAAGCACAAAGCTTCATTGGTTTTCCGCGATGACGTCACTAGGCTCCGGCCAATCAGAGCGCGGATCCATTCAAGCTTTGCTTGGTACTTCGTTCAAAGGGATGGAAGCAGCAGTCAGCTATCGGTTGTCGCGCGGTCCGCTGGCTGATGAAGGTGTGCTTTACCTCCGGATTTCATTGCAACTATTTCGACAGAATTTTTTGACTACGAAAATTGTAGTCGAAATCAGTTAATGGCAGTATGAATAAAGGTAAGTATCAAACGTCTCATAAAAAACATCACAGAACAAATATTGTAAAATCATATTAAACTAAAATTTACACATCATATTTATTTATTGCAGTACATGGGTAAATTTCCAATAATATTAATACCACAATTCACCTTTCCTGTAACAATTAACAATGTATACATTTAAAAAATGTTATCCTACTTCCTTAAAAATTTTCAATATTTTCATTTTTTTTCGTCGCCTCCCTGTTTGGATACACGAAATATTCGTATATTTAATCACTGCACTAGCTTTACCGCTTTGTCTTAAAATATTCATTTTAATATGAAACCTTAAAATGTTATAGAAACGAAATCTAACACATATCAAGGACAAATTACATCAACTCAAACATAGCTTTACAAACTCTTTTAAATCATCAAGTCTGAAACTACCACCGGTTCAGAGCACCTACTGTTCTACTGAGCAGAAAATCTATAGTAGTAATTTTTTTCGTCTCATCACTACATAGTATAAAACAAAGTCGCAGTCTTCTGTCCGTCCCTATGTATGCATAAATCTTTAAAACTACGCAACGGATTTTGAAGCGGTTTTTTTAATAGATAGAGTGATTCAAGGGGAAGGTTTATATGTAAAACCCACCCCGGCTTTGCACTTTTATCCTATAAAACAAACTAAAAATTTCCCACCGAATCGTCTCTATGTAAATAAAAACTACAAAAGCTTACTTTACATGATGCTACGAAAGTTACTACGAGATTTGCTACGCCTTTTTCGTAGCTTCGTAGTCATGATAACATAAATAGCCGCTGTAAAGGTTAAATAATTAAATAAATGTTACCTATAATAACTAATTTGTGTATTTCTTGAACATTTACAACTTTTGTAATTGTTAAGAAATACACAAACCGGGAGGCATACCGCTGCGAAATATTGGTCAGCTATAAATCTAATTACTACTTGAATATAAGTTTCACGACCATTGTCTTGTGAATAATTGGACTGCCTCGTTGGTCTAGTGGTTAGATGTGCCGCCTTTGGATCAGCGGGTCCCGGGTTCGATTCCCGGGTCGGGCAAGTGTCTTTGTCTAAACCAGAGGCACTGGGTCGGAGTCTGGGTGTCATTTCTATCTATAATAAGTATGTATTTACAAAAAAAATGTATATAAGTAGTTTATCATCCATCTCGTTACCATAACACAAGCATTAAGTTGCTTAGCTTGGGACGAGATGGCGTTGTGTGAAATGTCCAAGGATATTTATTTATTTATTACTAGCTGACCCGGCGAACTTTGTTCCGCATTATAAATATTTAAAACAAAAAGAAAGTTGGACATAGGATACCTGAGATTTTTATCCCGTCCGTATAAAACCTACTTTAACAAAACGCAACTGACAGCGAAACGTTATGTTGTCTATAGTTTAATATGGCCGAAAATTTGACAATTAGAAATTTTGAATTCGACTTGTTTATATTGTTGTAATTCACATGATATCTTTATAACTTGTAGCCTATGTGTTAATCTGATGTATGAGCTATATTATTGTAAAGTTTCATTAAAATCCATTCGGTAGTTTTTACGTGAAAGAGTAACAGACATCCATCCATACTTACAAACTTTCACGTTTATAATATTAGTAAGATTTAATTTTAAGTTCCGCTTTATAAATCAAGCTACTACGACAAAGAATAAGCTAAATAAAGCATAAGCGAATAAGTGTGGTCGCGTAAACCGAGTCCGCCGTGTGCTGATAGATTTACAATACATAATGTCACCACCCCATTCTATCCTGGGGAAAAGAGTCAAAGTCAAAAGGAAATGACAAGGATGAGAAGAAGAAATCATAGAAGCAAGAGAAGTAATACTACAAAAGAAACCCTGTGCCCACACGTCTGGCCAGCGTTGCATAGTATAGGCTAATTATAATGATAAAATAGTCAAATCTGAATGAGAGTGATGCATGAAAGTATTTTGTTATAATAAGAGAAACGAAAGAATGAATGCTAAGTGCGAAAGAGATAGAAAGGAGCGGTAGCCAAACATAGGCTCTGACTTCGTCAGAGGTAGGATGCCCACTCCAACTATAATATTTGGAGTCACATTAAAAAAAAACTTAGCTGTTGGTCATTTTTGGGCTGAGCAGTAGTGTTCGCGTGAAACAATATTCAGCCTAAACTCACTGAAAAATATGTACTATCTAATAGATACAGCAAAATATACGGAGGAAAAGCAAATCACATAATTCTATAAGAGACTAGCTGGCAGACTTTGTCCTGCATGATATTCGTTTACCGACTGCAGCGCCATCAGTCATCGGTGCCACCCAAACGAGTACAAAAAAAATCAAATCTGTTCAGCCGTTTAGGAGGAGTTCAGTGACATACCCACAGTACAGTAGTATCACTATCATCATCACTACATAGTTTAAAACAAAGTCACTGTCGTCTGTCCATCCCTATGTATGCTTAAATCTATAAAACTACACAACGGATTTTGAAGCGGTTTTTTTAATAGATAGAGTGATTTAAGAGGAAGGTTTATATGTATAATACATGCATAATAGCACACGTACGAAGCCGGGACGGGGCGCTAGTTATATATATAAAGATAGTATTTCACAACAAGCAAAACTCAATACAAGACTATAAGCCTGATATAGGACAGTCAAAATATGCTGGACTCTTAGAAAATAACAGTTTTCGGCCCTGGGTCGTATCGAGAATTATTTTTACTGCACTGAAGGCAAATTCAAAAGGAACATAGGAACATTATTCATGTAGGTTTTATCACTCCTACAGATCATATTGTTTTAAATTTCCATCATAATCTTTTGGCCCTTGTCCCACGCTAGGTGGTAGTCTCCAGCGTCATATCTACGATAATATCTTTCATATCTACCCCTATTACTACTCAGTCCATACATGACCCACCGCTGAGTCGGGCCTCCTCCAATTACATGGAACCCTCCATTAGCCTACTGTGCCACGCTGGCCAGACGGGTTGGCACAGGGTTTCCTATCAAGTATTCCTTCTCTTGCGGCTAGGTTACCGGTATTGTCATTTCCGTTTGTCGCCACTTAAACCTCAGGCTGGAAAGGGGTGGTGGCGCAATGTATTCTAAATTCTTCACCACACGGAAAGTCTTCAAATGCATGTTCTCATTCACACAATCCATCCATCTCTTTACCTTACGTCAACCAATAATATCGGTGAATGTTGGAGTCAGTGTTATATATTTCCGCTATGTTCAAAAACAGAGATAAATATCATGAGTATTCTTCTTCATTACTGGAAGGGTGAGGATTTAAAATACGCAATGTCACCAACCCATATCATCCTGAAGGTGTCGTAAGAGGTGACCAAAATGAACGCAAAAGGCAGATTACTCAGTCCCAAGAGAAGAAAAACTTGATACAAATACAGGCACAGGCCAACTCGTCTTACCAGCATGGTACATACAGTAGGCTAATTTCCTTCCATAAATTTGGAGGAGGCCCGATTCAGTAGTAAGTCATTTATGGGCTGAAACGACATAGCATCTCCAGCCCATATCATCCTATGTGTGGCGTAGGCGGCTAAAATAACTACTTAAGGAAATTCTAAGCGAGCTATGCTTGGAGTTTCTCTAAAAGATAGGCTGCGTAACGAGACTATCTATCCGACAGAGAACCAAGGTCACCGACATAGCTTAGAGAATTAGCAGACTGAAGTGGCAGTGGGCTGGTCATATCTGTAGAAGAACCGACAACCGCTGGCGAACTCTTGACTGGAGACCACGAATCGGCAAACGTAGTGTAGGACAGCCCTCTGCTAGATGGAGCGACGATCTGCAAAAGGATGCGGGCAGCAGCTGGATGCGTCAAGCCGAAGACAGGGCGCTATGGCGCTCATTAGAGGAGGCCTATATCCAACAGTGGACTAATGTGGGCTGATGATGATGATGATGGTGATGGAAATTCTGGCTACATGAGAAGGGTATCTTGATATGAAACTCTGTGCCAACGTCGCGACTTCCTCGTTAAACGTAGGTTTTGACAAGCTGAGATGATATGGTAGCATTCTGCTATTCTAAGTAAAAGTGATGCTAAACTATTTAAATGCAAAGTCGATTGCATTGCAAATAAAACAAATTATGATATAGTCGCCGCCCTATTTCATCGTGAGTGTGTTGTAAGAACCGACCAAAAGAAATGACAAGGACTCCTTGTAGATAGAGAAGGCCCGTCTCAGCAGCGGGTCACTTATGTGCTGAGAAATAGAAGTAGGTACCAGATGACCTACCATGCTCATATAATAGGGTAAACCATATAAGTTTTTTGTCACTAGTTTCTTTTGGGCAAACTATGGAGCGTGTAAAAGAATAGTAGATCGAAATCTCAGTAACACTATTAACTACATAGTATAAAACAAAGTCGCTGTCGTCTGTCCATCCCTATGTATTATTTTATCTTTATAATTACGCAACGGATTTTGAAGCGGTTTTTAACAGATAGATTGATGCAAGAGGAAGGTTTATATGTTTAATAAATTCATAATATTGTAAAGAAACACTGATAAATTTAGAGTTACATCATTGCACCCGTGCGACGCCGGGGCGGGCGCTAGTTATGGTATGTAATAAAATAACATTTGCATGGATACTTGGATAAGTTTATATAAATAATCATAAAAAGGATTTCAATAGGTATATTTTTGTACGATGGCAATATAACAAAGATATATTGAAGGCATGTTGAGAAAAATCAATGTTTTAAAGTTATAGTTTAGCAAGTATCACTCATAGGCTACCTTGTTGGTCTAGGGGTTGGATGTGCCGCCTTTAGATTACGGGTCCCCGATTCGATTCCGGGATAAGGCTCTTGCCTTTGTGTAAACCAGAGGCACTTGCTCCGAGTGTTATTTGTCTTAGTGTTCGTGTAGTGTTTACGTTTAAAATAAGAACTGCATTTGATTTATAGATTAATATTTTTTACTATACGAGTATAGCTTAGTTGTCGCAAAATGAAACTTAACATTAAGTTATTTTTTTTTGTCGACCGATACGTCGAAGGGTTAGTTTGTTATTTAATAAATAGTAAGGAAAAGTGGATTTTCAACACAATTTATGTAACGTGTTTAAACATTCAGAGATTAAAATGTAGGTAAGCATTAACAGTAATCTATAATAATCTTAGCCAGTAATCTTTATTAAACTTTACATATTATAAATAGTAAAGTTTCTAAGTTCCTTTATTATATTAAATAGTATTAGGCAATAAAGATAATGTACCTAACACCGAAAATTTAAATATGTACGAAATATTCAAGCAACTAAGGCCACCTGAAAAAGGGTCTAGATCATTCTAAGGTCTTTCCGTCTTACACATAATATCTGTAATACTGCCCATTCTATTCGTACGCTAAAGTATCCCAGAGTCGTGTCAGTGGGACAAGAGGGGAGGGGCGGTCTGTTTGACGTCAGAGTTTCCTTGTGACGTCATAGGTTTCTGCCACACCCGCGTTTGACGTCACAATGAGTTTGAATACTACTAGTTTGAAAAAAAAATTATAATATCTCTACAGTTACGTATTAAACATGAACCTTACTTAATTTTTTTTTATTTTATGCTCAAATGACTTAGTACCTATGTATGTTATCTCTTTAAACTAGTAAACGAAGTATGTATATAAAATTAGGCATGCTACTACCATTCAGCCCATAATGACCCACTGCTGAGTCTGGTCTCTTCCAATTACATGGAGGGTAAATAGCCTACTGTGCCACTCTGGCCAGACGGGTTGGCACAGGGTATCGCATCAAGTTTTCCTTCTCTTACTGCTAGGTTATCGGCCTTGTCATTTCAATTTGTCATCTCTTACGAAACCCTCAAGATGGAATGGGGTGGTGACACTATGTATTCTAAATCCGTCACCACAAGAATTTATCAGGTCTGCATCTAATCAAATACCGCAATGCTGGAATCTTAAATTTATTTTCCTACTACATCGCACAAACAAAAGTGGCTAGTACTAGCTAATAAATCGTGTAAGGCAATCATTAATAAAATATCTACTAAAATTTGTACAAAAATAAATCACTCAGATAGATCTTAGTCTAATTCAATCAATAATATTTGCGAAACTTTAAACGTTACTATCCCCGTGTTCATGCATTTCCCTCGAAAAGGTTGAGGTATGAATGAGATGGGCGTTCCAGTGACACAATTTCCTGACCTCAGTCGGGAGGGATCGGCGTCTATTTTTAAACTGAAGGTCGATTTATTTATAGAAGTGGGTGTGTGGCGGGCCAGAGCGCATGTCCCTCGACGAACCGACGTCACTGGGCACTTTTCGTGTGTTGGTTGGTACACGATGCTGTTTGAATAAACGCATTTAGTTAAATCCTACTAATATTAAAAACACGAAAGAATGTATGGATGTAGGTTTGTTAGATACTTTTTTTATCACAGAGTTGAATGCCTTTGACCCTGGGCTTGCGTGATGGAAAGCAACGTGTTTACTTAGCGTAGGAAACCTAAACAACCAAGATCACTAGAATGATAGGAAATTTATTCCATAACAGTAAACATCATAAATCGATATATAACATCATAAATAGTAACTTGCGTGCGATCCCGTCTCCTAGATGGCGGTAGCTCACTGTAGTGTAAGTCGTAATGATGACTTCCGACGCATACTGTTTCTGCTTTTAAAATATAATAGATGTACAGTCTATTCATTTCGTCTTCTGCAGCAGTTTGTAAATAGTTATAGAGCTTTATAAATCGATGCAGCGACATCTATTGGCAAATAAGGAACTACAAAAGTCAATGCCGTGCAGACAAAGCCTGCGGTACCAGCTAGTATCAACTAAGTATTCCTTCCTTTCCTGCTGGAGTTCTGCCTGCTAGTCACCTCGTACATGTGTGTTCCCAGGATAGTTCATTGGCCCTATGCAGATATATTTTGATTTTGTATTTATTATTCATGTTTCAATTGGTGTACTAATTATTGTAAACCTATTTACAAGCAAAACAATATGCTTGACTAAATATTTTATTACGATCCTTGAAAAAAAAACTAATTACTAAGACTTTTATGATTTTAAAGAAATTGTAATCGCATTGTCAACTAATCTAAAATTTTGAACCAAAAAGTTATATTTATTAAAGGTCTAAAATATTGATTATTTAAGTAGTAACTAGCACCCTGCGTTGCTACACCACTAACTTAAATAAATTTTAAGGAAAGATATTACACAAATATTAAAATTTATTTTCTTCAGAAGTCGTCGTGGGCTCATACACAACACTTTCTTGAAGATTATCACACGATCAAATGCATAGTTTACGATTCTATAAAGGAGATACATTAATTTTTATTTCTACGTATAGACCTTGACGCAAAATGTACATGAAAACACTCATCTATTCTTATTTATTATCTCACCCCGCCATCTAGCGAGGGACGTAAAAACGATTACAAGGCTTGGCCACTTATTTACCGGACTCACTGAAGACAAAACGTAATGCGGACGCCACCTAGCGTAAACAATTACAAATTTTATGAATTGAAAGAACTACATTTAGTCTAATGATTTCTTAGGTTTTCGCGATTATTACACATTGAAATTAAACACTTTTTAACGGATTTATCGCGTGTATATTACATTATTTAATTCCCGACGTTTCGAATGCTTTGCAGCAGTCGTGGTCGCGGGAGAGACTAGATGACAGTTGTCTTCAAAAGTACAAAGAAACAGTTAAAATCTACCGCCTATAATTTTGTTTTATTGATAACGTTCCCTGTGCACGCAGAAATCGCTCACGGTGTCCAGAGGTCTTGCAGATGAGTGTTTTGCTTGATATTTGATCAATTTAATGACTGGATCCCAAGCAGGTGGTACTTGCCAACCATCCTCTCTATTGAAATTTGGATGTTTTTTAATCTCAATAGCCTCGCGGATCATTCTTGGAATGTAATGATTTTCCTTGGCAAGGATTTGAGGTCTATCAAAGTGGATGTAGTGGTTGGTCTTGTTGAATGTGTTGTCACAAACTGCAGACTTGGTCGAGCGTCTGTTTTTCATGTCAGCTATGTGTTCTTTTCTGCGGATACCGTCACTTCTCTTTGTTTGCCCAATGTATGATAATCCACACTCACAGTCAAGTTTATACACACCAGCATCTTGTAGGGGGATGTTAGACTTCACTGGTCTTAAAAGTTTATTAAAAGTTTATTTAATTAAATAATGTAATGTACACGCGATAAATCCGTTAAAAAGTGTTTAATTTCAATACATTTAGTCTTATCTATATTAAAGAAGTGACTGAAAAAATAACAATTTCTTCATATCCAACTATCTGTTAATAGATAAAGAAGGTTAATTACTTTATTTATTTATTGATTGATAGCACAACAATACAGGTAAGGGTAACAACTAAAAAAATCTAATAGAAGTTAGAACAATTATTAAAAATGTTGACACTTCATGTCATTTAATTACATTACTATCACCATCACTACTTATTATAAAACAAAGTCGCTGTCGTCTGTCCGTCACTATGTATGCTTAAATCTTTAAAACTCCGCAACGGATTTGAAGCGGTTTTTTGTAATAGATGGGAGGTTTAATGTATCATACATGCATAGTATTGTAGAGAAACACTGATAAATTTAGATATTCATCATTGCATCCGTGCGAAGCCGGGGAGGGTCACTAGTAAGATAATAAATAGCGTCTATTGTTTTAATTTATACAGTATATTCTAAAAAGTTTGTTTGCAGTTATACAATGAAGGGTCTTATCTGTAATATGTCTGTAATGCAGCTTTCGAACTGTATCATGGCAATAATTTTGATTAAGTGAGAAGATTTAAAATGCCTAATGATAGGAAATATTTTTGGCCTTTAGTAAACTATTTAACAAATTTACCCAACTTTTTTAATAACCCTAATTTAATATCTACCTAATGATGGACGCTTACATACACAGGTTTAGTTTTCCTTACCTCAGCCCTCCAGTCGCTATGCGTAATAGATCGTTTCGTTATAGTGTAAAACTAATCAGAAAAACTTCTCTGTACGGGTATGGAAACGACCATTTCTTTTCCCAATTTCATAGTGGTAGCAAATTAAACCTAGCTTGGCTAACTACCAGTATTTAAACGGAATTACTCGTATATGGGAATAGCAGCCGGTACGGTCGGCCTTACGTTCCCTCCGAAGCAAGGTGGTCAGATATTACAAATGATGGGCACCCTTCCAACATCACAGCCGTTGCTTAACCTGCAGATAGGTGTCGTTGTTAATTTTATCGTCTGTAAAAAGGCGTTCGCGTACAACAAATTCTGAGGCGCCGATGTCAAGCGTCCAACTTCGAGAAAGACGCCAATGTCAAGCGTTCAGGAAGCTGTGAACGATCTTCTCATAAACAATACGGCGCATGTTGCGGCGCCGGCGCTGAAGGGCTAGCTCTCTGGTCCGTTCAGCCTCCTCTTTGGTCATGACGGCCTCGCTGAACGAGACTGCGCCCCTCCAGGCCCTTTTACTCTGGAGGGGTCAAAGGGTTAACCTATATTTACCAAATAAAGGTTAACAAAGAATTTATCAGTATCACATTTACGTGCGATGATAACATATATCAGTTATAATGTAGCCTTGTTATATATAAATATTATGTAACAAAATCTTAATGTCGATAAACTACTGTTCAAAAGTTTTACTATGTTCTCACACATCGATGCAGCTGTGAGCAGGTATTGAATGTCCGGACGTTACTTCCTCGGTCGCGGGGCTTCGGGCTTGGCAAGTGGGTCCAACTGACACACAGACGTGTACAAAATGATCTTTTTTTTTTAATATGTTGACTATAATATATAGGCCAGTTCAGCTAAAGCATTAAGAACTATAAATTATTTATCTATCCAAAGAATTCATTGAGGAGTTTTACTAAGAAGAAGAAGAAGAGTTGATAACAAATTATATCATTTATTTTGCTTAGGTCACGATGGGCACTGACAAACATATTAATATTACTATTCATAACATTTGTTTAATACAACATTCGACCGTCTACCACCAGTTCGGAACGTAACCACTGATAAGAGGAACTGGCAAGAAACTCAGAGGGCTTGTATTTTTTTTTCGTTGTCCTATTTTGTGTATTTACAATAACATAAATAAAGTATACTGACACTGTACAGCTTTGTCCCAGGCAGCTTGGTCATTGTATATACAGATTTTTTTGCTTTTAAAAGATAAACCAGACACGTGATAATTAGACTTATATTGGAGCGTTGTGACACGATGCCACTGTGGCTAATTGAAAAAATAGCGGGGGCTCAGAATATCGAACAAACATTAAGGTGTAATAATAAATAATAATAAATATCCATGGACATTTCACACAACGCCATCTCGTCCCAAGCTAAGCAACTTAATGCTTGTGTTATGGTAACGAGATGGATGTTAAACTACTTATAAACATTTTTTTTTTTGTGAATACATACATGTTAGAGATAGAAACACACCCAGACCCGGAACAAATTCGTCGTACAAATAGCATGCGTCTTCCTTGCCTTTCCCCAATTTAACTCAGTTGAGCATCAGGCCCCATTTTATCCTAAGGGTGTCGTAAGACTCGACAGTAGGAAATGACAAGGCCGAAAACCTAGCCGCAAGAGAAGGAAAACTTGATCCGAACCCGTCTGGCCAGCGTAGCACAGTAGGCTAATGGCCCTCCATGTAGTTGGAGGAGGCCCGACTCACCAGTGGGTAATTTGTGGGCTGAGAAATAGTAGCAGTAGTATTAGAGCATCGGGCCAACCTGTTTGTTTAACTACCTGCATTAAGAGTGATTACCTTCTACCCTCTGAGACCCGTATAAGGGGACTGACGGTATTCGTTTGGTCAGACCGGCAGTCATATTTCACAATACGGACTGTTTCACACTACGGAAGTCTGCTGTAGTTAGTGCCTGGCTAAACCGACAGTTTTAAGTGTCATTGGAAACACGGAGGAAGTTGGGTGTTATGTTGTTGCCACCCATGCTACATCCAGCTCTGAATACCAACATTAATTCAAATTCAAAAGGAACTTTATTCATGTAGGGTTTATGACAAAACTCTTAGAAATTGACATATTTAATACAATGAGTATCATCATTTGGCCCTTGTCCCACGCTGGTGGTAGTCTCCATACAAATTCACTCCATATGACGTGATATCTACATTCATGTCTTTCATAAGCATGTTCTCATTCACACAATCCATTTATCTATTTTCCCACAACCCTTACGTCCATCCACGTGCGTACTGAAACTATCACTGGTTTGGAAGGCCGCTCCGCAGAGAAGAGCCGGCAAGAAACTAAGTATGTAGTTGTTTTTTTTTTAAATTATCTGTCTTGCAGGAAATAACTTCTTGGAGGTTCTGATCGTTTTATTTTATTCCCAACGTTTCTTGTTTAAAAAAAAGGACCTTAAGGTACAGTGAGAGCAAGTCGCTAGATGAGAAAAACACACACACACCATTCAAATATATAATACATATATCCTATAACTCTGATAAATTCTATCGGTAAGTACCAGAGGCCGCTATGAAACCCTATGAACGAGGCCGGCGCCGTCCATATTACAGGATTACGAGCAGACCGCTACAAAGATTTAAACCTTAGGTATTTCATGGCTTGTCGGTATACTACTAGATATCACTATTTTAGCTAACTAGCAGCTGCTCGCGATTTCACTCGCGAGGACAAAGAATCCTTACTTTCTTCTAATTAATAGATGTGGCTTCCATAAAATTAAACCACGATATCTACTAAAATATAAATTATGTATACTAAGCAACGAGTTAGTTCAGTCAATTTTAAATGAATATATTTCTATACTCAAACTGTTTGAGAGTTGAGAGCAAAAGGAACTTTATTTACGTATAGGTTTCATCACACAATTCTTATAAATTATCATATTTATAAACACCATTATCATCTTACGGCCCCTGTACCACACTAGGTGGTAGTCTCCACACACACCTATCAGTCGTCATACCTACATTCACACCTTTCACACACAACTCTTCACTCCAACAACCCCTTCATCTCCCCTGATCGCTCACAATCCCTGCGTTCACTCACATACTAAACTACCACCGGTTCGGAAGGCTGCTCTACAGAGAAGAGCCGGCAAGAAACTATGTAGTTGCTTTTTTTTTTAATTTTTGGTCTTGTTTACAAAAAGCACTAAACAGCATAGTGAGATCAAGTTCGCAAGATGAGAGAAACACGCTACACGTTTACACAATGAATGACGGATAGACTTGGCAAATTTGGAATATTGTTATGCACTTGGGTATCGATTGTAGAGAGTAGTAAACTTAAATAGCCTACTTTAAAACAGGTACCATGCAGATATTATAGTAGGTACCCTACAGTGTTATAGTGATTATTAGATATTGATATTTAAATGTGGAATGGGATAAAATTAAAAAATGGGATAATAACCAACAATGTCCAAAATGCTGTCAAACTTGGTGAACGGAAACTGGCATGCCAGAAGAATTTTCAACCATTCTGACACAGTACGCCAATTTGCGCTATGGTTATGGGTATCATTAAAAAACATAGTAGAGAATAGATAAGTTTTCAGGCCAGTTTACTTGGTCACATTTTACGAGCGGTAAATTAGTTAGTGACTCTATGAATTCTAGATTTGTGACCACATAGACAATATTTACGTAATTAGTAATTTAATAACTAATAACATTCAGACCTAATTTGGCTTCTAATAATTGTTTTTTCACTCTTAACTTTATAGAGCGAATAATGTGACGATACCTTACGAGATGTGTGGTCCAAGTGAAAAGAGTTCTATTACGATTCTTATAATGAACCGCGGGCTGCTATATTATGGCCCCATCCATTAGATTATTCAGGTATAACTTACTAGTCGACTACTCGAGATACTAAATATAACACAAACACAGAAACAGAAACACAGAAATTAGAAAACTACATATATAATTTATGCATATGAAATAAACCTTTTTTATGCATGTGGAGTTTCCCTGTAAGTGATTGTTGTACTGTTGGATACACACTTTCCTAAGTTACCCTTAGCATAGAACATGTGTAAACAATTATTCGCAAACCAATAAATAAATAAATAAAATTTTCAAAAACTAAGATGGAAATAGGCGGGTCTTATTTCGTGTATGGACAAAGAACAAGGACCTACATAGAAAATAGACAGATTTTTTTGTATTTGAAGACTCGACACTTGATCATATTGAATCTAACTTTGTACTGTAGTATTATTATATCTGTGCTTTGGTTAAGTATCGCATTCATTTATTTATAAGAAATACACCAAAAAACAAGGGTATTCTTGTGTACAAATCTACATCTAATCAGCATTCATTCTTACTATACAGAGACTTTATACTTATTTGAGCACACACTGTGTTTTTTTTTATATTGAGTATTTGTGTTAAAATTCTTCTTTCATTAATATCAATCATATCAAATGACTGTTTCATTTCCTTTATATGTTGGTTGTTCTACCTATTTCGTCAGTGTTACTATCACGTACTGTCGTAGAGTATATATAATAACTCGTGTCATAGCTATTTCCAATGTATTTAATACTAGTGGCCCGCCCCGGCTTCGCCCGTGCAAAGCGGGGGTGGGTTATACATATAAACCTTCCCCTTGAATCACTCTATCTATTAAAAAAAACCGCTTCAAAATCCGTTGCGTAGTTTTAAAGATTTATGCATACATAGAGACGGACCGAAGAATGCGACTTTGTTTTATACTATGTTAGTGATTAGTGATGATAGTGCTAAGAAAATTCCATTGGAGAGCTACCATTAAGTTGCTAATTCGGGCCTCCTCCGATTACATGGAGGGTAATCAGCCCACTGTGCCACGCTAGCCAGACCGGTTGGCACATGGTTTCTTATCAAGTTATCCTTCTCTTGCGGCTAGGTCATTGGTCCTGTCATTTCTTTTTTGTCGGCACCCTCATGTGGTGACACTATATTCTAAATCCGTTACCATACGGACATTGATTAACCTCAGCCTAATAAATTAGATTACGATGTTATTACGAGGTAACAAAGTTCATTATTATTTATCTAGATTTTAGTTTCGAGAAAGTGACATCAAGGATCTTTTGAATGCGTGTAATAAGATTATATGGAAGGTTAATCTTCTTATGACTTGCGCCGGGTGCGAGTCGGGGGTGGAAACTCTACACCGTCGAGTAAAATACGGAGGCTCATTTTGTAGTGAAACATTTTATAGTAGCCCATTCGCAATCGAACACATCCTGTGTTAACACGTCTTCAGAGCAATGGATATTTTTTATTAATTTATTTCAAAATATTATTTTCTTCGTACTTTTAATAGTGATACTACTTAGTTGTAATACGTTTATTTCGTTTTTTGGTGATTAATTTGAAAATCGAGTAAGTATTTGTCTTGAATTTCAAGAGTTTTACAAATTTGGATAAAACACATTTAAATACAGCAAAGCATTTGAACGCCGTCGATTAAAATAAAATACGAGACAAATGTGAAAGATTCCGTTTTTGTACGTAATTGTTAATTTTGAAATGTTAATTAAATAGGTAATATTATATGATTACATATATAAACATAAATTATTACGTTGCCAATATACCTAATTTCTATAATTATTTTTAACATTTGCATCGGTATATATTGTCGATTCTAAAACAGATATGGAAGACGGTCCTTCTATAAATTAAACGGAATTCTCTGTCTTACTATTAGGCAAAAGCTCCCAATACTAAAAAACAATATTTTATGTTATCTGGTCATTAAGTGAAATGCTATTATTTAGTCGGAACAATGTAATAAAGTTACACATAAGTCTACATGAAACGATTTAAAACGCCAAGATTGATTCTAGTAATTGCAATCAAGTAGAATACACTGCCAAATTGATTAATGAACTGCTATTAAATGGTTCACCCATAATTGACACTTATGGGCACGACAAAACTATAATAAAAAAAATCTACTATAATATTTGAACTTTATTAATACAATTAAGAAAAGGTATCGAACATCCACTGAACGCCGCAGTAAGGTTTCAACCTTTTAAAAGGCTTCACTTTGTACGACACCCGATACTTGGTTAGTTGACGCGACCATCCTTTTTAAACCCAGTCAAAAAAGAGAGGTATTATAAGTTGGACGTGTCTGTCTGTGGCATTATGAACCTGAACTAATTTCGATTAAGTTTTAAATTTGCGGTAATCCAGAGTTTTCTTAGCTATCTAACTACGCTGTTTCAAAATTATAATGTTCTCTTAGTACCATCGCGGACGCCTTAATTTCTTTTTAATTTTTGTTATGATACGTTGTGACCTTTGTAATATCACGTTATTTTATTGTATACATTAAATTTATTTTAATTTAGGATGGTTGTCCATCATTATTTATTATAAGTTAGTTTAGTTTAGCTTTAACGCCTCTACGTATATCACTGACTACATATTCGTCCTAATGAAGCCTAAAGCAGCTGCTGGCCACTGCCCAAGATTAGTTTCACTATACTCTTGTGCGTGTGACAGCGGCTATTGCGGGTTGTTCATTTTCTACGGAGCACAACAACTTTACTATCAAGATAATCAACGGAAATTGGAGAACGTACGACGATTCCCTAGTAGAACACTAGAATGTTATAAGCAATTGTCTACATGATTTTGTTAATATTAGGTATACGACGTTATTATTGTTAATTATGTATCATTGTGTTTAAACGAATATCACATATGTACATGTTAAGTGTTTTGACTACAATGGAAAGCAAAAGTTTAAGAGTTTGTTAGTATTGTAATTGTTTCTGCTTCTAAGTGGTTTACAACATTTATTCATGTTATAAGACAAAATAGGATTGCAGTATGAATTTCTTCTGCTCTGAATAACATTCTAGCAAGTCTATGATTTAAAATCCAAACATTTTATCGGAGAGGGTCTGTTAAACCAACTTGATGAAAAGATAATCGACGAATATTATGTCACATATTTTTTTTAAAGTTAAATTAAATTTAAATTTTTAAATAATACGTTTAAATAATACGTTAGATTTTAAGGTTCCTAAACGATATATGAATTTTTTATATCGTTTAGGAACCTTAAAATTTAATATTTAATCCATTTCCATGAACCTATAGTTGGTACAACAACAGACGTTCTGTCCAAATGTTACTTGTCAGTCAATATAGTTACAATTTGTATGTATTGAGCCCGATTCACGCTACAACGGCCCGTGCCCCATACGTGCCCCGTGCGGGGAATTTTGTATTAAGTGGTCCCGGCCGGGGCACGGCCGAGCCACGTTCAATCATGAATCACTTCATACAAAATGTATACCAATAATGTTCGACGGGGCACGGCCCGTTGTAGCGTGAATCGGGCTTTACTTAACCTAGTATGTACAGTAATAGCTACTGATTTTTGTTGATGTATCTCAGCTTACCCGTATTAAAATGTTTCTTAAACTATGTTTTTGGTTTTTTTTTCATTAACTGTTGATTAGTGTGGGTGTTTACTTAATAATTTAAACGAATTAGCCCGACCCCTGTCAAAACTACTAATTGGCTCAGCTTAACGTTAATCAAATAAAAATGTTACTTAATTGTAACTTTTCAATAATACTATTAATTAATGTAGAAATTTATAGTCGAAATAAAACAGGATCCCTTTCTACGTACTCAGCACTATCGATGATGCGGTAGAAAGACCCGCCACGTTTTATCTTGGCTGTCATAAAATGGTATTTATAATAGAATTATCTGATAACTTTATAAAACCCCTGCTTTAAATGTTGGGGGCCTAATTTTTTTTTTATTTATTTATTTGTTTATATAACTTCATACTACCATAACAGGATTGTCCCTATTGCGGTAGAAAAGCTACACACAAGCTTTAAGGTCACGCGGTATACCGGTGTTACATGGGCATCTAATTAACTGCGCATAGTGTTGTATGCATAATTTAATCAAATTCTTTTCCAGCGCATCAAGGATAAGAATATAATGGAAAAGCTCATGACGACTATTAGGCATTGCACAGGAATAGTATTGAATCACTCTTGTGCGTGTTCTTGTAGTAGTTATGGTGCTTTATCGACACCGAGCTCCGATGCCTGACGCTTCACTACCTTAGTCAACGTTATCTACTCAATAAAATATTATGGAATGGCTTCTTGTTTCTTCTACCTCAAAAGTTTTACCTCATAACCTTAAATAAAATAAACAAAATCTCATATAAGTATGTCTACAAGTTCCTAACGTTTAGAGAAGCGGACCTAGGGAATACCAGGCTATCAAAATACAACTAGGTACCTACTACTACTAATACTAAGCCCATAAATGCCCCACTTCTCAGTCGGCCCCACCGCACGCTGGGAAATAACGCGTGTTGTAAAAGTTAATAAAACCCAGCACGCTTGGTGGTCGGACCTAATGGTCCGCGCGGCTAGTTACCACCCTCACATCTAAGTACGGCGTCAAGCAGTTTAACTGCGTTCCGTCGTGTGTATGTGAGAGCCGCAGTCCGACAGGGCATATCCTTGAATTGAAAAAACGGAGTGCAATTAGCCTTCTGTGCTGGCCAGATGGGTTAGGGTTTCTATTCAAGTTTTCCTTCTCTTACGGCTAGGTTTTCGGCCTTATCATTTCCGTTTGTCGGCTCCTACGACACCCTCAGGATGGCATGGGGTGGTGACACTATGTATTCTAAATCCGTCACCACACGGATCGGAACTTGATAGTATAAAAGATGTAAAACTAACGGAGCCGCTACATCGCTTCAAAGTAAAATAACTACAAATTCCTGGATAAGAAGGATTTTTTTTCAGTCGCTTTCAAATGTATCATTTTGTATTCCGAAATCCCTTACGACTTACAACGTTAAAACGCATTTTTTTTCATAACTTAAGACTAAATTGCAAAAGCTCCGTTAAAAATAGGAAATATAAAGTTAATTGAAACATATAAAGTGAATAAAAGAATCCAATTTCCAATAATTGAGTATATTTTCTACTGAATAGGGTCGCCGGTAACATTTTCGTATCCGCTGCCGAGATCACGCCGACGACCGTAAGCTCATGACAGCAAATAACAATTATGGTTCATTCATAGACATACTTATTTTTTCTTCTTACGTTTTGTTTACTCTGCAGACTAAATATCACTGCAGCTGGAGTCGCAGACAAATGTTAATCTGTAACAAAAGTGTATAGCAGAATTATTAATGAATACCCCACAGGAAAATGATTTGAGTATAAATATATGTTAAGTTCTCATTAACATTGTTGGTATAGGCGATACGTGGGCCGCCTTTGGATTACGGGTATCCGGTTCGATTCCGGCGATTCGGGCAAGTATTCTTTATTTTTAACACTTTCGGGAACTTACGGCTAGTATAACATATAATAGTCAGCGAAGGCCAAATATAAGTTTCCACACTTTGTTTTTCTTTAAGCAATTACGTGGGTTAAGAGCTAGAGAGAACAAAAAAAAACAACAATACAAAATATAGCAAAACTGCTACGTATTAACTGCCCAATATTTATTACCTAATAGTTCAGGACAATCGATAGAGCCATTTGCAGCGGTAAGTAAATATGAGAGGTCTGCGGCGCGGCGGCGTTCATGTAATAAGTGAAACTTTTTACAACGATGATGATAGACTGGTCCTCTGTATAGTCTCTAAACGGTTAATGTATGTTTTGTAGGTTGTGTTCCAAACCCGTGACGAATATTGCAGGTGAGTACGGACGAATGCACAAAATAGAATTTTTAAGGTTTTAATATTCTTATAATATCTAACATCTTTATATAAACCATAGGCACTTTCCTGTGGCACTACAATTTAATTGCACATATCAGATTATCTTTTTAGAATTTAGAATAAATAACATTGTTTTTTTAGGTACATCCATCGTACATAGCGGAAAATATTATACAAGAGTAGCCTTCGTACCAACCGATAGCAGAACCAACGAAAAGAAAACATAAAAATGACAAAGGTATAATAAATGCGAACAATCTATAAATATGTGGGACCGCTCCTACTTATTTATTACCTGACCCCTGGTCCCCCAACGCTATGTATTTTTTTTTATTTTTTACTTTTTAAGGGAACTTAGGCCATTGGGTAGGGGGTTTATTAAATTTTTTAATTAAATGTTGATTTTCTGTTTTTTATATGTATCCCCCAGAGATTTTTCCAGGGCTCAACTGATTTTCATGGAACATATTATTTTGTAATGTGCACGTGATGCGCTTACATATGAGACCCCACTCGATTAAATTTGCAGACTTTTGGTTATTCTTCTCCACTTTCACCCCCCATAACTTTTAAACGACTTAACCGATTTTCATCAAACATGTCTAAGAACACTCGCCCGTAACTCACCTGTCATACAAAAAAACTGTATTGAAATCGCTTCATCTGTTCGCTAGCTACGGAGCCACAGACAGACAGACACGTCAAACTTATAACACCCCTCTTTTTGCATCGGAGGTTAAAAAGAAAGCGCAGTGCTGGTAGCCCTCCCACACGGTGGACCGATGACCTTGCTAAGGTCGCTTGATGCGGGCGGCTCAGAATTAGCCTTATTATCTTATCTATACTAATATATAAAGCTGCAGAGTTTGTTTGTTTGAACGCGCTAATCTCAGGAACTACTGGTCCGATTTCAAATTCTTTCAGTGTTAGATAGTCCATTTATCGAGGAAGGTTATAGGCTATATTTTATTTTCAATTAGGGATCCGTATGAAAATTGCGATTTTGTAACCCAAGGTGTAAAATCGAAAACCTATTTACGCGTGCGCTGCAAAAACTATTGACGAGAGCACATATCTAACTATCATAGTTTAGTCACAATAACCACTTTTATATTCATAAAAAAAAATGCATCGATATAAGCACGGGTTAGAAGCCCACGCGAGCGAAGCCGCGCCCAAAAGCTAGTCAACAATATAATCTGGACCTCTTTAAGGCCACAGTGAACAGACACCTTCTAGGCAAACTTGTACCATCTTAGGCCCCATCTTCACCCTCTATCAAGCAAGATTGAGGTCAAACGTAAGCCTATTATATTATAAAAAAAGCCTTTATAGAAATCCTTTTGGGAGACGCATATGAAGCAGGGGATTTCTTTTGTCTAAAATTATGACTTAAATTGGCCGTAGTTAAACGGAAAGGATCCAACCCACACTGGCCGAAAATGAGTTATGTATACCAAAACACTCTTTGTAGTAAAAACTTTTATATCACGAAAACAATCCAAGTGAAATTCAAACGAAAAATGAATTATGAAGTTATAGTCCTGAGTTACCAACCCACATGTATGGCAGGTCAAACACAATCTGAACTTAAAACTTAAATATCTCAAAACGACCTCTGTGTGGGTTTGATCCTTTCCGTTTAACTATGGCCAATTACGCCGAACAATGCCTCAATTACCTTAAAATGCTACCAGTTAAGAGTGCCTAGTGATAGAGGTAGGCCGTCGTGGGCGTCTGAGGATAGAGTACGCGACAGGCTGCGGCGCGTAGGCCGGCGCGGGCCACGGGCAGCTGCGGGTCCAGCGCCAGCGCGTACCGGTACATGCGGATCGCAGCCCCGCTCTCCTCCTGACACAAACAATGGTTCTTCCTTGCCGATCCCCTTTTTTCCGTGGGATCGGTATCAGTCCCGCCAACTGACCTCCGAGTCCCATGTAGCATACAATGTATTACACCTTAAAACATTAACATTGAAACTGACAGCTGGTCTAACTGTATGATTACCGATAACCCCACTTGATGAAACACGAGAGGGCAGACGGCTATCGCTCTACATACGTAGATTCTGGTAGTTGGCCAAATCAAGTGAGACCCTGGTGACGACTCCATGAGCGTAGGAAAAGATAAAGTAGATATATACCTACTTTAGGAAAAGTAAATATATGTATATAATAGTTAATATAAAACTGGCCGTTGATCCAAACATAGGAGTGAACTGGCTCAGCATTAATACAATTTAGGCCTCCTTGTATAATTTAGCTGCTTAGCTCCAGCACAACATTCGCTTAAACAGATCCGTTTTCAACAGTTATAATAAAAAAATGTTGTATGTAAAAAAATAGAAAGTTCAAAATAATAAGTAAATATACGTTTTGTGTTTAGAGATGAATGGAAATTAAATATTATAATCCAATAAAATAGTCTACCAGATACATATGTGAGAGCGCCACCAGAGAAGCCTCCAATTTGCTCTTCGGTGAGGCGTAAAACGAGAGATAAGCAATCTCTTTTGCATCTTGATGCTTCGAGTGTCTGCAAAAAAGGTAAACTCTTAGGCCCGGTTTCCACCAAAGCAGAGAGAAGAGGAGATGCGTTTTGAATAACCAATCAGGTTTCGTTATTTCCACATCTCCTCTCCGCTTAGCTTCAGTGGAAATAGAATAACGAAACCTGATTGGTTATTCAAAAGACATCTCCTATCTGCTCTGCTTTGGTGGAAACCGGGCCTTAACTTTAAAGTAAAGAAAACATGGCTTCTGTGGCTTTATATTAAAAAGAGTAAAGTTTCCCAGAATTGACTTCGCAAAATCTTGTCATAAAAAATATTTAACACAGAGTCGTACTCATGACCATACGTCCAAAGAAATGCATGAACCACGGACACGATGAGACAAGGCGGCAGGCACCCGCCATGTTTTCCAGATGTAGCTGGTAGGAGATAAGTCTTATTTGGTGAGAGTAAAACGTAGCAAAATCGTATCCTCCATGTAGTTGGAGGAGGCTCGACCTAGAAACGGGTAATTGCCTCTTTAGGATCTGAAACTTAGCAGAATTCGCATGTTCCCGCAGCGTTGCACACACTGGGTGTTCAGTGGGTAGGCAGGGCAGGGCGCCTTCTCCTCGCCGACAAGTTACCCTTTTTTTTTGCGGGAGTTAATATCTTTTATGGACTATCCCGGTCGGTCTCGTGGAAGACCGACGAGGGGCGTGTGGAACTCTCCTCCACCCTTGCTAAGAGGCGGAGACATAGCCACTTAACATCCCCACGGTGTACAATCCCGCGCATGATTTATCCTGTGGGCCCAGACTGTTACACCACGGCGACAAGTTACCCTGGAGTGTTCCCGTAACCAGAACAGGGTTGGTATTTTGCTAGCTGGCCTTTAATTTGGATACGGCTACCCGGGTCTGCAAGATGTCGAAGGCATGTCAAGGGTCACGTGACGAGTCCTGGACTCAGCTGAGAAGCCGGCAACGCCTCTCAGAATGCTGTTCAACATAGAAGAGCAGGCATGAGAGTCTGCAGTTGCTCTTTGAAAGTGATCCGTCTTTGTTTACTAAGGCATCAAGTCCGCCTTAGAACATCATCACATGTGCAAAAGGATCCATAAATAAATAAATGTTGGTGTAAATTCTCATGCAATTGATCGCGGTATCACGCGTACACCACACGACGAAACACAGTAAAACTGCTTGGCACCGGACTTAGGTGTGAGGGTGGTAGCTAGCCGGGCGGAACATTAGACCCTACCACCAAGCACAGGTCACCAAGGCACATGCTTGCGTAGTTCGGGTCCTAAAGTGTAATTATTATTCCGTACACCATATTGACAGTAAACAGTGGTATGAAAGTACTCACAGATGCAGGAGCGCGACGTGCGTCCGCAAGGCGTGCGAGAGCGCGGCGCGCGAGGAGTGCCTGGCGGCGGCGCGCACGCAGCGGCCTGCGCACGCGCCGCGGCCCCCCGCGCCGCACCACCACGCCGCCATCACCTGCGCCCGCCACGCCGAGCCGCGCTGACGACATGCTTGCACTCAGTCCACCGTTATCCGTGTGGTAACAGATTTTTTAATACAGTTGCTCAAAAAGTGGCATATTGCAGGGCCGTATAGCGTTCGTGAAGTGAGCTATTACACACGCGTGCTTTTTTTTACCATTCCCGCACTAGTGCGTTTTCTTTCCCAACTGTCAAAATAATGTCTATTATAAGGAAAAACCAACCATGAAGTTTTTACTAAAAAAAAATAGAAGATTTTAAGATTCATGCAAATACGTATATTTCTCAAAAGAAACTACGTACTAATTTGTTTCAATATCAGATTTAATGATTTGATTGAATGAGTTACGTTAGGTTTCATTTCATTTCATCTCATTAAGTTTCATTTTCGTTTCATATCAATAAAAAATTTCTACTGAAGACTTGGCTTACATTTTTGTTTATAAGTCATAAATGATTAGTTAGTTGAGTATATTGTGTTTTTATTATTTTATTAAATTGCTTAATTTTTTCGCAAATGTATTAAAAATAGTCGTCCAGTACACGTGCGGAACCGTCATTGCAACCTGTTCCGACTGTCAACCCTCGCCTTCGGCTGCGCCTCGGCTCGGGTAGACATTTGTCGGAACTCTTTGCAATGACAGCCTAATTTTTTCGCAAATGTATTAAAAATAGTCGTTCAGTACACGTGCGGAACCGTCATTGCAACCTGTTCCGACTGTCAACCCTCGCCTTCGGCTGCGCCTCGGCTCGGGTAGACATTTGTCGGAACTCTTTGCAATGACAGCCTTTCCGCACTTGTAATGAAATATACTAATAAAATACACAGAGGCACCCTCCTTTCACCTCATTTCAGTCGTAACGGGCGACTAAACGACAGCAAAAGAAGGAAAACTTGATACAAACCCTGTGCCAATCCGTCTTGCCAGCGTTGAGCACTGGGGAAAATAGCCCTCTTTATGGATTTGGGGGAGGCCCGACTCGGTAAAAACGGTACCCCTGCACTAGGTATAACCTGTATCGCAGAGGCAGTTAACAAACATACAATTCACGAACACAAATGAGATTCAGATCAGGTGCTTCTGGTTTAAACAAAGACACTTGTCGACCTCGGAATCGAACCCGGAACCCGTTGAACCAAAGGCGGCACATCCCAACCCTAGACCAACGAGGAAAATTAATGCCAGCCATTACATCGTGCCGAATGAGCACATTACCCGAAAGTAGGCTCCAAACTAGCTCTAATAACATATTTTTTCAGAGGTTAAAATATAGATTCTTGTTTAATTTATATTGCTGGTATACTTGGATTGAATTTAGGGATTAGGAAATAAATCATTTACTTAATTATCAATACAAAAAAGCGTATTAAAAAGAGCTCAGATGAGCCAACTTCAATAAATAGAATTTATATTTTGATAAAAGAAAACCTACCTTAAAGATATGTGTTTTTGGTTGATATTTTAACTCACAGTTTCAAGGTACTTGGCCAGCTTGGCGCCGAGCGATGCGTAGTCGAAGAAGTGAAACATGTCCGCCAATTGGTGCATGACGCTGAGCGCTGGCTCTCCATTCACGCTCTCCACTTTGGCCATACGCTCCACAAAGAAGTCTTGCCCCGAAGACACTCTACACTCGGGTACCTTTTTTATCGACGGACTGGTTGTAACTATGTCTGAAAAAAACCTGCGAGACAAAAATATAAATAAATACAAATAAATAAAATTGGAGTAATATTAAAATAACCGCTTTTTCCTAAGTGTAGTGTGCATTGAAAATAGACGACATTTTATGGCTTAGAGATAAAAATGTGACAGTGACAGTTGAATCGAAAGATCTATTATTAGGATTTTTTTACGTATGGAATTAAAATTTGCGGCGTTTCCAATGCACTTCAGCCAGCAAGTCACGAGAGGTTCGGTGACGGTAGTCTGACCTAATATGAGGAATTAATTTAAAATAGTTATAATAACAACGAAAAATAAGACGAAATCAAATTAAATAGGACAAAAGGTAAAGTTACTAGTTCTAGGTTCTGGCACCTAAAAGAATAAAATATTTCACTCACTCGGGATCAAGTTCTTCGGTAAGCTGCGTCAGCGTCATCATATGGAGCCAGTAGCCCAGTTGCAACTGCAAGCGGGCGCAGTCCTCTTGCTTTAGAGTGACGTCAGCCGCTCCGATGTCTAAACATACCAATTACATTTTGTTCACACTTCTAAACTTTCTTCACTACATAGTATAAAACAAAATCGCTGTGATATGTCCGTCCCTATGTATGCTTAAATCTTTAAAACTACGCAACTGTTTATAAAGCGGTTTTTTTTTATAGATAGAGTGATTCAAGAGGAAGGTTTATATATATAATACATGCATAATTGCACCCGTGAGAAGCCGGGGCGGGTCGCTAGTTTTTAATAAAACGAAACCTCTGCAGTAGGTTATAACCTGAATCGAGAGTCTAGTTTACAAAAATTAAATTCACAAACTCAAATAACAACCAGACTCTGAGCAAGTGCCTCTGGTTTACACAAAGGCACTTGCCCGACACCAGAATCGAACCGCGAACCCGTGATCCACAGGCGGCAAACCCCCTGGACCAACAAGGCAATCAATAAAATAAGATGATGTTATGGATTTAATTTCAATAATCAAATCAGTCAGCAATTCTGTAGGTTTGGTGAACATAAGTGCTTTTTAATACTGCTCACCGCTACAATCCTCGTTTTTACATATCTTCAGAGTATTAGTGACAGTCTTCATCATGGCATCGTAGTTCCTTTGGTGGGCGGCGATGTCCGACCTTTCAGACGGCATATTGTCGATGACGTGATCGAACGCATTGCGGCTGTCATCCATGTCCACTCCCTGGATATTATCGTCTTTTAGTTCAAGCATTCTCACTAAAGTGCTGGTTTCTGCGGCAGTGAGGAACAAAACGGCACGTGTTAGGCTGGCCACACACACGATGTTAGCTTTGAAGCATTGGCTAACCACTGATATTCACTGATGGTGTTTAGTAGTGACGACAATGATCATTTTTATTTTATTTTATATATTCACACTGGTACCTCTGTCTAAATCATTCTATTATTTTTTTCTATTTCTTTTTCTATAAGAGTTTTGTTATAAAACATATGTAAATATTAACAAAAGGTAATAGGCATTGATATAAAAAAACCCTAGATGCACCGTTCCTTACAAATATCACCTTAAAAAGCGTCGTCGGTAGGTTAAACAAAAATATAAATCAAAAATATCATAAGTTCTTACTGGCTAAACACAAACTATCTTACACGTACTGTATAAAGTTGCTTTTCAAAAGCAAGGAACGCGCTTTTTATGTCATTATTTTATCAATGACTGAAAATGAACAGGCGTTCGAACCAAAATAGAACAAGGAGCTTCGTGGAGACGAATCATGTTTTCTATTTTAATTTTATATACTTAAGCATCTGTTATTTAAATCATTGGAACATATTATATGTACATTGTATATAATTGTGTAATGTGGTGTTTATAAAATTCATCATCATCGTTCGAGCGTTAAGCCGAAGCCGCAAGAAGAAGATGAAGGAAAGGAGAAAAGAGAGGTAGAATGGACGTGAGTTTCCCAGTTGAGTTGGCAAATTCATGCTAGCATGTCTTACTGTAACTTAGAGCTAGACTAAGGCATAAATAAAATAAACTTCATAAACTTAGATATAATAAATAAATAAATAATAAATAAATAAATATCCTTGGACATTTCACACAACGCCATCTCGTCCCAAGCTAAGCAACTTAATGCTTGTGTTATGGTAACGAGATGGATGATAAACTACTTATATACTTTTTTTTTGTAAATACATACACATTATAGATAGAAATGACACCCAGACTCCGAGCCAGTGCCTCTGGTTTAGACAAAGACACTTGCCCGACCCCGGAATCGAACCCGGGACCCGTTGATCCAAAGGCGGCACATCTAACCACTAGACCAACGAGGCATAATATTATGTTCTACATAATTACAGACATTTTTTCAGACCTGCAACATTATTTCAAAGAAAAAAACAAATACATAGCCGCAAAATAAGTACCTAATCGATCTATAAACATTAGAAAATGAATAGAATGTATGACCTCTTCTCTTTTGGGAAATAGTTTAAAAACTATTAAAATATAAATATTGCTATTTATATAATTATTTAATTTAGTACAACATCTACATCATAATAAGCGTGTACCTATAAAAAGCAGAAAATAAAAATTAAATTAAAAATATAAATAAACCCCCGACACAACTCGGACCAGGGGTCAGGTAATGAATAAGTCGGAGCGGTCCCCCAACGCGATGTATATTTTTATTTTTTACTTTTAAAGGGTACTTAGGTGAATTGTGTCGGGGGTTTATTTTTTTTTAACATACTTTTTTACATACTGTGCAAATGCACAACACTTTCACTATCAACAACCAAATCAAATTCAAATTTGTAAAAAAAAGCTTCAGATTATTAAGAGCTACGGACAGAATTGCAAAACCCACTCACCACGATCTTGACCACTAAAACATTGTATATTTGTCATATGGCAGTTGCTTCCATCCTTTTCGCACACTACACTCATACCTGGCTCTACTTGCGTACAAATATCGCCTGCGTCAAAGTCTGAAAGAAAATCATTTCCTGAATTATTGTTGATCAGTTATTTTTACAAGTTCATCATCATCATCCAGCTGCGACCCGCGGTTTTACCCGCGTGTTGATGGTATTTATTTTTTCGTCAGATTTTTTCTACTTACTTGACAATAAGGCCCTTCGTACACAAGCCTTCGTACTACCGCCATACAAATCCATTGAGGTTCGTACACGAGTCGCGTCGCCGACTTTCGTCCCGCGACTCGATTTGAATGGCGGTAGTCGCTTGAAGACTAAAATCCTTGAGTATCGAAGATTTGCGTAGGCTTGTGTACGGAGGGCCTTATTGTTATATTTTGGACAATTCACACAATATCTTTATAAATTGTAGCTTATGTGTTATTCTGATGTATAAGTTTCATTAAAATCCATTCAGTAGTTTTTACGTGAAAGAGTAACAAACATCCATCCATTCATCCATACTTACAAGCATTCGCGTTTATAATATTAGTGTAGTCCATGACAAGATTTTTAATGTTTTTTTAGGCACAAAGGGATGATCATCCGGCCAGACGAGGTGGTATGTCTAGCTAGGGGTCGCAGCACCTATCCCCCGATAGTTGTAGTTGGGGAAATCTTAACTGTTCGAATGGCTTTTGAAGTTTCGCTATCGCGGTGTAGAACTTTTTGGTAATTCTCGCATTTGTAGGCGATATTTCTTGATTTAATTAGTTCAGATTTATCGGGTAAATTGTGTAAAGTATGTAGCATGTTGGTCGCTACAATTTAAAATTCATATTGAAACCTCTCGTCTAGTGTACTCAATCAATGTCTGTGTTTCGAGTTTCGACAGCCGCTATTAACAGTAGTCTTACAGTCTTACTAACTTAAACATTAGTATTTGTCCTTACCCTGTATGTCAATAACTTGTTTAAACAAACAAGCCCAAATGTTGAGCAGGTTCCGCGCCAGACCGTTCATGAAGTTAGGCTCAACGCGCACCACTTGTTTCAAATGGAACATGTGCGTGTTCCGATGTTTTTTGATCATATTCAATTCGGCTAGAAGGAAATTCGTTGCTGGCTGAAATAATAAAAAGAGTGAAGATATGAAGAACAAGAGGTGGAGCACAGGTGTCATGTTATTTTCCGCACTCACTGTAGACGCCATTCACTCTAGACGTCGTATATTAATTTTAACACTAAATGGAAATAAATGATATATCTTACTACTCATCCTATAAATGACCCACTGCTGAGTCGGGCCTCCTCCTATCTTCTTCTACCTGGCGATAATCTCGGCTACTGCCAGGGTCCGCCTTCCGACTGAGCTTCCTCCACTTTGCCCGATCTTCTACGTCCTTTTCAGTGAGGCCATTGACTCTCCTCCTCCAATCATAGGGTGGGTAATTCTACAGTAGGCTAAGTCGTTTCAAGTTTTCCCTCTCTTGTGGCTAGGTTTTCGGCCTTGTCTTTTCCTTTTGTCGACTCCCACGACACCCTCATGATGGTATGGGGTGGTGACTCTATGTTTTCTAAATCAGTCACCACACAGAATAAAAACGCTATCATAGCTTGCCAATACCATAAGAAATAATTATCATGATGCGTCATTATGAAAAATAACTCTCATGTTTCTGCAAGTCGCTAGCATCGAAACTATAAAATGTATTTCAGGGTCGAACGAAAAAATGTAATACCTCATAGAGGCTAATCTTGAAAGCCTCTTCAGCAGCAACGAGCGACTCCTCGAAATATCCCATCTCAAGAACAAGCGAAGCCAATGAGACTAGAACCACGTCCTTATACTGAGGCGGAGCGGCCCGCGTTGCAGGCATCAGGCAATGGAGCGCGCGCCCCGTATCTCCCCGGACCCGCCAGTACAGCGACGCCAGGGTCAGAACAATCCATTTGGGAGCCAGCTCCTATAATTGTACGGAGAATGTAGCACGCAGATCATTAACAAAGGTTATCTTCTTCTTCTTAATCTTAATACATATCTTATCTTAATATATATATATATATGTCGGAGATAGCGACGGTTGAGCGATAGAGTCGTCATCATCTTGACTTGGTACGAGGTTTATTACTTGTAACTTTATAATTCACAATATTAACCACAGTATAAATAACAATGTTCAGTTAACACACTTAGATAGACAAACCGACAGGTTCGCAACGAAGAAGTGTCTCGGTCCGTGTCCCAACGTCGACTGACTGATCGAGCCAACCTCACTTTCCATTACGACTCTGTCCACGTGCCGCCATTGCAAAACAACTGACGTCACCGCGTTTGCCGCACTACTGTGTTAACAATCAATTGAGAAACTTAATAAAACGATATCGTTATCCACGACACGGCCAGCCTGACGAAGCACACGTCCTCGTGTGTACTTGTAACAAAATAACCAACTGAGGCACATTTTCACGTTCGGCCAACCTGACGGTAATGTTCCGTAATCGTATCTTAAGAATCAAGTTAACAGAGATCACGTTAGCATACAAATAATTTTAACAACTTTAACACGAAAGATTCCTCTAAGCCCATAATCTTTAAATCTCAATACTGATACTTTAAAACAGTAGGTTTAAAGTAATAATTACACAACACATGGCCCAGCTGTCCCAGCAGCTAGTGACAATTCACATGTCACCCATATCGTCATCGCTCCAAGCGATACGACCAACACTTTAACTAGAGTTCACGACTCCCAGTACACAGGACCATACAAATAGTCTCTCTCGAGACCCGGGTCCCCGCCACACCACTAGCTGCCCATCGCGCTCTGTACAACTCCCAGAGTTGCAGTTACGACTACAGACTAGTGCGTGTAGTGCGACCTAGCCAAGGTATGTGTTCTTTTTTACTGTTGGAGGCAACCTCCTCACCATCTTCATCAGACAAATTTAACTCAACGGGCACACTGCTTAGTGGAATCTCCTTATACAGTCGTGAGCGTATTTTTATGTTCTATTACCGGTCAAAGATTTCAGCAAATAACGATCACCATCAAGTAACTCCACAATTTTTAACGGTCCCTTGTATTTCGCGTCTAATTTAGTTTGGTTTCTCTTCGTTCTGAATTTAAACTAAATTACCAACATCAAACTTTACCACTTTAACTTGTAGTTTTATCAAATTTTACTTTTTCGTAACTGGCACTATTTTCTATGTATGTGGCCGCTTGCTCTCTTACTAATGTCTACTGCCGGTCCGGAATCATTCAAAGTTAATAGGTTAAATGGTCTAGCTAAAGGTCCTATCAGAAACTCGAGTGGACTCGCTTGTATTACACGGTGGACAGAGGAATTCAAAACTAATTGACAGACGCTTCTATCGCGGTCAGCATACTTTTTAACGCGCTCATTGTTCTTTCTACTTGGCAATTAGCGCGACTTGAACCCGTAGCTATCAAACGTAATGAAACTGACAAAAAAACTTTGAATTCATTGTTGGCAAAGCATCGTCCCAGATCTGCAATTACTTACTGGAGCTCCAACTAAAGACGCTTGATTTAAGGGATTTAATTGTTCTAGCCAAATCTATTCTCAGGGTATGATACAAGGGAGCAAATTTTGTGACTGCATCAATTAAAACTATGACGTACTCCTTGCAATCGCTTTTCCACTTAATTTGCCAGTTAAGTCAACGTGCACAGTATGCCACGGGATACTAATCTTAGGAATTGGATGAAGTCCCGCTTGTGGGCGACCTGATTGCGATTGAGATAGTTTACAAGTAATACAACCATAGACAAACTTACGAACGCACTTAGCCATGTGCTCGAACCAATAGTGATCAACCCTGTATATTTGGCCACCTCGCCCTATATAGTTCACAGAGCCACCTCGCCCTTGACTGTATATTTGGCCACCTCGCCCTTTATAGTTCATAGAGCCACCTCGCCCTTGACTGTATATTTGGACTAACTGCTACAACAGTCAACATATTTTTGAGGGTGCTCATAACTCTTTCCACTTGGCTTCGGCGCAACACAATGTTTGATGAGAGAGCACTCTGCACCAGAATCAGAATAAAATGGATACGACTCACAAGCGTTCATCAGCGCACCGCTGGGATTGCTAACATAGCAAGCTTCCACATGCCTCTCGTTACTCGCCGCCGCCGCAGGCGCCGCTCCGAACCGCCTGCGCCTACCGCCGCGCCAGCTCCTCCGCTGTTGCCACGTTGTTGCCACGTGGACACTTCGTTGCCAAATGTCCGGCGTTGCCGCACCTGAAACAGATTAAGTCCGACCGCGGCCGCGGCCCCGCAGAGCCTGACGCTGAAGTGTGCAGTGGCAGCACTAGCTGCCTTGCCTTTCACCGCCAATTTGATGCTCGGTGACCCATTCCACCGCAGCTGTGACATTCCACAGTTGCCGACCGAAAACCCGATCGCTTGAAATCTGGATCTGCTGTCCTATCGCCTCACGTTTAGGCTACCTTACCGATGCAAATCAAGGCATACAATGGCTCCATAATCTTGGAAAACTTTGCTATAAACTGGCGAAAATACGACGCCAGACCGATGAACCGTCAAGCTAAACAAGCACAGCAATCTAAACTTCGTATCGCAAGTAATTAACAGGTAAACACGCAAAAACACCTCAAATAATATTTTCTTACACCGGTCAAAATCACACTATCGTAAATTCGTATACCATACAATATACCCGAGTAATAAAATGGAAACTGCTCACCGGAGTGACGTAAAATTGCAGCTGGTGCGCTTACTACAGATCCACTCACTATTCTTTGACCTGGCTGACCGCAGTACTGTTGCTCGCCTTCCTGCTGCTCTGCTCCACTCAAGGCAGTTAGACGCGTAGTGTCCTTGTCCATCACAATGAAAGCAAGTGATCCCCACTTGGTTAATCGCCGCACTATGACTGCCGCTTGTGATCTTCAGTTCAGAACAATCTTCATGTAGCTTAATGTCTCCTTTATAGTGACAATGAATCGCCATTATCGGTTATTTCCATCGCGTACAGAAGTACACACATTATCACTACACTGTTTTCTCCACGTGGGCTGACTGAGTTACATCCCACTTCTGATGTCGGAGATAGCGACGGTTGAGCGATAGAGTCGTCATCATCTTGACTTGGTACGAGGTTTATTACTTGTAACTTTATAATTCACAATATTAACCACAGTATAAATAACAATGTTCAGTTAACACACTTAGATAGACAAACCGACAGGTTCGCAACGAAGAAGTGTCTCGGTCCGTGTCCCAACGTCGACTGACTGATCGAGCCAACCTCACTTTCCATTACGACTCTGTCCACGTGCCGCCATTGCAAAACAACTGACGTCACCGCGTTTGCCGCACTACTGTGTTAACAATCAATTGAGAAACTTAATAAAACGATATCGTTATCCACGACATATATATAAATTACGTATCACAATGTTTGTCCGCGATGGACTCCTAAACTACTTCATCATCATCATCATCATTTCAGCCAAAAGACGTCCACTGCTGGACATAGGCCTCCCCCAAGGATCTCCACAAAGGCCGGTCCTGGGCCGCCCGCATCCACTGCTTTCCGGCGACCTTAACCAGGTCGTCGGTCCACCGTGTGGGAGGCCTACCAGCACTGCGCCTTCCGGAACGCGGTCGCCACTCGAGGACTTTTCTGCCCCATCGGGCGTCGGTCCTGCGAGCTATGTGCCCTGCCCACTGCCACTTAAGTTTGGCAATCCTGTGGGCTATGTCGGTGACCCTGGTTTTCCTGCGTATCTCCTCATTTCTGATTCGATCTCGCAGGGAAACTCCGAGCATAGCCCTCTCCATTGCCCTTTGGGTGACTTTGAGCCTTCTGATGGAGCCCATAGTGAGCGACCACGTCTCTGTTCCATATGTCATCACTGGCAACACACACTGGTTAAAGACTTTTGTCTTCAGACACTGCGGTATTGTGGACGAGAAGATCTTACGCAGCTTCCCGAACGCTGCCCAGCCGAGTTGGATCCGACGATTGACCTCTTTCTCGAAGTTGGACTTACCTAACTGGACAGTGTGTCCCAGGTAAATGTAATGGTCAACAACTTCGAGGGTAGAACCTCCGATGTTAACAGGAGTGGCTTGAACATGGATGTTAGACATGATCTTCGTCTTCTCCATGTTCATCTTAAGGCCGACTCGTTCGGAGGCTCCACAGAGGCCATCGAGCATCGTAGTGAGGTCCTCCATGGTTTCAGCCATTACGACTATGTCGTCAGCGAATCGAAGGTGAGTGATGTACTCGCCGTTCACGTTAATGCCCAGCCCTTTCCAGTCCAGAACCTTGAAAACATCTTCCAGTGCAGCGGAGAACAGTTTCGGAGAGATAACATCTCCCTGTCTAACACCTCGCTGCAGCTGGATCGGTTTCGAGGTCTGGTCCTGGAGTCGGACTGACATGGTGGCGTTTTCATACAAGCACTTCAACACTTCGATGTACCGATAGTCGACTTGGCACCTCTGGAGAGCCTGCAATACTGCCCACGTCTCGATCGAATCGAAGGCTTTCTCGTAGTCCACGAACGCCAGACAAAGGGGCAGGTTATACTCCTCGGTCTTCTGTATAACCTGCCGTAGCGTTAAAATATGGTCTACGGTGCTGAAGCCTTTTCGGAAACCGGCTTGTTCGGGAGGCTGGGAATCGTCGAGCCTGCATGCGAGACGATTCGTGATGACCCTCGAGAACAACTTGTAGACATGGCTCAAAAGTGAGATGGGTCTGTAGTTCTTCAATAAGGTGTTATCTCCCTTCTTGAAGAACAGCACCACCACACTTCTGTTCCATGCCTTTGGCGTTCGTCCTTCGAGTATGACGGAATTGAACAACTTCTGAAGGGCCCTAAGGATCGGTTCTCCACCCGCCTTCAAAAGTTCTGCGGTAATGCCGTCATCACCCGCCGCCTTGTTGTTCTTAAGTTGCTCGAGAGCCATCCCGATCTCACACAGGCTGACGTCCGGTAGGTCTTCTGTGTAGTGCCGGGTTAACCTAGCTCGTGGGTCGTTTGCTAGATTTATGACGGGTTCGTGTGTAGACGTGTACAGTTGTCCATGAAACTCGGACTCGACCTCACCCAAAATCTCGGACTTTGACGTGACGATCCTGCCGTCATCAGTCTTCAGCCTGACGAGCTGGCTTTGCCCAATAGACAGATCCCTGGCGAAAACCTTGGAGCCCCTGTTGCGTTCAATAGCCTCTTCAACACGAATCGTGTTGAATCGGCGTATATCACGCTTCAGGGACTTTGATATCTGTCTATTGAGCGTCCGAAGCTGCGTCGCATCATCTGAAGACTTCAGGACCATTTTCCGTCGCTCGTCCATGAGATTTAGGGTGAGGTCCGAGAGCTTTTTGGCCGTTTTCTGGCGTTGGGTCTTACAGAACTTCGACCCAACTTTGCGGACAGTCTCCACGAACCCGTCATTATTATCGTCCACGTCAACGCCTAGGCTAATAAAGCGGTTCTGCAGTTCGAGCTGGAAGCTTTCCGGGTTTTGAATCTGAACAGGCACGGGACGCAGCGTAGACCTCACCATGCGCGACCTTTCAAGCTTGACGTCGATATTCAATGTGCCTCTTACTAAGCGGTGATCGCTTCCGGTTTTAACCATATTGATCACGGAGACATCATTGAATATGTGCTTTTCCGTCGACATGATGAAGTCTATCTCGTTTTTTGTGGTGCCATCCGGACTCAACCAGGTCCATTTCCTCTGTTCTGGTTTTTTGTAGAAGGAATTCATCATATAGAGTCCCTCCTTCTCCAGAAAACCAGCCAAAGTCTGGCCACGTTGGTTCCGGTGTCCAAAGCCAAATTGCCCCACTTGCAGCTCATCTCCGCTCCGCTTGCCCAGTTTCGCGTTAAAATCCCCCATGACAACGGTGTAGTGCGTTCTAGAGCCATGTATGGCCGAGGAAATGTCCTCATACATTATCTCCACCGCTTCGTCGGGGTGTGCCGAGGTCGGTGCGTATACCTGTATGACCTTCAGCGAATAACGCTTGGTTATTCTGAGTATAAGGTACGCCACCCTGGTCGACACACTCTCGATTTTAACAACGTTGTTCACAAGGGACTTGTGGACGATAAACCCAACACCACCTTGGGACTGTTGGTCGCTCTCCCGGAAGTAGAGCAAGTTGCCGGATTTGAGGGTTATCGTGTCCCCCTCTCTTCGGACTTCAGACAACCCCACTACATCCCATCGCAGCTTGCTCAACTCTTCCTCGAGTTCTATGATCTTCTCGTCAGTCCGCAGTGTCCGTGTGTTGTATGTTGCCAGGTGCAGCCGTCGTTTTTTGTGGTAGCCGGATCTCTGCCGGAGATTGTTCGCACCCCCTGCCCCACCGTTACCTTGGCTGCTACCGTGGCCGAAGGAATAGCAGGGCTGCCGGGGACTGGGGGCCGTTTTTAAATTTGTGACAATCATAGGGGGGGTTTGCCATAATCGCCACGCTTGGCAGGCGGGTTGGCGATCGCAGTATCGGATGGCCGATTCTTGACAGAACGTCGCTGCTGCCCAACGTCTGTTGTCCCTTAGTCGCCTTCTACGACACCCACGGGAAGATATGGGGTGGTAGTATTGTTACTCCGCTACCACACGGACTAAACTACTTAACCGGTTTTAATCAAATTTTCACACCGTGCGTAGTTTGATCCAACTTGAAAGATAGGATTATCTCAATTAGATAGCTTACATCTCAATTGATATTGATTGCAAATTATTTGTCTATTATTTGACAGTCATCTAACAGTTGGGGATATCTGTTGACTGGATTGAGTAAGTATTCAATAGATGGCGCTATGTTAAAAGTACAAACGTTTCATATAAGCTACAATTTAATAGCATAACCACCATAGCAACGCGTGGCCGTGTTTGCTAGTTTTAGTTTATTTAAAACGAAACGAACACGTGTTCCTCATGGAGGGTAATTAACCTACTGTGCCATGCTCGCCAGACGGGTTGGCACAGGGTTTCGTTTCAAGTTTTCCTTCTGTTGCAGCTAGCTCTTCGATCTTATCATTTCCTTTTGTCGGTTCTCACGACACCGTCAGGCTGGAATAGGGTGGTGACAATATTTATTCTAAATCTCTCACCACACGCGATGTCAAGAAGCAAACAATAAACCTAAAATCCGAGCACAAAATGATCACTAGCTAATTTTGATACATACTTATTTAAAGTCCTAATATTATGAACAGCGTGTTTATTTTCCATCAAATAAATTGACAATCACAGTGGATAGTAAACTTCTTTCTAACCTTTTTCATAGCGAGATATATACGATGACCAATCTCTGCGTCCTGCATTGTTCGAGCGTGTCCCCCACTAGCGTACTCAATCAGTTTATCTCGCAGGTGAGGTGTCACCATTAACTCTTTGGTCATTTGCGGTCTAGAAAGGCGGACGAATAACAATTATATCAAACCTTTTTATATATTTAGGACACGGGTCTGGATCGCGAGAATATTGTGAAGGCGTACCTTTATTTGCCTGTACCTTTACCTTTACTCCGTCCACAAAGGATTCGAGTTTGAATACCATTTAGTATAATGGGAACCCATTTTACCAATTGTGCGAGCCACCGTAATTTTTAAACATCACTGCACTTGGTATGCCTCAACGCCATCTCGTCCCAAGTTAAGCAAATTAATGCGTGTGTTATGGTAACGAGATGGATGATAAACTACTTATATAATTTTTTTTTGTAAATACATACATATTATAGATAGAAATGACACCCAGACTCCGAGCCAGTGCCTGTGGTTTAGACTAAGACACTTGCCCGACCCCGGAATCGAACCCGGGACCCGTTGATCCAAAGGCGGCACATCTAACCACTAGACCTTATTATTATTTTTTAATCGTCGGAAATCCTCACGGATGAAAATACCGTTGGGGTCTGACCGGGCTATGTAGGACTCCGGGGCGCGTTGAGATGGTAAGTTGCACCCCAACCTACCCACTAAAACAAGGCAGTTTATCAACATAACATAAGATTTTTATTCGGTGTGCAACAAAAAGGTCACACACTACTTAGGGCCTGTGCACACCACGTCTTTTAAACGCGCCGTCGCGTCGGCGCGCGTCTGTATCGCTACGCACGCAAGTCAGACGCAGCCTGTAGACCTTTGCGCACCTCTATAAATTCAAATACGCGTTTTGAATCGATGCAGACGCGATGCAAACGCGCTTGTGTAGCGACACAGACGCGCCGGTGCCGCGCGTTTGAATCGACGCAAAGGACAACAAACTGCTCTGTAGGATAAAAGCGCGCCGTCGACGCGCGTGTCTAAAACGCGCGTCGACGGTGCGTTTAAAACACGTGCTGTGCACAGGCCCTTAATCTATACTAATATATAAAGCTGCAGAGTTTGTTTGTTTGTTTGTTTGAACGCGCTAATCTAAGGAACTACTGGTCCGATTTCAAAAATTCAAACAAAAATTTCAGTGTTAGATAGTCCATTTATCGAGGAAGGTTATAGGCTATATTTTATTTTCAAAAGAATTAGGGATCCGTATGAAAATTGCGATTTTGTAACCCAAGGTGTAAAATCGAAAACCTATTTATGCGTGCGCTGCAAAAACGATTGACAATAGAACAAAATGAAGCACTACGAGTTTGTAGGTCTTATTAAAATCTACGAGTTTGTAGGTCGTATTAAAATCTACTTAAGTCCGCGAGAGCACATATCTAACTATCATAGTTTAGTCACAATAACCACTTTTATATTCATAAAAAAATGCATAGAGATAAGCACGGGTTCGAAGTCCACGCGAGCGAAGTTATGCATAAAGTTTTAGTAAATAGCTGTATACATTACGCTTATACAGAAGGGGACATAATAGGCGTTTCGACTTACTTGTGCGCCTTTTTATTGGTGAATGTGGCTGCATCCTTGTCGTGCGGGCAAGCCGGCGGGTACCACGGGAGCTCATGCTCTACGGACGCCGGGACTCCCAGCTTATCCGACAGCAGAGATTTCACACTGCAACCCGCAAGTAAAGATGAAGATCATCACATGATCAAACTCATAGTTTACGATTCTTTAAAGAACATACAGACAAACATTCGTTGTATAAGAAAAGGAAGATATATGCGTGAATAATTACTTTATGCCTTTGTTCTCGAACGGTAGAAATATTTGGTATATCGCCACCATATTGCTGACGGGAAAATTTGGCGCAAGCTCCCTACAGAATTCCACTGAGGGCCATTCGGGATTCTTGTCAAAATCCTCCATGTTCCTATTTATCTTCAGCGTGGGCGGGTACCTGAAAATGCCAACAAACTGTCAATTATATATTCAACAAATGTACAATAATCACTTTACTTCTTAGGGACTGGCCATAAAATACTACAATCAACTTTTCAAATTAACCCTTTCCCCCTATTGTCACGCTGTGTCACACGTTCTGTGACCACCTTGTAAATATTTCGTCACACAACTAAGACCCCATACTACATATTACTTTGTATTGTAATACAATATATTGTATTACATATTGTATGCAATACAATATATTGTAATAAAACTATATACGTTTAAAAGTCTGTGCATTTACTAAAGTAGGTACTACTTAAATGAATGACTTTTTATCATGTTAAAAATGAGAAAAAAAATATTTATTGAAAAAAATATTAATTTCTTTTTTTTTTTATTAGTGACTTGAATGCCTTTGCGTGATGGAAAGCTACGCCAGGGTCTAAGATGGAGCAGGCAATTCAAGGAATGCCCTGTCGGGCACCGGTCACGTTGCCGTTCATTTTGACTTAACACAATTTCACAAACCCATACTGTCCTGAGGGTATCTTAGGAGGTAACATTTTACAGTGTTGCCATAGAACTGTAATGATAATGAACTTTTCACATAATTCCAAGACTAATACTCACAGAACCGCTCCCGTCTGATACTCTATCATATCGTCTTTAATGGACATTTTAGCCGGGGGCTTCGGAGGAAGCAGACCACCAATCACGTTCATTTTAGATCCACCAATCGTGTTTTCTGAAGGACAAAAGGAAATATGGTCACAATGTTAGATGCTATATGGGGGACGAACTGGGCGAACCGATTTTTATCTAAATTCACATGTATATTCGGTCTGAGGATCGGTCGTAATTTATTTTCGTACCTCTATATCTTCAAATTTTGACCATTTTATCCCATATATCTATTTCTTCTACTTTCTACTACTTCTAAATAATTTATATGGCAAAAAAAATGTGAATTACTATTTTTGCCAATTTCGCGTACGTTGCCAATGTGTTTAGTAGATTACTACTGAAAAATATCAATTCTTTATCAAGGACATATTGTCGGGTATTGGGTATTATCGGGTTCGTACCATATCATCATTATCATCAGCCCACTCAAGTCCATTGCTGGACATAACCCCCCCCCCCCGCGCTTAACTGTGCCACGTGTTCAGCTTGACGCCCTAGCAGAGAGCCGTCCTACACTACGCTTGAAATAAATCAGCGGTAGTTTTCATCACACTCGAGCTCGAGACTCCTTCGAGCATGTTTCTATCTATATTGTTTATGGTTTTACCCTGTATCACATTTACCTTTGTTTACTTCAGGGAACATATCGGGAAATGTGGGTGTCGGTCCTATTTCCTCCATAATGTCTTTATCTGGCAATTCAATATCGCCCTTATGCGCCACCTCCTCAATATTCACGTGATGACTCACATGCCTGACGAGCCGCTGAAGATTGTACGCCGTGTCTAGCACACCCACACCTTTCTCCTTCACCCAATCCGCATTGTACATTGGCCCCTCCATAAAGTATTGGATCAGGGAGTACTTGTCTCCCTCCTTTTTTAACTCTTTTATGCCCAGACCGGTCAATTTCGATAATTTTTCGAAGTTTTTATCGACATTTCTATAATCTGAAAATAAATTAAGAATAGTTCTAGTACGTGTGTTCCTCCGAACCGTACCATTGGGTTCAGGCACATGGCACAACTATCATATACCTACCTCGTCACAAACATTGCACATATGGAGTAAAGATAACTTCATGATGATGATGATGAATGTTAAGCGTTACCTATGGAAGGCGCATACTTCATCTCCAAAGGACATTTTCGTCGACTCTATAATTGAAACCGTAACGTAACAGACAAACAATACCTACCTGGACTGACGTTTATTTTGTAATAGATTTATTCATGAACTATACATTCATCATTTGTACTACACACGGTATTCTGTAAGGTCCTTCTCGACTGTAAGGTCGCCATGCCTTTTTTAACATTGAAAATCTCATGGATACCCGGTCATTGGAGCTAGTTGAGTTGTGAAGGACTCCGGTGCGCAGTATTATGGTTAAGATGATCGACTACGAAAAAATTTGTCGAAATACCATTTAACTTTTAGATAGATTTGAATTAATCTAAAGGTGGTTATGGCTACAGACCCTGTTGGTGTGACTTCACATATTTATTAATTTTACAGTCATTAAATCAAAACAGTAATAAAAATGTGTCGCGCGGAATTTTAGGATATAAGCCTTGCCCACACCAACCACTTAAACCTATACAAGCCTTCTAAATAAAGATCGAGCAGTATTTTAAAGTTTTTACTTTACATCATAAGACGAGTTATATTATTTTAACAAGGCGTGATGATTGATTAACAAGACCTCCGCTGTCCCTAGTCACACAATGTTGTCTATCGTTGGGCATTTATGTATACAACCCTCATGACTTAAATCGTAAAATATTATTATAGATATTTACCAAAGTCGTCCCCTAGCTCCATGGTACGTAATAGAGCAGCTTGAGATTTGAGCCAGTGTGCCTCCCTGTCAGTATATCGAGCCAACTCCTCACGTAGCTTTAGTAAGGATCTAGAATATACATTTGTATCATTGTTACTAATAACAAATACAACTATCGTATTAAATAAGACTATATATTATTCACAATTAAAGTGTATTAAGAAAATCATTAGCTAATTTATGTAGAATAAATCAAATCAAAAATCTATATATTCAAGTAACACAAGATGTGTTACTTGAATATATACCATTTACATTAACAATTTGCCGTATACTAATATCAAGCATTATAAATTTAGTAGTTGACTCTGCAAACATTGTTTTGCCATATAAATATCGCTATTAGAAAATAGGGGTTGTATGTGTTTTTGTATGCTGTATCATAAATAATAAGAAATTAAATTTAGGGGTGGACCCCCGTTAATATTTAGGGGGATGAAAATAGATGTTGTCCGATTCGCAGGCCTACCAAATGTGAATATAAAATTTCATCAAAATTGGTCGAGCCATTTTGGAGGAGATCAATAACAAACACTGTGACACGAGAATTTTACATACTATATGATAGATATAATCAGACAGTATTTGGTAGAAAACGCATAAATCTATGTAGTTAACAAACATGGAGCCTACTGTACTTACTCTTCAACAACTTTCATTCGGCGTGTCAAGAACATATGACACAAAACAGCACTTTGGTGTTTTACAGCTAGTGCAAATGAAGGATTTAATTTTAAACAAATATCTAAATGTTTCATGGAGCTATTGTACTCGCCAAGCACAGCATAGGCATTAGCAAGAACAAAGTGAGTGATAGGGTACATTTGGTCATGGTCTACTGCTGCGTTAAGGACCACAACTGCATCATCTGTCATTTTACTCCTGAGCAGGATCATGCCTAGGCTAAGGAGTGCAATATCTTTATATGCTCTGAAACAAAAATATGAGGTTGTTAGAAACCTCACCAACAATACTGCTATGCTACTTTTTAAGTGATTTATAAAATATGTACAAGATTGTAGGTAACAAAATAAATGATTTATGATTTATTTGTGATTTAACATTTGCTACCAAAATTTCGCATAGCACCATTTGAAAGACAATAAAATTAAAGAAACAATATCATTTCTTTGTATACACAAAATAATGTATCTCTATGTAGTTTTTTATCTTCCTTTTTTTCTGCATTGTGTCTTTCTGACATTTAGCGGAATATTATATCCATCCATCTATTTGGAAAATAGGTATAATGATATACATTTTACCTTGGCGCATAATGTATTGCACGCCGGCTGCATTCGACTGCTTTAACTGCGTTCCCTCTTACCCGCCAGTATATTGAAGCCATGTTGTAGTGAAGCCAAGAAGAGCTATTTTTTTTTAAAACTCCAGTTAACCAATGACCCATCTGGTCTACAGTCATTAGTGGGGATATGTGCTCTGGTAAAGATAATTCTGGACTAATACTAAGGTTTTCTTGGTTTACAACACCCTGAAAATAAAAATTCATTATTTTTTTAATAAACAGCAAAACCTCTGGGCTACCTATAACCTGTATCATCAAGGACAGTTGACAAACATGTATTTCACAACCACAAATGACACCCAAACTCTGAGCAATTGCCTCTGGTTTACAAAAAGACACTTGTCTTACCCCGGAATCAAACCAGGATCCCATTGATCCATAGGTGGCACATCCAACCCCTAGACAAAGAAGGCAGTCAAGGTGTAAGTACATCATCTGTCTACTATTAGGTTAAGAGTACACAATGTTATCAACTGAGTCATACGAGGGACAAAAGCACTTAGACAAGAGAAACAAAACTAATGCAGCATTTAGTCAATTTTCCCTAAATCAAACAACATAGAGACTCATTTACAGGTTGAAATGATGGTACTGATAATGATTATCAAGTTCCTGCCAATATTTCAAATATTTACGAAATGTAGTAAATAAAGTAAAATATTATGGTGCTCAACCAACTCACCTCTAAATGCTCAAAAGCCAGCATACTAAATGTCAATGAAGAAATTTTTTTGCAATCAGGAATATCAGTAGTTCCATAGTCCAGTTTTCCAAATAAAAATTCCTTGTAGTCTATCTTATGTTTTCCATCTTCCAAAAAGGTTGTATGCCAGTCAAGTAAGTTGAGATGACCAGTTTTAACACAGTTCTCATCTTCAGCTAATATTGTATTTATATCTGTACTTTTATCCAGGTCTAGCCACAGTTTACTTAGTAAAATCTGCCTTTTAGATAGATCCTCGTACAAATTAATAATATTGTTCCAGCGGGTATCTTGATTAAGAAATGCGAGTAGGTCATATGGCTGTGCTAATTTAAATGGAGATTCTAGCTGCAAATATTAAATAACTTTGAATTCACATATGCATAAATAGATTAACCTAAATATACTGAAACTTAAAACTACACATTAATGTGTCTCCTTACACAAAATATAGTTAAGAATACATACATTTTTTGGAACTCACTAACTTAAAACCCATATAAAGGAATAAATAACCATACAATGGTTTGTTTTGTCTCAAATTGTATAGACAGTGTTTACAATATAATCTCCCTCATGGTTGATGTTTCTGGCTCCATCAAGATCTATTGCCTTTACCAATTATATTCACTTTTATCAGAATTCACTGTATTGATAAGTTTATCCAAACTGCATGAAAATTCGTGCAGTATATTTTGAGATTTTCGCAAACAAACATACATGGAGTGAAGCGGCTGGAAGATTCAGATTACTAAAACTATAACAGGCTTATGAAATAAAGTATCTACAAAAACAAATAGAAAACCTCAGACCACATACCCTAGGTTGAATAAGTCCATTTTCAGTAACCATCCAGTGAGAATCGGCTTGAATATAAATAGGAAAGGAGCAGGCCACAAAGCAAGATAATACAAATTGAAACTTTACAAGAATTCGTAACATTGTGTACATTATTTATCGATAATTGAATTACAATACAATTATAGACATCCTATATCCCCATGAAGCTAAAATAATATTTTAGTTCACTGCAGCATTTCACTTGCAATTCTAACCCAATGTTATTTTCCAACTTTTTTTAAACCGGGCATGCCAAATGCCAATGACCTATCTTACCACACCAGTATTACCAACTGCTGTCGCTACATTCGCTACAAAAAGTTAAAAATATATAAGTTTGGAGTCTGTGTCATTTGTAAAAATTATTACAAGTAAAAGTAATTTTTACTTGTAATAATTTTTATTACAAGTAAAAATGTAATGTATAATTAATAGTAAAATGTATAATTACCGCGATACAGATTGAACATAGTGCAGGCGTTTCGTTTTTTAAAACAGAAAAAGGCTTTTTATGGCTTCTAAACATGATATAGTAGTAGCGCTCTATTTCAGTAGTCAGTGAGAGGGACGAAATAAAAAAATCTAAAATAAAAAGGTCGCACTATTTAATTGGCATAAACAATTAAAAACTAATACCTTAATTTTAATATTGTGTACATAAAATTCGAAAAGTTATGTCCTCGACATAGAGCGCTCTTAAGATCCTCATCGTTATTAAAATTTTGCTAGTTTTCGCTTTTAATTGCATAATTCTGTCTTTAAACAATCAAAAAAAAAAAAAAAATCTAATAAATTCTTGCGAATGCTTTCAAATAGTCAGAAAAAATAAAATAATTATTCATTTAGTTTTTACCACCGGTTCGGAATGCCATTCTACAGAGAAGAGCCGGCAAGTCTGACAGATTAATGAAAGCATAACACGCATAGTCAAAAATTAGGATAATATAAAAATATGTGAAATTACTCAAATTACATAGTGCGTGGTGAAACTGCACTCACTGTTTACAAAACTTCACCAATGTAATGTCTGAAAGACCATACTATATACATATACAATACTCAATCTCTTTCAATTTATTTTTTGGTAATATGTAGTTATAATCCAATGCAAACAAGATTTAACAAATGGTTGGACACTACCTACATAATTACACAAATCATTCACTTGAATACGATGGTCATAACTACGCTACACCAGCCAGTCAGTCGAACTCACTCTCAATGAGTTTTACGATGTATTGGAACCGTATTAGCATATACTCGTATATACTCGGATATGCCGTACCCAGAATCCTCTTTCGCTTTCTCGCCAATGCATAACATGCACGTAGTATTTCTCCATGCTCTCACCATGTGGTTTGAGAGGCCCATCCTGTGTTCCCTCATACCATAGTTACCAGTTGCCCTATGAATCGCCTTATCTGGTGTCATTGCAGAGTGTGCTATATTTGCCGACCTGTGGCAATCATAAAAACTTATTTATTTTTCATGATCCCGCAAAGGGCTCTGACCCATAGATAGAAGCTGCCTTCCAAGCCCTTCCTGGCTGATTCATCAGCGTTTTCGTTGCCATATTTCTATTCCTTCATATCCCGGCACCCAGATAAGCTTTAGATAATTTTTCTTGCCCAGTTCGTATAACATTTTTTTTTATTTCAAAGCTAAAGAAGTTTTACTTCAATCGTGTGGACTGTGGTCTAAAGCACACTTGTTTTTTCGTGACCATGGCTTGTTTTTCATGTATATTTCTCTTCTTCTTCTTGCCATAGATTTATTTTTCTTTGGAAAAGACGAGTTGCTGTTGCGGGGTCTCGTTACGTGTAAATTACACAAATACATTTGCACAATCCCGAAATCGAACCAGGGACCTATTATCCAGAGGAGGCACATCACACGCAATCACTAGACCAACAAGCCATATTTTTACAAAGGGACGATTGCCCAATCAGGCGAGGTGGAATGCTTGGTGGGGACCACGAAACTAATCCCCGACGATTGTCTGGAATTTCTTATTTATAAGAATTGCTCCGTAAACTTTACTATCGCGACGCCACGCGCTTTTAGATATTTGCTTAAAGTATGTAACATCCTGTTCGCTACCAAAATTTAACTTAACATAATGAAACAAAGAATAATCCTAATGTGATATAGAAAAAAACTTTGGCAACAAAATCATAAAAATCAAGTAAAATCTCCCTATATTTGTGGGGAATTCGCTAACTTTGGCACCCTCCAGCTGTCACCTTTATTATAGTCCGTATATTTTAAATGTTACCACCAACGAAATGTGTACTCTAGTGTTTCCAAACATAATCAAACTTGGTTGCTGGCAAAATCATCAAACTCATTGTACGGTTTAACCGTACAAAATGCTTTACCATCATTTCATTAAGGTAGTTCACGTAAACTCCGCGTCCGCGATAGACGTGTCATCAATCAATTTATTATCATCATCAGTAGAATTAATTAGCATATAACAATCAGAGAGCAATATATATATCATTAGCACAAAGCAAGACTTTTAATTCATCAAATCCTTTGGTGTAAGGTGCGAACCCTACATCAAAGTGGTCCTTCGAAGCCTTCGTACAGGCGGGACCCTAACGCGTGTGCAAAGTGCAATTAACCTGTCACGTAGTTCCTGCCCCGTACGTAAGTGATCAGCGGATTCGGTGAGTCCACAGAATTTTACTTATCATCATGGAAGATCTTATTAGCAGTCAAAATCAAATCATGGGAGCGATGGAGCAGCTCCTCAGGAACTTCAAGAAGGATGGTGCGGAGCGCAAGACTCCGCCCCATGTCAAGAAGCGCCTAAGTACATTGGAAGCTTATTGGCAGGAGTTCCAATGTAATCATATAAAGATATGCGAGTACGATGACAAGCATAACGAATATTTTATCAATAATTATTATAAGAAAACATCAGATTTCTATAATGAATCACGCACTTTCTTCCTCAACTATTTACCCAGCGAATCCCAAGAGAAATCAATTATTCGACCAGCAACTCCATTATCAACTCCTGGGTTCCTGACACAACCTAGCACGAGCAATCAGCAGCATACCATAGGGCAACCACAACCGTCTCCTATGTCCGAATCTTTTAATCAAGATCCTCCAGAGCAGAAAACCCTGCGTACCCAAGGTACCACCAGTAAGATGGAGGAAATGTTAAGACGACAAAGTAGCAACTTTAAAGCCTTTTCGCGCATTAATAGCAGTATCCAACTTGAATCACTCTCAGAAAAGTGGGAATTCGAAGATGCACTTAAATCAGTACAAGCACGTTGGTCAGTTATCGATAGCCTGCATTGGGAAATTGATAGCGAAATGTACGAAGAGAATAAGTCGTACGAAGATGCATTCATCAGGTATGAGCAGAAGTTTAACAATATCAAAAAAGAAATTAGTAGTAAAATGTGGTCAGAATGCCACCGGGAAAGAGCAACGCCGCAAGTCGACGTTCCAGTATTCAGAGGCAATTATCATAGTTGGGTTTCTTTTAAGGATTTATATACAGAGACTATTCACAACAACAGGTCTCTTTCTAGCGCTCAGAAGATGCAGTATTTGAAAAGTAGGGTGCGAGATGAGCCGGAAAAACTTATACAACATTTGCACATAACAACCGAAAATTACCAGGTTGCTTGGGACATCTTAAATCAAAGATATAATAACATCAAATTAATCTTCAATTCACACATGAATATCATTATGAGTTTGCCGACTATGCAAGTACAGTCAGCAGCGAATATCAAGAAGGTACACGACACTACCAACGAGTGTCTCAATGCGATCAAAGGGCTCGGAGTGGATATCTCCAACTGGGATCCTTTAGTGGTGTATCTAATTTCTCAAAAATTAGATCCCGAAACACACAACGACTACATTGAATCTGTGAAGAATCCTAGAGAGTTGCCATGTTTACAAGAGTTCTTGGACTTTCTGGAAGCAAAATTCACTGCGCTGGAGTCCTCAAAGCGCAAGGCTGAAACTTCGAAATTCGGTACTAGCTCTCAGCAGTACCATCAGTATCAGCATCAACCCAACCGACCCATGATGACGTCATCATTTCCAAAAAGGTCCTACTTTCCTAAATCATTTAAAAGCTATCAAAATTACTCTAACAAAACTTACAACAATAACCATAAAATATTTAGTCCGACTGTACCAAAATGCTTAGTTTGTGAAAAAGAGCACGGTATATTCAATTGCAAAATGTTCCTCGAATTTCGACCTGAGGTGAAGAAGCAAACCGTAGAAAATTTATCATTATGCAAAAATTGCCTTTACGATCATCGCGGTAAAGAATGTTTTTCTACGAAGAGGTGCCGGCTTTGTAAAGAGCCGCACAATACCATATTGCATGATGCCTTCATTACGGCGCGTAACAATATACCTAGTACTTCCAGTAAGTGTACCGTGGAATCTAAAAATAGCATGAGCGTTTTACACAAGGATACCCAGGAGGTATTACTGGCAACAGCTCTTATCAAGGTACAAGCAGCTGATGGTACCGATCATATCATGCGAGCCCTCATTGACCAGGGATCACAAACCTCGCTTATCACTGAAAACGCTGCGCAGCTTCTTGGACTCCGTAGAAAACGCTGTAAGGGTGTCATTTTAGGCGTAGGAGCCAAGGAGAACAGCTGCAAAGGGGTTATGAACGTCATTATCAAGTCGATTTATAACGAGTTTTCTCTTGACGTAGACGTTTTTATCATGAATCATGCCGTAAACAATCTGCCAAACAAATCATTTGCCAAACCGTGTTGGCCATACATAGAGAACATACAATTAGCGGACCCCGAATTCTATCGTAGTCGCTCAGTTGATTTATTACTGGGTGCCGATGTCTATCCTTCAATAATAATGAGCGGTATTATCAATTCAGAGCAATCAACGCCAATAGCACAGCAAACCCGCCTAGGCTGGATTTTATGTGGCAATGTAAAATCCTATCAATGCAACGTTATTATGCTAAATATGGATGACATCAGCAGTTTTTGGGCGATCGAGGATATCAATGACAATAACGACTTATCGCAAGAAGACAATCAATGCTTGGAGTTATATCAGTCAACCACTACGCGTCGACCAGATGGACGTTATGTAGTGCGTCTGCCAATGCATCCTGAGACAGATAACAGCATTGGATTATCTAGACCAAAAGCATTGGCACAGTTTTATCAGATGGAAAAGAAGTTTCGAAAAAATGAACAATTATCCGCCGATTACAAGGCGTTTATAGCCGAATATTCATATTTAGGTCATATGCATCAGGCAGTATGTAGAGAAACATCAGATTATTATATGCCACATCATTGTGTACAACGTGCCGAGTCAACAACGACGTCACTGCGTGTCGTATTCAATGCATCACAGCCGACTTCGAACGGCTTGAGCTTAAACGACCTTATGTACCGTGGTCCTAATTTACAACAGGACCTTATGCTGCTCGTGACCAGATGGCGACAGTACAAATATGCGATCACTAGCGATATTGAGAAATTTTTTAGGCAGATACTTATTAATGAGGATGACCAAAAATATCAAAAGATCATATGGCGAGCATCAGAAGATCAACCTTTAAGAGAATATCAGCTGGTCACGGTCACATACGGCACAAAAGCTGCACCCTTTTTAGCTATGAGGACGCTCAAGCAACTGGCTAATGATGAAGGTCACCGTTTCCCGGAAGCGGCTAAAGCTGTGGAAGAGCAATTTTACTGTGATGATCTTCTGACCGGTGCCTACAGCATATCGCGAGCAAAGCAATTGCAATCAGATCTCATAGCACTTCTCAAACTTGGGGGATTCAATCTGCGCAAATGGTCTTCCAACAGTACAGCATTATTACAAGATGTAAGCACAGTCCCAAGTAACGGGTTTGACTTTAAGCATAAGGAATCTACGAAAACTCTTGGACTTGCGTGGAATTCCAAGGAGGACGTTTTCACATTTCAATGCAAAATGTCCAAGCAAGCCAGCAGTATCACAAAACGAACATTATTAGGTGAAATATCAAAAATTTTCGACCCGCTGGGATGGTTATCCCCAGTAGTGGTTCAGTTAAAATTATTATTCCAGAAAGTTTGGTTGATAGAGCTTGGGTGGGAAGACCAGGTACCAAAAGATATTTATTTAGAATGGAGTCAGCTAAGATCAGACATAGAGAATATTGACAAAATTAAAATAGCAAGGTGGTTACAATGTGATAAGGAGGACTGCATACAATTACACGGCTTTTGCGATGCCTCGAACAAAGCCTATGCTTGTGTGATTTATGCACGTATCAAAAACCAACAGTCAGCTTCTGTGGTTCTGGTCGCAGCAAAGACTAAGCTCGTGCCTACTAACAAACAAGGAAAATCCGCCAAGACTGAAGTATCATTGCCCAGATTAGAACTATGTGGAGCGCAATTACTATCAAAATTAATGCAAAAAATGATCAATAGCTTACACGAGCATAAAATTGAAATATACGGTTGGTGTGACTCCACGGCTGTACTAGGGTGGCTAAACGGCGACCCTAACCGCTGGAAACCTTTCGTGGCGAACAGGGTAAAGCAGACAACAGCAATTATGCCGCCAAAATGCTGGCGTTATATCAAGACTCAAGAAAACCCGGCTGATTGTGCTAGCCGCGGTATGAGAGTTGAACAATTACAGCATCACGCACTATGGTGGACAGGGCCAAAATGGCTCGAAGCATTTGAGACGCAAGATAGTGTACCAAATATCATTCATACCACGGATTTAGAAACAAAGAAATATCAGTCAAATACTATTCAAACAAACAAACAGCAGGACAACGATAATATTCTGCCATTATTAATAAGCAAGTACAGCAGTTTCACACGACTTACACGTGTGCTGGCCTGGGTAATGCGAGCCATATCGAAACGTCATCCAAAGGAATTTTACTTAACTACAAGAGAATTGGAATTAGCACGGACAAAAATTATCGCTCACATTCAAAATAGTGAATTTGCGGAAGACATCAATCATTTACGAAAACATCAAAAATTACATTCGAACAGCAAACTACTGTGCTTAAACCCATTTCTCGATAGTGACGGTATACTCAGAGTCGGTGGCAGGTTAAAACAATCAAACATCAGTTACGATATGAAACATCCGAGGATTATACCGGCAAAGAATGCTGTAACGACTCTATTGATAGACCACGCCCATCAACAAACTCTACACGGAGGGACAAGGCTCACACACTCATGGTTACGTCAGAATTATTGGATACTGTCCGGTAACCGAACTATCAAAAGTCGACTGCGACAATGCGTGGTATGCAGAAGGCACAATCCAAGTAAGCATCAGCAGCTAATGGGTGATCTTCCACATTGTAGGACGATCCCATCGCGACCTTTTTTACATACTGGGGTTGATTATACCGGAAGCATCATTTATAAGTCAAGCAAGGGCAGAGGAGTAAAATCATCAAAGGGATATGTGGCGGTGTTCGTCTGCATGGTCACAAAGGCGGTACATCTGGAATTAGTGTCAGATCTCACCTCATCAACCTTCTTAGCCGCATTACGTAGACTGGCGGCGAAAAGAGGCACCCCTCGTCACATTTACAGTGATAATGGGACAAATTTCGTCAAGGCACATAGAATCTTAATTCAAGAGTACATCGATATGGTATCAGTATTTACAAAAGAATTCTTCACTGAGATCAGTCAAATGCAAATCACCTGGCATTTTAATGCACCTTCGTGGCCTAGCGCAGGAGGTTTATGGGAGGCAGCGGTGAAGAGCCTCAAGTATCATCTTTGTAGAGTTATCGGTGCTCAAAAACTCACTTACGAGGAGTTCTATACGCTGTTATCACAAATAGAAGCATGCCTCAATTCCCGCCCGTTGTGCGCCCTAACAGAAGATCCAGATGACATAAACTACCTAACGCCTTCACACTTTTTATCTAGTGGACCCAACCTTACCATCTACGAAACAGAGAAAGACGAAAGGACGAGGTGGCATTTAACACAAAAAATATTTAGTGATATTTGGAGAAGGTGGCGCACTGAATATCTCGTGCAGTTATCAGCGAGAAGCAAGTGGCAACAACCTAACCCTAACATCAAGCCAAACGATGTCGTAATCATCCATGACGTCAACTTACCAGCAGGGAAGTGGGCTCTAGGTCGAGTGGTGGATCTACACCCAGGAACCGACGGTCGTGTAAGAGTTGTCAGTGTTAAAACCTCAAACGGCATTCTAAAGCGGCCTATCATAAAATTATCATTACTACCCACTAACAGCGAAGAATCAGCGCAGGGAAAGACCGAATCATTAGAAGAAAACAAGCCAAACAAAAAGAAGATTACAAAGAAAGGAATACACTTATCACTTATATCAATAATCATGTTCCTCATGGTATTATTAACATCAACCGTTCAATGTGCATCTTATAACATGTCAAAATTAGAAGGAAAAAGGGGTATTTATTTTGATGAACTAACAAGCATGAAATTAATTCAAAATGACTGGAAAATCATAATATACTATGATATGGATCCCTACAGACAAGCAACTCAATTACTAAACATGCATATAGTTCACTTGACAGAGTTATGTTCTAAGTCTAAAAGAAGATCCCACTGTGACATCATACTCCTACAATTAAATCACGGGTTCTCGGAAGTTGAGTTTTACGACCGCATGCTCCTGAATCAGCATTTCTCAGATAGCACGCGCCGGCGCGCGCGGCGCGGCCTTGTCAACGGGGTTGGTTACATCGCAAACTCACTATTCGGTGTACTAGACGAACGCTTTGCCGAGCAGTATGAACGCGACATAGCATTAGTGCGACAAAATCAAAATCACTTGGTACATCTCTTCAAAAACCAAACTTCCATTTTAGAAGCGGAAAATAGTTTACTCAAAAGAGTTGAGGACACGATGATGAAACAACACAAAATATATAATCAGCATTTAATGAGTTTAGACCAAGCAACAAATATCGTAAAGGAAAATATGGAAGAAATAGAGGACAGCAATGAGTTTATTTTATCAACGATAACCGCAAACAATATTTTGTCAAACTTAAAGGACATCCAGGATATGTTAATGAATACAATTACGAGCGCAAAACATCTAAACACCCATCTATTAACGCCTGCTCAGCTTCAAGATGAGCTCAGTTCCATATCAGCACAATTGCCTAAGGAATTATCTTTGCCTCTCGACAACGTGAAGGACGAGCTCCCTAAAATTTACAAAATACTCAAGGTCAACGCACGAATGACAAATCAATATTTTATTTTTGAAATCAAGCTACCTTTGGTCAATAGAGACATATACCATATTTACAGATTAATTCCGATTCGCCATCAAGTGGCTAATAGTATGATGCAACTCAAGCCTATCGCACAGTACGTGGCGATGAATATCAAATCAGATACATTTTTATCTATTGAAGAGACGGAATTTTATCAGAAATGTTACGAGTTCGATTCGAGTAACTACCTTTGCCAACTCCAAAAACCAATTTATCAGAGGCTATCAGATGAAATGTTTTGTGTAAAAAACAAAGATACCTGTGCAGTTATAACTGGCCCGTGCGAAACACAGTGGACAGAATTATTACAGCCGAACATATTTTTACTTACTTGCTGCAATCAGTGTGCGCTAAGGTTTATATGTGGGAATCAAGTTTCCACTGAGCAACTGACCGGCGTGAATATCATTTCAATGGAAGCTACTTGTACTATCAAAGGCGAATATCTAACAATCAATTCACACAAAGAGCGAGAAAACGTAATTCATACGGAGCCTAGAGCTTTTGCACCCGAAGTCGTAGCACCCATAAACCATATTATAAACTTATCAATACCTATCAACACTTCAGAAGAAATGAGAACCCAGGAAAATTCTCTCCAGGATGAAAGCAAACGAATCCAGCAACTTAAAGAAGAAACCGAGAACATGGAGGAAGAGTTCCAGCCGGTGTCGCATCATGACATTCATCAGTATACGGTCATGTACACGCTGGTGTGCGCGGGCTCAGCCGCCGTGCTCGTGGCCGGGCTGCGCGAGTGCCGCCGCCGCCGCGCGCTCGCAGCCGCCGCGCCTCCCCGGAGGGAGGCCACCGTCGAGTTCCAGAGTAGCACAGCTGCTCAGCATCGTAGTGAAAGTGCAGTGATCAAAGCAGAGCAAAGTGAAGTGAAACAACACGTCAATAGGGCCACATCACCTACATTCAATCACTGTAAATTTAGGTATACAGAAGAATGATTTAACGTAGGTGAAGTTTCTTGTTCATTAGTTATAGTTTTTGTATCTTTTTTCCATCAATTGTATCTTATCATAATATGTCATCTTGAATAAAATTATCATATCATCTCTCATCTCGTAGGCCGGGAGCATGTACGGTTTAACCGTACAAAATGCTTTACCATCATTTCATTAAGGTAGTTCACGTAAACTCCGCGTCCGCGATAGACGTGTCATCAATCAATTTATTATCATCATCAGTAGAATTAATTAGCATATAACAATCAGAGAGCAATATATATATCATTAGCACAAAGCAAGACTTTTAATTCATCAAATCCTTTGGTGTAAGGTGCGAACCCTACACTCATGATGGAAGCCATAATTAAAAGAAGAAGAAAAACAGGTAGAATCGGTAACTTTAAATTATTCGGATACTTTCTTGTTTTCCTTTTCCTAGCATTTATTATTAACTAGCGACCCGCCCCGGCTTCGCACGGGTGCAATGATGAACCACTAAATTTATCAGTGTTTCTCTACAATATTATGCATGTATCACTACATATTTTAAAACAAAGTCGCTGTCGTCTGCCCGTCCATATGTATGCTTAAATCTTTAAAACTACTCAACGGATTTTGAAGCGGTTTTTTAAATAGATAGAGTGATTCAAGAGGAATGTTTATAGAGGTTCATCATTGCACCGTTGTTGTCACAAAATCCGTTGCGTAGTTTTAAAGATTTAAGCATACATAGGACGGACAGACGACAGCGACTTTCCTTAAAATATGAAGTGATTCTTGACGGGTGCAATGATGAACCTCTAAATTTATCAGTGTTTCTCTACAACATTAGGCATGTATTATACATATTAAACCTTCCTCTTGAATCACTCTTTATTATGCATTGATACTGATTCTTGCCAAGCTTTAACACAGTTTGGAGAAACATATAAATATTTTATTTTTGGTTGTCATAATCTGTCGATTAATTAATTGAATACTGTCAAGCCATACCTATTCATAATGAGGTCGATTTAAACTTGTAGGTACACAAAATTATGCAATTCTATTTACATGAAAGGTACATAAAGTTAATGTCTATTAACTAAGTACTTTGGGCGCAAGGGATGATCATCCGATCATCCGACGAGAATGGCCGGACGGCCAGACGAGGTGGAGGGTATTAGGGGATTTCTTATCCTCGCAAATTACTCTGTAAACTTTGCCATCGCGGTGATGAATGAATGAATGAAGAAAGATACTCAAAGTGAGAGAGTGCCACTGCTCATGCCAGCGTCTATCGGCAAAATTATCATGAAAGTTGTGTAAGCCTAGCTATTGTGTCAGAAAAACACGTTTGTCGTTTGTCTCTTAAAAAGTAGGTATGTTTAGGAAAGAAAACAGATAAGTACATCCGAAGTAGGGGTACGACTTCGGATCTAAGGTCAAACATCTACTCATAAAATATAGGTACCTACCTGCCCTTTTGTTTACACCTTGTATTATTGTGAGCACCTACCGTTACGATTATAAATTATCTATTAATATTCTAAAATGCACTTGAATTGTTTCAATACTAAGTTGTAAGATCCGCCATAAACTCTGTAATATCAACTTTTTACATCAGACACAAGGTCATCCACGCAGAAAATTCACAAAAAAAAATCCGTTGTTAATTGCTACCACCAGACTCAAGAGGTTCCAAAAATCCAAACTTTGAGATATCCAATTAAGTATAGGTAGCTATTGGCAGAAGTCTATAACCCTGGCGTCTACTGCGCATGTCTAAATAACCTCATTCAATCCACGCCTTAATTCATCCACAAGAATTCCAACAGTCTAGAAACAAAAACATTAACAATAAAATAGTAAAAAGCTGTACCGTGTCTTCACCAACCAGTCGAGGGTTCACACGACAAAAACTGAAAGTACGAATAACTTTGGCTAATCGACAATTGTAAATAAATAAAGTGTTACCTAAGAATTTCAGAGTTTCATAATGCTTCAGAGGAATCTAAGGTCAATTAAATGTATTTTAAATATTAAGTCCATATAGACTAGTGAATCATGTGATCCCAGTGAAAAAAAATACAAATGGTAAGAGATACAATGGTAAATGACGCACAAGTACAGTCGCCAAAAGCGGAAGAAGACAAAAGCGCAACCGAGACGTGCGATGTAAACAAAAGTGTTAAGATTTTGGATTATAAGGTGATTATGTTTTACCCCTTAAATACATGAAATTATACAATACCCTTCCCTCCTATTTCGTCAGTCTCACTCTGACAATTACTGAAATAAATTAAAATCAAATAAGTACCTTTAATGCCGAAAATTATTTAATCTTTATGTACTCAGACACAAAACTATTAATTTGTTGTCAAAACAAAGATCGTTAATTAGTAGATAATACAGACTGTATCTACGAAGTACATTTTTTTTTCATGCGTATTGTAAGCGCAGAAAATAATAATAATAAAGAAAAAAATATTAATATTATTTATGTTGCAATTTAATGTTTATAAGCAAGTTTTGATTTCATGTTTGGTTTTTAGTCAATTTGCGTACATTTTGTCTGTATGAATCACTCTAAAAGGGTTTTAGCTGGAACTCTACATTGATAATAAATTATAATTTTAGGGACTACTTTGGACATGCGGTCTGAGGGAAATTTGTCTAACTGCCCTTTGGCTTCCTTTGGGTGCTCTAATATTTTGTTACGTGACAGCATCTTTATTTCAAGCAGATGACATACATGAAACGCATTGTAGAGTGAGTACTTCAATAATAAACCTCAAATAGTTCCACCTTATAATAATGTTTGACAACGATAAAACCATTGATGGAACCATATGAAACATTTATTAATGAAATCGGTGGATCAATAGAATCAAAACTGGGACAGGTGTCCAGGCAGCTACCAGGAAGTAATTAGTGTTATTAAATTATATATTATTATATACATTATATATTACATAATTTAAGTCCTACCAAAAATATTGAATGAGATGTTCTGTTTACGGCAGGGTAAACTTTAGAGATTGAAATTTAACACTTTTTAACGGATTTATCGCGTGTATGTTACATTATTTAATTCCCGACGTTATCAATAAAACAAAATTATAGGCGGTATATTTTAACTGTTTCTTTGTACTTTTGAAGACAACTGTCATCTAGTCTCTCCCGCGACCACGACTGCTGAAAAGCATTCGAAACGTCGGGAATTAAATAATGTAATATACACGCGATAAATCCGTTAAAAAGTGTTTAATTTCAATGTGTAATAATCGCGAAAACCTAAGAAATCATTAAACTTTAGAGGTTTAAATATGTGCCGTATTGACTGTCTGATTGTCAGTAAATGTACTCGCTATTCCGTTTGATGACCGATTTAGAATACATAGTGTCGCCAACCCTTTTTTATCCTGAGGGTGAAAGGGCCGAAAACCGAGCCGCAAGAGAAGGAAAACCTGATACGAAACCCTATGCCAATCCATCTGGCCAGCATGGCACAGTAGCCTAATTACCCTCCATGTGCGGCCCGCCTCAGCAGTGAGCCACATAGGGGCTGTGAAGTAGTAAGTAGTACCCGGTACTTAAAAGTTTTGCCTGGTGGTTTAGCTCTTTTACTAGCATTTTCCCAATTGTATAGTATTGTAGTTGGCAATTTGGCGAAATCTGTCACCACACAGCATAATGGCGTCACCACATGGGATATACTGGTGTGATACTGGTTTATAATCCTCCCTAGCGATATCACTACATAGTATAAAACAAAGTCGCATTCTTCTGTCCGTCCCTATGTATGCATAAATCTTTAAAACTACGCAACGGATTTTGAAGCGGTTTTTTTAATAGATATAGTGATTCAAGGGGAAGGTTTTTAAGTATAACCCACCCCCGCTTTGCACGGGCGAAGCCGGGCCACTAGTGCTTATATAAATTGATCAAAAGCAATCTAATATAATCGCGCAACGTCTACCATATTAGCCGAGTGAGCTGAGTTTGATTCGTATAGTAAATTGTCGCTCACTAAGCGCTTCATCAAAATGTTCAAAGTCACCCAAAGGGAAATGAAGAGGGCTATGCTGTTTCCCTGCGAGATCGAATCACAAACGAGGTGGTACGCAGATCAACCAGAGCTACCGACATAACCCACAGGATTGCCCAAGTTATGTGGACTGACGCCCGATGGGGCAGAACAGCTCTCGGCTTTTCTGCCCCGACCGAGTGGCAACCGAGCTCCGGAAAGCTCAGTGCTGGTAGGCCTCCCATACGGTGGACCGCTGACCTGGTTAAGGTCGCCGGAAAACGATGGAAGCGTCAGCCCAGGACCGGCCTTTGTGGAAATCCTTGGGGAGGCCTAAGTCCAACAGGGGACGGACGTCTTTTGGCTGAAATGAAGATAATAAATAAATAGTAATTGTTAATTTCAGGTTTACAACGTAGTGCCCTCTATAAGTGCGATTACAGGAATAAGTCCGCAAAGATACGTGTGGCGGATATGCATTGCTTTCCACTTAGGACCAAGGTTGTTGATAGGCTCCCTATACTACAATTATCACAAAGAGCGCACTGCTCTTATCACTGAACATAAAGTGAGTATGCAATTTTATTTAAACTGTACTTACTCATGTATGTGACTATTTGTAATAGTTAAGTTATAAAAAAGTATTGAACTGTAACAATTGGGATGGTAGTTATTTCCCAACGACTTTAGACGTTCCTATCAATTTAAAAAACCATCTAAGATGTTTTGATAAGCAAAATATTAATCAACTATTAAGGTGGATGCTCCAGGGTAGCCCGCGAAATTCAAATTTTCTTACGTATTTTGCAATTTGCAGGGCAGTGCTAAGTTGTATGATGATGAACATTTGATTAGCGGCTTTAAGACGTATGTAGTTACAGAGTTATAATCATCAAACTCATCAATACAACCCTCCAAGCTCATAAAGGTGCAAGAATGACTTTGACGTTGAAAAAGTTTTTCTTGCACCTTTATGAGCTAGGAGGGTTGTATTGATGATTTTGATGATTATAATTATATAACTACATACGTCTTACAGCCGCGAATAACATTTTAATCAACATACAAACTAGCACTGACCTGCAAATTGCAAAAAACGTAAGAAAATTTGAATTTCGCGGGCTACCCTGGAGCATCCACCTTAAACGTTTTGTAATATAATGTAAAGCAGGTAGACATAGATTGAATTACATTACAGGTTCGAATCGAAGCTACGAAGTTGGGCGACGCCTGCTATTGGCTAAACCTCATTGAGTTACTTGCCCTCACGGGTGTCACTTATGTCTCCAATAGAGAGAACTATTGTAAGTTGCGTTACGTGAATAATTCTACAGTATTGCTATATTCTATCTTTTCAAATACTGTTACGGTATCAAAATGTTAACTATCATTCAAAGCTATAATGACTTATGGGTATCTTTGAATGGTGCTATCTTGGAGAGACAAAATCCTATAAAATAAGTTGCTTATGTGATTTGAATACGATAATACCGATATTTAGGATTCAAATTAAACACTTTTTAACTTTTCGAAAACGTCGGGAATTTAATAATGTTAAATACACGTGATATATCCGTTATTAAGTGTTTAATTTCAATCTGTAATAATCGGGAAACCCTAGACATAATTATCGCCATACCAAATATTCTTGATACGATCTAACCTAACCTAACCTAACGGTACCTATCAGATTAGTATCACATATGCTTTTTTCATTGTAAACTTGAAAGACAGTTGTCAATTTTATTTATATTGTAGTATAAAAACACTTATTATTTATTTTTATACTAAAATTCAGATAGAGCTGGTAGAATCAAGGCTCTCTATGGCTATATCTAATGTAAAATAGGATTTTGAATAAGAAAATTTTTACCTGATTCCAGTTATTCACGAGAAGATATTCATTGTATTCATGATAACGGCTCTCCTACATATGCTATGTCGGGCGCGGGTAGGTTGCATAGGGAGCGACTGTGTTCAACCCGTTCGCACTAATTCGCTGGTGTGGACTCTGTTCGGAGTAGCAATTGCGGCCACGCTGGGGCTGATCGTATTCTTTCTAAGGCATCGTCTGTTATGTCGCCCTCTTGGTAAGATTTTTTCCGATATGCAGAGGTAAAACCAACCCGTAATATATGTGATGTATACCAATTAATGGGGTGTGAAATCAGTATGTCAAGTAAAAGACCACAAAATACAGTTTAAAAACCTGCAAACATTTTATCTTGAGTATAGTATAATACGGACGGATTTAGAATACACAATGTCACCAACCCGCACTATCCTGAGAGTGTCGTAAGAGGCGACTAAGGTGCGTAAGAGGCAGATCACCTAGCCGTATGAGAAGGAAAACTTTATACAAACCCCGTGCCAACCGTTTGCCAAACTTACCAGCGCGGCACAGTAGGCTAATTTCCCTCCATAAATTTGGAGGAGGCCCAACTCAGTAGTGGGTCATTTATGGGCTGAAACTGATAGAATAAATAAATATATTAGTTTAAAAAAAACAAAGACAGTTTTTTATCTCTATTATTAAAAAGTCTTGTGGAATATTTCATCAGCTAAGCCCAGGAGAATTTCGGTTAGATGGTAGTTTTACAATTTAAGCTTACTTATCGCTTTTAATATTCATAATTGCTTTAAGTTTATTTCCATCATGTTACATTTCAGCGTTCACGTGGTTCTCCGTGTGCGAGTATATCCTTGCAACTGCCAACATGGCATTCCACGCCATCGTGGTGCGCGACCTGCCTCTGCATAAGCTCCAAGTCGTGTGCCCACTGCACGCCAAGGAGAACTGAACACAACAGACTTGCAACGACCAAGCATTCCAAGGACCCTAATATTACTTTTGTAAAATGCCGAATGGAAAGCTGGTAATGTAACAATTAGGTACTTTCAGGCATAGTTGTTAACGAATACTTTCTGTTTTAATTTTAAATACGATGTATTATGTATACATTGTGTAAATAGGTACCTACCCTTAGATCTTTTGCGAGAAATTGTTATTGTATAGGAATAGCGAGAGGTTACCATTTAAGTAAAATCACTTGCTTTTTGGAGGTGCTTCAATAGTCGCAAAAGTGCCATTATCTTAAACCGTAAAGTAGCAGACCCTAGTAATAGTTTTAAGAAAAAAGGTTAATCACGACGCGCGGCGCTTTGTTGTCATTTGCCTTCACTAAATCGACAAAGCGAAGCAAGAATATTATGTTGCACCTTCCAGACTACGTAGGCACAAGAGTGTAGTCGTTGGTGGTTTTTTTTTTGGGAGAAGAAGAGTTATATGCCTTATTACCTACTCCTTTAGTATCTTCCTAGAATATTCTTGACAGATGAATTGGATCGTGATTTTATCTGCTCATAAGTTTTAATCCTGTACTCATTTTTAGCCAAACAATATACTGGAACAAGGGCTAAAGTCAAGTTCACGCTGTAGTTGTGATACACCACAATACATCCTATCGAAAAATAAACAATCGGACAGTACCCATCTTGGTACTTAATATGTACATGTACCACGTTACAACAGCTATTAGTGTGCCGGTATATCAATATCTGCAAAATAAACTGAGATAAACTCCTGTAAAACAGTTGCGCATATTATTCTATAAAATTAATTTATAAATGTCGAGATACCTAACCTGAAATGAAACCAGCCAGCATAGCACAGTGGGCCAATAGAACTCTCAAACAAAAAGCCTTTATGAAATTGGATGAGACTTGATTGTTTATGGGGTGAGAGGAAAGAATCCCACTAATATGTACTTTAATCATAAACAAAATATTATATTGTCACATTAATGATGCAAGTCTAAAATAGAAAGTTTCTATCTCCTTAAATCGATTTTTAAGGTGGAAAAAATGTTTATGAGTAAGTGGTAATATTCAATATCAAAAGTTGATGAGATATTTTCAACAGTGTTCTACCTAGAAGTTATAAATATATAGTGAAACCTGTTTAACTGGGACCTTATGGGACCGAAAACTTTAGTCAATCAAAAAAGCTTTTCACTTACCCTGTTTTCTAGCTACAAAGGTTTGTCATCAGTCCTGCGGGCTATGTGTGTTATTTATGGAGACCCAACTCAGCAGTGTACTCGTACTTCAAGACTTCGATGTACTAAGTCTACTTGGTACATCTGGCCCACGTCTCGGTCGAATCAAATTTAGAAGAAGAACGTTAAAATGTGTTAAACGGTACTGAACCCTTATAAGAAACTGGGGTTGTTAGGGAGGCTGGGTAGAGCCTGCATTCGAGACGGTTCTCAATGACTCGAAAATAATTTGTAGCCATGGCTCAGAAGTGGGTAACAATAATTGTCTCGTTTATAGACAGTCTTGTTTAAAAGATGTCAAAATGTACCCCACTAAGCAAAAACAAACCTGTACTGAACTAACGAAACTTGGTCAATTGTAGCAAATTCGGTCGTTAACCAAGTTTCACTTTTAATAGTGCAAATTATTATATAATTAAATATAAGATAATACAGCACATAGGTAGGTACAGCAATAAGTTTCAGAAATTCTCCGTAAATTTACGAAACATCAGTCATACTCTGTCAATGTATCATAAGGTTATTTATGTATTTATTATAATAAACTGTGAACCTAAATATAAAGGAGTCATTTTATGTTGTACGTTTAAGTACAACGTTACTTAGGCAAGCAGATTTTTATAACAAGTATCTACCTACTCAGTGATCACTATTAAATAAACCACTTTCAACATTTTAGAGGAACCTCAGATACAACTAGAGTGGAGCTGATGCGTCACGTCACACGTCAAACTACAACCCTCATTGTATAGGGAATTAAAATATGCCATAGTATAACTGTACCGGTAGGTAGGTACTACCAATCATGTTAGTATTGTGTCCAGTTTTATTTCAAAAATTGAAAATAACTTGCATCAGTATTCATAGAGAGGCTGTCATTATGTTCTATACAATAAATATCTCCAATCAATTCGTGGTTTCTCTTATTTATCGTTCTATTAGGTAAATACTTGTCATAAGTACCCTTAAATTCTCATAAATTTAAGAACTGGTAAGTAAGACTGATGAAGAATATGGCAACTAGCGTTATAAAATAGAAGCCTTCAGGGCTTCAGGCAGGAGTGCAGGAGTCAGCACTAGATCTAGAATAAAATTTAGTTAGATTTTTAAAAATGAATCACAGTCAAATCTTATACCCTTAAAAGTCAAGAATATATTAAAAAGTTTTTTAATCACGTTTTAAAAGTAAAACCACGGCAAGAAAATAATGAAATAACCTTTTTTTACTTTACAAGTTGAATTGAATATGTAGGTATTGTTTTTATAAATAAATAGCCGTGATTTGACTACTATTTACAAATACAGTGGCTCCATCTATTGCCTTTTAATGTCAACCGTTGCTGCTACTAGATGGCGTTATAAGTCTCTGACTATTTCAGATTTCGGAGTAAGAAATATATGTCTATCTCGTTCTTGTCAAAGATGGCGGCAATCGGGAGCTAGGGCAGGTACAAAATGTAAATGTGTGTCAGCGTATACATGAACAAAATTTCACGTTTGACCACTCTGGACACGCACACTATCATAAAAAACGGGTGAACGCGGGGCAAGGGGAGTAACGTCCATGAAGTTGTGTCAGCATATGCGCAAACGAGGTGCGCATTTGTCGCGTGCGTTGTCGGGATTCTTTGTGCCATTCTTCGCATACCAATAAGAGTATATTGTTTAATATTAGTCAAAAATTGATAATTATTCAAAATTCGCCCCTTCACTTCATCTTCGAACGCCGTAATAGGTGAGTAAAAATTAATTTTACCTCATTTTTCATACAATTTACTGGTTATTTTGTGATTTTTATTAGGGAATGTCAACAATGCGATCGCGATCCTGTAATATTTTACATAGTTGTCGTGTTTGGTGCGCTGCGACTTCCGGCTGTTCGGGTGTCGGCGTTTCGCGATGTAAACATTATCTAGTGTTTGAATCCAGCAGCAATTAGGAAACTGTTGAGAATGAAGTGTGCTCAGAAAGGTGTTTAGTGTTGTTAAATTCGCTTGAGTGTGCTTACCGAGATGGCGCAATTTTCGAAAGACGCGGTATGGTATCGTTCGCCCGCGTTACACTTCATTCGCGTTGGTGGCTGCATGCGATTTGACGTATTCTGCGCGCAGTGATGTCACTTTTCAAGTTATTTTATGATATGTCAAACGTTTTACACGTAAATCGCGAGTGAATAATAAACAAATTGACAGTGAATTTGATATATGCTGTGAAATTGTTATTTGCCAACGACATGGACTGTTATTATTCAAAATATTACCCGAGACGTGAGTATTCATTACAATTACTTGTAAATAAACAAACAAATTCCTCACATTCTTTTTGCATTCTTGGAATATTTGAGTAAATTTTTGTCGATAGAGCAACCTGTGGGTTAGTTTTGATTATCGCGGGATGTTATTTTATTTGATACGCCGTTAATATTGCGTTGAAGTTTAACGAAACAAATAAGTTCAATGAATTATTTAAATAAATGATTAAAGCTCTTGTTTAAATTATTTAACAATTGCAACATCGCATCTAAAGTAATATTAAACACAAAACATAAAGTATTTCATAAAAATGTAAGTGAGTGTTCTTATTATATTACCGTCGGGAAGTTGATGTTATGTTAAAAGTATTCGCAATTCACATTTTTTTTTGTTTGTCCTGGTAGGACTAAAAGTAAATGTCGTCATAGTTAAAATTAATTTTGGATTTCACCCAATATTTGTATAATCAATTGAATGGGATATTTCTACCGTATTACACGTACCGTTGCGTTCCGGTTGGGATATTTTATACGTATTTCATAAAGGTAATAATTATAGTTATCGTCGTCTATTGGGATACTTATGGCTTGCGTTTTCTTGTGTTCTGAATTAGGTAGTAAGTACATTTATGTTTCGCAGTACATATCAAAACAGTAGGGCTGCAAGAAAAAGTCGTCGTCTAGATACGTACTGTCTTATCACAGTTAAAAATTACTACAGTATTTCGTAGATTTAGTGCGAGTTCTTAATTAAGTACCAGGAACGTATGTGCTTAGAAACTTAGCTTTTGTAACACGCCTAATTTTTTTAGAGACTTTAATTACTTTTTAGACATAATTATTCTGCGTCGGGATATAGTACGTCATTTTTCTATCCCTCCTCCAATAACATGGAGTGTAATTAGCCTACTGTGGCACACTGGCCAGACGGGTTGGCACAGGCTTTTGTATCAAGTTTTCCTTCTCTTGCGGCTAGGTTATCGGCCTTGTCATTTTCTTTAAAAAAACATTTACATTACTAGACATTAAATTTTAATGATTTATAAGTTTTTTCAATGATTTGCATGTTGTAGATGCATGTTGCAACAATGGCATTATACCTACTCTGGCTAACCCAATCAGGCGCTAACGTAGGAATTTTAGATGAGGTCAATTTCAAGTACCTACCTCCTTCAATCGCGTAACTTACACAACTTTCGCAAGATAAAATTCATGCGTCGCTTCCTTCATTCGTTTTTAGGTATTTCATTTTTAGTTCACTCACCGATGGTAAAAACCGCTACGTTGTAACTGACCTTACTGATTAAAATATAAACGCCTAAGCAATATGTACGTGTCCTTTTAAAATATTTAGCTGCAATCCGTGGCTTCGCACGTGGCTTTTGGAAACGGCGCCAAAATCTTTAGTACAAGCATATTAATTTTTCTGAAATAACAGCCTATGACCCAGTGATAGTACCGCCAAAATTTAGCTGATACTGACAGAAATAATAATAATATCAGTAGATACCTTTTTTTAGATTATCTAGATTCGATTCTTCTATACATAGATAGGAAGACAACTCAGTAGTTTAAAATGTCAGTAGGAACGTAGGAACGTACCCCGTTGGCGACTGGCCGGGTATGTGGGACTCCGGGGCGCGTAGAGATTTGGATTTGGAAAATTGCGCCCCGACCTACCCACTAAAACCGACGGCGATACTCGACTGCCCAAACCAGGGGCACGGGATTCACTCCCATTGCGGGAGCATGCTCCGTGACCCTGTATAGGATACCCCTAGGACACCCCTAGGATGTTAGAAATGGGTAGGTTGTCTGTACATATTGAGAATCAGCTACCTCATGGTTATTTATACTCAAAAGAAATAGAAAATTGGACGTAAAGACCTTTTATTTTCTTCAAAGATCTATCTTCTACATACTAGGTGAATCAAAAAGTTCTTAGAAGTGCATATATATGAAACCTTTTTGGATCAAGTTCGATATTCAAATTAAAGAGTGTCTATCACACTATATTTATGCAGACTGTCACTTGTTTTTGTCAGTTCGTTCGCATGTAATAAATTTTTTTGTGCAACGAGTTGCTAAAAAGTCAAAATTATGGATAAAAGTGAGTTACGTGCGGTGATAAAATATCTCAGTTTGAAAAAAATGTCTACGAAGGAAATTTTTTTGGACATTCAGCAGACATTAGGGGGTGATGCTGTACCCTATTCTACGGTTGCGTACTGGGTGGCTGAATTTAAAAGAGGTAGATCAAGCTGTAAAGATGACCCGCGTTCTGGGCGGCCTTCAACCTCCGTTACAGAAGAAAATGTCAAAAAGGTTGAGAATCTGGTTTTGGAAGACAGAAGAATGACTATAAAACATATAGCTGAGATCCTAAAGATATCTTTTGGTAGCGTTCAATCCATTTTAATTGATTCACTGGGGTTCAAAAAAGTGTCTGCAAGATGGGTGCCACGAATGTTAACCGACGAAAACAAAAAGCGACGTTTGGAAATTTCCAAGCGTAATCTCGAAATGTTCCAGCGTGATTCGGATAATTTTTGCCGTCGTCTTGTCACCATGGATGAAACGTGGGTCCACCATTTTGATCCTGAAACTAAAAGACAAAGCATGTCTTGGAAACGACCATCCTCTCCATCCATTAAGAAATTTCGAGTTGCTCCTTCCGCTGGCAAAGTTATGGCCTCTGTGTTCTGGGATAGTGAAGGAATCCTTTTTATTGATTACATGCCAAAAGGCCAGACGATAACTGGACCCTATTATGCAAATTTAATCCCGAAAGTGCGTGAAGCGATTAAAGAAAAACGTCGTGGAAAACTGTCGTTGGGCGTGTTGTTCCTTCAAGATAACGCTCCTGCCCATCGATCGGAAGTTGCGCTCAACGCAATCCGCTGTGCTGGCTTCAATCTCCTTGACCACCCACCATATTCTCCGGACTTAGCCCCAAGTGATTTTCACTTATTTCCAAAATTAAAAGAGGAAATTCGTGGAACAAAATTTCACGATAATGACGCGGCTATAGCTGCCGTAGAGGACTTTTTCGAGAGTCAAGAAAATAATTTTTTTTCACAAGGAATAAGGAAGTTAGAAACGCGTTATTCTAAATGCATTGCATTGGAGGGAGATTATGTAGAAAAATAAAATATTATTATTTAAATATTTGCATTTTTTAATATTGATTCCAAGAATTTTTTGATTCACCCTCGTATAATTCTCTAATGAGTTTTTAAGCAGCCAAAGATGCAGTTTTAGTTTTCATCACAATTGGACTCGAGACTTCTTTGAGCGTTATAATATATGTATTCTGTATAGTTCCAGTATTGACCAGATCAGCTCCAGTACAGATAGGGGAGGGAAAGTTAAAAACATTGGGTTACTTACGTTGTTATGACCATTATGTGTACCTAATCACTACATATTATAAAACGAAAGTCACCCGCCGCCTCTGTCGTTCTCTGTCTTTCTATCTGTTTCCGATAATCTTACAAAACTACTAAACAGTTTATCACGCGAGTTTCAACCGTAGATTGAGTGATTCATGAGGACGATTTAGTATAAATTTAAAGTACTATTTTAAAGTATTACAAGAAAAATAAAAAGAGATCTCTACTAAATCTTTAACGCCTTTCATCGTTTGCGCTGCGAAAACTATTAAAGGTAGATAAAAAAAAACTATATAAAGAGTAACATATCAATATCTAGATAAAAAAAACATTTATCTACCAAATTCAGTTCAATTTAAACAAAATCACTATCACTACATATTATAAAACAAAGTCGCTGTCGTCTGTCCGTCCATACATGCTTAAATCTTTAAAACTACGCAACGGATTTTGAAGCGGTTTAGATAGTGTGATTCAAGAGGAAGGTTTATGTGTATAATACATCTATAATATAGTAGAGAAACACTGATAAATTTAGAGGTTCATCATTGCAGCCGTGCGAAGCCGGGGCGGGTCGCTAGTTTATTATAAAAAAAAGGCCTGGCATCAAGCAGAGTGGTGAGGGAAGGGTCACTGACGGGTACACAACTATACTCAGTTTATAAACGACCCACTGCTCTGGCGGACCTCCTTCAGTTACATGGCTGAGCTGCGCTGCCCAGGCAGGCTGGCACAAGGGTTCGTTACCTGTTTCCCTTCTCCTACGGCTAGGATATCGGCCTTGTGATTTCCGGCTCTAACTCACACTCGGCACATTGACCTAAAATGTTTAAAAAAGTAAAGGTTTTGTAGTAGCCCTAGAATATAGATATTAATAAAGTTTTATTAGATATCGCCTAACAAATATTGTCAATTTACGATATTATCATATGTATGGATATACTCAAATGGTGGAAGTCAGACTTGAATGAACGCCAAGAGTTATTTTGGTCAATACAGTTGATGTTTTTATTGCGCGTCGCGACGATACCACCAGTGATCTCTACGGCATCAGTTAAGCTACAATTTACAAGAAAATAAATAACGTTAAAACGTATCCCAGGCTGTATTATACGCAGGAAATATTAAGTTGTATGTAATTTGGTTTATAATGGATAAACTCTTCATCAAAAACGACTTAATAAGTATTGAACTTTGTTCCCTTGATATTAGCCTTTATTATTACGCTACCACTCTAACGAGAGGAACGAGAGAACGAAATTTACGCGTTCAGCGGCGTAAATTTCTTGGACAAAAGATAGCTAATTAAACTATTTAATTTTATACAAAATTTATACAATAGCAATGACGCGATCGTTTAAAACCATATTTAAATCAATAATATAATAACATTAAACTAATTATTTTTAAAATGTTTTAATTATTGAAATTATTTTTATTACGAATTATACTGAGTCGGGCCTACTCCAAATTCATGGAGGGAAATTAGCCTACTGTGCCACGCCGGCAACACGGGTCGGCACAGGGTTTGTATCAAGTTTTCCTTCTCGTCCCAAACGACGGCGACGACAAATTATACATCGAATCGAAACATAAAAATTACAATTAATAAACTAAACGATATATAAATATGTAATTTGTAAAAAGTTCTATTATTAAATTGATATAACATAACTGTTGAAAGAGTTGAACATTTTGATTTATAATAATTGGTCCGCCAAAATTGATGATACCGAAAATATATAATAAAAAATGATTTCAATAACTGTGCTATAATATGTGAAGATAATTAATTCTCATGCGGTGAAGTTTATTTAATTGCCATGTAACATTTACCACTGGCACAGTATAATTCTAAATCCGGAAATATTCGGTTAGAAGAAGAGAAGCCTTAGTTACAAAAAGTGCCAACGATTAAAGTAGATTTGTTAGGATTCTGGTATATTGAATATGGACAGTTTCTTCTTCGAAAATAAATCATTTTGCTCATAATTAGTAGGTTTTGTAGGTAGTTAGTTTTATTTTTATTATTTCCTTTGGAAAACTAAACTAATTAATAAAAATATATTTTGCAAAGAAAAATAACCCACTTATATATAAATATTTACAAATTATACAGACCACTATTCAACGCGGGAATGCGGCCCGTCTTTTGGGAACCCTACCTAGCAACAGTGGCTTAACAACATTATTTCTTTATTAGTATTTTTACAGTGATATCCTAAGTTTTCGCGATTATTACTACTACCACTGATCAACTCATATATGACCCACTACTGAGTAGGGCCGCCTCCAATTACATAGAGGGTAATTAGCCTACTGTGCCACACTGGCCAGACGGGTCGGCACAGGGTTTCGTATCAATTTTTCTTTCTCTTACGGTTAGGTTTTCGGCCTTGTCAATTCATTTTATCGACTCTTACTACACCTTCAGTATTGAATGAGGTGGTGACGCTATGTATTCTAAATTACCAGACATTATTATACATTGAAATTATTTTACATTAATTTCCCGACATTTCGAATCCTGTTATGTAAAATACGAGAGGTAAATCCGTTTGATATATATACTAACTAGCGACCCGCCCCGGCTTCGCACGGGTGCAATATTGACATATAAACCTTCCTCTTGAATCACTCTATCTATTAAAAAAAACCGCTTCAAAATCCGTTGCGTAGTTTTGAAGATTTAAGCATACATAGGGACGGACAGACGACAGCGACTTTGTTTTATACTATGTAGTGATATCTATATCTAATATTATAAAGAGGAGAGATTTGTATGTATGTTTGTAACGAATTGGCTCAAATAGTACTGGACCGATTTTAAAACTTCTATCACCATTTGAATGCAACATTATCACTGATTAATACATGCTATTTTAATTGCAAGAAAAAAAACCCTACTGTGCCACACTGGCCAGGGTTGCAATATACTCTATAAAATAGAGTATAAAATGGCGTATATTAAGTATTATAATGATAAAATGTAGAAAGCCATACTTTGATTGGTGGTAGGATCTAATGATCTGCCTGGCTAGCTACCATCCTCACATCTAAGTCCGGCGCCAAGCAGTGTTAGTAGTCTTCCGTCGTGTATTATGTGAGAGCCGGTGCCCGTCGGGGCATTTCCTTGAATTGCCTGCTCTATCTTAGAACCTGGCGTTGCTTTCCATCACGCAAGCCTAGGGTCAAAGGCATTCAAGTAGTAGATAAAAAAAGTACAATTTTTGTAAGATTTTTTTATTGCTACCTCTAATCTAATCTCTATGACGCGGATCTGGATTTCGACAGTGTCTAGCTGCCCAAAAGTTTCTGGTGTTCATTTACGACAGGATTGAGTCATTTTAAGTGTAAACGTCACAACATCGCCTGGAGTTGAGTACGACGACTGTCCAGTCGCCTCGTTCTATTCTTGGACTCCTATTCGTGGATTATTCTCGCATCAAACAGATTCATTGAACCTTATTCTCCTAGAAATAAAGCATAAACTTGATTCGTCACGTTCGTTACTTACATCTTTCTAAACTCTTACGTAGCCGAGCGAAAGGTCCCACTTCTTGGCTGTTATTTATCCTATTGTTGTTGATCGCAGGAGTGTCGTATGGAGATGGTGATTGTGTATAAATTGATTCACTTCAACAAACAAAAGAGGTTTTGATTCATGAATACTTTGGTAGCTGCATTTCACGCAAAATTAATTGAGTCACATTTTATAATCACTATCACTACATAGTATAAAACAAAGTGGCATTCTTCTGTCCGTCCCTATGTATGCATAAATCTTTAAAAGTACGCAACGGATTTTGAAGCGGTTTTTTTTTATAGATAGAGTGATTCAAGGGGAAGATTTATATGTATAACCCACCCCGCTTTGCACGGGCGAAGCCGGGGCGTGCCACTAGTTTTAAATAAATTTCATATTCATATGTAGTTAATTAACTTTTACCATTCATCACGATTCATCACGACAGATCAGTATTGCATCTAAACGATTTAATACCGATATCAAATGTTTGATACACGACTTTTGAATGAGGTGTATTTTTGTCGTGTAAGTTATTTAAAACGAATGCTTTAAAATTATAGGATCCAAACAGATGCCTTTAACTGCTCTTACTCATTCGTTTGCTTGTCACACTTACAATAGGTTCTAAAATCTTTAAAGGTTAACACGAAGAAAATTGACTACTTAAATTGTGAAGTTGTTGCAAGGGACTGTCAATATCACTACATAGTATAAAACAAAGTCGCTGTCGTCTGTCCGTCCCTATGTATGCTTAAATCTTTAAAACTACGCTGCGGATTTTGATACGGTTTTTTTTAATAGATAGAGTGATTCAAGAGGTAGGTTTATATGTATAACCCACCCCCGCTTTGCACGGGCGAAGCCGGGGCGGGCCACTAGTTTCAGTATAAATAGGTCACCACTGTCTCTATTGATGCGTTATTATGTACTGGACATAAGCAACATTTCTAAAAATAGAAATTATTTATAAATTATTTTGATTTATATGAAAGTTCTTTGGACAAATATACGACATATATGACAATTTGGTTTAATTATTTCTCAGGCGTAAAAAGGAAGTCTGGGCCCAGATGATTTTCATATTGTGTCGGTCCATTTTCGGGACACATCGCCTCAGTTTCTCTTATTTTCCACACCCAGTGATTATCTAAATTATACGAACCTCTTCATATAGTTCAGTCTCGTAGTGCTCTTCCAAGATCCTTTATTCGATATCATCCCGCGATTTTTTTCCAGGATTTCTCCTCATGTACCATATGCTTTGAAATTCCAGCGAGACAACTTTTTATGAATGTTTAGGCTCTTATATTTCTTACTTCACAGCCCACAAATGACCCACTGTTTAGTAGGGGCTCTTCCAACTACGTGGAAGGCAATTAGTCTACTATCCCACACTGGCCAGACGGGTTGGCATAGGGTTTCGTGTCCCCATACTGTCGCGGTCGGGATTCCCACATACCCCAGCCCCGTCCCTCGGCTGGGGACCTATAAAAGGTTTCCTCCACTCAAAAAAAAAAAAAAGGGTTTCGTGTCAAGTTTTCCTTTCGCGGATTTCGGCCTTATCATTTCCTTTCTTCGGCTCTTGCGACACCCTTAGAACGAAATGGGATGGTGACACCATGTGTTCTTAATCCTTCATCACTTCTTCACACGGAATGAAGGGCTTTTAAAGTGCACTCTAAATAAATTCGAGAAGTAAGAGCTCACGCCATGACTAACTATAGTCATCTCTACACGAGATGGACTTGTTTATATTTGAATTGCTGTCCGTTGCGGTCTAACCGTTTTAATTAAACTTGCTTTTCAAAGTTTCATTTAGCAGACCCATGTTGGAATGGAACTATTCGTTGTTTTTGTGAATACTGGATCTGTCTGATATGTACCATTTTATTGACTTTTCGATTGAGTCTACGACAAAGTACATTTGTGGTAAAGGTGTGTTTTAGGTACTTTGAGAGTTAATTTTAAAGATTTCGCGATTATTACACATTGAAATTAAACATTTTTTTACGGATATATCCTGTTTTTTGCCTATCGCGAATTAAATACTGTTAATATCACGCGATCAGTCCGTTAAAAAGTGTTTAATAACAATGTGTAATAATCGTGAACTCGTACGACACATAATTTTGTGCATCACTATCACTATATATTAAAAAACAAACTCGCTATCGTCTGTTCGTCCCAATGTATGCTTAAATCTTTAAAACTACGCAACAGATTTTGATGCGGTTTGTTTTAATAGATAGAGTGTTTCAAGAGGAAGGTTTATATGTATAATACATTTATAATTGCACCCGGGCGAAGCCGGGCCGGGTCGCTAGTAATACATATTATGCGTATTATAATGACTGCTAAATATATAACTTTATTGCAAAGTGCCACCCGTGGGGGAAAAATTGCGCATGCAATTACGAATCTAAACGCATACTTTATTTTACTTACTGTTTCCATGAATGTAGAGTGTAATAACTAATAAAATATTACAGGAATAACATTCCCAACAGTTTTTTCATCTACTAATATCACCCTACCAACTTTTCACACTAGCTTAGAAGCACTCGTATACATACACTGGTATAATGTATATGTCACTTTATGTATACCAATTGCTGCTGTTACATTACAAAAGCCACAATTTTAAATACATGTCATGTAGAATTGTGGGAAAAACGACATTCGAACCGTCGAACGATGATTTCGCTTGGCCAAAAGCCCGCAAAAGCGGTCAATATCCCAATCCAATGAGAGACATTTTTAGTAATGCATAACTAAAATAATAATAATTCTTTTGTAAGAAAATATTTTTATTCCGTTACCTTTTTTATTATTTTAACTATTATTTTATTTACTTCCAGCACCAAGCTTTTCTTTTACAATTATGTCTATTTAGATATAAGGGTCAGATGTCGTACGTGTAGTTCGTATTGTTGCTGTACTTATGAGATAATCCTTAAATCGTGATGTCTGACTAATATAAGTAAAATGATAAATTATGGCTGAATGTGGTTACGACCAGTGTCGCCCATTTCATTTCTAAGACTTTCATCGATAGTTTGTATGTAGGTATGAGAACGAACATTATCTTGTTTGAACGCAATTCTTTACTAATTAATAATAATTAGTTTTCATGTACACATCTACATGTATTTGTCTTACTTTTTTTGTTTATTGGACACCTCTACCTGCCGTTTTAACATTCACAACTCCTATCCATCCAAAGGTTGTCTGGAAGAAATCGCCTATATGCGATAAGGCCGCCCAATGTACATTTCTTTGTTGTATTTCTCTGTTGCCATGTCAACTTTTAATATTATTGGTGTACAATAAAGAGTATTGCAGGAAATGATGGCTTCACGGTTATGATCGTTTTATTTTATTTTATTCCCAATGTTTCAGACACTTTGCAGTGTCCGTGGTCGCGGGACGAACACTGCAAAGTGTCTGAAACGTTGGGAATAAAATAAAATAAAACGATCATAACCGTGAAGCCATCATTTCCTGCAAAGTGTAAAGATCGTGAAAACCTAAGACATCAATAAAGAGTATTCCATTCTATTAATTAGTTATTAAATAGAATTAATTCTAACATCAAATATGTTAAGTACACGTCCCTACCATGTTAACGCGCCTATGGAACCTGGATTCTACTGGACTCTACCATCAAGGAAGCACCACTCCGTGTGGCAATGGATTTAGAATACATAGTGTCACCACCCCATTTCATCATGAGGGTGTCGTAAGAGGCAGGTCACCCAAGAGAAGGAAAACTTGACACAAACCCTGTGCCAACCCGTCTGGCCAGCGTGGCACAGTAGGCTAATTAATTACCCTCCGTGTGATTGGAGGAGGCCCGACTCAGCGGTGGGTCTTTTAAGGGGTGAGTAGTAGTAGTAGAACCTGGATATTGAGTTGACTATACGTACTATATATTTCTGTGGATGAATATAGTGGAGAGAACCCGCGAGGGAATAATGAATATACATTTATTAATTTGACTACAAAATCTATACTCTATACTAATATAAAAAGCTGCAGAGTTTGTTTGTTTGTTTGTTTGAACGCGCTAATCTCAGGAACTACTGGTCCGATTTAAAAAAATCTTTCAGTGTTAGATAGTCCATTTATCGAGGTAGGTTATAGGCTATATTTTATTTTCAAAAGAATTAGGGATCCGTATGAAAATTGAGATTTTGTAAACCAAGGTGTAAAATCGAAAACCTATTTATGCGTGCGCTGCAAAAACTATTGACAATAGAACAAAATGATGTACTACGGGTTTATAGGTCTTATAAAGATCTACAAAAAATTCCGCGAGAGCACATATCTAACTATCATAGTTTAGTCACAATAACCGATTTTATGTTCATAAAAAATATGCACGGGTTCGAAGCCCACGCGGGCGAAGCCGCGCGCAAAAGCTAGTAATGTTTATAATACGGTATCAACCCTACCAGCTACAGCCCGGCTGTCGCAACATAAATTAAAAGCGAGTTACATTAGACGCAGCATATTATAACGTTATATCGTCGCGCTCATTCGTACACTAGAACCCTGCGTAAGAGCAGGACAAAAGACAATAGTACCACGGGGCCACTTTTTTGTTATTCCACGAAGAGTCTCACCGTTAACGTCCTTTAATTATAGCTTTAGTAAAGATCTTCCATGACCTTAAGTAGAGCAGTGGTATTAAGTAACTAATATTTTATTTCTGTATCTGATTCTTTTTCTCATATTTGTTTATTTATGAATGTGTATCATCCCTATGCGTGTCTAGATAATACTTCTTTTTTTTACTTAGCCTTCATGTAACTAAATCTTGAACCATTATCTAAAAAAAATACGTATTTCATAACTTTTAGCCGTTAAGGGTCGCCGAAAAATATAATGTTATTATTCGGTAGCCTTTAAAATGGTTCCGCACGTTCCGTGTCTCTATACCAAAAGTCATCAAAATTAGATACTCGTTCATTGTATTAGTTGTATTTACTCGAAGTCCCTTTTCCTATTGAACTACACATGCGTAGCAATAGAATTGAAAAAACAAAGATGTACGGCTGTTATTTTTATGTTTGCCTAACGAAAGTCTGTAGTTCATGTTCGGTTTATGTCATATCTGTATTTTAACCGTAACTAAAACACGGTGTACACTACACGTAGAGAAAATACGAACGAAAAATATCACACGGAGTAGCGAAATGGATTAATAAAATCTCTATATTTTTTTCGTAAAAATCTCAATCTTGCGGTATAATATGATATGAATGAATATATCTAATAATATATCAAACTTAAGTGGCAGTGGGCAGCGCACATAGCGCGCAGGCCGACGCCGACGCCCGATGGAGCAGAAAAGTCCTCAAGTGACGACCGCGTTCCGGAAAGCGCAGTGCTGGTAGGCCTCCCACACGGTGGACCGATGACCTGGTTAAGGTCGCCGGAAAACGGCCCAGGACCGGCCTTTGTGGAAATACTTCGGGGAGGCCTATGTCCAGCAGTGGACGTCTTTTGGCTGAAATGATGATGATGATGAATATATCTGTGCGTATAATAATAATGTGTCGCCGTTCTTGCAATAAAATGATAGTCCGGATGATTACCTACAATAGTAGTCGATCGAAGTGTTTTAATGAACAATTTGAAAGCAAATATTTGTTAAATATTCAGGTTAAAACTGTGTAGCAAGAAGTATGTGAGTGAAGCGATCTGAGTAGATTGTCGGGGCTGGCCATCGCGTATCTGTAATCGGTAAATGGTTGCTTTAGGTCTCGATATGCGAGGCATTTATCTTGGAATGTCGCCGTCTCCAAGCTGCACTTATAAGTGCTCGTCGGTCTGAATTTTTTTCTTATCGTAAAACATTTTCTGCAAGGTTTCAATGCGCGATGTGGTTGCGGCCCCGTTGAGGTGCGTGGCGTACAATCACGTCCAACTTTGCAATCAACTTTAGACTTATAGTCATGGACGTATAAAAAAAGGCGGACGGAACTCTGGCTAAGACAAAAGTGAGACGCCAAAATGGCGGCAGCTCTGTATGTGTGAGTTAATTTTGGGGTTGCCAAGATACACATAATTTTGCAATAAAAACATGGTTAAAATATAAGAAAAAAAAATTCGAAATTGTTATGTTTAACTTTAACATCCTAAATGCTGAGTATTTTTTTTTATAATAATGTCTTTTACTTTGAGAGTTTTTTGAAATTTCCTCTAATTTCGAGATGTGTTGAAAACGATTCTAAATTAAAAGAAATGTTTTCATTACTAAAAATTGTTTGTGATCATATATGTATTTATGTTGCCTAACTATAATTATAATTTATTGCGCACCTCTTGAGAAGCACTGGTATTAAATGGTACAGTAAACGTTTATTCCTCTGCCACGTGTCTTGACTCAAACATTAATCAACATCTCTTGACTCAAACATTATTAAAACAAAATAAAGCACTGGGGATTAAAATAATGTATGAATATTTTTACGATTCGACGACACGGTTGGCGCAGCATGTCGCGGGTTGAATCCCCGCACGGAAGAAATATTTGTACGACCTAAAAGTATTTGTCCCGGGTCTGTGTGTTTTTCTACCTATAATATGTATGTATTTACAAAAAAAAATGTATTTAGGTAGTTTATCATCCATCTCGTTACCGTAAAACAAGCATTAAGTTGCTTAGCTTGGGGCGAGATGGCGTTGTGTGAAATGTCCAAGGATATTTATTATTAATATATATCGACACAATAGCTACAATGTACATTTAAATTTTGAAAAAATAAGCGGCATAGTTTAATTTTTTTTTGTATTATCCATGTCTTGGTAGATTCCTATTTTACCTTTTAAGGTACTGCACAAGTAACAACACGCCGGAGTCCTCCTTTAGTTGTTTATAAGAATCCAATCGTTTTCACCATTACAATTTCTACTAAGTAATTTTAATTCAATCATTTCTCCATACTTAATTTTCCTTAGAAAATCTAGCAAAAGGAATATAAAATAAAATACCCAGCAGTAACTATTAAATAATTAACCATAATAATATATTATAAACGAAAAATTGCCTACATTTCGGTTAATTTGAACACGCGAATATTGGCAACACTGAACTTAAAATTAATTGTTTTGTTCTAGCAAATAAAAATTGATTTTAATGTATATAATCTGGAAATAAGTGATTGAATTATTCATTTACGTATGAAACGTGATTCCTGGATTGTTTTTCTTTCGGTCGCTACGGGTTTTACACCATTTTACCACGCAAGACATGATTTATAGTTTTTATTTTTTCGCCGCATATTGCGTCTTTAAGCATCGATGTTCACGCGCGTAATGGCCGACTAATGTGTGAAAGTGTGCGTGCTGGCCTGTACATATAGCTGATCTGGCCGACTATGATGCCACAGTTTTTAGTTAGCGAGACTCTGTCCGACTTTTTTTATACGTCCATGCTTATAGTTTTATAAACCGCCAAAATAAATATACTTTAACCCAGAATCTTTTGCCCTTGCATGGAAAAAAAAATATGACTGTTAATCAATTGTTGACTAGAATGCATTTGAGCCTAGGCTTGCGTGATAGAATCAAGGCCAGGATCTAAGATGGAGCAGGCAATTCAAGGAAGTGCCCTGTCAGGCAGCGGCTCTCACATACGACGAAACATAGTAAAACTCCTTGGCGCTGTGTGGGTGCTATCTAGCCGGGCGGACCATTAGATTCTACCACTAAGCGTGCTGGGTTTTGTTGATTTTTACAACCCTCGTACACAATTCCTCAGCATGCAGTTTTATATTCTGCCTCTGTTCCGCGATGTGATATATCTAGATTACACAAACACAGTATTATTTCGTGTAGGTACTGGTAAAACGAATATACTTTTAAGATCGAAGTTAGTTTATATATTTTTCCAGGAAAACCAAAGGCAACGCTCGCTGACTGTACATAGTTATGCCAGCTTCTTTTTGTTAGTCAACTTTAACGTTCACATAGCAATTATATTTTGCGGTATTTGGAGAGAATTTGTGTTAGCCTCATTATGTTTTAAGGTTAAAATAAATTTTCCACTCGAGTGATAAAAACCGGTAACTGACTTTTATCGTATTTTTATCTCACCCGTACGTGATTTAAAAAATATACTTCGTCTTCTCCTTCACAGCTCATAGATGACCCACTGCTGAGTCGGGCCTCCCATTTACTACATGCAGGGTAATTAGCCTACTGTGCCTCGCAGGCCAGATGCAATCGCACAGTGTTTCGAATCAATTATTCCTTCTCTTGCGACTAGGTTGTCGGTCTTATCATTTACTTTAGTCGGCTCTTACGACATCCTCAGGATGAAATGAGGTGGCGACACATTGTTTATCAAACTACTAGCCGCGCCCGGCGATTTTACTCGCGTGGTGACGGAATTTATTTATACGTCAGTTTTTTTTTCTTGCTTTTCACTTATTGTTATATTTTAGACAATTCACACAATATCTTAGCCTACGTGTTATTCTGATGTAATAAGCTATATTATTGTAAAGTTTCATTAAAATCCATTCAGTAACAAACATCCATCCATCCATACTTACAAACTTTTGAGTTTATAATATTAGTAAGAAGTAAGTTATGTGACGCTTCCGTACACAAGAAAATATATATCTTATACGTCCACCATAAACAATAGGTTCAGTCTACCAAAATATTGGCAACACCTCGATTGAATTTAAATACTAACTGTTTTTCGCGTGTTTAATACATTATTTAACTCCCGATGTTGCGAATGCGTTGCAGCAGTCGTGGTCACGGAGGAGACTAGATGTCGTCAAAAGTACAAAGAATATGTAAAATCTGCGTACACAGAAATCGCTTACGGTGTCCAGATGTCTTGCAGATGACGGATGATTGAGCTTGAAATCTGATCAATTTAATGACCTCCAATGTCGAGGATATTGCATTTCTTTCAGAAATGAAATTTCTTTTGGCGTTTTTACTATTAACGACAAACTCGTTAATCCTGATCAATTCTGTCTCCGATGCCGACACCGGCGTAAAAGGTGTATCAAGGAACATATTCAATAATTTCTTCTGAACCACAAGACTATTTTTGTTAAATGTCTAAAGTAGAAGATATCCATTTTCTTCCGATTAGGGGACAAGTGTTGCCTGCCGCAGTAGATACTACTAGCGACAATAACCCGCGCTGCCGCCATCCATCACCGGGCGTCGCAATCGTCCCGCTGTCATTCTATTCCGGGATGCTCTGTTTTCGCTAATGATTCCTGGCCGAGATCACGTGACACGTTGCAAAGACCGACACTATTATTTTGAACTTGGTGCTTAGGTTCCGTATATTGTACTGTGAGTCTGTGATACAAAATACATAATTCTGTGTATCTTTAATCGTTGATCGTAACTACTACTAAGCCCATAGATGACTGATGAGTGATGACCCACTGTTAAATCAGGCCTCCTCCATTTACATGGAGGGTAATTGACTTAATGGGCAAGACGGGTTGATACCTACGTTGATACAAGGTTTCGTATCAAGGTTTTATTCTCTTGCAGCTATGTTTTCGGGCGTGTCATTTTCTTTTGGCGGTTGGCGCAGTGGTTGAGCGATCGACTGCTGTGCAGCATGCCGCGGGTTCGATTCCCGCACGGAAGAAATATTCGTACGACCTACAAGTATTTGTTCCGGGTCTGGGTGTTTTCTATCTATAATATGTATGTATTTACAAAAAAAAATGTATATATGTAGTTTATCATCCATCTCGTTACCATAACACAAGCATTATGTTGCTTAGCTTGGGACGAGATGGCGTTGTGTGAAATGTCCAAGGATATTTATTTATTTATTTTGTCGGCCCTTGGGATGGAATGGGGTGCTTACACTATTTATTCTAAATCCGTTACCACACGGATCGTAAAGTTCAGATCAATTCCAGGCGTAGGTACATTCAGCTGCAATTGAACAAAGCATACTTTTTGCGTTGCAAACAAAGCTCTACAAATGCTGCGTTCCAAACGGGAGAGTTTATAATTTATTTGTGTCGCAGTTTTCTGGCGACGATTTTCCCACAGGGGCGGCTTCTCAAACGAGCCGCGCCCACCCTTTATGTGGTTTTTTGTTGCGACACAGAATGGCCGGTGGAAAACATTCAGTGATAACTGGTAACAATCGCAGCGGCCCGGACGGCCGCCCATTCCACGCATTCCTGTCTCGCTGGACCGCGCTCATGCTTTTTCGTAGAACTAACTACGAACTCGTCGACTAAATGATCTTGAGATTGGAAGATCACTACCGCCCCGTCACTCAGTGTAACTAATATACGATTTTGGGGCTGTCAATTCTATACGGAACCGTCACGTCACTTAGACATTTGTGACATATTATTCATGGGATGAAGATACCGCACAATTAATATATATACAATTAAACACATTGACGAAGTCATATAGTACGAGTGCTGTTTTACTATAAATATAATACATTATATTATATGCTTTCGCCATGTAAAACGTACATCCTATTCAAGAAACTTCATATGTCCATTAGATTAAAACGTATCAACATCCACCGGTTACTCTAAATATTTTAAGTAAAACAAAGACATAATTTACTTAATGCGAGCGAATTAATTAGCCATTTGAACACCCAACTAATGTTCTAATATCAGCGCGTCTGCCAAGCAGTTCATTAGCCAAGCGAGCTTAGTCTCGCGTATTTCATTGTTCCATTGTTTTATTTTTGCTGTCCTCCGTGCTTGCTGAGAGATGTAGAGCCCACTGATTTGCTCAAACTGTGAACTTGCAACACGTAACAATTTAAAACTGATATAGGAAAATAATGTTAAATGCTTATTATGTTTGATGTTCTATCCGAACAATAGATAAATACTAATACGACGTAAAGCGGAACTACGAGTATGTACTGTTTCAAAGTTAAAATTGAAACATCAAACCATTTCTCAATTTTCTTTAAGGAGCGGCACTGTCTATTTCGACGAAAATTCTCTTGCATACCCAGCTGGGGACTGGCCGGGTCATGCGGGACTCCGGGTTGCATGGATATGGAAACCGACTAAAACCGACGGTGATCCTCGACTGCCCGAATCACTACGGCTACGGGTCCCTAATAGAGGAGCATGCTCCGCAGCCCTTGGCCCGCCTCGTTTAGTGGAGCTCCAAGCTCCGAGACAGGGCCTCCGATTACGCGAGGACCCCATTTCATCCTGAGGGTGCCGTAAAAGCTGACAAAAGGAAATGACAAGGCTGAAAACCTAGCAGCAAGAGAAGGAAAATTTGAAATGAAACCCTGTGCCAACCCGTCTGACCAGTGTGGCACAGTATGCACCCTGTGATGGGAAGAGGCCTGACTCAGCAGTGGGTTAGGCATGGGCTGAGTAATTGTAGTATAGATGTTAAAGTAACAGCTAGAAGCAACGGCTTGTACATGTCTTCCGAAGCATGGAGGATGGATAATATAATACAATCATTGCTGTGAGGTCACCCATCATCATCACCATCACCAAAAGACGTTCACTGTTGGACATAGGCCTCCCCCTGCCAAGCATGGCGGTTATGGCAACTTCCCCCGGTTGTCTATGTTTAACAACGTCACTGCTGCCCAACGTCTGTTGTCCCATAGTCGCCTTCCATATCACTATATTTAAATAGGTATATTCCAAATATACATTCTACTATTGTAGGCAATTCCGTTTTATGAACATACGAATTACTCGCGCGAGTGGCTTTATAGAATCGGATCATGCCTTGCTCCGGTACAATTCTTTATTAATGTCCTATTGTTTCATAATCACCGCACTAGATTCGATATCTGGATAGATTTCTCCCGGAATCGTTCGAGAATATGCTACGTGGGCAGTTCAGTATGTTCATATATTTTTCAAAACGTCTTCGTCGTTAAAATTCCATTAAAATTATCCCCACACGTGCTAATAGGCTGTGCTCTGTGCTTTATTTCTAACTAGCGACCCGCCCCGGCTCCGCACGCGTGTAATTATGTATGTATTATACATATAAACCTTCCTCTTGAATCACTCTATCTATTAAAAAAACCGCTTCAAAATCTGATGCGTGGTTTTAAAGATTTAAGCATACAGACGGACAGACGACAGCGACTTTGTTTTATAATATGTAGTGATAGTGATGCATAGGTAGTCTTTTTAAGCAATTTATCAGTCTCGAACAGTCCTCCTGGCGATGGCGGCTGGCTAGAGTTATCCGTTACATGACTGGTTCGCGTCATATCTACTGTGGTCTTGTGCCCGTGTCGATTGAATTTATAGTCTATGCGGGGCTTCCGGATTTAGAATACACAGTGTCACCACCCCATTCATTAGAGCGTGTCATCAGAGCCGACAAGAGGTAATGACAAGGCCTATAACCTAGCCGTAAGAGAAGGAAACTTGATACGAAACTCTGTGCCAACCCGTCTTCCCAGCGTGCACAGTAGGCTAATTTCCCTCCATATAACTGGGGGTTGGCCCGACTCAATGGGTATCTATGGGCTGACTGAGTAGTAGGAGTGGTTGCGTTAGAACTAGGTAAGATAAAATATGTTTAAAGGTACAAATAACTTGTCGTTTATAATATACTAGCGACCCGCCCCGGCTTCGCACGGGTGCAATGATGAACATCTGAATTTATTCGTTTTTCTCTACAATATTATGCATGTTTTATACTATAAACCTTCCTCTTGAATCACTCTATCTACTAAAAAAATGCTTCAAAATCCGTTGCGTTGTTTTAAAAATTTAAGCAATTTAAGCATACATAGGGATGGACAGACGACAGTGACTTTGTTTTATACTATGTAGTGATTATAACAAAATTTACTTACAAAATCTTTTTATTAAATAGGTTTAATAAAATAATAATAAACAATGAAGAACAGCTAAGCAGATGGCCAAGGATAAGACGAAATGTTCAGAACTGACGGCCTACCTCCGGTAATGGAGAGGCACTTGAAGAAGAAGAAAAGAAGTGACAAAATAAAAACCCAATTAATTTTGCAATGTTTTAGCGGTATAAACAGATTTCACTCCAGACTTACCGTCGCGTCGCATCGTTCTAGTTAGCTGACAATAAATCGTATGTTTAGCGACGCAGTGACTTGGATAATTAACAATAGAGGCATTATACGCGATTTCCAAACTAAGCAACGCAACACACAGCTAAACATAGGGATGTCTATGTTTAGCTGTGTTGGGACTTTCTGGGTACGGACATAGAAACTGATAGGATGGACACGTATTTCAGTGACTCGTATTTTTTTAGAAATACTATAACTATAAATTAAATTAGAATCACTACATCACTATCACATAGTATAAAACAAAGTCGCTGTCATAATTAAAAACTTATCGGGACTTATCGCGCACAGAATTAATTTTATTATTTGTACAAATCGCGAAAGTTTAAAAAAAAAAAAAATAACAAAGTCGCTGTCGTCTGTCCGTCCCTATGTATGCTTAAATCTTTAAAACAACGCAACGGATTTTGAAGCGATTTTTTTAATAGATAGAGTGATTCAAGAGGAATGTTTTTTTTTTAATGTATAATTTATGCATAAATTTTGATGCTCATCATTGTACCCGTGCGAAGCCGGAGCGGGTCGCTAGTAATAAAAATAATTCCAACTGTGCCTGCAACGATATTTTTTTAAATATTGTCTTCGTCAGCCGTGCCATGAGAATGTGGAAATGTCTACAGTTGCCGTCGATTACTGAGTCGAGTCGCCTCCAAAATTATGGAGGAAAATTACCCTAATGCGCCACGCTGGCTAGACGGGTTGGCACATTTTTGTATCAAGTTTTCCTTTAAGTCTCATGGATGGTCTGCCTTTTCCGTTCGTTAAGTCGGCTCTTCAGACGTCCTCAGGGTCCTCAGGCTCAAAAAATACAAGATATTAATTGAATGAAAATAAGCTACAGTTCATAGATATCAATACTAAACGTAACATATTGCTTTTATCTTGACAACCCTAATCGTATGTCACGATATAAATGGCTATTTATCGTTGCTTATTCGTTGTAAATGTGTTAATACTTAAATCGCTGTGAAGAGATTATGAAGTACTTTACAGACGTAACTTCCTTTCTGTTTTTTTCATTGCACACACAAAGAGACCAGATTAAGTGAAAGCTTGTTAATCTTTATTACGTTATACTCTATCATAGACTTTAGAGTAATAAGCCTAATACTCAAATTAAATCAAAATTCATTTAATCAATTTGCTCTAATAAGACAAGTAAAAAAAAATAACTATTAAAATTTACCATTTACCACCGATTTGGAATGTGCCCTACATTCCAAATCATTTTTTTTTCATCATTTTCAAATTTCATCTTTTCAAATTTTTCATCCTCAGGCTGAAAAATTAGGGGAAATAAGCTTATTCGTTTACTAAATTATACTAATTTAGTATTATATTTTGCTTTTTTAACAGACTTCAAAAAAGGAGGAGCTTCTCAATTCTTTGATTTGGAAAGTTTATTTGTTATTCGATTAGTATCGCCTTCGAATTCGTCTCAGGTGTTGCTGAATGTATAACTTATTATAATATTCATCATCAGCCCACATATGCCACTGCTGGACATAGGCCTCCACTAAATATATGAATAATATAATTATAATATTATTAATAATATATTTATCTTCCGTACTATTATTCTATGGATATTAAAAAGTGCGAGCATACACTGCACACATTCCATGGCTTCATTCGTAGCCATTTCTCCACCGCAAGCAGCTCGTAAATAAGCCATTGCTATTTTGCATTTAGCCAACAATTGAGCGCAGATGGGCATTTGGTCAGATTCCGAGGCAGGCAGCCGAAGCAGCCACGTGTGCTAGCCTCCGCATGCCTCGCTGAATATGCGGCCCTTGCATCGTACATTTTGGCCCATAAGCCAAATATTCTATGCACATTGAACGCAAATAATGCTGGCGAATTATGTGATGCGCTGAAATTACATTCGATCTTTGGTTCCTGTATTTTCTGAGATGTAATACGTTAATTGGTATTAATACTTAGTATTAATTGAGTACATAAATGAATAACGAACTTTAATATGTTACGTGTGGTGACAGATATGGAATACATGAAATGGGGTAGATTTCATCCTGAGGGTCGACAAGAAGCCGAACAGTGAAAGAAAACTGGATACAACCCCCTATGCCAAGCCGTCTAGCCATTGTGGCACAGTAGGATACTTACCCTCCATGTAGTTGGAGAAGGAACCACTGAGCAGTGGGACATTTATGGGCTGAGAAGTAGATAACAATTTTAGCTGCGACACTCACAAGTGTATTAGAATGTGGTTTTGTATCCCAAAATAACATTTTTGTAAAGCTACGTCTCATAACGGCTCTTTGTACAGTAATATTCCCAACTGGTTATATAATATTTGGTTTAATATCTTACATATTATAAAACAAAGTCGCTGTCGTCTGTCCGTCCCTATATCTTTAAAACTACAGGTGTTTTTTAATAGATAGAGTGATTCAAGGGTAAGGTTTATAGGTATAATACATCCATAATATTGTAGAGAAACACTGATAAATTTAGAAGGTCATCATTGCACCCGTGCGATGCCGGGGCGGGTCGCTAGTTGTTTATATTAATGAATTTACAATAGAGCTCTATGAACCTGATTGAGTAAATTTTATCTGAAACCGCAAATAAATGACCAGGATTTAGGAAATACATGATAAACTATTACGTAATTAAAACAGAAGCTAAAGTCTGTCTGATTACATTCTGCGGTTAGCTGATTTGTTTAATTAAGCTTGTTACGTATAATATATGCTAAAAGCAATTAGTTGGTGGGTTTGCTATTATGGTGCATAATAAGATTAATAAGATTGAATAAATATATAATATTTTCATTCTACTGATCTCTCTCATAACTGTTTGTCATGTCATATTATACTTACATAGATTATGAAAAACATAGTGTTTTATGGTAATTTATTTTATTTCGTGAATAAATAAAGTTTAACCGATAAAATAAGGGACAGATAAGAAACGGAACCGCACGGCAAGCTGCTGGAAAATAACGGATATTTTATAAATTCAAAAACACAAATTTCTTCTTCTTCTCTTTTAGAAAAATGAATGTTTGTCCTTCAAAGAATCGTGCATTTGATCATGTGATGATTTTCAGCAAAGTGTTGTGCGATAGTTGGTGAACAAACAAAATAAAAAATGGATTGTGTCTTTCCATCAATGCTAGTTAAACATAAATTCCAATTATAAAATACAAAACACTTTAAAAAGTAAAACTATCAAAGACCGTTCCCAAGTGTCATCAACATCGAGCTTGGCAAGCTTACGGGCAAGCTTTTTAAACAAACCTCCTTTTGATTTCACATCGGCCACTCACACAACTCCATCTTTGCCCGGGCTTCCTTGATTTGAGAATCCGGACAGATATGTTCCGCAATCTGTTATCGAGAAAATAAGGGAAAGCAAATAAAACATTCGCAAGGATAATCGCTGGAAAAAAAAACTGTTTTGTAATCGTTAGAAGGAAAATACGTTATTGCTCAAGAGAAATGCTTCCACAACATTGTCGTCACGAAAAGTGCCCAAAAGAAATAAGGTTGGGAGTTTTAAAACATGGACGAGTAATCAGCTATTAATAGGCATCGGTAATTAAAATAATTGGCGATCAGTCTTTTACTTAATTTCGACTAGTAATTAATTACCTACGTCTGAAATCTTAATCATTATACCTACTCAATTCAGACTTTTATCTTTACATAATAAAAGGTACTTACAGGCACCGTGCCAAATAAAAACCAAATCAGTAAGAAAATTACATAGAGCGGCTACCTTTTCGGTTTTGTCGTTTCCTTTTGTCTCTTACGACACTCAAGATGGAATGGGATGGTGACACTATGTATTTTAAATCTGTTACCACACGGCCAAGGAATATAACAAATACTATTGAGCTTTAACCAATGAAGTTCGCTACGGTAATAACTGCATGCTCTTCGCGGAAACAATTGATGAGTGAATTTGCCCTAATTATCTTTGTGTTCTTTTTAGGTAAGTGACCAATGGAAAACTTGCACCGGTGATCAATATACAATGCATCCAGCCGGGTACTACGCAAATCTGGGTAAGACATGATGATTGTAATGATAAAGGGATTGGTCTAGTCTTATTAGGGAAAAGCATTTATAAATAACTAGCTAATCCCGCAGACGTTTTTTGCCAAATAATTAACACCCGCGCAACCCCCATTTTTGGAATTTCTTAAAATCCTTTCTTAGCTGACCTCTACTCAGTGAACAGAATATTACTACCAAATTTCAAGTCTCTAGGTCTTATGGTTCCAGAGATATGTCCTTATATCTATAGAACTATCTAACTAAGGATATACAAATATTGATTGTCTGCGTTGTGATGGATTTAGAATACACATTTTCACCAGCCCCCGTCATCCCGAGGGTGTCGTAATAGACGATTAAAGGATCGCAAGGGGCAGTCATGCATGGCACAGGAGGCTAATTTCCCTCCATACATTTGGTGCATGCCATACTTACTGCCACCCACCGGACAACTACGGGCTATTTATGAGCTGAAATGGTGTATTTATTTATCTTTTAAGATCATTTTATTTTTTTGTGACTGTTACCAGTAGGTGGTTTTTGTCTCTGAGGGCAGGTTTTCTACTTTAACAATAAATAAAATTTTTGGGTTAAAAATAACCACTTTTTACTAAATGCGTAAGTATGTCTGTTTAGACATACTATAAAAATATATACATACATATAAAAAAAATGTTATTTTGCTCTTTAAACTGTTTAGTTTAAAGAGCAAAATAACATTTTTTTTATTTTTGTCTGTCTGTTTGTTCCGGCTAATCACTGGAACGGCTGGACCGATTTTGACGGGACTTTCACTGATTTAAGGAGTATCTTAGGCTACTTTTTTGACTAGCTTCACACCGCGGCGTCACCCGCGGGTAAGATCGCACCCGTGCGAAGCCGGGACAGGCCGCTTGTTATGTATAAAAAATAAATATCCTTGGACATTTCACACAACGCCACCTCGTCCCAAGTTAAGCAACTTAATGCTTGTGTTATGGTAACGAGATGTATGATAAACTAATTATATACATTTTTTTTTGTAAATACATACATATTATAAATAGAAATGACACCCAGACTCCGAGCCAGTGCCTCTGGTTTAGACAAAGACACTGGCTCGACCCCGGAATCGAACCCGGGACCCGTTGATCCAAAGGCGGCACATCTGACCACTAGACCACTAGACCAAGAGTGTTATATCGGAGAGCTCTACTCAACATTTAAGATGTATAAACCCGTTGGCATACAATTCTGAACTTCCAAAGACTCCGTCTTAACCATTTAAATGCATCTTCCGGGGCTTAATTTGGGAAAAGTTTTAGTTCAGTACTATTTCCTTGGAAATTATCGAAGTTCATGGAAAACATCTCGGTAACTATCAGACATCTTCGAATTTGACTAAGTAGTATTGGAGAATTGATTGAATTATTTAGATCGAGTATAGACGGGTCATCTCTCGGCTACAATGGTTTGAAGCTTTTTTTCTATCGGTGTTTTTAAAATTTTCATTTTAAATAGTCCTAGTTATTTCACGTGCATAACGAGCATAAGCCTTACTTGCAGTTTCATTGTTTATTTGTATACGTTTGCATTTGTATGCAAAGTTTCATAGTCTCTTCTCTCTGCCTTAAATGCAATCATAACAAAACTGTGCTTGAGTTGTAGTTGTAGTTTTTAACTCCCAGGCCAAAAGGTTTATAAGTAAAGACGTTCTTATTTAGAATTTGCTGTGATTTAACACTGTTACATATTGCCAAGTCAAAAGCTTTTACAGAAAAAAATAAGCGCTTAATTTAGATCCACATGTAAAAATTTTGAAATCGGTTCATTTGTTTTTGATCTTATCCATTACAAACATACAAAAATACAAATCTTTCCTCTTTATGATACATACTAGTATATAAAATAGGTAAACTTCTGTACATCCGAGAAAGCCTACCCGAAGTCATTGATATCTGGGTGCAATTGATATCACACCATTGTTAAAGTTGACCTTTCTAAGAAAATCAGAAGTTGGATAGTGTAACGGATGCAGAACCTGAGTGCCAGCGACGCACCGTCGGCGACCGCCCGCGACATGACATAACATGGTCCGCCCCCGCCCACGTCCTCTCGCTCTTTCCCCCGATGCGTAAGCGAGACGCCAACACCGCCGAAGCCTCCGCTACGCTACGGTTCCGAGAAAACCCAACAGTTATTATCGGCCTCGGATTGTTCTCGACTCAACCTATCGCCACTTTATTTAACTCCTTTCATGAATGGATTCAAACTCCGCAGGTGCGCTCCCTCAGGCGCCAAATCTTGGCCATCGATTACCGACTCCTTTTGTACGGCAATTTTGTGCACGCTATGTGATAATTTTGCGGTGGCCAAAGGTGCTCTTGTTTCGGCTAATTTAGGTTTAGCATGCATGCAAAGCGAAAGTGCTCCTCAAGGAGCGCCAAGTTAGGAATAATGAATTAAGTTTTCGAGTCGTTGTTTATAAGACAACGACACGTTTATAATACAACGCCTTGTTGGTGAAAAGGTTGAATGTGCCGCTTTTGGATCACGGATTCCGTGTCTTTGCGTCGACCAGAGGCACTTCGAAGTCTGGGTGTCATTTGCTTTAGTGCAGGCTTCGGTTTTTATTTAAAAAAGAAACAGTGTATTGAACGAACGCATCTATCAATCACAAATCACGATTGGCACGTACATGCGATAAATTCGGCATGTGTGGAGATGCGTTGGCTGCCAAACGTTGTATAATCGACAGGCGCATTGTAATTACAACCCAATCTAAACTTTTATTTAGTTTAGCATACATCATTTAAACCACACGCTCCCCGTGTATTAACTCCCCTTCAAACGAACTAATAATACTAACTGTGACCATGGTTTCACCCGCGTGGTTACTGCGTAGTAGCGTGAACTATGATATCTCCTATGATATTCGTTGAAATCAAATGATCTCAAGGGCAATTTTGTTCAAAATTTGGCAATGGATTAGTATCATGTTTATAAAACACCTTAGCAATAATTTCTTATTTTGACAACAAATAATGTATTACCATAAAAAAATGACAGTGACTTAACCTTAAAAGATACACGTGCTGCCGCAAACTCTTTTTAGAATAATAGAGGGGAACATTTCCCTCATACATAAGTGTAACCGTTTACGCAGCGCACGCAACGGATGCTCTCAAAAGAAATATTTTTTTCCTGTATTTGCCATATTTTTTATCGATGATCGGATATCGTTCCTTTCTCGATAAAGGGACTATTCAACATATATTTCACTGCGAATTGATAGTTACCGAGATTAGCGCGTTTCAAACCAACATATAAATAATCTCTTCAGGTTGTGATATTAGTATAGATTTTAGCTGTATTCGATGAGATTTACACGTGCACAGCCGTGGACGAGTACTACCCGCCAAAACTTTTCTCTTCTTTTTAAAAGTAGCTCTATATTCCATAATAAAGCCCATAGAACATTACGCTAATAATTTAAAAAGAAAGTTACATCATAGAGAATGTTTATCGACGATGGTAATATGTTTTTGTTTCTATTATGTAGATAGAATAGAAAAGTTAAGAATTAAGACGTGGGTGGGTACGTTGGTAAGTAAAACTGTTGTTTCTGTATTAAACCCCATAATTAATAACATATTATGATTTATATTCTAATCACATGAATCGTTAATCTATATACGCACTTTTGAAGTGATAAGGATGTAATAACAAACATAACACATCACATGTGATTGAACAGAACGTAACGTACCTACATAAAATTGTGATAAAAGTTTCTTAGGGCTGTCGCTGGTTTTCACGAACTTATATACAAACCAGAATGTATAGTACAGTAAGTGATCAATAATATCCAAATAAACAGAATGTGTCCGTGTGGTGAAAGATTTATAATAACATAGTGTCCATTCCGTCCTGAAGGTGGCGTGAGAGTCTACAAAAAAAGATGACAAACCTATACGCAAGAGATGGATACCTTGATTCAAAACCCTTTTTTTGGTGGTTTCGCTGGGGAAATGCTTTATTCATACCGGTACCACTGGGGAGGGAGGTGGGATCGGTGTTTATGTGGGACTCAGGAAACTACTCGTTTACCCACTAAAATTGATTGATTCAAAACCCTGTGCCAACCCAGCGTGGCACTGTAGGCTAATTCCCCTCCATGAAATTGGAGGCGGCCCGACTCAGCAGTGGGTCGTCTATGGGCTATGTAGTGGCAGAAACTGAAGCTATACAAAATGACCAAATGTAAAAAAAAATTACAAAACATACAATACTTTCTTGCATTATCGGTAGCTTGTCGTGAGCCAGCCCTATTCATCTCTGTGTTGAAGCTGTGATAGGCGATGTTCCGAAGTGAACTAACTGGTTACGCGGGCACGGACCGACAACAGTAGCCGACATTAGTTTGACCACTATCGGATGTAATATTGCAAAAGCTTGCAGTCTTTTGTTCCTTCAAATAAATCCTTAAAGCGGATAAGAATTCGTTTTTATTTCATTAGTGATTTCTATTTAAGAAACTCTTTGCTTGGAAATTTCCGTCTGATAAACAAAGGAAGCCGTAATAACATCAATAATTTATTGTAAATGAAGCATTAATCAGTTTCTTGTAAAATATATTACACTATTTACACTTATAATTAATTCAGAGGCATGTGTTTTCATAACTCTTCAATTGCGGGATTACCATATAACATAGCAGGCTGGAGACAGGCCTATGTCCAGGCTAAAAAAAATGTCATAAAGAAACAATGTTTGCGTGGCTTTAGAATACAATAGTGCCATGACCGCATCGGACTAAGGTAGATGACAAGGCTTCTGCCTGGTTGAGAGCCGATATGCGAAGGAAAATTTGATTCGAAACCCTGTGCTAACCCGTCTGACCTGCGTGGCAAATAGGTCAATCACGTGGCTGAAACCATTCTTCTTAAATGATTCTTAATGATTTGTAACTTAAATAAAAATTTGCTAAGTAAATCCATCAGAGTAATTTATACTTAGTAATCAGGTAAAATCAGAACTAAAAATAGAGAAGTATACATTGTATAGCATTATTATATCTGTGTCATTGTACAATTGACGCGGGCGCAAGTAACATCACTTAAAAGTATTTGAGTATAAGAAAAGAAATAATCTATCACTTCAATAAAACTAGCTCAATTTTGATTACTCCGCACACATACAACGCCAGTGATGCGAAGTCGGCTGATTTACATGTTATCCTGCTCTCGCACGCGCACTGTGCCAACTGGCCGTGACGTCAGTGCCACTACACAAATTATCAGTAAGCCATTATCATTAAAATAGACACAATATCGGTAAACCTGTGTAGTTTTGAGACAGATAATGGACTACGCTGTGACTCATTAGTTTACTAATGGCCAAGTCGGTTAATAAATCACTGCATCGACGAATCCACGTTAAGGACCACAACATGTGGCGAAATGTCTCATTATCTATTCGCATTTGGCTCTGTTTCTGTTTAATTTAATGCACTTGGACGTGCTTCGTAAATATTTACGAATACGTTACGTTATCTTACGTCGACAAATAATAGGTATTTATATCATTTAAGTAGTTATGATAAAATTGTATATTTATTTTAGTTTTTCCAAGCATTCTATTCAGAGTTAAGTAAACCAACTAATTGTTTTGTTATAGATTAAAAAATGTGTAGAGTTGTTGGGCGGCCCAGGACCGGCCTTTGTGGAAATCCTTGGGGGAGGCCTATGTCCAGCAGTGGTCGTCTTTTGGCTAAAATGATGATGATGAAAGAGTTGTTTTCTCCGCGCCTATACGTGGACGCAAAAAAACGTTTAATAATTCAACGAGACGCGATAATTTCTACTGAGTTGGAAAATTCCTGTAATCGTGAAGAAAGTTTTCAGTAAGTAGTGCACTGTGCGATAGCAGACACGCGAACCTCAAGATTGGTTCTTCGTGTTTCATCGTGTGTGTACCTATGCTTTGAAATGACGGTTAACAAAACAAACGTAGTGTCTGCGTCATGGAAAGAAATGAACGTGGAATGAGTATACTGAAATAATATACCGTAATTATCCCGATACTCGTTCTATACATTTCGTGAGTTTTGTCAATGTTCTTTCAGCTATGATCGCAAAATTGTACGTCTAATAAATCCTACCTCAATGCAGCTGTGGACCAGACCAAGTTGTGGCGCCCCAAGCGCGTCGTGTGAGGGTATACCGCTGGGGTTTTAGTGGGTAGACGACCCTTGTCGGAGTCCCACATAATCACCGACCTCTCCCCCGGGGGGCGGTGGTATGCATAAAGCATTTCCCCAGCGTAACCAAAAAAAAAAGGTTTTTTATCTTCCTCTTCGTCCGTGATGCCACCGTGCTAAGGTGAGGGGGCTTGCATGCCTTTAGGATCCGCTGGCGCCCTCGGAAAGAGGCCAGATGAAATGAGCCACACTGTGTAGTGGTGGGTTTGGCTTCCCTTGAGCCCCTCTTTGTCCATAAACATGTCTTGGGAGCTTTAAACCGCTGCAACACACGACGATGTGGTGGGGTGGTCCGTGCAGGCGATAACTGATGCCGCCACCAGCAGCTCCTGATCGTGCATCGTTCTTGTTAGTAGATTTGTCAAAGAAAAGCTGAAACTTTTCTCTATGACCTAGAGGTATTTAACAAATTATCGTAAAAACTTATTCAACCGTTTCCGTTACTACTACTACAGACTATTAGTCCGGATGAACTGACTGATAAAATATCGCATCTTTTATTAACACTTTGACTATCACCAGTTTAAACTGTTATACTGTTTTAAGATAACAAATGAATGCTACAATTCTTGTATAGAGATCAATTACCTATTTATGATCTTCTAAGTGTACGAGTCACCCACTATTTCCAAATTATTTTGAACTCAGTTGTGATTCATTAATTAATTGGACACAACAAGACGTAAACGACTCTTAATACCGCAATGATGATATGACAGGATGCCTAGTACACGCGTTTATTGGCCAAGTTACGTCCGCGGAACATTCCCACCTAACTAATGTTTTATCGTCGTTAAGATAACAAGACCGAAGCAGTAGTGACATCATGGACTCAGGCGACGGCCTGATAAAGAAAGTGTTCAGTAGGTAACCATTGTTTGATATGATATCGGCAAAATCTTTTTACAGCTTTGAAATGAACCATGGAGAAGTGACGATAGTTAATAGAAACATTGTCGAAGGCCACCTAATCGAACTATAGACGACGACTATAGACGACTAAGATTGAAACAAAATTAAAATAACTAATCTACGACTTCCTCTGATAATGTGAACGGCACTCGCTTGGTGGAGTTAGCTTAAGACAGTAATATCAGATCGAAACTCGAAATCTCAAACCAGTTTTCTGAAATTCTGTGTCCTTGTCAGTATTACGATGGAGCGTATGCTCGCTCTCTGTCCGTGAGTCACCGTTTCTCCGTATCGCAGCCGGTCGCTCTACGCACTTCATGGCCACTCGTTCGACTTCGTCACGCTTTGGCTGCAATGACTAGCCGGTTAATGCGACAATAAATTAATGTCGGATGTAATAAGTAAATATGTACCTAGATAAAAAAAATGTTTATCGAGAAAACAATAGAAATCGATCCCCCACTGTCGTGGAACTCATTCATGCACGTGTAATAACTAATATTTCTGTTAATTAGTTTTAATAAATTTTTATCAGTTCTATTCCGTGTGGTGACGGATTTAGAACACACAATGTCACCATCCTATATCATCCTAGAGGGTGTCGTTAGAGCGGAATAAAGGTCGGAAAGAGAGAAAATGCTTGATGCTAGCTCTATGAAATTGGAGGAAGTCCGACTCAATAGTCGGTAATTTATGGTTTGAAACGATGAGGACGATGAACGATTTTTGTCTCTTAAGCATTCCAAATTAGTCATCATACTGCAACACAATAAAAACAAGAACAGATTGTAGACAAAAAAAGACTCGTCCATACACGTGTTTAAAAGTCATAAGTACACCAGTTGTATTTAGGCACCTTCCAGGTGAAAGCCCGTTTTATTTGTCGTCAAGCCATCGAGATTAAGAGAAAAATTTACAGCTCTTTAAATGTTTATGTGACATTTGGCGTGTTCGTATTACACATAAACACTCCTTCTCGCTTTATTTTAGGAACATGCAGATGCTGGCTCTACATTATACTGAATTAAAAATATCTCTAACCCTTACATCGAAATTATTAATGTTACGCCTATAAACAGCCATATCTGTAATAGCGGAGATCTATTATGTATTTTTAATTAACAGCAATTAATGTCATTAGTTCTCCATACCCCACACCACGCATGATATTTCAATATTGTTTAGAGCGCTATACTGACACCGACATTTTTCCCTGTTTCGTATATACTTTTAATTAATTTCAGGTCGAAGATATAAAAATATATCTTATAATATAGACATTTCATTTGCAAATGATACTAAATGTTTAAATAAATTAACACATTCATTTCACTTTTGTCTGGCACATATGTATCTAACTATTAAATACATATATCCATTTTGTTTGTTTGACATTGACCCAGCCACGGTCAAAGTCAATTTATTAGCTACCGATAATGAATCGTTTGTTGTTATTGATAATGGTTACTGGCGCCGAACACGGCACACGCCCGAAGGTGTAGAAAGAGAAAGGAAACTTATTCAAAAGTAGGTAATGTTTTTGCTGGGCTGGGTAAGTTTGTGTGTGTGTGGGTCTTGCGCCAACGAACGGCGTGCGACGGCGCGGGCGCATGATTCATCGGCGCGTAGGCCGAGCTTATTGTGCACTATCTATTCATGAAAGAAACTTTGACTTTTTCTAATGCTTTGACACTCAAAAGGAACACTATCTTTTTTGTTTAACATCAAATAGCTTTATGCGTCTCACTTTATTTTAATGACTTCAAAATAACGGAGTTGGGCGGTTATAAGTCACGGTAGCGGAAAAGTATCTTCAATGGAATTCAGAATAATGCTTCATTAAAACTTTATTGTTACGTAGTCGCGTAGAGTTATTTACCTTTCACTGCATCGTGGCAGGTCCTCGACATAAACCTCTGCTCTATCATTTTACTATTTGAAAACAATACAATACCCACTTGCTGGTTTTGTTTGGAAAGGTGTTTTCATTATTCACGGTATGAAGGAAATGAACATACTCGTAAAGTGGTGTTTCAATTGATGATATTTTTAAAAAGAAATTACGTGATTATGCGGTGTTGTATGTAGAAATAACAAAGGCCTATTCTTTATAAAGTATTAAAAAAATTACTTAATTAAAAAATACTTAATTAAAAAAATTATAATAATTATTATACTGTTGTATTAAAAAAATTAAAAGATTATCCCAATATATATTAATTCGAGCAAGAGACGGGTGCGAGTTCTTACTTGCACTGCACATTGAATGTTTACATCAGTTCTTTCCTAACCATTCGTATGGATTCCAACGTGACACTTCGTTGTTCAACCTTTTAAATAAAGCTATGTAATTTATACATCATTGCCAGCGTGGCACAGTAGGCTAATTTCCCTCAATGGATTTGGAGGAGGCCCGAGTCAGTAGTGTGTCATTTATGGGCTGAAACGATGACGAAATCATAATAACTTGCAACACACATTTACAGAAATGCACTGCACCTTTGTGTATCATTGAGTTTAACATGACCTTTTTGTAGTTCGATACACATAGTTGGATACTCGCGTCGATCGTGTCGCAAATGCCGCGCCTGCGCAGCACTCAAGCTTTCTCAGCGTGGCATTGTAATAGATCCGCTCACTTCAGACCTTTGTGCAAATAACAATACCACAACCATATTCAATCGAATATTAATGCATTTGACGATTACTTAAACTGAGGACACTGAACAAAAGTCATCATCGTTTCAGCTCGCAAATGACCAACTGCTGAGTGGCCTCCTCCAAATTGATGGAGGGAAATTAGCCTAATGTGCCACGATGGCCCGACGGGTTGTTTTTGCAACAATATGTATAGTATAGATAACTCTCCTTGACGCCATGTCTGGGTTGCCTGGAAGAGATTGCTCTTTAGCGATAAGGCCGCCTATTGTGCAATTGACATAATATGTATAGTAAGTTTTTCCTACTGCGTAATACTGTTTCTTTTTTTGTTTTTTGTTATTTGTACAATAAAGAGTTATCTATCTATCTATCTTGCGCTCCTTTAGTTAATGCCTCTTACGACACCCTCATGTTAATGTGGCTTGATGACATCGTCTATTCTAAATCCGTCAAACCGAAGAAAAGTAATTAAAATCGATGAATATTTTTACATTATCACGTTTTCAGGGCAATTCTTCGATTTTTTCTCATAAAAAAACCTTCCTCGAACTCTAACGAATATTTTAATGAAAATATCAACAATATGTGTCTATTTGTTTTTATTCATATAGATGATCTGATTCAGAATTCAAACGGGACCGTATAAACCCACTTTGTCAATTATTAGCCATGTGTCTATTACGTTTAGGTGTACACGATATGACCGCTGGGCTGGCATGTGGCCAAGACTAATATCTTACCCAGTGCCTTTAAAACAAAACAAAGCAAATTACATTCAACACCAATTCATGTATTTTTAATATCTCAACTATTTGCTTTAAGGATCCTGTATTGAAAGTATGAACACGAATTGGCTCATTCAAGTATTATAAGTACAATACGTGATCATTTTTATTACATAAAACATTAAAAAACTTCTTATTCTTTTTAAGAATACTTACAATAAAGTATAATTAACATCATCCAGGCTGTTTACCTTAGAGAGGGACATTGCCTCGCTATTTGGCGAGGCTTATGCGCTGGCCAAAATATGCACCAGCTTCCGATTAAAAATTTTCAATCCATATTAAAAAGCAATTGACGTAATCCCCTAATGGTTCCAAAGTGTCAAAAGCCAACGGCAACAATATTATAGTCACGACTTTTTGCATACGGTTGTGGTATTGTTATTTGCACAAAGTATTTCTAACTTGATCAGTTATATTTAAGACTAGCTTTTGGGCGCGGCTTCGCTCGCGTGGACTTCGAACCCGTGCTTATCTCTATGCATTTTTTTATGAATATAAAAGTGGTTATTGTGCCTAACTATGATAGTTAGATATGTGCTCTCGCGGAATTTTTTGTAGATTTTAATAAGACCTACAAACTCGTAGTACTTCATTTGGTTCTATTGTCAATCGTTTTTGCAGCGCACGCATAAATAGGTTTTCGATTTTACACCTTGGGTTACAAAATCGCAATTTTCATACGGATCCCTAATTCTTTAAATTAATAGTTTTAGTTTTAGCTTTAATAAAATAGCCAAAGAATTTTTGAAATCGGACCATTAGTTCCTGAGATTAGCGCGTTCAAACAAACAAACAAACTCTGCAGCTTTATATATTAGTATAGATACAGACTGCATTGACTTAATTTGTATAGCAAAGTTTCAGTTTATATCATGGACGTATAAAAAAAGTCGGACAGAGTCTCGCTAACTAAAAACTGTGACATCATAGTCGGCCAGATCAGCTATATGTACAGGCCAGCACGCACACTTTCACACATTAGTCGGCCATTACGCGCGCGAACATCGATGCATTGAGACGCAATATGCGGCGAAAAAATAAAAACTATAAATCATATCTTGCGTGGTAAAATGGTGTAAAAACCGTAGTGACCGAAAGAAAAACAATCCAGGAATCACGTTTCATACGTTAATGAATAATTCAATCACTTATTTCCAGATTATATACATTAAAATAAATTTGTATTTGCTAGAACAAAACAATTAATTTTAAGTTCAGTGTTGCCAATATTCACGTGTGCAAATTAACCGAAATGTGGGCAATTTTTCGTTTATTATAAAAATCAATATATTATTATGGTTAATTATTTAATAGTTACTACTGGGTATTTTATTTTATATTCCTTTTGCTAGATTTTCTAAGGAAAATCTATGGAGAAATGATTGAATTAAAATTACTTAGTAGAAATTGTAATGGTGAAAACGATTGGATTCCAAACAAATACAGTGTCATTTGCAGTATACATTTTGATGCGGATGACTTATAAACAACTAAAGGAGGACTCCGGTATGTTGTTACTTATGCAGTACCTTAAAAGGTAAATTAGCTATCTACCAAGACATGGATAATACAAAAAAAAATGAGACTTTGCCGCTTATTATTTCAAAATTTAAATGAACATTGTAGCTATTGTGTCGGTATATAATAATAATAAATATCCTTGGACATCTCACACAACGCCATCTCGTCGCAAGCTAAGCAACTTAATGCTTGTTTAATGGTAACGAGATGGATGATAAACTACTTAAATACATTTTTTTAACATATTATAGATAGAAAAACACCCAGACCCGGGACAAATACTTGTAGGTCGTACAAATATTTCTTCCGTGCGGGGATCGAACCCGCGACATGCTGCGCAGCAGTCGATCGCTCAACCACTGCGCCAACCGTGTCGTCGAATCGTAAAAATATTCATACATTATTTTAATCCCCAGTGCTTTATTTTGTTTTAATATTTGTTTGAGTCAAGACACGTGGCAGAGGAATAAACTGTTACTGTACCATTTAATACCAGTGCTTCTCAAGAGGTGCGCAATAAATTATAGTTAGGTAACATAAATATATAATAACAAATAAAATTTTGGTAATGAAAGCATTTCTTTTAATTTAGAATCGTTTTCAACACATCTCGACATTAGAGGAAATTTCAAAAAACCTCTCAAAGTAAAAGACATTATTATAAAAAAAAATACTCTCAAAATATTTTTTTTTTATATTTTAACCATGTTTTTATTGCAAAATTTTGTGTATCTTGGCAACCCCAAAATTAACTCACACATACAGAGCTGCCGCCATTTTGGCGTCTCACTTTTGTCTTAGCCAGAGTTCCGTCCGCCTTTTTTTATACGTCCATGGTTTATATTGTATAGGCTAGAGGTTCCTGCTGCTACAATCAACAGCGTTTTAGTACGCGAGTAGTCGCGATGTGTCGTACACTACAAATCAATGGAGCCGCTAGCAGCCGCGCCGCTACACATGCATTATTCAAGGCTCATTTCTATTCAACGCCGACAACCGACCGATAAAAACTTCTCGTTTGACGACTTGGACATTACCACCCTTTATACTTGCGTCATAGGCTCTGAGGCTGATACAAGCTGTTAAACTAATGACAATTACTTAAACAGTTCAACACTTCGTTATAATTGCTCGGTCCCGAAAGCACTCGGCAGATCAACTGTGAAACCGGTCTATAGCTGTCTGTGACTTGCTTAAGGTTGCGTGCGTGCAATATCCACTATGAGTAGAATATACTAATATGTTCCTATAAACCGATTGGCTTTGTTTTTTTTTTGTTTAAACGAAACCTTTGCAAAGCGGGGTCACAAACATGTAATTCACGAACACAAATGACACTCAGACTCGAAGCAATTGCCTCTGGTTTACGATGTCTGTCACGTGCGTTATACTTGTGAACAGGTGCTGCTGTTTGGGGTTGGTCTGCTCACTGGACCAAGGACGTTTTATTTTATTTAAGTTTATTTTGTATTGTTTTAGTATTCACGTTTCAGTTGACGCCTTCGCGATTCAATAGAACAGTTTGTTATATGAAATTTGTTGGGAAAATAAATATTAAATTATTAAATAGGACCGCAGTTTAATAATAAACCGGCATTGAGTTGTCCGATAGAAATACTCCATCTTCTTCCAAATGCATATCTCCATAAACATCACCCGATCTCAGGTAACGTCTATAATCCTTTCATTTGGATTCGGTATTATCATTGGAATAAACCTTTCTAAAAACACTATCTATTACGTTATATTGAAACAAATAACCGTTTAATTAAAATCTATCGATTGCTGAAAGTAGTTGTCTGCCGTACTGAAATTGCCTCAGTTAATTTGGCAATTAGTCGATAGCTGTAATTAGATCCAGCGGCTCTGGGTCTGGCTACGCTTGTTGCACAAAGAAAGATTAACTCAGTGTTTAATCACTGTTCATTAAACTCATTTTCACCACCAATCTGCGGAATTTTATGAAGCTCTTGCAAATATACAAATATAAATATACTTTGGTACGAATATTACGTAAGTAATGAGTTAATAATATTAATTTTATTAATTAACTAGCGACCCGCCCCGGCTTTGCACGGGTGCAATGCTGATACTAAATATACCCTACTGCTACTATTGCAAAGTAAGGGAAAAAATGTGTTGATGTACGATACATTAGATACCTCTAAATTTATCAGTCTTTCACCACAATATTATGCATGTATTACACATATAAACCTTCCTCTTGAGTCACTCTATCTTTTAAAGAAAACCGCTTCAAAATCCGTTGCGTAGTTTTAAATCAAGCATACATAAGGACGGACAGACGACAGCGACTTTGTAGTGATAATTATTAGTGCGATGTGGTCTATTCCTTGCAAAACTTAAACTCTTTGATATCAATCGCTTTAATGTATGTTGTGATAGTCGGTGCATAAGCGATATGAAGCAACAGACCTGATAGTGGACCAGGCAGACACACTAGAGTGACTATGTAGGTCTGATACGAAGGTACTCGTCTTACGCCAATGCAAATAGCTGATATTATAGAGCCGACATTGCAAAAGTTTCATACCATTCATACCTCTTCGTTTATGCTAATGAGACCGTTCATTTACAAAGTTGGTGGCAATTTGATTCACCATCATAGCGATGCCCTTCAACACCCATCACCAAAGCCCATAAATGTCGCACAGCTGAGTCGAGCCACCTCAAATGAATAGAGGGAAATTAACCTACTGTGATACGCAGCGTTTCAGATCAATCTTCTTTAGCTTACGTCTAGATTATTCGCCTACCTAGTTGTATAGTCGACCGTAACAACATAAAACTCGGAATATTAATAAACACGTTAAATGTTAATAAAATTAATATTGCGTTCAGTCGAGTAAAAAACGAACTTCATTTTATTTTTATTTCATAGGAACTATAAATAATATAGGGTTATTTCTAAGAACTATATAGGCGATCATTATTATTATTCCATCCTATAGTTTCACAAGGAATTCCAACCACTCCACCCATTCAATACTCATTTCGATATTTAATATTCCTAATTCGTAGTGTCCAAATGTGACACGTACGCTATCATAATAATTTTGTTGAATATCACGCGACGTCAAAAACATACGTAGTCATGGAACTAATACATGCATATTATTGTAGAGAAACACAGATAAATTAAATGTTCACCATTGCACCCGTACGAAGCCGGAGCGAGTCGCTAGTAAATCATATGATTATTCATATTTGTTTGGAAAATTTTAAAGCAATGTACTAGTGACCGATTGTAACACTACAATCTTGAACATAAATATAATGAAAGGTTTTTATTGTTAGATACATTGATGATTTAAGATGTCTGTTCCACAGAATCACAGTCTTATGTCAATACGATACTAATTAAGGCAATCGTAGTGGTTAGGTTAGATCAAGGTGGATTCATAATCAAATTAATTTGAACTGCATTGAAGCTCACAGCATGGCTAAGAGGGGTTAACAAAGTTTATGAGTATGTTAGGCATGCTATAAACGTGCAACAAGTTTGTTAGAAGCATCTCGAGTGCTTCGAAATCGCCTTACTTCGATCTATTTGATCGTATTTGAGATGACGGCGATATAGAAGTCAAACAGACTAAGTTTCGGGCAGACTATCTGATCTTAATGAAAAATCTTATTGGTGATTTATGTATCATTTAGATGACGTGAAACTATTTAAAAATGGTAGCTTTCGCTTCTTTAATGGTTATATATCGAATATTTTTATTGTGTCCGATACATTTGAACCAGTATTGTGAAGTAAGAAAGTTTTTATACCTTTTGACTTATTCGGCAATGAAAATAGTGGAAGAAAATATTTTACTTGAGGCTTAATCTTAGTAGGGATTTTAAAAAGCTTTTGAATTTAAATTAGGGTTCTTATTAATGTTTCTTGGGAACAAATGGCAACAAAATAAAGAAGAATCACTTAAATCGGGTCATAAATCTCAGCGTAAGTTGTACATGCATAAAAAATACCAATCGAATTGAGAACCTCCTCGATTATACATCTAAATAATCACATTGTCTCTTGCTGACAATTACAGGTATGCATTATTCTATTTTCTGAAAATAATCATTATGATAACAAAGAATAGTAAAATTATTACGATTTCTCAATACCGTACCTTAAACGTCTTGAAAAATATAAATGTATAGATAAATCTCCATAAGTACAGCATTTGTGCAGTTCTAAGGAATATGACCAGAACAGGAAATTCTTGTTAAGAATTTCATAGTAACTAACCACATACTGATTCTAAACATGGGCAGTATTGTCAGTTTATATTTGTAGTGTATGTAGGCATTAGTGCAATAATATATCTCCATAGTATCAGATATAATTGCATCGCAATGTGAGTGCCGTCTATGCGGAAGAGTGGGGGAAACATCTCTCGTTACATTCTGTGCCTTGTTCTGAGAACTCCATGGGAACACCACGTAGGTGAACAAAATATTTTAGCTGTTTCTGTGCACATTTTATTGTTTCATTGGTAATTAAAATAACGAAGCTGAGAATAAATCTCTATAGCTATTAAAGACTTATTAAAATGGAAACTAAATTTTATTCCTTGCGTGTTTCCCAATTTCATTGCAGCCGGTCTATGGTCAAACCTGATTTGTTACACAGTTACACAACTACTAATATTGGCACAGAGCGACTGTAGTCTGCACTTCGCGGCCCACCGCATGGATCTACCTGTAATTATATGGTTAAACCAGTTGTCAGTTTTCACGCTAGTGCCAATGTCTCTCGACTGCTTTAGATGGTAGAATGGCAGCCGGGACTAACGCCTTTACGTGACCTCCGCAGCACGTACCTACAGTGCACAGATACTACGAGTACATCATAGACAGCCATCCAACCTCCAGCAGAGTCCAGATGAGGCTTAACCTGTAGACTGATTGCGTTCCGCACCTGCTAGTCTAATATGGGATTGAAATATTTTTTTTTTTGCCGAGCTAAACAGTACATTTGAACTTGTAATGTCTACAATCACTCGCTAACTATGCTCTCGCAGAATACAGGGATTATGCAGCTCTATATTGTAAAAATAAACTTTTTTGTCAATCGGTCTTATTTTTTTTTTCAGTCGGACCCCCGTGTTGCATGTATTTTTGAATACGAGTACGAAATTCTATTAATTTAAGATGATTGTATCATTAAAGTGGATCTCAAATAAGCCCCGCTAAACCGATGCAGCTGTTCCCAATTCTACATTTTTGACAACTATCAGTCCGTTGGCAAAGCTCTTGATGAAAATCCGATGTTGTAAGTATTTATTGTGCTATTTAATAAACATATGGCAAAGAATCCATCCGAGAGCAATAAGTTTGGTCTGCGATTAGCATAGATTGTAGCGGAGCGACGGAAACTAATCGTGTTGTTCGTGGATGTTGTCACGACGTTGACACGCCTGGCTCATCGCGCTTCGCTACTACAATACACCAGATTCTTCCTCCTTTTTTGGTCAACCACGCCAATACAACTGAACAGATATTTTACATTTAGCAAACAAATGTGTGTATTGTTACATACTCGTGAATAGTCTTGTTTGGATCATGTTAATTCCATATTAATTAAACTTTAAACAAATACCTTATAAGCAACTTGTTTTGCAATATTTAATGCAAAAAACGTAAAAAAAATAAACTTAAAAAAAAATTGTCAGCTAGTGGCTTGAATTACGAAGCACGTGGGATAGTAATCACGATAGCTAGAGGACTGAATTCGGTATGGAGCACACTATTAAAATTTGGTTCAGGAAAATGTCTGTTCCCAAATGCGCACTACATTTTAGTTAAATACTTAGACATAAGCAAGGACGTGGAATACACTCTCATCTGGGCAGAAATCTTGGTACTACAGTTCTAGGATCTGGAAATGTTTAACCTATCCCGCGCACTACTCATTAGTAACAATGAAACGCAACTTTTAGTTAAGTTTAAAAGTGGAGACGAGGCTTCAATTCAAAGTTGGCAACCCTGGTCATATTACACGGCGGTGCCAGTGAAGCGGAGGCAACTTATGTTTATGTTCATTAGCAGGAGCAACAACGTCTATCGCACGGATAAAATTGTGCCAGCGTTAGTATAAGTAGAATTCGACCTTTGCAATAGTATCTTGTGATGATAAAGACAGCACAGCACAATAAGCTAATTATCTTCCAAGTAATTGGAGGAGGCCCGGCTCAGCAGTGGGTCATTTATGGGCTGAGAAGAAGAAGAATGATAAAGAAGTTCTTTACACATAGACGTCCTCATAAGCAGCAGGGTTGGTTGGTGTGGGGTGCGTGTGTGGAACCTCCCCGAGCGACGAGTGCGATTAGCAACTTCCCCCCCTCGTCCGGTGCACCCTGGGCAACGGCTGGATCACCGTAACGGAGTGACCAGCCGGCCAATCCACACCCCCATCATCCCGCATTGTGCGCGCGCGATCAAGATGGGAAGAGACAAAACCTCTGTCGCTCCAACCTCGGAGGCGCGTCTGCTTCGGTCGAGCTTGCTCCCGGAGCGCGTGACCCCTCTCGAGTGCCCTTCTCAGGGCATGGAGCTGCGAACAAGAAAGGCGTCGGCTACCGCTGAAAAGGCGAAGCCTAAAGAAGCGAGGTGTAAAGAAGCGAAGCCAATTGACCCGATTGCAGTATGTGGTCCAATAGACGACATTGATTCGGGCTCTGACTCCAACATGAGCATAGTGACGGTGACCAGCGCGACCAGCGACCCGGGCAAGCTCTGGGCTCGCAAGAGGTCGCACTCATGCAGTTCCAGAAAGGGCGCGGACACTGACTCGGAAGACGAGTCCAGTACGGACACGCCAGCCCCAAAAATTCAACTGGTGGCTGGCGAGAAGCGACGCGACCGTGGAGATAATTACAGGGCTCGCAAACATCTGGAGTCTCTCCAACGCGCTGCAGACATGGCAGCGAAAAAAGAGGAAGAGCGGGAGCAAAGGCGGCGTAGTTTCCTTCGTGACGCGGCCGCCAAAGTCAGTCGGCTCTCCGACACGTCGTCGGAGAGGTCGTCCTCCGTGCCACGGCTCTCGGAGGAAATGACTGCTCCTGAACTGGAGGCAAAATTGACAGGGGCTATGGATACTATGAGGCACGTGGCCAGTATCTCCAAGGGGCTGAAAGGCACAAGCCAGAAGCTCCTCAAAGACGCCACCGCCTCATTCTCGGAAGTAGCGGATGTGCTCCTCCATCGGTCCCGGTCCGAAGAGGAGAGCAAGCTCCGAGTTCAGGTTCGTCGGCAAGCCGAACAAATGAAAGAGCTTGAAAAGGCCTACATGAGCCTTAAGGCGGAGGTTGCCGAAATGAAGTTCGGTAGCCAAGCAGAAAGACCCGTGAGGATCGCCGAAGAAGAGCAGGAGCTGAGGCGCTCCATCATACTGGAGGTTGGAACCATGATACAGGCAGTCAGGGAGGACATGGCCAGCCGTCTACCTCCAGAGAAGCGGCTTCGTCCGCCATTGGCGGCCGACCGCCGCAACGCTGAGGCCGCCCAGGGTTCTGTCCCAGCGATCCCGGCCCAGGCGCCAATATCGTATGCGGCAAAAGTGGCGGGAATGGAGCGTCCAACGGAGCCGGTCGCCTCTACCTCTACAGCGCGTCCGACTTCGACCCCAGTAGCACCTCTGACACGGTCGGCAAACGCGAAGGTGAAAGCCTCAGTGCTACAGAAAGGAGCACCAAAGCCGGTGACCAAAGTGGCTGCACCCACATCAGGGTCAGCCAAGGTCAACCAAAAAAGAGGGCGTTCCGCACCCAAACCGGCAACAACGCCGTCTCCGGCCAGCCAATCCACTACTGCTCCGCAGGAAGGTGGATGGGAGACGGTTGGCGCTAAGAAGGCGGCTAAGGCTGCGAAACGCAAGGCCCAAAAAAAGGCGCAGAAGGCGAGGCAAAAGATCGCCAAAAAAGAGGCGAAAATAAAGGCGCAACTCATTGCCCCCCGCTCTACGGCTGTGGTCCTAACCCTGCAGCCTGGAGCGGTGGAGAGAGGTGTTACCTACAATGAGATTATGTCAAAGGCTAAGGCAGCCATTGACATCGTGGGCCTTGGCCTTACCAATGGCATGCGTGTGAAAAGCGCACGCACCGGTGCTCGGATGCTGGAGGTGTCTGGCACCACCAGCGGCCCCAAAGCGGACGCCTTGGCCGAGCAGCTGAGGCTGGCCCTGGGTCCCGAGGATGTGCGGGTCTCCAGACCCGAAAAGTGTGCCGACCTCCGTATCTCCGACCTCGACGATTCGGTCACAATACCCGAGCTCATTGAGGTCGTGGCAAGAGTCGGTGGTTGCTCCCCGGCTCAGGTCAAGTCTACGGCCATACGCCCTGGGCGGGTCAGCACGGGCACGGCAATTGTGACATGCCCAGTAGCGGCGGCAAAAAAGGTTGTGGCCTCGCCTCGCATGCTGGTGGGCTGGTCCTCGGCCCAGGTAACACTCTTGCCGCCGAGACCATCCAAGTGCTACCGCTGTCGCGGGGAGGGCCACATTGGGGTAGACTGCCCCACAGGCGCCGGCATTGGTGACGCCTGTTTTAATTGCGGGTACTCGGGTCACAAAGCCGTGGAGTGCCCTGATAAAGCACGGTGCTCCAGGTGTGAGGCGGCGGGCAAACCGGCGGGGCATCGTCTGGGTGCTCGTGACTGCGCCGCTGCACAGGCGAAAAAATCGGGGACCGTCAAGGGCCGCCGGCCGGTTGTTTCTGCACAGCCAGGGCCGTCGACCTCGCAACGGGCACCCCAGGAGGATACTAGAATGGACACCCAGTAATGGACCAGGGACCATATCTTCGTATCCTCCAGGGGAATATAAACCACTGTGCTGCAGCTCAGGATCTCCTTCACCAGAGCGCAGCACAGTGGACAATCAACGTAGTGGTGGTTGCCGAGCCCTACTTTATTCCTCCCAGAGGCGACTGGCTGGGGGATGTCAGCGGCTCGGTGGCCCTGTTCATAAGAGCATCTGCGGGCACACCGACTCCGGAGGACGTACGCCGGGGCCGAGGATTTGTCGCGGCTCGTATCGGAGAGGTGGTGATTATAGGATGTTACTTCTCGCCCAACGCACCCCTCGCCGATTACGAAACGTTTTTGGCAGAATTGGACGCGATCGTGGGCTGTAGCCGCCTTCCCGTACTCGTGGCCGGGGACTTCAACGCAAAATCTACGGCTTGGGGTTCCCCGGCGGCAAACGCCAGGGGTGAATTAGTGGAGGAATGGGTGGCCACGTCGGGACTGGAGGTCCTGAATCAGGGGGCTGTGAACACATGCGTGCGGCAACGGGGTGGGTCCATCGTGGACATAACCCTCGCGAGCCCCGCACTCGCGCGCCGTGTTAGGCACTGGCGGGTGATGGAGGAGGAGGAAACGATGTCGGACCATCGCTATATACGGTTCGACATCGCCTCCCAGACTTCTGCCACCCTGCCTAGAACGGTCTCTCATCGAGAGGGTCCCAGATGGGCGCTACGCCAGCTAGATGAGGACCTCTTGCGGGAGGCCTCTATCGTACGGGCATGGGCTTCAGCGCCCGGGCTGCCCGACGACATAGAGGTGGAGGCGGCCTGGTTCCGGACCGCCATGTCGGAAGATTGCGACGCCTCAATGCCCAGGGTCAGGGCGAAACCCGCCAAAACGGCAGTGTACTGGTGGTCTCGCGAGATAACACAGCTACGCCAGTCATGTGTAGATGCGAGACGCCGGTACGCTCGCCACCGAAGACGTCGCCTCATCCTCCCGGGCCTGTCGGAAGTGGAGGCGGAGCTATACGAAACGTACCGCTCTGCCAAAAAGTCCCTGCAGAAGGAGATTGTGCGGGCTAAAGCTGCGGCCCGACAAGAGTTGCTCGGCACGTTGGACGGCGATCCGTGGGGGCGCCCGTACTTAATGGTGAGGGGTAAACTACGCCCCTGGGCCCCCCCACTGACTACAAGTCTCCGGCCGCAGCTGGTCGACAAGGTCGTCGGGAGTCTTTTCCCGGCGAGGGGTGCGCCTTCGGAGCGGCTGCGCCATAATGTCGCTCCTATCAACGAGGGTGTCTCTCCTGAGGTAGGGGAGGAAGAACTGCGGCTGGCAGTGGGAAGGCTTAGGGGCAAAAGCACGGCTCCGGGACTAGATGGAATCCCAGGCCGTGTTTGGGTTATTGCCCTAGAGGCCCTAGGACCTCGGCTGCGCTCTCTGTTCACAGCGTGTCTGTCCCGAGGCCAGTTTCCTCGCATATGGAGGGAGGGGAAACTGGTCCTCATCAGGAAGGAGGGGCGCCCGCCGGACTCGCCGTCGGCTTATCGCCCTATAGTTTTGCTGGATGAGGTGGCCAAGCTCTTTGAGCGCATCATCGTCAACCGCCTCGTCCAGCATCTTGAATCGGTGGGTCCAGACTTAGCGGAGTGCCAGTACGGCTTCCGCCGTGGGCGCTCCACAATCGACGCGGTGGCCCGCGTCAAGGCGTTGGCGGAGGAGGCTACATCCCGGGGCGAGGTTATGTTGGCGGTGTCTCTTGACATCGCCAACGCGTTTAACACCTTGCCCTGGAATTGCATTGAGGAGGCGCTCCATCATCACGGAGTGCCGGCCTACCTCCGCCGTGTCATAGGCGCGTACCTTTCGGACCGGGCCGTGTTCTACCCGGTCCAGAGTGGTTGGGACAGGCGGGCTGTGTCCTGCGGAGTTCCACAGGGGTCAGTTTTGGGCCCGACCCTGTGGAACTTAGGTTACGACTGGGTGCTTCGGGGCGGGCTCCTCCCTAATGTTGGCGTAGTATGCTACGCCGACGACACCCTGGTCACCGCGCGTGGCAAGTCCCACAGGGACGCACAAATACTGGCCACTGCGGGCGTGGCCCAAGTTGTAAACAGAATCCGGCAGCTAGGCTTGGAGGTGGCTTTGAGTAAATCGGAGGCCCTCTTCTTCCACAGGCCTCGGAACACGCCACCTCCAGGCTCCCACATCGTGGTCGGAGGCGTTCGCATCGCCGTCGAGCCCACGATGAAATATCTGGGTCTGGTGCTCGACGGAAGGTGGACCTTCAGGGAGCACCTCCGAAGGTTGGCCCCCAAACTAATGGGCGCAGCTGCCGCACTGTCACGGCTACTGCCCAACCTTGGGGGCCCGAACGTCTCCTGTAGGAGGCTATACACAGGGGTCGTGCGGTCGATGGCCCTATATGGGTCACCCATATGGGCGGAATCTCTGACGGCCCGTAACGTTGCCCTGCTGCGAAGACCGCAGCAGGTGATGGCCGTCAGGGTAATAAGGGGGTACCGCACGACCTCCTTTGAAGCAGCAAGCCTCCTGGCCGGGCTGCCCCCGTGGGAGCTCGAGGCTAAAGCCCTCGCCTCCCTGTATAAGTGGCGAGTGGCAGAGGTGGCGCAGGGGCGGCGTCCCCTTCCTAGGGATGTGGAGGAGCGACGGATCGAGCTGCGTGCTACGGTCCGCCAAGAGTGGGGGGAACGGCTGGCGAGCCCTAGTGCGGGGCACGCAATCGTAGAAGCCATTCGTCCCGTATTGGACGAATGGCTGGAGAGGAGGCATGGTGCACTGTCCTTCCGGCTGACGCAGGTTTTGTCCGGGCACGGGTGCTTTGGAAAGTACCTGTGCCGCATTGGCCGGGAGGAGACTCCGGGGTGTCACCACTGCGCGGATGGTGCCGAGGACTCCGCGCAGCATACCCTGGAGGTGTGCCGTGCGTGGGATAGGCCGCGACGTGACCTAGTCGGCGTTGTGGGGAGCCTCTCGCTGCCGGATCTCGTTAGATCCATGGTCCGGAGCGAGAGGGCTTGGAGGGAGACGGCCTCATTCTGTGAAGCCGTCATGACAGCCAAGGAGGAGGCGGAACGGGCCAGAGAGTTGGCCTCCCAGCGCCCAAATCGCCAGCGCCGCAACTGGCGCCGGAGGGCGTTGGCTGACCTCCGCCCGCCGTAAGTGGGCCTGCGGGCGATTGACCTGGGAAGTCCGTCGCCTGCGCAAAACAGGCCCCGGGAGGACAGCGCGCCGCGATTCGCGTGCGCCCCCAGCGGTGGAATGGGGGAGGGCAATACAGAGCCCCCCTCATAATCGGAGGGGCCCGCCTTGGAGCATGGGGCTCCACTAGCTTTATAAGAGGCGGGCCAAGGCCCCCAGGGCCACGGAGCATGCTCCCGTAATGGGAGTGAATCCCGTGGCCCTGGTTTGGGCAGACGAGGATCGCCGTCGGTTTTAGTGGGTAGGTCGGGGCGCAATTCACCATCTCTACGCGCCCCGGAGTCCCACATACATGAGGATCTCCGACGTAAAAAAAAAAAAAAAAAAAAAAAAAAAAAAAAAAAAAAAAAAAAAGGGTTGGTTGGTGTGTTAATTGATTACTGGTATTGGTTTGTTGTATTTTGTGCTGGAAATTATTCAGTCTATGTTTGCCTTTTCTTTAAAGGCCGCTTGTACATAGTTTGTTGTATACAACCTATTATTGTATATCTGGTGTACATTAAGGAATCTATAAGATCATTTACCTGACTAGGTAGATAAGCTTTTTAAACATGGGATAACTTTACGAACAATCCGGCTCGGTGTCACTCAACTTTCACTCCTTTACATTAATAAGTTATTAATGACGGGGGTTTGCTCATGACGGTGGGCATGTATACTGTCGAAAATGTCCCATGAATGCGGTCGGTGTGGAAGTTTTTGGAGAAGGCCTATGGTCTAAAACAATGTTGCAACAATGTCTTGAATCTGGATATTAAGTACGGAAAAACAATTCTTAATAATCCTACTACTGCTCAGCCCATACCCACTGTTGAGTAGGGCCCCCTCCAGTTACATGGAGGGTAATCAGCCTACTAGGTTGCTGCAGAATTTCATTACAAGTTTTCCTTCTGTTGCGGCTTGGTTATTGGCCTTGTCATTTCTTTCTGCCGGCTCTTATGAAACGCTCAGGGTGGAATGGGGTGGTAACGCTATGTATTCTAAATTCGTCACCACACGGACTAATAACACTACACTACTATCAACGTCAACAATATTATTTATGATACCATAACATATATTTAGTTATCTACTCAATTCAAATTAATACTACTACCTAATTACTGAATGACCTGGCGGCTGCTGGCTGCACGACCAGCGAGGTTTCAACACAGAAAATCACCATGTATGTATGCTTACCATGCGGGTCATTATTAGGTGCATAATGTTACATTGGTAAACTGTTGTAGAAACTATGGTTCGGAAACTAAGGTCGTAGCTTAGCTGATTATGCGTAACGGAATCGACCTGCTTGTTAAGCAATGTCCCACTCTGGTGGATGTTGGAGGACTGTCCATCATTCGAGTGTAATACCTGACTCTGCTTCGGTGCGGCGTGTACATAATTCACCGTATATCATCTTTACGTAGTGAGAAGAATGGCCCAACCGTCCACGGATTGCCCTGTAGGCAAACACTTGCTATTTTCTATTGAATGTCCATCCAACACTGCAATTGCTAGCATTAATCTGCTAAATTCAAGAATGCTTGTGTCATAAGCAACACGCTTTATACGCGTATATGTCCCGAACTGTGTATAGTATTAGTAAGTTACCAAAACTGTAAAAATCGTGATTGGAAGTTTATTCCATAGGTTTATAAATACAAACTATGCTACAATCAATACAGTAGACTCAAGCTTCACTGTACAAGCTTTTATATTGATTTGGTATATGATATTACTTCCTAGAATTTGTTCCTTTGCTTAAGTATTAATTTGTTAGCACTATCTGATGGATTAATAATACAGGATGTGCTGATACTTCTAAATTTTGGGTTTCAATTCCTGGCTAGGTAGGTAGTTTCTATAGTACAGTTTTAGTTATCGTCAAAAGTGGGCTCAAATTCATCCTGTATATTTTCTCACTTGACAGGAGAAAAACTGCACGCCTCAGAAGGGTAATCCTAGGGACGAGTCATAACCCAGCCCCATGTCGGTCATAAATGTGTGATTCCCATTTAATCGAATTTATCCATTAAAGCCTTTTACGTATTGTTATGTTGTTGTATTACTCTAAAGGTCTCAATATAATCATCATCCAAATTAAAGAGCAGTCGTTTGCTTGTAGGACCTTTGCTTATACCTACTGAAGCTAGTAGAAATACATCGTACACGATACTATTTACATAAAATATATATGTATACGTTGTTCCTGGCCCATTCGGGGCCCGCGTCGCAGCCCACACTGATTTATCACCTTAATTTCATAAGTATCTCTTTGTTACCCTAGCGTTTACATCATATTATGACTTATATTCTACTTAATTGGGACGTGTGAGGGAGACCCATAATGTCTGCATCCGATTTTTTAAATGACATTTTGGTTGGTTCCCGTTAACTTTTTACATATTTGCGTATAATGAGTATAAAGCTCCAATCTCCCTTTGTGTGTGAATTGATTCATGATTATTGAAGACATCTTTTCCGTTTTTAACTAAATCTACTTTAACAGTATCTTATTATTTATCTATTCTTTTTTTAAATTAACTAGCGAAATTGAACCGAAGTTCGCCGAAATTTAGCCGATTTTGTTTTTGCCGAATGTTCGGCCGAAGTTCGTTTTCGGGTAAAACCACATTCGGTCCATCTCTAGCACAAATATTACGTAACTATTCACAGTACTATGGCAAGGCTCATGCAACTGGCTTGGACTGTCAAAGGCACGTTATTGTGAGAAGTTTCCTGATAGTAAATCGTACTTAATTGTTGCTAGTGAAATTCATTCATTTAGATCTACGTCTATTATGGTAGCAACTCTGTTGTAGCGCGGCTACTTCGGACATATAACAACAGATTTAGTAAAATTGATATCTTCTTGTTGACCAAAAATAGTTTCAAAAATAACATCATTCGAATTCCGATGGAAAATTCCTGTTACTAATACCCTTTTACTAATACGCTTTTTATTTAATTATGTTAGGTATAGTTCCTTAAGTTACAGTTTCACAGGACTAAGGTCCTTTTTCTATTCTATGTTTTTTTTTTAAGTTTCAATTTTATTTGAAAATTTATTATATTTCTACCTCATATTGCACTGTCGTGGAACTCTGTAATTGGATTAGATTACTGTAAGGTATATGTAACATCTTTAAGAAACTGTAGAGATTCCTTAAAATAAATAAATAAATTATGAAGTATCTTTTCCATATATGCATACACAATTAAAGTGCCCAAAAAGTCTATTTAAGGCAGGTCTGGATGTTTTATCTAGACCCCTATGTATGGTTTGTTCTAGCCTGCAGACAATCTAGAAAACGAATGGCAAGTAAGTTATCCTTTAGGTGTATTAGAAGATTTGTTCCAATTATTCTGACTGTAGAATCTTCCAATATACCTTCTAATATCCGAACATTAACGTTTGCGGTGCTGGTAATCATAAATTCTGCCTTACACTGGATTAGTAACTCGGCAATAGTGTTCTGCTGTTATGTATCCTACAGACATGTGTACAAGTTCTGTTTCTAACACGATGTTTGGCGGTCAGGTTGTAGGTACGTGACGCATCGACGTTTGTACGACAGATAATGATTGTGTTCATGCGATCCACGTGGCCTCACACACCAAGCCTTTGTGATACATCTTTCCGTTTGTAAACAGTCGCACCGACCAATAAACACTTTTGTAGTATACTCGGATTAAGTATCATTGCGTTACGCACGTGCGTATTTCCGAGTAACACACTGTAATTGTACATATTGACTCGAAAAAATGTTTCCCAGAAGCAAGAATATTTGCAATAGGTAGTTGTGTCAAAAGTATTAATTATCATTGACAAGGAATCTGTTACAAACCGAAAGTGAGGAGGCATTTGCCGTTGATTGTGATTCAAATGTCTTTCTTCTTGATTCTTTTGTTTACACCATATAGACGTATCTATTTTACTTTATAGCTGCTCCCCGCTGTGTCAAACGCACGGGGCTGGAATTTTTTTTTTTTTTTCGAAAAAAAAAAAAAAACGATTTCTTGAAATTAGCGCGTTCAAACCATAAAACTGCAGCTTTATTCTAGTAAGTAAGTCTTCTCATTCTTCTACGCGCATTTAAAAAGTGCTAATACTACGCCAATTCGTGTGAATGCAATAGAGATGCTATTAAATTAATCAGCACACCTTAATGTGTCTAACAAAGTATTAACCGCACGGTGGTCCGATTTGAGCGAACCCATGGAGTGGACGGTGAACCGAAAATTAATTAACATACTTCAGCGTGTAACCCTCGCTCGAAGCGGATATACACAGGTGGCTACCCTAAACCACCCCCTGACCACAATAAAATAAAGCACAACAGTACCAACATTTCTTATTATTATTTAGAACGACCTACTTGCCCTTGCTCGCATACCCTCGTATATTAGTTTCCATTACAGAATATTCGATGCTGCACTTTAAAAAGATTTATAGACCCTACCTGGTGGTTAGATACTGCTTTAGTTTACCTATGTACTGTGCCGATACTCCCCAATATGTCCGCGCTCGCTTTGAATGTAAATTTTTTGCCATGTTGCATTTTTTTTTTGTATTCTCGATCCGTCATAGTTCATTCAAATTCATATTGCTTGTTTTCGCCTCATTTGCTATAGAGGAAATGATATTGATACTAGCCAAGGCAATTACCTGTTCTCGTGACTCGTATGCACCTCTAATTTGTGAATGCTATTGACGGGTACATAATTAATTACAAATGTTGCTACTATTCATTCATTAGGTTTTTATTTCAGTACTTTGTATCCTTTAACGTGTGGAAAGTGCTGAAATGAAAAGTAACACTGACCATATAAATAATGCTGCCAATAAAAAGCCTTTACGAAGCTCGCTCATGTATAAATACCTAGCTTACTAAAATCATTGTCTATAGTCTATTAATAGATCAATAGTGCGCTCACATTAATTTTATCTGTAGCATTTATAATTTTTGTGTTGTCTTTACATTGGGTCTGGCAAAAAGTTGCCAAGACACCGGCGGATTGCTTTAGAAAAAATACATTGGGGGGGACGTATTTTTATTTATTTATTTAATAATATTCGATCGTTAATTGTTTTAGATTCAAATAAATAAAATAAAAATGTATCAAAATGATTATTGCATTGTTTGGATAACAAGTATTTATACAATTTACATGTTACAAGATAATAATGTATGGGCAATGAAAAATATGGGAATCATAAAAGCTAAAAGGGCAACAAAACAGTCAACTTAACAGCAATGGATAAGAAAACTATGAATTATAGTGCATAGTTTCAATTATTCTCATATTTAAAAAACGTAAAGGAACATGCAATTGAAAAGCACTGCAAACATTCAATTACGGAAATTAATCTAAGGACTGTTCAATGAATTCCTGGAACAAGGCCGCGTGCTAACATTTGACCGATTCAATTAATTGAATGCAGCTTTTTGGGGCTAGTATTATATTCAAAATAATGTAAGCGGCGCTGATTTCCTCAATGGTACAAATAATTTTAAAACAAAGTTATAAAATATTTTTATATACAAATTAACCAACTTCTTTCTAGTGGATACTGCTACTGGAGTCATTGCATTGGGTACTTACGAATAAAGTTCTTCTAACATGTAGTTTTATTGTTATCTATACTAATATATAAAGCTGCAGAGTTTGTTTGTTTGTTTGTTTGTTTGTTTGTTTGTTTGAACGCGCTAATCTCAGGAACTACTGGTCCGATTTCAAAAATTCTTTCAGTGCTAGATAGTCCATTTATCGAGAAGGGTTATAGGCTATATTTTATTTTCAAAGGAATTAGGGATCCGTATGAAAATTGCGATTTTGTAACCCAAGGTGTAAAATCGTAAACCTATTTACGCGTGCGCTGCAAATACTATTGACAATAGAACAAAATAAAGTACTACGAGTTTGTAGGTCTTATTAAAATCTACAAAAAAGTCCGCGAGAGCACATATCTAACTATCATAGTTTAGTCACAATAACCACTTTTATATTCATACAAAACAATGCATCGAGATAAGCACGGGTTAGGAGCCCACGCGAGCGAAGCCGCGCCCAAAAGCTAGTTATTTAATGTACCTAACCAAATTAACCAAACGGTTGGCGCAGTGGTTGAGCGATCGACTGCTGCGCAGCATGTGGCGGGTTCGATTCCCGCACGGAAGAAATATTTGTACGACCCACAAGTATTTGTTCCGGGTCTGAGTGTTTTCTTTCTATAATATGTATGTATTTACAAAAATATACTCGTATGTATAAGTAGTTTATCATCCATCTCGTTACCAAAACACAAGCATTAAGTTGCTTAGCTTGGGACAAGATGGCGTTGTGTGAAATGTCCAAGGATATTTATTTATTTATTTAATAATTTATTCCGATGTTCGCTCATAGTTCGTGTGTTGATGGATTTAGAATGTTAAATATCGACACCCCATTTCATTCCGAATGGCAAAGATGAAAACTTGATCATCTATGAAAGAACTAGAATGAGACAAAATTCTGAGCCATACCGTCTGGCAAGCGTGCACAGTAGGCTAACTTCCCTCCGCGTGATTGGCGGAGGCCTGACTAAAGGCCGCTGCATACGTGACGGGTTTTTATACGGACGGGGCGGGACGGGAATTATTGCAAACATCGTTTCATACAAAATGTATATGAAAGTGCATATTTCACGGAGACACGGACGGGACGGGACGGGAACGTGGCACTCACGGGACGTGCCCCGTCCCGTCCGTGTTTCCGCTACGTATGCATAGTCACTCCGTTCGTTCCGGAAAGAAAACTAGTAACGTCTTGATGACGCAAGTGTCGAAAATGGGGTTTGTACAGAAAATCTCCTCTCCTTGTTCACGGTCGTAGCTACTTCGTCATCTAGAGCATTAGCAATTACAGCCAATTCTTGAAACGAAAAATCTATCTTTCCATATTCACAACACTAGCACGTCAGATCCGAGACTGTCACGGTGCGTATGCATTTACATCACGTTCCCGTTTTGGACGAGGCAGTCACGTCCCCGTCCCGTTCACGTCCCGTCCGAGATAATATCTCGTTACGTATGCAGCGACCTTTAGAAAAGGGCTAGTTATTTTGTAAACCGAGTTAATGATTTTGTGCGTTTATTGAATTACATTTGATCCAGAAGTTTATTCCAAACCTAGATATTTTAAAATCTGATATCTTTCAAAGCCTGGAGCATCAGTTATTCTAATAACTCGCCATCACTATCACTACATAGTATAAAACAAAGTCGCTGTCGTCTGTCCGTCCCTATGTATGCTTAAATCTTTAAAACCACGCAACGGATTTTGAAGCGGTTTCTTTTAATAGATAGAGTGATTCAAGAGGAAGGTTTATATGTATAATACATGCATAATTGCACCCGGACGAAGCCGGGCCGGGTCGCTAGTTGATTATAAAAAAATATCAACACGATATCCATACATGTTACAGCACTAATAAAATAATGCGCTCAACATAAATAGGTCTCATTGAACGGGGCAGAACCCCACGGCATGCAACGAGGGTCGATTATTATTACGGACACTTGTCGTATAACACAATGTGCTTATATGACAATGATCCGAGCAAGAGATGCTTTATTATTTTAATTATTGCACGCCGGCGGCGCACTCGCTCCCTTTGTGGCAACCGCGGGAGAGTTGCATTAGACTCTGACTCAAAGCTCATAATTAATTTCACTAATAGAAGTTTCTTGGTACATACTGCATTTTGAAAGTTTGATTGAGGGTAGGGTATGTTTCGTTTAGCACTGTTCTATTTTATCGCTTGCCAGGTTTCCTTGTTGCTAAGAACATGTGCAACATTTGAAATAACATATTGAATTTTGGTACTTTGGCGCAGTAATAAAACTATTAAACAGTGTAGGTACTCTGTCCGTATGGGCTTCTAGGGCCTGGGTTATTAGGTCCTTGACCGACATAGCTCAAGGATTACAAAGTTGAAATGGTAGTGGGTAGGTGACGTAGACCAAAGAAGGCCCTAAACCTGCTAATTCAACAGTCAATATCAACAATCCCTGTAGCTTTGATCCTTGGTTTTGACAGTTTTGGTTCCTACAATGGGATATCCATAACCTAAAACTCCAGGGTTAGACGAAAAAAAAATTGGTTTTAAAAAAGGATACTCCGTACGTCGCTATTATATACCATACACTGAAGCCGAAATGCTTTTTTAGATTTGACTCTACACGTTGAAAAATACATAAATTATAGTATTGTGGTTCGCAAAGTCGAAAATTCATAAGCTCTATTTTTTATCGAAACTATACTACAATACTAGTGTCTAGAGTCAAGTCACTGGGGTGAATGTGGTTTGAACCGAATCTGTAAAACAATGCCGAAATTCGGTTAAACCAAATGTGAACCCAATCCGTGCGTTTTAATTCGCGATTCCGCCAATGTCACGTAATATACCTACTATAGTGTCGGTTCGGGACCTATGCCACAAGAACTTGGCAGTTTACGTTTTGACAGATCGATTATTGAAGAAGAAGAAGACATTAGATGATGACTATTTATCAATCACTGACGTATTATTACGTTGATTTTTACAAAATATAATACCTACATACTTAGTAGAGTTTACATTAACCCTCATTGTCCTTTTTACATACAACAATCCGACAATTAACAAAACGATTGTGCAATTGTAAAAATATGACGCTGGTACAAGACATATTTCTCATGTACAAAAACCATTTCTCAATATTGTTGCGCCCGCGCACCACAGTACAGCAGACAATGCCGCTCGGATTTGTTACATCAACGCAGGGCGTATCGGCGGCGTGACAATATGGCTAAATAACGAGTGGGTGATTTGCTGACTTTGTCATTTATACTTTGGCTTTCACTAATTATTTTATTACTGATGATGATGATGATGATGTTTATACACAGAATGTGAGAGCATCCTACTTCTCAGCCAATAAAGACAGACTGCTGAGTCGGAGCTCCTCCAACTACATGGAGGGTATTTAGCCTACTGTGCCACGCTGGCCAAACGGGTTGGCATAGGATTTCGTATCAAGTGTTCTTTCTTTTATTTCCTACCTTCGGCCTCGATTCGCTTGAATTTTTCGTAAAACACAAAAGACTAAGAATAATAAACTAAATAGATTTTTCGAGGATTTTTCGCCGTTTTCGAATAGTTTTCAGCGCTCACTTATTTGAACATAATTGTAAAAGAAACAATTTTGTATTTCTGATAAACACGCCCTGGCGTCATACCGTTGGTTGTACAGTGTGTGTCATAGGTCGTATAACTATGGAATGTTCAATCTTAAATAGGTACCTAATACAATCAAAGCGTGTTAGCAAATCGCTCGTTTCGCATAAAGCCATTAAGTACATGTGATAGCCATTTGAATAAAATAGCGTAAATGGAAAATATGGTCTACATGAAATGAAAAATCTAAACTGGGTGTAACAGAAACCCTATATCCTTAATGAAAGGATCGATAGAGCTACGATACAGATGACCTGGACAAAATTTCAGGAAACAGATTATTTTTTAATGTCAGATTACTAAGCTTGTAGCACAATAATAACGACAGTTTGTTGATTGATTTTCACTGAAACCTATGTTTTATAGTACAAATCTGGATCAGAATAATCGTCGATATCTCTCTCATACTAAATTAAAATAAACATTTTAAACACAGAACTGCTATTGATTAGCTCTATCTCACTTCGGATGGTTATAGAGTTTTTGTAACAACCTGACAAACGTAAATAATGAGCAGTACTTGCCTATTACTTAAAGGTTCGTAAAACATACGCTTTAGAAGCGTTTATTGTAATACCTCTAAAACGCTTTAAAGCTGTGATCTCAGGAATGAAGGTAAGCAAAGTAGATTTTATAAACAGAAGAACAAGATTTCACGAAGGCATCGCGCATACTTCCCGTGACTCTATCCGATCTTCATAAAGAAATTCTCCATTTTGATATTATATTGTAAAAATGTTCCGTACCTGCATATTTGTAGCAGTAAATATGAAAATTTCCCGAATGCCTACGACGAGCTCGACTCTTCCAACTTGAGGGAGCGAAGATTTTATTTGGTATTACGAAAATTTTACCTATCTACCGCGTCGTTCGTTTGCTTGTAAGATGTCTTGTTTAACAGTATTTGCAGTAAATGAGATTTGATGGGTTTAGATGGTATTATTTTTATCAAACTAAAACTTTGCAGTGTCCGTGGTCAGAGACATTGCAAAGTTTGTGTTAAAAATTGTGAAAAATAACACGATAAAATCCCGTAAAATCTTATCTACCACAATATCCAAGGATCAATAAATTATTAACGTATATAAAAGGAACTAAACACACGCAGAAACATATTTAGGCTCGCGAAAAACGAGACAATATATTTTTGACACGTGAAATTCTGTCAATTATAACTTCAAATCGTAATAAGTATTTGTAGGATGCTCTAAAGTAGGTAAAAAGTAAAAGTAGGTAAAAAACAAAAATATTGTTTCACATTTGCATTGAGCTTATCTTGAGGCTTCGGGTATCAAATGAATTCACGTAGTGCTGTTGAAGCTTGTGAAACTACGAGTCCGGAAATGCGTAGAAAATTACAAAGATAGCTAAAATAACTAACGAAATCACATACACGTTTAAGTAATCATTTCTTTGAAAACAGCTGCGCATCGATAAATTGTCAATAAAGTAAAATGTTTTATAACTAACGTATCGGCCACAATACGATTAAATGTTTACAATGCAACCATCCGACGTAGCAAACAAACAATCGTTTGACGTCAGACGGTTAAACATGGCGGAGTTCAGAACGACAAATAGACTTCACAGTGGGTCGGTCCAAGATTTTTACTATGGAAGTTAAGAATAAATCTATTTAATTTTATTAGTAAATTTTGTGTCCCATGTATGATGTCTACTCATTTTTTTATCTTAATTTAAACTGCAGGTTTTCTAGTGCTGCTTTTCTAGTTAGGTAGGCTCATGAGAGCCTACCTAACTAGAAAAGAGGTTATATATTCACGGCCGAGGATATTTCCTTCAACCATCTCTCACGATTAACACACTTTTCAAACGAAAAAAAAGTCAAATCGGTTCATCCGTTCTGGAACACATCCAAATAATAATATGCCTATTAATTTTGGGGTTCAAAAGTAGCCGTCAAACTAGTACAAATATAATATTTTCTTAGATAGCCTTGATTGTAATATTGTTTATTTTTGTTGACAGCGAGCGGCGCGCTCGCAGCCGGCACCATTGCGTCCCCGTGGAGCACGGCGGCCGGCGCGCCCGACACCAATGGCTCGGGCGGCGCGGACACCAAACATCTGGACGTCGGCGATGCCAGCGATGATGAAAAGGTACAGCACTATTTACTTAAGCTCTTGTGTCAACCTTAAGTAACAATAATAAACTGCAAACAACTTGAATAATTATCTTGACTGCGCGGCTCTCATTGGCGGAAAAGAGAGGCGAAACTCACGCGATTGTTTGATGACATGCGCGGACTTTTCCCTGCCTCGGCGCTTTTTCTCAAGATGTTTTCCTTACCTTCCAAATTCACCAAAACATGTTTTCATTTGCATATGTATTACGAAAAGTACCTAATATGGCAACAAAAATAAGCTATAAAACACTCGAAACATTTGTGGTTTAGGTACCAAGCCTTTCGGATAGATCGTTAATGGCAAATTAGGTAAAATAGCAAATTGCTATCTAGAAGGGATTCACGCATTTGGCTAGTAGTGTTTGTTAAAATTTGATTTCTCTATCTAGGATATCTGTATTTCGACCAAATCTAGAATATTTTCCAAGTCCAATAGATGAAAAATGTAGTAAAGCTCAAACAGCGGTCCTGAAATATTTATAATTGTTTTCATACTAGTACATTGGAATAAGCCGACTTAATATGTTTAATATTTGTACCAATTGCAAGTAAATGGTAAATACGTTTCAATAACTGAAACACTCAATCTGTTTCAGGGAACTATGATTCACACTGTTTTCGATCGCCTGTTAGACTAATTCGAGGGCGCTGCGTTATTTTTATTTTCTTTGAGAGTAGCAGCGAGTCTATTAATTACACTGACGCATCCTCCTCTCGGGTTGATCTGTGGGCAAACGCAGCTTAGCAATGTAATTGGATAATATCAACGAAAAATAATTATACATATTATGAGAATATGTGTTTAGACATTAAACCGTCCTAGACATGGCCAACGGACCTTCTGTACATCTTTTTTGCACGGGTAAATTCACACACACCAACAAAGTAGGAATTGAAGTTAAACGCTTTAGAACGGATTTATCGCGTGTATATTTAATTTATTTAATTCCTGACATATTGAATGCTTTGCAGCAGTCGTGATCACGCGAGTGACTAGATGACAGTTGTTTTCAATTAAGAAACAGTTTAATCTACCGCCTATAATTTTTGTTTTATTGATAATGTTGCCAGTCGGGATGTTGAAATGTTATTGAATGTCGGAATGACTGAATAATTTGTTAATGAAAATAATTTTAGTCTGGAACCAATGGATCTTTTTACATATATTTGTGAAGGTTTTAGTAAATGATGTCACCAAACATTGGTTTTATGAAAATTTTCATCCAATTAATGGGGTAAATAGGAATTTACAGAAAATATTATCTTATTGTAGGTTGTCAGTACAACCTCTTTTCCTGTTCATATTTCTTCAGCAACGATTTCCATTAATAAAATGTAGATGTTCTTTAATGATAATAACAACAATTATCGAAATTAAAATACAGGAATCCATATATAAACTTTATTAAAACTAAAAACGGTTTGGTATTATAAACTTGTTGATGTGTGTATAGTTACAGCAGATGTCGTTTTGAAAATGACTGCCTTCCTAATAGCTCGGACAATACAACAATGGCAATTCGTATCGCAGGATATGTCAGCGGCTGATGCAGAGGGGGTATGGAGTCCGGATATTGAGCAGAGCTTCCAAGAAGCTTTGGCCATCTATCCTCCCTGTGGCAGACGCAAGATTATTCTCTCCGACGAGGGCAAGATGTACGGTGAGTCCAAACACGTTAGATGATCAAAAAGTATCGCAAATTGCTTTTTTTACAGACCTTCTGTCATTATCACTATTACTACATAGTATAAAAGAAAGTCGCTGTCGTCTGTCCGTCCCTATGTATGCTTAAATCTTTGAAACTACGCAACGGATTTTGAAGCGGTTTCTTTTAATATATAGTGATTCAAGAGGAAGGTTTATATGTATATATATGTATATATATCTCTGCACCTCTTGTAGGTTGACTGGGAGAGAATGCCCATGGCATTAAGTCCGCCTTTGTACACTTATGTGCATGAAGTTTTAAATAAAAAAAAAAAAAAAACATGCCCAATATTGCAGAGAAATACAGATAAACTTAGATGTTCATAATTGCACCCGTGCGAAGCCGGGGCGGGTCGCTAGTATAAATATATAAATATGTCGCTTCATACAATTAGCCTTTTTGCTAAATTTTTATTCAGTGTCGCTTAATACAATTAGCTTTAATAGGAAGGTTTTTAAGTATAATACATCCATAATATTGTAGAGAAACACTGATAAATTTAGAGGTTCATCATTGGCCCCGTGCAAAGCCGGGGCGGGTCGCTAGTTATGAAATGTAATACTAAAAAAAAATATACATATAATGATGTAGGAAACTGTAGAAAACCTATTTCTTTTAATTTAAAAGTATATATTGTTATTATGTATATTATAGCTCGACACCATTGATGCTTGGATGTCTAGAGGTTGCATGTGCCACCTTTAGATCGCGGGTTCCCGGTTCGATTCCGGGGTTGAGTAAGTGTCTTTGTGTAGACTAGAGGCACTTGCTCCGATTCTGAGTATCATTTATTGTTATAGTATTTCTGGTTATGCTTACTGGTACTACTACTCAGCCCATAAATGACTGACTGCTGAGTCGGGCCTCCTCCAGTTACATGGGGGTAATTAGCCTACTGTGCCACTCTGGCCCGACGGGACAGATTTTCGTATCTCGTTTTCCTTCTCTTGCGACTAGGTAATCGGCCTTGTCATTTTCTTTAATCGGCTCTTGCGATGAATGGGGTGGTGACATTATGTATTTTAATATAAAACCGTTCCCTCAATAGTTGCATGTCTGCATCAGCAATACCTATGGCCTCTGACATACCAAGGTATTTGTATGTTTCGGATCCAGAAATATATCTAAGTGACACGTTCCGTGAGACCTGCGAACATAAAACTATTTACAATTCTCCTTCTTTGTAAAGTGAGGACCGCACATTTGTCCACACCAAATTCTATTCCAATGGATTTGCTAATATTGTCGGTTATTTTAAGCAATTCCATTAGGTCAGGTTTTTTCGAAGCATACAATTTGAGATCATCCATATACAAAAGGTTAGAAATGGCCTCATTGTCTTTCCGAAGACGATAGTTAAGCCCGGATCATTTTAGCAACGTGCTCAAAGGGTTCAGAGCTAGACAAAACCAAAATAGACATAAACTGTCACCTTGGAATATATCACGCTGTATCCTAACTAGGTTCGATGAATCAAAAGAGTTTATATGTCCCGGATGAAGATGGTTCGTAGACCATTGTTCCGTACAAAATTATATAAAAGTACTTGCCTATTAGCTGCCTAATAGATTATAAATTGACCATGCTTCGCAATTAGTAGCTTTGACACCCAATTTAATATTATGTTTGAATAAACCTTTGGAACCGATACACTTTTCAAAGCGATCGGGAAAACTTCCCTAAATCCGTCACCACACGGCATAACTTACTGGTAATAACATTGTAATTACACAATCATATATGCTACATGATCTAGTCATACTTTAGTTACGAACTTGTCAATAATGGAGCGATATCAAGGCCTGCCGAAAATGAACAATGGCCGGGCACGAGACAAAGCCATACCTACCCATTGAACCAGCCGACAAAGCCGTTTGCGCAATAAGATTCGGAGGAAAGACGTGAAGCGACAATCATTATCTCCGATCGGCAGACGATTCGCGGAAAACTTGCATATGCGACGTTGCTTTCATAACAGGAGCTAACTTGACGATGGCCAAGGTCATAAACGCGCACACATTACATTCTGTAGTGACTGATTCTGTAGCTGCCACCCCTATAGAAAACACTACTCAGCCCATAAATGACCCACTGCTGAGTCAGGCCTCCTCTCATCACAGGGAGGGAGTGCCACGCTGGCGAGACGGGTTGGCACAGGGTTTCGTATCAGGCGTGGTTCTGCATCAGATCCCACAATGCCGCAACAGGACGCGAGTTGGAGCACCCCGGGGAGGTTTAGTGGGTAGGCCCCACTATGGGGGAGAGTCCCACACTCCCCTCGCTGGCCCTCCCCGTGGCCGGCGAGGAAGTCCATAAAGGATTTTACCCAGGGCGAAAAAAAAAAACTAAAAGGGTTTCGTATCAAGTTTTCCTTCTCTTGCGGCTAGATTTTCAGCTGTGTCGTTTCCTTTCGTCGGCTCTTACTTTTATTTGTATTTCTTTTTCAGGGGAAACTAACAGCTATGCATATTAAAGTTTACCACACCCTTAGGATGGAATGGGATGGTGACACTATGTATTCTAAATCCGTCACCACACGAACTTTTCAGACTTCAATTATGTACCCACTTCGAGATACAATTTAGCCCCAAGAGAAATCTAATAACCAAGACCAAAATCAAAATGTTTTTTATTCGAATAAATTCTTACGAATGCTTTCAAATAGTAAAAAAAAATACTCTAAAACAAAATTAAAAAGAAAACTAAGAATAATTTATCATTTAGTTTTTACCACCGGTTCCGAATGCCATTCCACAGAGAAGAGCCGGCAAGAAACTCCATGGTTGCTCTTTTAAATAAAAGGGTTACAATGATGGTGGTACAAGAAAACGCTTAGACGAATTCAAGCCAATTGCTATTATGGAACAGTAAGATTTCACATGTTCAGTGCCTGTAACCGTGGTGGAATTCAAATAGTTAGTGTGACCATCCCATTCCATCCTAAAGGTCCGTAAGAGCAGACAAAGAGAAATGACAATGGATAAACTAGCGGTAAGAGAAGGAAAACTTGAAACGAAACCCATGTAACTGAAGGAGGCCCGACTCAGTAGTGGGTCATTTATGTGCTGAGTAGTATTAATAATACTGCCTGTAACTGGCAGGAAAAGCGATAATAATAATAAATAATAAATATCCTTGGACATTTCACACAACGCCATCTCGTCCCAAGTTAAGCAACTTAATGCTTGTGTTATGGTAACGAGATGGATGATAAACTACTTAGATACATTTTTTTTTGTAAATACATAAATATAAATAAATAAATATCCTTGGACATTTCACACAACGCCATCTCGTCCCAAGCTAAGCAACTTAATGCTTGTGTTATGGTAACGAGATGGATGATAAACTACTTATATACATTTTTTTTTGTAAATACATACATGTTATAGATAGAAATGACACCCAGACTCCGAGCCTGATAAGTGCCTCTGGTTTAGACAAAGACACTTGCCCGACCCGGGAATCGAACCCGGGACCCGTTGATCCAAAGGCGGCACATCTAACCACTAGACCAACGAGGCAGTCGCATACTTGTAATAGATAGAAATGACACCCAGACTCCGAGCCAGTGCCTCTGGTTTAGACAAAGACACTTGCCCGACCCCGGAATCGAACCCGGGACCCGTTGATCCAAAGGCGGCACATCTAACCACTAGACCAACGAGGCAGTCAAATTAGGCGATATTTTATAGACAAAGAAAAGTTTCACGAATCTTATAAAACTAACGATCATAAAACCAACATTATCGATTTTCTCCACTTGTCAGAAATGTCAACCAAAATAATACGTAGTCGAAAGTTCACCTCGAAACCGTAGCGTGGTGTTTGTAAACGAATACACACTCGTATAACAGTTGCGTAATAAAAAATATTGTGTGTTTATTCATCAATTCAGTAGGTAATTAACTCGCAATGAATAATATTTACCGATCATATCGCGTCAAATTGTTTCTAAATGAGCGTGTAATGGACGGCAGTGGGACCCAATTATTAATCCTTGTTCTTTAGACGGGGAGGCAGGGTGAATATTTCCACGTAACATTGTAAGCTTAGAAGCTCGTTACGTATACGTGACGATTGCTACTTAAAAAGGACGGTTTTCTACACTAATATAAGCATAAGGGTGCTAGGAAAAAAACGCGTGGTAAGAGCTTTCTGAAGTGGGACTTCGTAACTGGTGCCTGACTTAAGTTCGCTCCCCCTTGAAAATGTTGAGAACATTATTAATATGTCAAATTGATTTGATAACCCATCGAACAGCTATTCCCAAATGTCGTTTTAAGATATCGAAGGTGTGCTTTTTGGCTTTGCTCCTATTAAATTATTGACATAGCAATTCAAAAAAAGGACTGATGCTTTAGTTTGACAATGCCATAAGCTTCATTAGTTTTGGTACAAAGATAAACTTATCAAAGACCCGGCAAACTTCGTACCGCCTCAGAATCAATCAATAAAAAACATGATTGATAATTACAATGTTTCACCTTATAAACCTTCCCTGGACTTACACGAATATTTCAAGACCAAAATTAGCCAAATCGGTCCAGCGGTTATCGAGTTTTAGCTAGACTAACGTACAGAAATTCATTTTTATTTCTATAGATAAGATTTTGATGAGAGTAATATAATTTCAAGTTGATGAAAGCTTGCAAATAATTTCTAATATTGTAAATAAGTACCTTCCATATCAAATAACCAACCAGTTTTGATATAGTCTTGGATCTACAATTAAGAACACATTTCAATACACCAATTTAGACTACGACATTAAATGTTGCCATACGAAAGCGAAAGTTTCATATGGTGGTCCTTTTTGTGAAAGTGATATTAGAGGAGCCATGGAGCAGAACTGACACAGGACATTACCGAGGGTAGCGCGTCATTACGCCGCCGGACGCGCATTAAGTTTGCGTCAAGCGCCGACATTACGCGTCCCGGTTTTAATTAAAGGACTGCCCGCTAAGCCCGCCGCGGTGCCAAATGGAATTACTAAACAAATTTACCACAGGCGATGTGTCCACCTTAAGTGATTTAATAGGCGCACAGAAATGCGATGTTTAAATTACTTCAAATCGTCGTGCGACCGCGTAAATGGGAATTGAGGGAATTCTTAGCAAGTTTTGTCAAATTTAAGTGTCATTATGTATGATATATAGTGTCACCATCCCATTCAGCCCTAAGGGTGTCGTAAGAGCCGACATACGGAAATGTCAAGGCCGATAACCTAGCCGCAAGAGAAGGAAAACTTGATACGAATCCCTGTGCCAACCCGTCTGAGCGTGGCAAAGTAGGCTCCATGTAACTGGAGGAGGCCCGCGTCATCAATGAGTCATAAATGGGCTGGTTAGCATGTATTATATGCAATCCATAACGATTATTCAGTTTAAAAGCCCATTGCCTTCGTTATTGTATAACTATATACAATTGTGGCACCTAGACATTACAAATATGTAGGTAATCATAAATATAATCCTCAAAATGCCCATCCGGCCAACAACGCAATTTGTTAGGAAATTCTTTCTTTCAAAATTCTGCTAAATACTTTTTTTGGGTCAAATTGCGTTCCGAAGATCAGTAGGTCACCAAAACTGTCAAAATCGACGGTCAAAGGCACGTTGATATTATTCCATTTTGAATCTATTGAATTAGCAAGAATTTGGGGCCCAGTTATTGATATATCGGCCCTATTTCGTTTTGTTTTTTATTAACTCGACTGCTAAGACATTGAAATGCTTCAATATAGACGAAGAGTGTTAAAGACAATGATAATATTTTCTTAACGTGTTCTTTTATTTAAATCCCAACGTCAGACACCGCAGTGTCCGTGGTCGACATCATTTACTGAAATGAATTGTGAAAACCTAAGACATCATAATGGCACTGATAATATTTAATCATAACCATGTAGATAATGACCAACGCCAGATATTATCTGCAACGTAACGTTATCGCGTCAAGCGGTACATTATTGTCAAAAATGCTAGCTTAATTTCACAAATTTCGGCCAGGCATGTCCAAATAAGTTGATAACGTACGTAGTGCGGTTAATAATTGCGGACACGCGTCCCGCCTCCCGAACAATATATGGCGACATTACTCGAGGACGTGTCTTCCCGACTTAATCTAGTCGAAGCACAAGTACGTCACCCTTGTCCAGTGGGCCTGTCCCCACTCTCACGAGGGTTACGTTACGTCCACAAAATACAGAAAAATGCTGAGTAATGGTCGCTTCATTTATACTGATTGTTAATGCGTATGACGTCATATTGCTATGTTTATTCGTCATATTGTTCCAGTAGAGTTATTTATCCAATGAACTATTCCAATAAAAACAATGGTGTTTAAGTCAAGACGATACTGATGTGTTATGGTACGAGTTTACTTTAGTCAATGGTATGGGAAATAACTTTGATTATTATTTCGCATAAACTAAAATACCAACCTTTTTAATCGTGGAAGCAATCCAACGAATCATTCATTGTAAATACATGTAAATAAAACATTGTAATAATTTTGATATTCTCTAGTCTCTGCAAAACCATACCGACTAATGTACATTTCCCAAGCAAAAAATAAAGCAACGATAATTTAACTTGGCGCTCGACAAACTTAGAACAAGTTCGTAAGTCGCCGATCGCGTTTATTTTTATTGTGCTCTGCCGCTGGAAAGGTGTACGTTATTTAGTGGTTTCTGTGATGGTTGCCAACCAGTAGGAAACTCAGAGATGTTGTTTGTCGACATTGAGACACGATCATGAGTTAAGACATTCAAAACCGCTCAATATCGTGGCAGTATGAAAGTTTCGTCGGCGCACGGCTTCACGTGGTCCGGGGGTGGCGAGGGTACGCCGGGAGGACTAAACTATGCGAAGAATGCGCAATTAGTGAGCGAGCGAGCGTGTAAGGGGCCCGGGCCGCGCCAGCCAGCGAACGCAGTAAGAAAATATAAAGAAGGGGCGGGCCGCGCGCCCGTTGTTTAGCGCCCCGCCCGCCTACGGGCATAACTCCCGATTGTCTCCCGAGAAATCCTCCTTAGACCTGTCGCGATTCAACCCTTCCCGCGTGGATTTGCTCTGAATATCTCGTGTTTGGGTCAGCGTGAAATTCTGCCACGACGCCCGTTTACAAAGCGTTTCCATTTCAGGCTCTTTGTACACTTCAAGCTTTTCTTGTTAGATCCTTGTTTCATAAAAAAAAGGAAAAGTGCAATAAACAGAACAATCATGTCAGGCGTTCTAATCTTTTATAATACTTTATTTGTGAGGAATATTTTACAAGTAGACAGGCTGTTGGAATACTACTGCTTGTTTGAAATGTGAACATAGATTAGTGTACTTCAAATTTGGTTCAGCGTTAGCTATTTCACCTGAACGACTAATATGGGGACTAGCTGTTACCAGTTAGTAGCGTCTGCGTTGACTTTAAATTCAGTTAGCCCCGTTTTGACATAGATGTCGCTGTTGCAAGACGAAATGAACAGTTGTTCAGCTTCAGTATCAGGAAGAAACACTGTGGAATAAATACTAATCGGACTAGATAATATAAATCAATTGGCAGGCCTTTTGAATGCCCACCTGAAAATAGATATGCGTCACCTAGGTAAAGCTATAGTCAGTTAATGACAAAGAATATATTTACTTCTATTCAGCCCATAAATTACTCAGTGTTGAGTCGGGCCTCAACCAGTCACGTAGTTAGCCCACTGTGCCACACGGGTTCGCACAGTTTTCCTTCTCCTGTGGCTAGGTTATCAGTCTTGTCATTTGCTTTTGTCAGCTTTTATGACGCCCTTTGAATGGAATGGTGAATCTATGTACACGGATCGTCGGTAATGCAAGAATACAAAATGCACGCGATAAATCCTTTAAATAGTTTTATTTCAATGAGTAATAATTGTAAAAAAGAATGACACATTATAAGGCACACACAAGTATGAAGGGAGAAACATGTTTTTCTGATCCAAGTTTGAATCAGAAAAAGTTTGTTCCGTAGGAAATGCGGACACCATGCCATTAATTGAGACAGAATGCATTAATCCACTAGAATAGCTCTTACTTAAACCACACTTTTTGAAATTGTGTTTTTGTATGAACTATAAATTCCCCATGTATTTCAGTGATAAGTATATCATAAGTGTATATAATATTATATAATTATTACGCCTAGTAGTACGTTACCCTGAACTAACTACTTTTCCCAGGCCCGATTTTTATTTCTAAAGCGTTTGGGTACCTACCTACGTAATTTATTCGACAACGGAGATATTGGAGATCCATCAGAAATACATTAACGTCATACCTGAGCCAGGGCTACTAGATTGCTTTCGCTTTGACTTTGTACCCTCAAGCGAAAAAGAGAGGTGTTATAAATTTTACGCATATTATATTTGCGTACTGTTTAGCTGGGTACTGTCTAACGTTACGAGGTGTAATGTAACGTGTTACACAGCGAGCATTCGTACAGTAAGTACGTCGTGTTACGGGAAATCAGCGACTAACGAAGTACTAACTGCACGAATGTTCGCTGTGTAACACGTTACATTACGCCCCGTAACGCCGGTCAGTACCCAGCTGTAGCTGATGATGATGCAATGCAGGAATTTTATATGGCATAATTATAAATTTATGGCTATCTAAAGTATACAATATTTGAGACTGCTTTGAGGCTATCTGGACGTACATACATACATACTAGATTGGATCAAATATAATATTCCTCCACGTCAAACTCAAAAGGAACTTTATTTACCTAGGTCTTATCACAAAACTCTCATAAATCATCATATTAATATATTAAATAGTTTATCATCCATAACACAAGCTTTAAGTTGCTTAGCTTAGGACGAGATGGCGTTGTGTGAAATGTCCAAGGATATTTATTTATATAATTATTTATTTAAAATTACTTTTATCATCTTACGGCCCCTGTCCCACGCTAGGTGGTAGTCTACATACACACCTATCAGTCGTCATATCTATCTACATTCACACCTTTCATACACAATTAGTCATTCTTACAATGCAGCCATCTCTTTTGATCTACCACAACCTCTGGACGGGAGGTCCGCCTTTGGATCAACGGGTCCCGGGTTCGATTGTTCGATTCCGGGGTCGGGCCAGTGTCTATGTCTAAACCAGAGGCACTGGCTCGGAGTCTGGGTGTCATTTCTATCTATAATATGTATGTATTTACAAAAAAAAAAAAGTATATAAGTAGTTTATCATCCATCTCGTTACCATAACACAAGCATTAAGTTGCTTAACTTGGGACGAGATGGCGTTGTGTGAAATGTCCAAGGATATTTATTTATTTATTTAACTACAACAGGTCTAGAAGGCTGCTCTACAGAGAAGAGCAAGAAACTCGGTAGTTTTTTTTCTAATTATTGGTCTTGTTTACAAAAAGCACTAAACAGCATAGTGAGAGCAAGTTCGCCAGATGAGAGAAACACGCTACACGTTGGAAGTGCAACGTAAATTTATCTTGATCACATCCTTCTCCATATATTCTGTAGTAGCCACTAGGTCGATTTGTTTTTTCTTTACATAGGTAGGTATCAATAAATGGATTGAGGAAATATTTTTTAATACCTAATCTGTTTGATTACAGTTATTTTAGCGTCGTTACAACCGACTACACCCAATAATCATAAATACAAACAACTAGTTTAGATTAATAATGCCAATGGATTACAACATACATGTTTTTAAAGGACTATTTATTTAGTCTATATTGCACACCATGAAATAATGACAGAGGGAGGAGACTATCTAATATTCCCACCAACAGATTAATGAAAACTGTTAATTATGAAACAAACGTCCTCGCATAAAATGGCATGGCAACGTGAAAAGAAAACTATCAATATTCATAACATAATGCAGTTGTAACTCGCACGCACAATTTCCTTGCGAGCAGTGCGCGAGAGCGTGCCGTCGCTGGCAATCGACCAAATTAACCAAGTAACGAACTAATAAATAATGATCTCTTGTTTTTCTATTTGGCGTCGAATAGAAATGTTTCCAGTTGATCCTCTGCACTGCACTATTTATAGAACTATACACACGACGCGTTGTTTCGGGTGAAAGCTCTCATAATACACGATTCGCGGCTAAATGTCACGAGCGGGTTACCCGTTCTCCAAATATAGTTTATAAGTACTTAGTAGTAAAGTGTGTTATTATGTAACATAATAATATAATATTTACTAGCGACCCGCCCCGGTTTCGCACGAGTGCAATGAAGAACATCTAAATTTATCAGTGTTCCTCTACAATTATTAAGGATGTACTATACATACCTATAAACCTTCCTCTTCACTCTATCTATTAACAAAAACCGCTTCAAAATCCGTTGCGTAGTTTTAAAGATTTAAGCATACATAGGCACGGACAGACGACAGCGACTTAGTTTTATACTATGTAGTGATAGTGATGTAGTGAAGTGATGATACTGTGAATCTTGTTGCATTCAAACTATAAGTACCTACGTCAAAATATGAACATGGCACGTACTTTAGAAAAGACGAAAAAGTAGCCAGGTCCTTTAAATGTAGCCCAGACACTTCCGGGTGCTTTTATGAGTTTGTAAAATGACTATCACAATAAAGATACATCGTAGACTCCTAGTAGAGCCTACTGTGACATGTAATGCAAAAACTTGGTACACTTTTTTCCGAAAATTGCGCGGATGGAGGTGTATGAAATCCCACACTTAAAGTTTATATAGAGACGAAGTGCAGAATGCTAATATTTTCTTAAAATTATGCATAAAAATACATTAAATCAATAAAAAGTCATTACGACATTCGACACACACTATTATAAACTCTTTATCGTTTATTGTTACAGTCTGTGGTCAAATTGAGAATAGAACTTTAATTTAAATTATTTATGTTCGAATTTCGACCGCGGGGCGACCACTTGTATAATTTAACTCATAATTAATTATTATAGTTATAATTTAACATGCATAAACAAATAATGATGCCAAGACTGATATTCCCCTAAGACAAGATACTCGATACTTACATAAGATATACAACACATGAATATTCCCCTTCACTAATTCGTGCTAACAGCAATTTGTTAGAGTAGCCGCACTTACTAATTTTAGCTTAACGCCAGCCGTGAAAACTTTACAGCGCTGCCATAATTCCCAAGTAATTTCGAGAATGCTCGACTTAAGTTTTCCAAAGTTTCGTTCTTGGGCGCTCTACCTTTTGTTTTGGTCGATAAATACTAATATTTGTTCTTTAATGCTAGTATTTATTTTATGATACACAAATTCAACTTGTGTCAAATCGAATTTGCATAGTAGTAGTAACTACTCTTCCTCTAGACCATAAATGACTGCTGAGGCGGGCCTCCTCCAATTCATGAAGCTTATTGTGCCACGCTGGCCAGACGGGTTGGCACAGGGTTACGTTTCAAGTTTACCTTCTCTTGCGGATAGGCATTCAGCCTTATACTTAATTACTTTGTCGGCTCTTATGACACCCTCACCGCACGGATATTAGGAGTATTATTAACAATATCGACCAATGGTTTTGTCATTTCTTCTCTAATTTATAAAATCACTATCTAATTTTTACTTGTGACAGGGCAGGGCAGTGTGATTGGACAAATTAAATAATTTCTTCAATAGCAGATTGTCCTACGTACGGTTTCTAAGATAACTAGTCGCCCGCCCCGGCTTCGCCCGTGCAAAGCGGGGGTGGGTTATACATATAAACCTTCCTCTTAAATCACTCTATCTATTAAAAAAAACCGTATCTAAATCCGTTGCGTCGTTTTAAAGATTTAAGCATACATAGGGACGGACAGACGACAGCGACTTTGTTTTATACTATGTAGTGATATCTCAATATCACAATAACCTATTATTCTTTTTCTAATGGAAAATTAAACGTGTTAAGAGTTCCTTGAGATTCAAACGTATGCCAAAACCCCTAGAGTTTCTTATCGTTCTGCCAATTGCTCCACACTGCCTATACGGAGTCAACGGCTTCACCAAATTGAAGAATGTCCTGTTAATTATAGTTAGCAATAGGTGTACCTATGTGTGCGCATCTCAGCACGCCAACAAGGGGTTAATTAAATTCGCACCAGCCGCTCTCGTCGCCGTCGCATTCCCCGAATCAATGAGATTTCAATTTACTCTGGCCAGCTCTCTATGCAATCATTACACTACATTTTGGGGCTAACCGATTTTTTGGTATTTTTTCTGCAATTGGTTGCTAGATGCAACGGATTCCGCAAGAATGAGTATTAAGCATACAGTCATATTTAGAATAAGCATTTAATATTACCATTGAGCGTCGGCGTCGTGCGAGGGTACAGAACTACATATATAGGCAAAAACGCCTAGAGTTATTCCTTCTGATACTACGCAAACAAATGCTTGTTTGCAAATTACTAATGCAAACAGACAAAAAACAATGCTAGTGTAATGTTACTCACGTTGTCATTTTCCATGTATAGACTTTTTTCGCTCAGAATTATATTGTATGAATAAATATAGTTCGTTATACTGTATATATTTAATAAATATGAAAATGCTTGTACAATCGCAGTAAACTGTCGATGGGCGAGGAATTCGGCATTCCTGCAGCAGTTGCAGATTCAATAATTGAAAATGGCTATTCAAAATATTTTGAAAATTGTTTCGTACAGCTGCCCTGGGGCGGCTACAGTTAACAGGCATCAGTTATGCCAAATATTTTACAGATTGTATTTCATTTCGCTGTATTTCGCGAGTGTAATAAAACGTAAATTTATTGAAATATGAGGTCAGGTCGGCTAAATTAGGTATATAAAATAAAAAAGAGGCCGACATTCAAGACAAGAGGCTTTCCTATTAGAAATCATTTGTGTCCGGTGATTGCATGTTTGTAAAAAGCCTAGCATAGCTAATCTATCCATTTAATGTCTTATTATTTATTTACAGGAAGAAACGAGCTGATAGCGAGGTATATAAAACTCAGAACGGGAAAAACGCGGACGAGAAAACAAGTCTCGTCGCATATACAGGTGCTAGCGAGGCGGAAACTACGCGAAATACAGGCTAAACTCAAAGTGGTAAGCACTTTTTTCTCCTTATCATTATATGACCATTTTTATTCTTACGCAATAGATACGTAAGAGATTCACAGAATAACTATAATAGTGTACCCCAGTACATGACAATCTCAACTAACGTTTGACGAAAGGCCGACGAATATCCTGATCAATTTCATTATTTCCAACTATTAGATATAAATTTTAAAAAAATCTTGTTGTGCTATTAAAATAAACAGTTTAACCTATGGAAGTTGATCATTGCATAAAGTAATTTTAACAGATATAATCCGCGTGTGTCGATTGTCAATCTGACTTCCAAACTTTACGTTGGGCTAATGTAGTAATAAAGACATACGAATCCGTTCAGGACGGCGGGGTGATGAAAGAGAAGGCCATGCAGTCAATGAGCTCGCTATCTAGCGCACAGATCGTAGCTGGCTTGCCACACCCAGCGTACCATCATACGGTACTAAACTTGCAAAAGGCATGCCTCTGTGTTACTGGCGTAGTTCGGAGAAGGTAGTGCTTTGGTGTCACCTTACTTGCATAATGTTAGTATAGACATGCCTGTATATTCATGGTAGGTAGGTGACGGATTTAGAATACATAGTGCTACCACCATTCTGTCCTGAGGGTGTTGTAAAAGCTGAGTAAATGGAATAACAAGGCCGAAAAGCTAGCCGCAAGAGAAGGTAACATCTATACGAAACCCTATTTTTATTTTTGTTTTCGCTGGGGTAATGCTTTATGCATACCTCCTCCCCCCGGGGGAGAGGTCGGTGATTATGTGGGACTCCGACAAGGGTCGTCTACCCAAGAGTCGTCTACCCACTAAAACCCCAGCGGTATACCCTCACACGACGCGCTTGGGGCGCCACAAGTTCGCGTAAACGCAGTCTACTGTGACGCCCCGGCGTGTCTATACGAAACCCTGTGCCAACCTGATGGGCCCGCGTTGCACTTTATGCTAGTTACATGTTATGGTAAAAGGCCCAACTCAGCAGTGGTTCATGCTGAGTAGTAGTAGTATATTCATTGGGTTTTAACAGTTATCAAATTACGCAAGTTTGCCGTGGTAACTCAATTAAGTAAATTTAAATTATGAAAAAAAGAATAGTCATTTAAATAATCTCTTTTTGTAACAATAGCACCAGTCTGGATCGCAGTAAAAGAAAAGCGCCATCTACCTTTCATCCAGGTGTTGCTAGGAATAATTAAAATAAATTATACTTATGCAAAAACAAAAAAAAATTGAATCGTTATTTTTATCAATTAAGCTTTGTAGTTTTAGTTTTATATAATTTAAGATCCAATAGCAATGTAATTTGGATGACAACGCCTAAAATATACTACTACTCATCATATTACAATCTCATGGAAAAGTTCCCTTCTGCTAAGATCAAGTGGTCTGTCTATATTGATATTGCATCAAAATATCCCGCCAAATGGCACTACCAATTCCGATCTATGGTACTTACTAGTAAAAATAAACTGAATTGCCTCTAAACTGTGTTGCTTCACTACTTTAGGCATGTTGCCAAATTGCACGTATCTAGTAAAGTATAGGCGACAATAACCGGCCAATTAGACGAATTGCTTAACTCACTTTTTTATTGTTCACAATAATTGATAATCTGACGTGTCTGAAACCGTATTAAAAAGGTATTTCTCAAAGGTATGCAGTGAGCAAAATTAAACGACTCAGCCACGATGTCGATCACAGAACCATTGAATGTGCACAAATAAAATTAGTAATGATGAAAGATTCATGTCTCCATGCTAAAATTAAAGTTTTAGGCCACACTTGCACACTGGCAACTTTTTCATCGGCGATATTACAATGTCATAGCGATTTGGCAACTCTGTATATCCGACAACTCATGTTTCTTCATACTTCCAAAAAATCGTCAGTGCAAAAAGCGGCTAGCGTACAGAGGCCCTTAATGCTTAAGTGATTCCGTGTGTTCGTTAAAATATTTTAACATTTAACCGATTTAGCTTTGTCATTGACAAGAATGTTGACACGTGATTTTAATCAGTTCATTTCAATTCATTACAGCAATTCTGGCAACCAGGCCTTCAAGCGGGACCGTCACAAGAGTAAGTACCTACCCACCGGGTTTATTAACGAGACTCAATACAAGCTATTTTAGTTCCTTCTTAAAAACATCTTATATTTCCTTAAATATATAAAACATTTCTTAGCTTAATTATCTGCCTCTAAAAATTGTGCAAGCTACATTATGGCTCTACATGTTTACTAAATACTATTTTATTAGTAATTCGTAATACATCGGTTTCTCCCATAAAACTTCAAGATAGGAAAATGGCTTTGTGCCGTCACGTGACTGATGTACATAGATAGGGTTTTGTTTAATAATGTAAAAACTACTTTAAATAGCCCAACTACTCCTAAACCCATAAATTACCAATGCCAAGTCGGGCGTCCTCCTATTACTTGGAACATAATTAGTTTACTAGCTTACTGTGCCACGCTGGCCGGACGGGTTGGCACAAGGTTTTTTAACAGGTTTTCCTTCGCTTGCGGATAGGTTTCCGGCCTTGTTATTTCCTTTTGTCGGCTCTTACGATGGAATAGTGTGGTGATACAATGTATTCCAAACCCGTCACCACTCGGGTAGCCCAAGGATTCCTTAAATAATAATGTCCGATTCCTCCTTTCAGCGTGAAGCCTTTCCCCGGTGCAGGATACAAGGGCGTACCCGGCGTAGGGGGCGTGGGCGTGCCAAGCGGCGCAGACGTAGCGCCACCACCGCCATGGGAGGGCCGCGCCATCGCCACGCACAAACTTCGACTGGTGGAGTTCTCGGCGTTCGTCGAACACCCGCGGGACTCCGACACAGTAAGCTACCTACATATTTAATGCTTAATATAGGTCTACTCAAAGGAGGTATAGTCTTCAGCAAACGGCTTGAGCAAAAACTGGCGTAGTTGGAGAAATACTTCAACCAGTCTTGTGGGTATCACCTCTGTTCTCCGTCAATGTGTCACAAAAATCGACTAATGTGGAGTTCAAGTTATTGTAGCCATTATACTAGTCGCCCTCTCCGTCCAATCTCAGAGCATCCTATAACAGTATAGAACGAACCAAAGGGTTCCGGTGAATTCGGAGATAGATGTAGCTGGCTTACGATACCCCATAGTTACTCATTCCTGTAATGTAGACTCTAGAACATACATTAATTAATATGTAATTGTATTTAAATGCACGCATTTAACAAAGGGACGCGTTATAGTTGGTCAAAAACTCAAAATGCAAAGGAGGGAATTCTGCTCGGACTTAATCTGCGTGATCACGATCACTCAGAATTGATGAACTCCGCGTAAAGAACTGAAGTCATTGACATAGCTTGAAGGCGAACACTGAACGGATGCCCCTTCGGTTAACTATAGGCATGGCAACGGTGGCTAGTCTGGTGGGACTTAAAAGTGCGCATGACCGGTCTTCTGACTTGCACAGTAGCTATTTATTTATAAACAGATGGAAAATGTAACACTTTTTAATACTACTACTAAAACTGCAACATTTTTTCCTTGAACAATGAAAAAAAATGTAACACTTACTACTCTCGCGTTTTGGGACATGTCAGAAAATCTAACATCAATGGTTCTAGAATACTTTGTTCTATCAGGACTTCCTCGTCGGACTCTTGGTACGTTGTAGAATGGTTAAACCAAGTAGTATTTTCGATGACTCAGTTATCGATTCCAGATTTAAATATATCAAAGCGGTAACAATGATATATTTATATTAAGTAACCTTGAACTTTATCGAGCGTGAGACAAAAACGACTAATGCAGTTTTCAATACCTACTGAATAAAATGTCATTTTATGTTCGACATCGTAAGTTATTACATTGATATTTTGACGGAAATTTTCGAGGATAAAGACTAGCAAAAGCTAACGAAAGAGTGCTCTAGGGTTAACCCATCAAAACAAGATGTTTCCTTAGGTACGTAATAAAAATAAAAAGACGTATCACGTAAGGATGAAACGATATAGCGAACATACCTTCACAATATTCCCATGATCCAGACCCGTGTCATTATCGCCCGGGACCCGTTGATCTAAAGACGGTAAATCTAACGGTAAATCTAACCCCTAGACGCGACCTAGTCTAGTCTACAAAGAGTGCAAACGATATACATTTTGATAAACAACTTAGGCTCATTACCCTACAACTCAACCCATACATGAGCCACTGCTGAGTCGAACCTCCTCCCATTACATGGAGGGTATCGGCTCTCAAGACACTTTAAATTGGTATAGTGTGGTGACACAATGTATTCTAAATCCGTCCATATCCGGATATTCTCATGGACATCCGGCCGGGAAATCATTGGTGCTGGACGGGTTATGTGGGTCTTCGGGGGCGCTTAGAGATGGTAAATTGCGCCCCGAATAACCGAACAAGGACTTCGGGATTCGTTTTCCGATATGAGAGCATGCTCCGGAACCCTGGGGGCCTTGGCCCGCCTCGTTTAGTAGAGCCCCAAGCTCCAATCCCGGGGCCTGATTACGCGGAAATTATGAATATCCAGCAGACGTTGCATATTGATTGAACTACTCGCTGTTTTATAGCATTTATAGCTTAATAAATAATACCTCCTCATGTATCACCATTATTTATTAACCCACAGAGCACTAACGTTGTAAGCACTATAAATAGTATACTAATGTAGTGTCACTTGTTATTTGCAGTATCCTCCCAGTACGGCGCCGGCGCAGCACCTTTTTGTACATATAGGCGGTACAGTCACGTACGCGGATCCCTTACTAGAAGTAAGTTCATCGCACTTAAGGTGAATGTTCCAGGGTAGCCCGCGAAATTCAAATTTTCTTACGTTTTTTGCAATTTGCAGGCCAGTGCTAGGTTGTATGATGATGAACATTTGATTCGCGACTGTAAGACGTATGTAGTTACAGAGTTATAATCATCAATACAACCCTCCAAGCTCGCGGGCTACCCTGGAACATTCACCTTAAGTTTTGATTTCTTTCGCTACTTCTACTTCTCAGCACATAAATGACCCACTGCCGAGTCAGGCCTTCTCCAATTACTTGAAGAGTAGGTAGACTAATCTACCGTGCCACGCTGGCCAGACGGATTGGCACAGGGTTTCGTTTAAAGTTTTCCTTCTCTTACGGCTAGGTTTTCGGCCTATTGTCGACTCTTACGACACCCTTAGAATGGAAAGGGATGGTGAAGCCATGTATTCTAAATCCATACGGACTAAGGCTGTCATTTACTTCAGTCTTGTGAACAGGCAGTTCTGCATACTGACAAAATATTGCTGATGTTTGGCCCTTTGTGACTATTACTCGGGCTCTCACAAATATGTCTTGTCTTGTCGTTATTCGTATACGGCGATATAAAAAAAGCAATAACAGAGTTTCTTGCCGGCTTTTCTCTGTAGAGCAGCCTACCGGTGTTAAATGATAAATGTATATTGAAGTGTCAAAAGAGCTCAGATGAGCCAAGTTAAATTAAGAAAGAATTTTGATTTTGAAAACGTTTTTAACTTATAAATTTTCCCTCCGCAGTCTGTAGACGTGCAACAAATAAACGATAAGTTTCCGGAGAAGAAAGGCGGCTTAAAGGAATTGTACGAAAAGGGACCGAGAAATGCCTTCTTCCTCGTCAAATTTTGGGCGGACCTTAACTCAAACAATTTGGACGACCCCGGTGCTTTTTATGGAGTCACTAGTGTGTGAGTATAAAGTTCGACTGCCTAAATCCAAACCTGTATATTTCGTATCAAGGGTCCTTGTTATTTTATGACGCCCTTGGATGAAAAGGAGTGGTGACCCATTGATATTTCTTAATAATGATTGGATTTATCAACATAGTTTTTTGTGCGATGTTTAGGTATGAGGACACCAGCCATGTCCTCATACCTAAACATCGCGAAATAATTAACAGAAAGTACAAAAGCGCAGTGCTGGTAGGCCTCGCACCCGGTGGACAGACCAGGTTAAGGTGGATGCTCCAGGGTAGCCCGCGAAATTCAAATTTTCTTACATTTTTTGCAATTGGAGCATCCACCTTAAGGTCGCCGGAAAGCGATGGTGGAGTCGGCTCAGGACCGGCTTTCACGTATATCCTTGAGGAAGGCCTGTGTCCAGCAGCATTGTCATAAGGCTGAAAGGATAATGAAAATAACTAACGCAATATGTATTTTAACCCACCTCAGGTACGAAAGCAACGAGAACATGACAATAACGTGTAGTACGAAGGTTTGCTCGTTCGGCAAGCAAGTGGTGGAGAAGGTGGAGACGGAGTACGCGCGGTTCGAGGGCGGTCGCTTCGTGTTCCGGCTGCAGAGGTCGCCCATGTGCGAGTACATGGTCAACTTCATACACAAGCTCAAGCACCTCCCCGAGAAGTACATGATGAACAGTGTCTTGGAGAACTTCACCATACTACAGGTTAGTCCCGAGCATCGGCGGTGACTTGAATGCCTGTGACCCTAGGCTTGCGTGGGGGAGAGCAACGCCAATCCGGGTCTAAGATGGAGCAGGCAATTCAAGGAAATGCCCTGTCGGGCACCAGCTCTCAAACTCAAATCATTTATTTTAATTGAACCAATTTACAGGTGTTTTTGAAAGGTCAAAAGTGAAGTTAGGAATCTAGTTGCTTGTTCCAAAAAGTAGATCCTATGGAGAAGAACAGGCAAGAAACTCCTTGGACACTCTTTTTATCATATATTCTGTTACAAACATCTGATTGGGTTACATTGATTTCGTGTTTAGCCGGGTGGACCATTCGATCGAGCAGTGGGCTGATTCCATTCCATCCTGAGAGCGTCGTAAGAGTCGACATTAGGAAATGACAAGGCCGAAAACCTAGCCGCGAGAGAAGGAAAACTTGATACGAAACCCTGTGCCAACCCGTCTGGTCAGCGTGGCACAGCAGGCTAATTACCCTCCATTTAAATGGCGGAGGTTCGACTCAGCAGTGAGTCATGTATGGACTAATAAATAGTATAGGCGATAAGGGTTTTTACTACATCGTGTATAACTTATTCCATTCGATGAAAAAATATTTGAAAATTAATAATAATATACGTAATTTCCAGGTGGTATCGAATAGAGACACGCAAGAGACGTTATTATGTGCGGCGTTTGTATTCGAGGTGTCGAACAGTGAGCACGGGGCACAGCACCACATCTATCGGCTCGTGAAAGACTGAACGAGGAAGCCTTCGAGCCACGACCATTCCTTAAACACTCGCCAGGTGAAACAAAACAACCACAGACCCGAGCACGCTTGTAACTTTCAAAAGGTTACAAATTGTTAAGCCCTTGTCCCCTAACAGTCAAATCACCAACTATTTCGCCTTCGTGTGTGTTGACGGTTCTGACACCGTTCAACCGACCACCTGACTGACAAAATTCATGGTCAACGAAGGATCCTTAGAGTAATTGTACAATATCATATTGCCTTAAATGTCCTGTTGAGTATTCTAAAGAAAGCTTAAATGCGTATCTAAGAATATCTCAGGTTTCGAGATTATTAAAATTATGCAATCATACGAGATTTTCAAAGAATTTATTAAACATAGGTTTTAATTTACAACAATTCGAGTCGCAGCTAAATACACTTTTGGAACATAATACTCTTACCTAGAACTTTTCCTTCAGTCATAAGGAGGACACATAACGAAGGTCTAAAAGACTTAAAAATCTTTAGTAACTAGGTCAGTTTTGGCTACACTGTAGAACAGTATCCTGGGTTCAGGGCCGCGCCTGTTTTAAATCTTTCGGTCGAAAACCGTGCAATAGTTGTTTCACCTCGGCCGCAGGAGACGCGTTGTTACGTCGAATTTAAGTTTGACAATTATATAAAACTCGTAGATAAACGTAAAAATTAAAACAACAAAATGTGATCTGAATATTACGCTACAAGTATTTTTGTAACTGAACGTTTATTGTATACATAGCTCAATTTATATATTATATCTTTAGTTCAGGGGGCCTAGCCAAGTGGCTTTCGCAAATGCACGCTTTGGGTGAATAGAATAGCTATTGTATCGGATCCGTCAGTTCTACTAAAGCGTATGGCTGCGAAAGCCACTTGACTATATACCCTGATACATATTCTTCTTGTTTCACAAAAATAGATTTTATTATCTTTATTTACTCATTTTCTATACTCTGTGCTCTTGGTTATCATACCATACTAGTATTTTATTGGTTGTAAAAGTTAAGAATAACAATATTTTACAAAATTCTTGATCCTTATTCGAGTGTAAAAATATCAAATAAGAAATTATAGATTCAAATACACACAGTGCCTCTATAATTATGTTACATTAACATAAATGACTTGAGCGTATTTAATCTTTTCACGGCATTGTAAGAGAACATTGAACAGTTATATGCGAGTGAAAAGATTAAAACCTAGTGTAGTATACAGTGAAAATAATATCTAGGTTTAATGTAGAATTACGGATCTTTTCTGTCCAGGTACAATTTATTTGTTCTACTTTCGCTTCGTCTCATTTATTTTTCAAGTAGAGGCGATCCAGCTTCTTATTTCTTAAAGTTATTGGCATCTATTGGTTACATTTGAGTATTTCAACGCTTTAAACGTATGTCTTCTTTTGTCTTGTTATTTTTAGGTCTTTTTGAGACATAGCATTTTATTTAGTTTCTACGTATGTTTGCCAGATTTTTTCTTATATTATTGCGGTCTTTGCCACATTAAAAACTAATTAGGGTATGGTATGCCGTAATGTAAATATTATTCTAATGTTATGAAAACTAATTGTGTGTTCACACGGTCTGCCAGATATGGAATGTTTGGTGTCATTCTTTAGAGCATAGGTCCTAAGCGTAGCAAGGTTTTCTCACACAACCACACCCTTACTAATGAACAAATATGCGCGTTCATAATCACGCAATACGACATTACAGTCTCCGCGTTATTCGTGCTTGTCGATTACTTGCCTAAAAGTCATATTTTCAGTCATAAGACTACTATTTTAGTAACAGGTAATTTTTGTATTTACGTTTGCTTAAACACGATTACTTAGCCGTACATAATGTTATATTATTGTTCTACGCAATCACACACGACGACTATGCATATCTTGCGCTCGATAACTTTTCTAAATGTGGCGCGGCAAACCATTACATGCTTTATTAGTAAGGGAATAGCTATGTAAACATGGCAGCTACCAAATAACACTTCGCCGTCTTCGTTTTCAATTTCCACAACAGACTCTTTCACCGCGTATTTCATGAATAAACTTCAGGCAATACAATTCTTTGCTATCCATCTTAAATCTTTCAAAGTACAAATAAGTAACCGCTACTCAACTTGACTTACATTATTAAGTGTTACGTGGCAATGATTTGATCTCTCTTTTAGTCAAATATATTTAGGGACCTTCCGTTGCGCTTGCTGTTGTGCAATATTACCACGTGTGTAAGTTATCAACATAATTCACAGGCTCCCAACGATAAATTCAACGCAAATTATTCAATAAGGTATAATTAATACCTTAGTACAGTCCGCGCTAATCTTTATGGCCGGTCTGAATGTAGCCGCATTACGCTGCGCACACCACAAAATCAGGTATCAGCGGGACGTACGTGGGGCGGGGAGGCAGGGCACACATGCGCGCGCCCGCAAGCGTCCTCGCCACCCGGGTGTTAGTGTGAGTGAGCTACGTTCGTATTGGTTATGAAATGTACGATACGCAAGTTCGTACCCATGGCTACATTCAGACCGGCCATAAAGATTGGCGCGGACTGTAACAGATGAAATAATGTATTTTAATGATCGATTTGTAAACTAAACTCCCGATACAACTTACATTAGTGGTTCTAATGTACACCCGAATAATTTTACAGTGTTATAAGTTAATGTGCGTTAGAGTTTAGTTTCAAGACATGAGGTAGGAAAATATTATCTTAGATAATAAAACATAAGAGATTTTTTTTGTATTTATTTGTTAGAGTTTATCTTAGGTAATTGTAAAGTGAATAGCTTAAGGGTTCTTTTATATATGGCGATAGTCGTGCAAGATTTTCTGTGTGAACTCGTCACATATGTAGTACTTAAGAGGAAACTTAATTTTTTTTGCAGTTTGCAGATCTTGTTTTGAAAATATGTTTTATTCCGTTACGCAAGCAATACGACTGTATATTTTACAATTATGAACAAAATAAATCTGTTCTGTTGTGATTTATATACATTTTAATTAATGAAGTACTCAATCGAATGAGATTAATGTTTGTGTATTCACTTTTGTTCTGCTGGCCATTCTTGGATATGTAAGGATGGCTCTCAGACTTTTGTCGTGTTGTGTAAATATTTATGTTTAGCGCATTTTTTGGTCTAGTGTATTTTTACAAGCGATTTTGCTCCTTCTCTAGCGAGTCTTTCATATCGACAATCAGCCATATCAAATCAAAAGTAAAATATTAAGAGAATAGTCGGTCGAGTTGGGATATCGTGGACTAATTGTTTTCTGATGTTTTATTTTGTCTCGATAATTGTGAAACGCCCGTGATACGTCCCAACACTCGCCGACGGTGTACAGTATTTTAAAGATAACTACGTTAAAGATTTGTATGAAAATTTAATTATATTGTCTTCATAAAATTATGTGTATTAATTCTACTATTCAGCCCATAAATGACCCACTACTGAGTCGGCCTCCTCCTGTGCCACGGAGGGTAATAAGCCTACTGGACCACGCCACGCTGGCCAGGCGGGTTGGCACAGTGTTTCGTTTCGAGATTTCCCTCTTGCGGCTAGATTTTCGGCATTGTCGTTTACTTTCGTCGGCTCTTACGACACGCATGATGGGATGGGGTGGTGACACTATGTATTCTAAATCCGTCACCACTCGTTTTTTTTACTTCAATATTGTGCTATCTGTAGGTATGGCTTAGGGCCTCCGCGCATTATGCGGCCAGGCCGCGCGGCCAAGTCGCTGCGGCCAACTAATTCTTCTACGATGTATATAGCTGCGCGCATTACGCGGCCAACGAAAAACATCGCGTCACATACGCGGCCTATTGGCCGCCGCGACCAATCCGCGCATTATGCGGCCAGGCCGCGCGACTGGCCGCCTAAATGCGCGGGGGCCCTTATTCATATCAATATAATAGTTATGAAACTAACAAATTATAGGCTGCCACTTTATTATAAATGGCATTGCCAAGAGATGCTACCTAAGGGCTAATGGCCAGGAAAGGCACATGAAAGGAATAGATACACATTGGTCAGTCTTCGTGAAACCTACGTCCGCTGCCTTCCCCTCCAGCATTCTGGCCCAAAAATATCCACTCGGACGGATTTAGACATTTATTAAAAAAAAACGAAGCCCCGGCGTTCGCTTTTGGCTAAAATTATGAAGATGCTGTAGTACCGCGAGAGTAGTTTTCAAACACGTAATTTACGAACACAAATGACACCCAATTGAATGATTACCGAAAGAAAACATGCAGTCGCTGTGTTCTTTACACAGCGATTGCGTATGAATGAACAGTAGTGTTGTTTGCTACCGGTTATATCCTATGACGTAACATGAACGTATCTCTTGTAATTTTGTAGGGATAAATATATGTTGTTTATCGTAATCTAATAAAGATAGCAGGTAATTAGCTAACTTATAATCCACCCCTGCAAAGATGATAAAGAAGGCATGTGTGAATTTGTACTCGCGTTTGAGAAGTTAACGCATTAAGGTCACAGAAACTCGTTGGTCTAGTGGTTAGATGTGCCGCCTTTGGATCAACAGGGCCCGGGTTCGATTCCGGGGTCGGGCAAGTGTCTTTGTCTAAACCAGAGGCACTGGCTCGGAGTCTGGGTGTCATTTCTATCTATAATATGTATGTAATTACAATATATATATATATATTAGTAGTTTATCATCCATCTCGTTACCATAACACAAGCATTAAGTTGCTTAGCTTGGGACGAGATGGCGTTGTGTGAAATGTCCAAGGATATTTATTTATAATTGAGTTTATATTTATGACCACAAATTCAGAAAATATTTTAAATACAATGCAACTAGGTAGCTCCTTAGGTTTCTTGTACTATTTTGTGTCGACGACCGTACCAGATTTTATTACGGCTATTATTCAGCCCATAGATGACCCACTGTTGAGTCGGGCCACCTCCAGTTACATGGAGGGTAATACCTACCTACCTTCTTTAAAAAACACAATCAACATATTTTACAAAAATCAAATAGAACCATTATAAACCATACCAGAGTGGCTCAACAGGCCGCTGTACCTGGAAAAGACGGTATTATAGCTTAATCATGAACCAACACCATCCTGGTGGGGAAATGTATGTCGAATCATCAACCAATCGCCGTTACGCTACGCCAATCACCGTCAGAGATCCAAAAACCGACAAGTGCACCGAGTAGATTTTGCCTCAAAATGCTATTAGTAATTACCCTTATATGTTGGGATGACAACAGAACAGTATCCAATGTTACGAGACATTTTGGCTCGAAACAGCAAATATTTTTTTTTTACTTATCAGTTTATTTGACGAGTAAAAACCGTGCATCAGCAATGATTAAACTACAGCGGCCTCTGTGATCGGCAAATTCGACAAAATATGTAACGTTATGCGCTAATTAGATTGTAATTATCTGAATTATTTTAATAATACTTTTAAGTCGCGATAATTTTCCCATTTGCGATAAAATAAATCTTATCGTTAAGCAGTGGCGTTTGGTTCAAAACACTGACAGAGCTCTTCAGGTTGAGGTAAGTGTTTACATTTTATAAGTTTAAGTAACCTACTACGGTACCTACTAAAATACTAGTACCTACTAAAATAAAACAGAATTCCACAAGCATAGATAGCAATAAAAACACGTCCATTTCTATGGCCATGCGTGGCGTTTGATTTGATAACAATTACAAATAATAACTTCCGACCTGTAAAATGTGTTTAACATATTGAATTTCGTCGTTTCAGTCCATAAATCACCCACCTATGAGTCGGGCCTCCTCCAAATTCATGGAGGGTAATTAGCCATGCTGGCAAAAATGGTTGGCATAGGATTTGTATAAAGTTATCCTTCTTTTGCGGCTAGGTGATCTGCCTCCTGCGTTCCTTTTGTCACCTCTTACGACACCCTCAGAATTGTATGGGATGGTGCATAGTTTAATTAAATTCTGTCACCACACGGAAATAATGAACTTATTATGACGCCCGATGGGCCAGAAAAGTCCTCGAGTCGCGACCGCGTTCCAGAAAGCCCAGTGCTTGTAGGCCTCCCACACGGTGGATCGACGATCTGGTTAAGGTCGCCGGAAAGCGACGGATGCGAGCGGCTCAGGCCTGGCCTTCATGAAAATCCTTGGGGGAGGCCTATGTCCAGCAGTAGACGTCATTTGGCTGAAATGATGATGACTATTACACTCAAATATTATCAAAATAAGAGCACATCAGTGACATTTGTGGTCTTATTTCAGCGAATCAAAGCCATTCCAATCACAAACAATATGTAAATGTGTATTGGTATTAATTTAACGTGAGTAATTTTTGAGGATACTTACGCAGTTCATATGTTATTAAGCAGGTTTTAACAAAATTAATGGACGACTCGCCACTGGAAAGTGGGGAGATACTACGAGCAATGATTATGTACACTCCTCAGTTATACTCGAATGTATCACACGTGCGCCTGTAACTCGGAATAGAAAAATAAAAAGAGTGTTGTTTACATCATAAATTTTGAATTTGTTTTCATCCCTAAACTTTTGAAGCATTATACTAGACTTAGCAACATAAAGAGGTAATGGGAACATTTATACTTTCTAAATTGTCATTCCATTGAATCTTACATTGAACTGCCTGGAGCTTCGATGTTTTCGGGTCGGTAACTCTTTATCTACTACTCTATCTCGCTCTTAATAAACCAGGTAGGTTCATAAATAATTGAGAGCTGCACAATTGGCACTAAATAGAAATTCCTATTAAATGAATAATTAAAGCATATAATTTTATACTGCCCCGGGTTCTAGTGGGCAGTATTAAACTCACCTATTTTTTAAATAATAACCGAAATTGAATCACTCGTAATAGATACAGTTACTTATTCGTAGTTGCGGTCAGTTTTATCTAGTCCCGGCTACACTCTTATGTATCATTAATTGCTAGTATTTACCGAGTATTTCTTTTCCACAGAAACTCTACTACTCGTATTTGTTTACCATTACAGATGGAGTTATTACTACAATGGCCCCTGACCGTTATTACGTTAGTATTTGCCTTAATGACGCCAGGTTTAACAGGTCAGTTTTTCGTAACAAACAACAATCATCAAACAAATCTATACTAATATATAAAGCTGCAGAGTTTGTTTGTTTGTTTGTTTGTTTGTTTGAACGCGCTAATCTCAGGAACTACTGGTCCGATTTCAAAAAATCTTTCAGTGTTAGATAGTCCATTTATCGAGGAAGGTTATAGGCTATATTTTATTTTCAAAAGAATTAGGGATCCGTATGAAAATTTCGATTTTGTAAACCAAGGTGTAAAATCGAAAACCTATTTATGCGTGCGCCGCAAAAACTATTGACAATAGAACAAAATGATGTACTACGGGTTTGTAGGTCTTAGAAAGATCTACAAAAAAGTCCTCGAGAGCACATATCTAACTATCATAGTTTAGTCACAATAACCGATTTTATGTTCATAAAAAATATGCACGGGTTCGAAGCCCACGCGGGCGAAGCCGCGCCCAAAAGCTAGTCAATACATATAACAAACCAATATAACATTTATGCCGACCGAATTACCTTAGAGCCGAATTCCGACACGTCCATCAATTCCATGTTAATTAGTGACGGCTTAAGGGACCACGATGCTTAAATTTTAGTAATTTTAAATCTTAGTTAACATTCCATTTGCATACAAAAATAACGTAGCTAGTATAAAGTAAATTAATTAAATAATGAATTTCAGATCAGCCATGTGCAGCACGCGATGTGAATATACCGAACAGATCAATCGTGTGCGTATGCAACGCCACATATTGTGACACGATTACTAGAGAAGAACCCGGGCCAGGAACTTACGTGGTCTATACCTCAAGTAATGTAAGTAGATCGAATCAAACCATCATATTTTGACACCTGAACTCGGAGCTTCGGAGGTCGTTTGTCATTACATCTACAACGGTCGAATCGACACACCGTGTCAGATACGAAGTCATTAACAAGAGCATAGGTGAATAAAACGACTACGTCAGTCCTACCAGTTGGAGAGCAGGCGGTAATTGCGTAAATACTGATAGTTACCAATATCAGGTTACACCGGTGCAGCTGTACCTAATTACAATAGACATATAAGCAAGGCACCTTGATATGCAATTACTTAGATAGAATTGCTGTGTAACAAAGTGGCTTATTAACAGTTTTATTGACCCGGCTTGATAATTAAACTCTTTGTTTTCTACTTTCAGGCTGGGCAACGTTTCGAGAAATCCTTTGATACTATACAGTTTTATGATACCAACGATACAGATGACACTGAGCCTGATTCCGAAGAAGAGGAATCAGAAACCGAGCCTCAATACGACGATACGGGGATCGGTTCAATATTAGGTACAAATACCTACAGTCCTCTTTATGGCTGGTCTGGATGTAGCCGGTGGTACGAACTTGCGCATCGTACATTTCATAACCAATACGAACGTAGCTCACTCACACTAACATGCTGGTAGCGAGGGCGCTTGCGGGTGAAAAACGTGTACGTCCCGCTGATACCTGATTTGGTGTTGTGCGCAGCGTAATGCGGCTACATTCAGACCGGCCATAAAGATTGGCGCGGACTGTACTTAAATATGTTACGCTATTCTGTATATGCTTAAGCGAACTTTATGCTTTGGGTGTAAAATCACAATCATAAGGATAAAAACTTATTTATTTTTTTATTAACAGAGTCAATATGGAACAATGCAAGTTTCAGAATATACTCCAATGTCAGGCATCAATACATTGAGGGTTTTGGAGGTTCAGTAACGGACGCAGCATCAATTAACTGGAGGAAACTTTCCGACGAGACACAACAACGAATGATCGAGTGGGTATTAACTTTTTATCATTCTTCGCACAAAACCGTTTTGTGAATCAAGATAATTTCTTCAATAATGATAATTACATAATGAAACAACACTTACTACTTTAAACTGCAGTATGCCTGAATTTATGAGTACTATTGTATCTGCCATAGAGTTAATATTGGCGTGGAAAACATTACAGTTCATACTTCGGCTCCGAAGGTTTGGAGTACAACATGATCCGTGTCCCAATCGCTGGATGTGACTTCTCCACACACCCGTACACGTACAACGAAATGCCCTGGAATGACGCAGCCCTTAGTAACTACTCTCTGGCTCCGGAAGATTTGTTTTATAAGGTGATTAGCCTTTAGATCAGAAGAGTACCAATGTAAATTGCTTAAATGCTCGATAAGGTGTGGGTATCGCATATCGCAAGAAGGAAATAATTGACGCAATGTAAAAAACACAATGGCAGGTTGCTCAAAATTAGTATAGTCCAGTTGAGATAGATATTTAAATAGAAAAATACCGGGGAGCGATTTTTTTTTAACGGCGGGTGGGGTGGTTGGAAGTATTAATCTCGATTTTCGAACTAATCCCGGTAGAGGGTTCGCCGCCATCTTGTATTAAAGTTTTTTTTTTCGTTTTTCTGAAATAACTTGTTAATTTTTCTATAACTCTGCAAATATTGATCCTAGCGTAAAAATAATGATGACCAAACTTGTGAGAAATTAAATTTCCAACACCTTTGGATGCTGCCATTTTTGCTCTCAAGTTGAAAATTAACGAGTTATTTCAGAAAAACGAAAAAAATTACTTTAAAACAAGATGGCGGCGAACCCTCTACCGGGATTAGTTCGAAAATCGAGATTTATACTTCCAAAAACCCTCCCCACCCAGACGTTTAAAAAAAAACAATCGCTGCCTGGTATTTTTTCAATTTGAGGCTACTTTTATGTCTATCTCGACTGGACTAGTGTAGGCCCTACTAATACTCAGCCCACACCTGATTCTGGCCATCTCCAATTACAAGAAGAGTAATTAACCTTCTGTGCCACGCTGGTCAGATGAGTTTTGTATACTGTTTTCCTATTACTTTGCCTATTCTCCTTGGTCCTATTTAATATTTATTTACCCTACAAATTCCATAAAAAACTGTACTATTGGATCTGGAGGGCGTCAACTTTCCTTCTGTCAAGTCTTACGTTACCCTCGGAGGAATGGGGTGGTGAAAAAAAGTGTTCTTAATCCGTCACCACTCAGAAAACTACAACAAGGCCCTACTAATTATAATAAAATTTTCCAGACGTCTTTAGGCCTTGTTGATGTCTATCCGTTCGCGCTTGTTGCAACCATAGGTACTAAAAGCTCACATTAAAAGTCACACATGACAGCAATGAACTTTGTAACCGTTCGGAAAACGGTAACAAAGTTAATACTTTACTGTCGGCAGACTACAATAGAAAAAAAAAGTATAATACGTGATTATATAACTACCACTACTATCACAGTTGCCCATGATAAAAAGAAGCCAACAAGTAGCGACGGCCGAGATCAAAATAACAGCAAGCACTTGGTCACCACCGATCTGGATGAAAACGAACCAAAGGATCACTGGCTTCGGACAACTCAAGCCTGAGTACTACCAGGCGTATGCTGATTACCATATACGGTGAGCCAACATTGAGACACATTTTGCATGTATTAGACTTTACATAATGTAAAGAAGAATACATAATGTCATCACCCCATTCCAGTCTGAGGGTGTCGTAAGAGTCGACAAAAGGAAATGACAACGCCAATAACCTAGCCGCAAGAGAAGGCAAACTTGATAGGAAACTCAGTGCCAACCCGTCTGGCCATCGTGGCACAGTAGGCTAATTACCCTCCATATAATTGGAGGAGGCCCGACTCAGCAGTAGGTCATTTATGGGCTGAAAAGAAAATAAAAGTGAGTGTTTGCCTATATGCAGGGGCGGAGCTACCGCCGTAGCTGCCATATCAATTATACGGGGCCCCCGGGTGACGGGGGCCCCCAACGTGCGTAAGCAAAAATTAATAAAAACTTCCCACATTTTGTAATCTTTTAGAAATGATAAAAGTAAATAAATGTATCTTTTTTTTTCTCGCGTGGAGAGTCCGTTCGAAAGTTGGCAACACCCTACATCGGTTATTTTTTTTAGACACTTTTTTTCTTTTATGAGAAATCTTTACCCTTCTTAAGGGCCCGCAATTAAATTTTATACGGGGCCCCACCAAGGCACGCTGCGCCCCCGCCTATATGAGATTTTTATTACCTAATACAAACATATCTACAATAATACCAAATACCTTTACAATTTCAGATTCCTGGAAGAATACGAAAAGGCCGAAGTCAATATTTGGGCTATAACCACATCCAATGAACCTCTCAATGGAATTATACCATTAGCGCGATTTAATTCTATCGGATTTACACCTTCACAACTGGTAAGTATTCATAGAATATCTCTAGCTAAATTCACGTTCATGTAGCGGCATGTAAAGTTAAGTGATGCTACGTCCAACACAATATCAAATACACTCGAGAGCAATGAATCCGGGTCACTTAAAGAATGTTAAAAATCTCGGAAACTAAAAATGATAGGTTAATGCAATAAATTGTATTTAATAGATAATGTAATACTCCTTAAATGAAAGTAAAAAAAATATGAGTCACCATACATTTTATTAACACAAAATTACATAAAGAAAAAAACTGCTGATCTCTCCTTAAAACAAAAATAGGAAACATGAAATTTTTGAACTTTATTACGATTTTCTTGAATTTTAATACTTCGTATTGCCTCCTCGTGCTTCCATTACTGCGTTTACGCGGTTTGGCATGCTGTACACCAAGTTCCTTATACGATTTTGGAGAATATTCTCCCATTCCTCTGTGAGAGCAATTTTGAGCTCACGAAGCGTGATTGGGGGAGGGTTTCGTTGTTTTACGCATCTGCCTAGCTCGTCCCAAGCATGCTTGATCGGGTTGATATCCGGGCTGCGCGCTGGCCACTCCATACGAGTAATGTTCATCTCTTGAAGGTAGTCATTCACAATCCTACATGTATGAGGTCGGGCATTGTCATGCATAAATATAGCATCCTCACCTAAATTGACCATAAATGGACCAACGTGATCATTGAGGATTTCTTCCACATATCTTACGCTAGTTACAGAGCCGTTTTCTATGATCACCAGCTCTGTGCGACTTTCAGAAGAAATTTCGGCCCACACAAGTACAGACCCACCACCGTAGGCTACTTTTTCTTCGATGCAAGCTTGCTTGAATCTTTCCCCTGGTCTTAGATACACTCTGTGTCTTCCATCGTGCTTGTAGAGCATAAATTTTGATTCGTCGGAGAACATAACTTTTGAACAATCTTCAATACTCCAATTTACGTGGCTCTGGGCATATCTTAGTCTTGAAATACGATGCCCACGCTCCAGTTTAGGGCCGTTTGCAGGTCTAAGGGGTTTTAAGTTAGATTCAGCAAGCCGACGTCTTACTGTCCATGCACTTGGGTTACTTCCTCCGAGGCGTCGAAACTGATTTGTGAGTTCAGTTCCTGTGAGAAAGCGATTTCGAAGCATGGTGTTCACCAAGTATCGGTCTTCTCGTGCTGTGGTACACCTGGTTCTGCCCGTTCCTGGTCTGCGTAGGTTAGAACCAGTTTCTTCGTAACGTCGGAGAACTCTTTGTACTGCTGACAGCGACACACCGACAGTCCTGGCTGAATCGCGCTGACTCCGGCCGGTTTCCAGCATTGTAAGTATTCTGGTGCATTCTTCAGGCGTAAGCGACATAATTTCAGCTTGAATAATGAATATAGAGCACTATCAACATGGTTTATGTACCCACATAAATGACAGATTACAAACAAAAGCAAAACCAAATGCTGTAATTTCGTAGTTCCATCTTCGAAAGTGGCCCCTTTTCAATTTTGATTTTTTTATGATATAACTTTACAATAACTAAGAAGTTTTAATACCTTCATTTAAGGAGTATTACATTGTCTATTAAATACGATTTATTGCATTAACCTAGCATTTTTAGTTTCCGAGATTTTTAGGATTCTTTAAGTGACCCGGATTCATTGCTCTCGAGTGTATTTCGTTTAGAATAAAAACCTGCGGGCTTGTAAAGTTGAATTTGAATATGAGTCTTTAAATACGGAACAATCATCACACTCATACATTTTGGCAACATATTGTAGTTAATTATATTATTTCGTCTATTATACAGGAACCGGTTAGTCTAGAAATAAGTAAATAAAAACACTAGGAAATAGGCTTAATACGCACTATCATGGAACTATGCAAAGGTCATAAAAATAAAAAATAAACAGCAGTATTAACCTACTACTACTCCGCCCATAAATGCCCCACTGCTGAGGCCTCTCATCACAGGGAGGGCACAGGGTTTCCTATCAAGTTTTCCTTCTTTTTCGGTTAGGTTATCGGCCTTGTCATTTCCTTTTGTCGGCTCTTACGAAACCCTCAGGATGGAATGGGGTGGTGACCGGTGACACTATGTATTCTAACTCCGTCACCACACGGAATACCTATTAAACTTTAGGCGCAAAGGGATGATCATCAAACCAGATTATCCAGATGAAATTTCGCTATCGCGGTGTAGGACTTTTTCGTAATTATCGCATTTGTAGGCGATATTTCTTGATGCAATTAGTTCAGATTTTTCGGGTAAATTGTGTAAAGTATGTAGCATGCGGTCGCTACAAAACTAAATGATATCAATTGTGGAATTAAATATATCCTTGGACTAAATATCCTTGGACATTTCACACAATGCCATCTCGTCCCAAGCTAAGCAACTTAATGCTTGTGTTATGGTAACGAGATGGATGTTAAACTACTTAAATACATTATTTTTTTGTAAATACATACATATTATAAATAGAAAACACCCAGACCCAGTACAGGTAGGTCGTACAAATATTTCTTCCGTGCGGGGATCGAACCCGCTACATGCTACGCAGCAGTCGATCGCTCAACCACTGCGCCAACCGTGTCGTCAGAAATTAAAGATGCAAATCTCCAGGTAGTACTTCAAAGTAAGTGCTAGACATGATACTGCTATAATTTATAGGGTCGATTCGTCGCAAATAACCTTGGGCCCACAGTGAGGAATTCCCGATTCAACAAAACATTGATCCTAGCCGTGGACGATCAGCGATATATCGTACCCACCTGGGTAAAAGGAGTAAGTACCTAACCAATATTGCTCCATAATTACATACTCTTAGGTATTAACGCCCCCGCGCATTAGGCGGCCTGGTCGCGCGGCCTGTCCGCCTAATGTGCGGGTTGGCCGCGTGTGTGTCGTGATGTTTTTCGTTGGCCTGGCCTAATGCGCGGAGGCCCTTAGTGCTCATTCACGTTGACTCGCGGGCGCGGTCCTGAAATATCAAACATATGGCTAGCTTGCCCGCTACTTAGACTGCGCATGCGTTTCGTACGTGAACACTTGCACAATTACGCCATATGTTTGAAATTTCGTGACCGCGCCCGCGAGTCAACGTGAATGAACACTTATACTTACTCAATTTGAACATACAGTCCGCGCCAATCTTTATGGCCGGTCTGAATGTAGCTGCATTACGCTGCGCACAACACCAAATCAGGTATTAGCGGGACGTACACGGGGCGCGCCGTTTTTCACCCGCAAGCGCCCTCGCTACCCGCATTTGTGAGTGAACTACGTTCGTATTGGTTATGAAATGTACGATGCGGAAGTTCGTACCCACGCCGACTAAAGGAAATTACAAGGCAAAACACCTATAATTGTTTAATTTGAATATCTTCTTTCTTGCCGGCTCTTCTCTGTAGAACTGCATTCCGAAACGGTGGTAGATGGTAAATTTTAAATTTTAAATTAAATATTATTTTGTTGTTTGACTTGTCAAAAGAGCTCTAATGAGCCAACTTGATTAAATGAGTTTTGAATTTGAATAATATATAAGACGACAAGGAAAACTTGAAACGAAACCTTAGTTCGTTGTTGAGTTAGTTTATCGTCTGAGCAACTATTACGCTTCTCGAGTCTGTGTGTTTTCACCTTCAGTCCTGATGATTTGTAAGAGTTTTGTAAAAATCCTATACAAGTTACTTTTGAGTTTCACGTGAGAAGATGGCATCTACTTTTTAATTTTGCAGATGGAAAGAGAGGACCCCAAGTCGATAGAGTACATCGATGGTATAGCTATCCACTACTACGGTAACATGATACCTCCTGCCGTTCTTTCTAGGGTACAAGAGCAATACCCTGATAAAATACTTCTGTCAACTGAAGCTTGTGAAGGTATCTAGATATTTTGTTTCAAAGCTTTATTCAATACATATTTGAATACAATCAATACAATTAAAATATCTACAAGTTAAATCTGTTCCTATTAGGCAAATCAATAAATTATGAAGATAAAGATTTCGTAAGTGCATATTTAAAAGTAGCTGTTTAGATACAACTGGCTTTGGGCAAACACTAAATTCTGAGCTCAAACAAAACTATTAATTATTAAGGCCCATTTCATGGACGTATTATACGTCCATGGCCCATTTAGACGGGGATAGTTTCTCGCACCATACGGTGCGAGAATCGTATGCTAGTATCGCAAGCAATAATCGCCATAACATTATCGCATCAAAATGTTTACACACAGGCAAGAAATAAAATCTCGCCTACGATTATGTCATACGAGATTCGAATGTGACATATCGCTAGGCGATAATTTCCTAAGTCTGTTTACACAGTGACATTTTAGGAAGATTCTTGCTTACGAGAAACTCGACTCGATCTAGTATGACAGTTCTTCAAGTTCATACGAGTATCGTACAAATCGGTTTGAACCGTTTTGAGTGCGAGATTTGATCATTCGAGTTTAGTAATTACTAGGTTATTGTTCTCAAAAATGACACAATAATCGTTGAAATATGGTGCTGCCGATAATATTAAGTTGTTTCTTTGCTCCAAAATTGTTTCTTCTCGCAATCCAATTTTTAACCCAACATCTTTTTTCCGTTTCCGTTTAAGTCATTCTTGTCTTAGAAGAGCAGATACAGTTAATTAAAACACCCTCGCGCACCACACTCATGGTAGCAACTGGCACAAAAACTCGAAATACGATTATTGCTTCAAAATTCCGTTTAGACGGACACTGTCAATATTGTAATGCGAGGCAATTCTCGCCAAAGCGAGTGAGCGAGAGGTTTGAATGTTTAGACGAAGCAACTTTTTTATATCCTTTCGATAATCGTATGTTCGAGGCGAGAAACTATCCCCGTCTAAATGGGCCTTTAGTGGTCGCCCGGGGGTCGAAATTCGACCATAATTTATTGATATTATAGTTCTTTATTTAAATAATTCTATTCTCAATTTGACCACAGACTATAACAATATACAAAAATAAATGGTATCTATTGTGTGTAATTTTATTATATTGATTAAAAGTGCTATATTGCATATGTAATTAAAAAGATAACATACTGTACTCCTTCTTTAAAAAATACTAGCTGTACCCCGAGCGCGTTGCTATTATATACATTATACATTTTTTTTAAACCTTCTTGGGATGCAATTTGCGTAAAAAGGTGTAACAAGTAAAAACTTTTTAAAGATAAACTCATATTGTACAAATTAAATAAAAACAGAACACAATAATAAACAACAATTTGTACAAGGGGCAGGCCTAACACTAAATGCGATTTCTTACAGACAACCATAAAATGGACATTATTAGGAAGAAGTTAGTATATTAACATTCGGAATTACTCTACATATAAGACCTAAAAATAATCTATATATTAATACGTGAAGCTTTTGCTTCAATTCAAACAATCTTATACAGCGATGGTAATCAGTGCCGAATTTTACAGGACCAATGCCATGGGACTTGGAAAAGGTTGAACTTGGATCATGGCGGCGGGCGCGTAGATACATCACCAGTATTTTGGAGGTACCACACTTAATCTCCGTATGGTGACGGATTTAGAATACATGGAGGCTTTAGAATACAACGATACTTAATCAATTAGTAAACATCGCTGTCGTCCCTATGTATGCCTAAATCTTTCAAACTACGCAACAGATTTTGACGCTTTTTTTTAATAGATATAGTGATTCAAGAGGAAGATGTATATGTATAATACACGCATAATTGCACCCGTGTGTGGGTCGCTAGTTTCTTATTTAATGAACTTGCTGTCCCGCAAACGTTGTTTTGCCATATATATGTCAACGGAAAACAACAAGAACCGGAAATTTATAAATTTCCTAGGAAATTTATAAACGTCCGTAGGATTCCAAACGAGAGATAAATTGTATAACTTTACGCCCACATTTTCGGAAATTTATAAACTTACGACGTCTCGTCGTAAATTTATAAACTAACGGATATCCATTCGTAAGATTCTAAACGGTTCGGCCAATCACAGTAGAGCTTTTAATTTTACGCTTCTACAAGATACGGCAAATAACACACTGTTCTCTGATTGGTCGATGTTGATAGTGGCATGCTTGTGTCCATAGACATAGGTACAATTAGACTTGCCAAACTATAAATTTATCAGTACGTAACAGTATTTTTACTTTAAAACTAGGTAAGTACCTATAATACAGGGTTACTGTTTTACATAATATGCTAATGACCCCTACTTCACTCTACCAAAATAAAACAATAGAAATAGAGTGATGCGAAGTTAAAAAGTTTTATTAAAAAGAAAAACAATCATAAAACAATAAAGCCGGCCTTCTGCCAAAAAAAACCAAACATAATAAAATAAGTATTTAACTTAAAAAACCCCTGACATCGGACTGCATTATGGCTGAGTACACACACAATGTTCACTACATTGAGAGTCTACTCAGCCATAAATGTCAGGTACCTAACTTTTTTATGTCTGTTTCATTGATACCCTTACAATGAGTCCAAACACGATCATCTACTGTAATTTGGTAAGGAGTTGGGTATCCTATAGATTCCTGATGATGCAGCAGGTATATCTGATGATGCAGCAGTATCAGGTCTAGGTTACCACAAGTAGACAATATCGAACAATGGTGGCGGAGAGGACGGAGAAGGAACACGTGACTTATTCAACCAATCAGAGCGCCCATGGCGTTTGGTTATTGCTACTTATTATTTTACGCGTGAGTTCAGTAAGTTTATAAATTTCCGAAAATGTGGGCGTAAAATAATACAATTTATCTCTCGTTTGGAATCCTACGGACGTTTATAAATTTCCTAGGAAATTTATAAATTTCCGGTTCTTGTTGTTTTCCGTTGACATATATATCATTCGCACGAAATGTTGTAAAATCCGTTCTTAGCTGACCTATACTCGGCGAAAGAAATGTTCTCACCAAATTTTAAGTCTCTACTACTACTACTTCTCAGCCCATAAATGACCCATTGCTGGGTCGGGCCTCCTCCAAATACATGGAGGGCAATTGGTCTACTGTGCCACACTTGCCAGAAGGTTTGGCATAGGGTTTCACATCAAGTTTTCCTTCTCTTGCGGCTAGGTTTCCGCCCTATCACTTCCCTCTATCGCCTTTTACGACACCCTTAGGATGATACCGTCATCTTCATTTGCTAATAATTTACCTCAATGGACTGTTTTCCCAGTTCTAACCTGTGAACATGTATTAAAGTAGCACTCATTATTTTACAAATGAAGAGCTTCACGTACTCGTACTCTAGCGTTCCTTTAAGGTCTGGGCAAACAGCGGACGGGGCGGGCTCTTCACGTCCCGCCAGCGTCGCGTCGCCGTCCCGCCCCGTCCGCTGTTTGCCCAGACCTTAAGTCACCTCTTAGATTCCCGCAAGATGATTTGGATTGGTGACCTTTATGTATTCTAAATCGGCCTTGACATATCTTTTTGTCGGCTCCTACGACACACGGACAAGGCATCAATTAGACATTTTATTTCAGGATATTAATAATTTCGTAGTGGGCTGGATTGACTGGAACTTATGTTTAGACCCACAAGGCGGGCCCAATTGGGCCAACAATTTCGTAGATTCGCCAATATTGGTGTACGGGGACCGAGACGAATTCATCAAACAGCCAATGTTTTATGCCATGGGGCACTTCTCGAAGTTCATACCGCGAGGCTCTCGCCGTATTCGCATGTCGCGGCGAAGTATTTTGTCAGTTGAAAATCTGGCGGTGATAAAGCCAGACGGAAATATAGTCATTGTACTGCAAAACAGGTAAGTGCCTAATGATGATTTTCTAGCGATGATTTCTAACAACATCAAGAAAAAATTCTACATCGCGATCTCGAAGTTTACAGAGTAGTTCGGACGGTTAAGAAATCCCCTGTCAAATATACCATCTTCCCTGGCTGTATGATCCTCCTTTTGCCCCTAAACTTCGCATCAATAATTTGTTGCTATTAGCCAGATACGTACTTTTTTTTAGTGAAACGTACATTTAATTATAAAACAAAATATATCACATATATTTATGCTGGGTCGCACCTCCTCCAATTACATGGAGGGTAATTAGCCTACTATGCCATGCTGGCCAGACGGGTGTGTGATCAAGTGCTTCGTAGCTGGCCGCTAGGTTTTGGGCCTTGTCATTTCGTTCTGTTGGCTCTAAAGCCACACACCATAAATGTAATGGTATTACAAAAAAATACTTTTCTATCAATAGAACAAAAGAAATATCATTCAAGTTTCTAAAATTACCTACTAATTCGTTTACCTACCTATTTGTATTTGCTTACTAATACTTTTATGTGTTCTTATTTCCAGACGGACTCGTGAAATGAATGTTACAATCAGGCTAAGCAGACAAAGCTACATAGTGATTAGAATGGAACCAGAATCAGTGAAGACAATAGAAGTCAACCCAAGCCAAGAATAAATGTATCTAAAAAAGCGTTGAATTTATATTATTTTTCTTCCCTGATCGTTTTTATAGAGAGTAAATTGATGAATCAATGGTGAGCCACATTTTGTTATACTACCGAAATAATAAAAGAACTATTTCCAAGAATGGACCTCCCATATGTAGCGCCGTCTTCAGCTTGACGCATCCAGCTGCTGCCCTTTCACGAATCGCCGCTCCATCTTGCAGAAGGGAGTACATACCTACTCAGAATAATAACAATATATTATACTTATGCTGAGGACTACACTGAGTCGGCTCTTACGACATTCTCAGGATGGGACGGGGTGCCTACCCCACCTGGGGTGGTGACATCATGTACTAGGAATACGGAATATCTTTATGTACTCGGTGCTTGACTCAGGAATTCAAATTACGAATCTCAAACTCAAAGGGAAAATTTTAAATAAATAAATATCCTTGGACATTTCACACAACGCCATCTCGTCCCAAGTTAAGCAACTTAATGCTTGTGTTATGGTAACGAGATGGATGATAAACTACTTATATACATTTTTTTTTGTAAATTCATACATATTATAGATAGAAATGACACCCAGACTCCGAGCCAGTGCCTCTGGTTTAGACAAAGACACTTGCCCGACCCCGGAATCGAACCCGGGACCCGTTGATCCAAAGGAGGCACATCTAACCACTAGACCGAGGCAGTCTCATGTCAAATCATGTAGGATTTATCACAAAACTCTTAAAAATCGGCATCTTTAAAACAACCATCATTATCTTTCGGACCTTGTCCCACGCTATGGGCTGTCCATTAATCACGTGAGGTTCGAAAGGGGGGGGGGGAGGTGTTCGGCAAAAATCACGTATGGTAAGATATCACGTGTATTTATTATTTCGTCAAACGCGTGATTTCTAAACCTAAAAGCAGCGTGTAGTGAAACCTTCGAGTGTAAGATTCTTTGTAGTGTAGGTACTAAAAAATACACGTGATTTTTAATGGGGCGAGTCTCCAAGGGGGTGGGAGGGGTTAAAAAATGTAAAAAAAAACATCACGTGATTAATGGACAGCGTGGACAGCCCCTAGGTGGTAGTCATATGCTTCTAAATCCGTCACCACACGGACTAACCATTTAGGTAACTCGAACTTCGCGAAAGAGATCAATCGTCGGATCCATGGGAGACTAAGAAGCGATCGGGTAGCTACAAAAGACGTGTGTTGCGACTTGCGAGTGATGACATAATATGGTAAATAGATGTGGCCGCTAACTATGAGCTGCATCAAAGGGAAATTAGGGTATTACAATTCTGCAAGTTACTGAAAAACCATTAATTCCATCTTAAGCAGCATTAAGTAAACAGTTATATTGCGTAAAAAATTGAAGCAGCTACTTTTATTTGCATAAAAACCTCCAACTAGTTTCAAAATATCTTATTTTTTGAGTATTTAATAATACTACTGGTCACCCAACGGTATTATGATCAATGGTCGAATTTCAAGCATAATTATTTTAAATTTTTATTCTTTTATATTTTCATTTTAGTTTGATCACAGACAATAAACCAAGGAGTATATAATGTGTGTGTGTCAAATACATGGTAGTGTGTGTAATGTGCCGTTTATTGATTTAATGGGTTTTTTAAATGAAAGAGATACAAAAAAGAAATACCCACTTCAGGCTGTATGGGGTGAAGAAAGTAATAGGTACCTGTGAGTAATTGCCCACAAAAATTACAACAATAGAATAGTGAAATTAAATGTTGTTATTTGTATAATAAACAATCAATATCAGAAATATCTACACATGTTCACACATTAGAACTAACAACAATTTTATTAATAACAATTGAATATCGTAAGTATTTAAATATGTACATGATAATTTCTGCCTCATTATATTGATACATAAACATAAGGAAGTTATAGATGAAATGTGTTTGTTTAGAGACTGATTGGAATCTAAGCCAACACATTTTTATAAACAGGTATTTCAATAAAACAATATATATCTCTGGTTTATATCTCAAAAGAATAAATAATAATCTAAACCAATAAGTCATTCTCAATGTCTCATAATATGTATCTTTGCCAACAGCTATTCCCCATGCCAAGTTCCAAATTTAGAACTGGAAGTTTACAGTATTTAACTTTGATACTCATTATGTTAACAATAAACTTCCTCAAGCAAAACCTAAACCCATAGTATGGGTGAGGGCTTGTCACAATTCACAACTCAATTCCAACTATATAGTTCAGAGTTGTAGTACATCTAAGTCATCATTCATATTAACATGTCAATAGTGTAAATTTGTCAAAAGGCCACACCCTTAAAAGAACTCTACTTTTAATCAAACCTTCAGGGACAGGACCATAGACTCTAGAGTCAGCAGAGTTATTGGAATTATCACCTTCTAGCCACACATGACCTCGTGGAACTATCTGTCTACGTCTAGGAAATTGCCCTTTCACACTGTCTCCAGGTAAAGCAGTGATCCGTTTGCAGATATTCTGCTTCGGATTTGATGGACATTTTGCTATGACTATGTCACCACGCTGCAATTTTTTAAGTCTTGGAGAAATGTGTTCCGTTAGCAGAATATTATTCGTTTCTAATGTTGGCTCCATTGATGGACCGGAACACTGAAAAGAAATTGATTTTGCAATTGAAAAATCATGACATAATAATAATATTGAAATAAAAACAACATATCGTTTTGCCACTTATTAAATAAAACAAACTCACCATTACGAAGTCCCCTACGTATTCAAATGTACAATGAGTAACGCAAGCATATTGCAATACATAACCAAGAAATCCAAAACTTTTGCCTATAAACTTATGAAAAGACATCTCTAGGAGCTATTGCTCAGTTCTTATCATTTTACTACAGCAGCTCCAGTTTTCCTCTTTTCTGTGGATACTCTTCGTTAATCTACATTACATAGGGTTTCTTCAGTGATATTCTGAGCAATCATTAATAATATGCAAAGACAACTATTTACCAAAAAAGAAAGTGGTCTAATAGCTGAGTGAGAACTGTTTGGTTGGTTTGACTGACATTGACAGTAACTCCTCAAACAGCGGATAGACAGTTGATAGTTTTAATAGTGATTTTTTTTATCCGGGTGCTAGGACCTTTAAGTCAAATCACAGTGACAGTGTCAATTTGACTATCAAGCAGTGTTTTTCCCTTATGATGATATCATAGTATACAATATCATAGTATATACTAATTGTAACCCGCAACTTCGTTCGTCCACATGCTAAAGCTTACTTTAGGTGCAGAAATATTATAAATCTATCAATTCATGCACCGTCCAACTTCGCCTCGTTGAAAGTATGAACAATTTAAGTGCTCAAGTTGAAGCGCGGTCTACCGTATATTTTGGGTCATTAGCTGGTTCATGATGTTTCATGTCACTCTTTTCATCCTATGGTAGAATCACGTACAGTGAATCCTCGAACCTCACGGAGCCATTGCTGTGGTTGAATAGAGTTCTAAGAAAATGGCGATTTCTTATAAACACTGGCTTAATATACCGGTAGTGTTCTACCAGAACAGAACCTGGACGGCAAGTGAACATACCAGTCTTACCGGAAAGGCTTAGATGCAGTCAGATCAAACGATTAGTAGCAGAACGTTTTTGGCCCAAACTCGTTAGAGTTATTATCTACTACTACTTCTACTTGACAACCCATAAATCACCCACGGCTGAGTTGGGCCTCCTCCAATTATATGGAGGGCAATTAGCTTGCTGTGCCACGCTGGCCAGTCGGATTGGCCGAGGGATTCATAACTTTTCCTTTTGGCGACATATCTAAAAATATCATATTACTAAGATAACGATTATAAGACGATGAACAAGCTTTAATTTCCTGTTAAATAGTACATATTATTATACACAAATAAAAAACAAGGCCGTGGCTGTGTCTGTGTTAATAGTGTGTTATTAGGACACGGCCGTTTGTTGTAGGTACGTGAATACGTCTCGTATTGCCAAACGGGTAATAGTTTATTTAGAAAATTCAGATGTACTGGCACCGTAGTTGATCTGCTCGGCTCGAAACGAAAGAATCTCTACGCAGCAGAATGGCTTTCAAAATTTCCCCTTCCCCGCGGGCGATGTGTTATTATCCTTAATGTATTTCTTTATCTATCTATTGCTGTATTTGAAATTAGGATGGGGATGATCTGGATGATATTTAAGTAGCTGCAACACTGAACTATAACCCAAGATTTTCTTATCATTCGTTTTTTTTATTATGTTTAGAGACGTATTCACGTCAAAACATTATTTGGCCTAGGCACACTCGAAAAATAGCAGTCATATAGGGATGTTTTATGTATACGATATCGATAATAACGGAACTATTTATATATCGATTTTAACTATTGTTTTATCGATTTTACACACTTATCCAAGTGATCATTAAATAATTTTAAATTAGAAACCAACTCCTGCCCGCAGTTCGCCCGTGTCGATTTCAAGTCCAGCCCGCTATTTTCAGTTAATTCTTCCAAGATTCATTCATATTATGTTGTGCAGCTATTCAGAAGACGGGCTTTGTTTGTTTTAATACATAAATAGATAATTTATAGTTATTATTATAATATAAATGTAAATTTACCTAATCAGGTGATTATCGAATGCGGACTGCAGTGAATAAAATACGAGTGCTTTTAATCGATTCAACATACAAGGGTTTGTTTTGTCAATCAATGCCTAGTAGCATGTAGTATTCTAAATTTTGTTCTCTCCTCAGTCATTGACTTGACCAATTTTATCTTCATACGAAATTTGCTTAGGTTGTCCAGTAAATTATTTCATTTTATTCTTAAAAAATCAGTGCGCCGTATAAAATTAATATATATTTTATGATATATATTCCAATTCCAAACAAAGTGTTCATTGATGATAGGTCCATATTCTTGTTAAATTTCCCGTGATTTTCTTTTACGTGGTGTCTGCAGTAATGTGAAAAACGCGAAATTATTGCTTTCAGTGTGACTTTTATTATGTTTACCTTTTAAACTATTTATGGTACACATTTTATTTATGCGTAATAATCTAATGGAATCCTGATGTCGTGACATGAATGTGGTTTATTGAAATTCCTGAAAAACAATCGGCTTCTAATGGGAGCTAAATTAACAAAGAAGATATAAATACAATCTTAAATCATGTAAGTTCAGCTACGCTTTGTTCAGAAAATGCGTTGAGTGGGTATCCTTAAAGTGTGCCATCACAGTTCTGAGAATCTTTGTTGATTATTTAGATGATGACTCACAGTGATGTTTTGTTTAAATTTAGAGTTAATTTTCTAGTAAGTTACCTTGAATCCATAACTTCCTGTGGAGGCTTTAATTTTGTTTTAGGTAAAAAGGATTTTCATTGATATACTGTAGAAAAGACATAAAATCTTGCTATAACTCGATTGTACTTAGGTTGAGGCTTTTAAATAATACTTAATTACTATTAGGGGTAATTACCATGGTGTTAATAACTACTGTTGATCCTATATTAAACAGTACATAACCTTTGCCATGTCCACAAAAGCTAGTCTGAGCTGTTTATTTAAATTAATGAAATTATTAAAATAAAATGTAGTAGAATAGGCTCTGCCACTACTGAACTGATTTGAAAAATTCTTTCACCATTAGAAGGCTCATTAGACCATTATCCCTGATTAGCAAAGGCTATGAATATTTCTAGAATAATCTGTTAGATAAAGTCCACCTGTGCAAAACTGGGACACACTTCTAGTCATCAATAAATTGTATCAATAGATTTGTACGACCTACAAGTATTTGTTCCGGGTCTGGGTGTTTTCTATCTATATTGTTCTGGGTCTATATGTATTTACAAAAAAAAAAATATAATTAGTTTATCATCCATCTCATTACCATAACACAAGCATTAAGTTGCTTAGCTTGGGACGAGATGGCGTTGTGTGAAATGTCCACGGATATTTATTTATTATATGCATTGTAAAGTTGGTGTGAATGAATACTATAGCCTTCTGTGTGGTGACGGATTTAGAATACAATAATGTCACCAAAATAATGAATCCTGTGGCTGTTGTAAAAGGCAATTTAAGGAATGCAAGAGGCAGATAACCTAGCCGCAAAAACAGGAAAACTTGATACAAACTCTATGCCAATGCATCTTGCCACTGTGGCACAGTAAATAATTCCCTCCATGAATTTGGAGGTGGCCCAACTCAGTAGTGTGTCATATATAGGTTGTTGATGATGATGACACTATAGCAGATAATTTTTGGTTGCAGCATACAAAATGGGAAGGTTCTCCGGTAAAAAATGCAGACTGCTGTCTATGTTATGGCTGACAGGTGGATTTTTCTTTGTGGAGTTGATTGTTGGATACATTACCAACTCAATGGCTCTTGTAGCAGATTCATTTCACATGTTGAGTGATGTTGCTGCACTTATCATCGCATTTTTATCAGTCAAAGTAAGTTTTTAGTTTTAATTTGGCTAAGTTAAGTTAATCTAAGTTACCTACTGTTAATCTAACCCCAGCTATCCTTAAGATGGTAAGAAGCAACTGAAGGAATTTAAGAGGCAGATCACCTGGCTGCAAGAAAAGGGAGACTTGTTACAAACCTGTCCAGTGTGGCAAAACGTGGGCTGATTTCCTTTCTTAAATTTGGAGGAGGCCTGACACAGTAGTGGGTCATTTATGGGCTGAAATGAAGATGATAATGAATCTTTTTCTTAAAATATTGATTTCAATAAATATTCCTAAAAGAAGAATCATTGATTTCACTAATAGCAATTTCTCAGACTACTTGAAGAAAACTAGATTTGATGTAATATGTATTGAGAGAATTGAGTACTGTTGCATGGATGTATGAATGCTGGCAGCTCAGGACCAAACGGAAATCCTTGGGGTAGGCCTATGTTGCACAGTATTTGACAGTACTTCTTTTGGCAATCATTGTGATGATTGTTTCATTCATTGTTAGAATAACAAATTAATTATCTCTAGAATATTTTTATTGTGAGACATTGTGACATGCTTAAAATAATGAATTAACATTTACCAGATACTCATAGTACTTAATTAATAATAAAATGTGCTACATATTCACTTGACATGTTAAATTTCAATGGCTTTATTTGCTGAAGAGAGTACAGTGTCTTTACATAATACAATATATACATTTTTAACTTAGGGTGTCACACATCAGTCCTCCATTCAGCATATCTTTTGATACAAAGGCCTCCAGCAATTTCCATTTTACTTTACCCTTTGCTATTCTTTGCCATAGTGGTCCAGCAATTAGTTTCAGATCATCAGACCACCTTTTGTCTGTGGTCTTCCTATTCTCCTTTTAGTATTTTACTGTGGTGTCCAGTCGGATACTTCATTAGTCCATTTTGGCCAAGTTTCCCTTAGCATATGACCAGTCCATCGCCATTTCGATGTCTTAATTTTTGCTTGAATGTCATCCCATTTTGCAGCTTTTCTAGGGTCAGTGGCTCACTTTTTGTCTCTTCTGGTGAATCCCAAAGTGCGTAATTCTCCTTTCATTTTTCTGGTTAGTCTGGTCAGTAAATGAAATAATTTGTCCCAGATATACATAGCTATTTGTATATTCGGCTGGTTCTCCTTTGATAGTGGTGACAGTTTCTGTTCTGTTTGTCATAATTGTTGTCTTAGTTTTGTTAATTGTTAGACCTACATCTCTGCTCTTGTTAGCTAGATCTTGGAATATGACCTGTAGACTATCACATCCATCAGATATAAGTACGATATCGTCTGCAAATCTTAGATGATTGAGTTTATTGCCATCAATGCTGATGCCTAGTTCTGTTTACTTGACATGTAAAGTATTTTAATGACAAAAATATGTGAACACTGATAAAATTCTCCACCACATAAATGTATATCTTATTTTGACTATTGCCATGTACACAGTACACACAAATTCGTCAGCACACAGAAAAATATGTAGAAGTTTAATCATTCTTTTTGGCAATTATAAGAGTTTCACATGCTATGAAGTTGTTGAAGTATGTAATTATATATTCGGTGGTGTTACTATAAATGTTTACTAAATTATAGTTAATATTCGCCAATGTTAATAAAATGTCATTGTCCAACCATTCAACGTATATTCTGTGGGTGAATGACGAAATCGTAACGATAAACTCATTATCAACAAATCATGTTTGCAATTTTAAATGATGCGTCGTGTTCATTAACTTAAATGTATTGTTTTGGTACATAACACAACTAATTACAATTGTAATGCATAACGGCGGTCAATATTTGTTACGTTTGAAATTAAAAAGCTTTGTAAGATAACTGAGTTAATGAAACGAACTAGCATTTACAAATAGATCGATGATGCCTCAAGAGAAGTTAATACTGTGAACTCTTTGTTTGGGTTTTCCTTGTATAAAATCATTATACACAATTCAAACATCATAGAACGCTTCATGGCGTAAATTTATTTGAGCATTAAGGTCTACGTATACTTACACACAATTTATATACAATTTCCACCGCTAGGATAATGAGGCAATTAAAGGTAATAAGAGTTTAAGATTGATTATAGATGATAAAGGTACCTACTACGTACTTATCAGCCCGCGAGTACATAATTTAGTATATACTAGCGGCCCGTCCCGGCTTCGCACGGGTGCGATGTTACCCGCGGGTGACGCCGCGGGGCGAAGCTTGTCAAAAAAAGTAGCCGAAGTTACTCCTTATATCATCAGCTATCTATCAGTGAAAGTCCCGTCAAAATCGGTCCAGCTAGTCGTTCCAGAGATTAGCCGGAACAAACAGACAGACAGACAATTTTTAAAAAAAATGTTGTTTTGGTCTATGTACTGTGTATACATACTTACGCATTTAGAAAAAAGTGGTTCTTTTATGATTACAAACAGACACTCGACTTCGTATCAAGTTTCCTTGCTTCTCTTCCTTCTCTTAGATTTTTAGCTTTGTCATTTCCTTTTGTCGGCTCTTACGACCGATTACCGGTAGCATATAATGTGTTTTTTTTCGCGAAATTTTAAGGCATCTAAATATTTTCTAGAGGTGACTATATGTTAACGAGTCAACAACCTGCGAGCGTTTCCCGAATATCTTTATTTTGCTTTCGCCTGCGGTTCCGCTTACATGGCCGAATTACGTTAAATATGAAATTTGAAATTATAATCAGTCAATCAGGACCCAATTGCTTTCGCTAAGGTTTACATGATAAATGTTTGTAAACATGGAGATACCAGACAAAAGCTCCTGAAGTTAACATGTCACACAACAATTGCCTTTGTTCATTTTGTTGTACCTACTACCTAATAGACATCGCTTAAAACAACCCAGCACTGAATGTATCTTGCATAAACATTATGATCTTATTACGACATTTTTTCAATTTGTGTATGGACGAATATTCCTGCCAACGGAATACCGGGTACAACTATATGACTATGAGCCAGATGTTGGAGTTTGATTTACGTCAACTCAGTAAAAAATCCTATAATGGGTGACTAGGTGCCTATTGCAAACACAGCATTGGTTATTAAATTTTTGATTGCAAAAAAATCGCACGTGCCGTAGCAAACGCGAGTTCTTTCACCGAGCAAATTAGTGCAAGATTGTATAGTAAATGAAACTTGATATCTAATGTTTTGCACAAGTGGCTAAATAAAATCAATCGATCTAATAACATCTAAACGAGTCATAAGATAAACTTCCTTTTATACTTCAAGTAATCATAACATGAACTGTTTGTGCTTTATAGATCGTCTCTTATTTACTCAAATTCACCAAGTTTGACATGATTGTGATAGCTAACATCCAGAGGGTGTCGTGTCGACAAAAGGAAGTGTTAAGGCCGATAACCTAGCTGCAAGAGAAGGAAAACTTAATACGATACCCTGTGCTAACACATCTGGCCAGCGTAACACGGTAGGCTAAGTAGGTACCCTCCATGTAACTGGAGGAGGCCCGACTCAGCAGCGAGCTGTTGCTGTCTGACCTCCGAGACACCACCAGTAGTCATGTTCACGTTACTTTAATGAACGTTTTCTTCGCCGTAGATGTCACCAAAGAAATGGTCAAAGAATACTTTCGGTTGGGCCCGTGCCGAAGTGCTTGGAGCTCTCGTGAACGCCGTGTTCCTAGTGGCGCTGTGCTTCAGCATCACTGTGGAGGCTGTTAAGCGGTTCATCGAGATAGAAGTCATCCACGACGCAAGGCTCCTGGTAGCCGTCGGCACTCTCGGCCTCATCCTTAACATAGTCGGCCTGTTTTTGTTTCATGGTGAGTTATGGATTTCTATTTTTGTGGAACGATGTAGGAATAGTTTGATTTAATGTTTAACGGATCTTGGTGTGTGGTGATTGAATTAGAATGCACAATGTTATCACCCCATACCGTCCTCAGGGTACCGTAAGGGGCGACTAAAGGAACGCAAGAGATAGTCCACCTTGACGCAAGAGAAGGAAACCTTGATACAAACCCTGTGCCGTCTTGCCAGCGTGGCACAGTAGGCAATGGCCTTCCATGCAAGTGGAGGATGCCGCGACTTAGTAGTGGGACATTTAAAGGTTGAAGCGAACTCGGATTTTGACTGTGTTCTAAATACCATTACTTCGTATAGCTGTCTTAGACATTATTTATATATGTATACATTTTACCATATTTTTAAGTACATTTTTGCGACAAAACCTAGCCTATGTCATTCTCCAAGATTCCATGTAGGCATACAATGTTGTTATGAAAACTGTATCAGAGCAACCTAGGCGTGAAAACGTGAAATTGCCTGGATGTAGAAAAGAGGATTTCTTCTTCTTGTTCCCAGCCCATAAATGTGGCATGTGCCGATCCGTCTAATTACCCTCCATGAAGTTGGAGGAGGCCCGACTCAGCAGTTGAATTTATAGGCTGAAAAGATTTTAGAGAAGGATTTACACAACAGATAATTGCCAAAAAGGCTACTAGTAAACTGGGACGACACTGAAATGTCCGTATGATTTGTTCATATATTGTATCGCCTAATGCGTTTTTAGAATTTCGTCAAACACTACGTTGAATTACGTTTTTATATAATATTGTGGCGTCTATACAATAACAATTTATTTGTTGAACGTCGATTCATGAATTACTTACACGGTTTTGTTACATTCGCGTTCGTTGACCTATTTTGTTCACCTAGATGAAACAGTCGAGTGGTTTTTATTCATTTGACTTCCTTCTTCTATACAGTTATGTCTCATGCGGTGTCATTTTTCAATTCTACTTAATATAGAATTGTCAATGTTTATTTTTAATATATCCATCATTGTTTATGTGTATTATTAATACATACTCCTTTAACTGTAGGTACACAGTATTCTTTAAATTAGGCATTGTTTCTTGTGCATTGTTGTAAACACAAAATAAACGGCATAAAACGAACCAGTTAATCAATTGCAACGCTGCGATTGCCTCGCCGATATTGTATAATTTTGTTGTTACACTGCTTGGCTGTTTCAACTCTGACCTTGACATTAAGTGACCGCGAAACGATAATGCTAAAGAAATGCAGAGCAACATAATTCAATTCCAATCGTTTTTTTTTTCATCTGTATACACTTGCCAAATATGCCTAACTTGCTTCTAGTCGTACCGTGAAAGTGAAATATATTTTCCCGAATTTACGTACTGACTTAACTTCACGTACCTTATTTAAGCGTCTGTATGCTTCCTCCTACATTTCGTCTTTCCAATTATTACTTAAACACATCAAATGCAAAATAGACATTTTAACTTTTAACCCAATATTTCGAATTTAAATTTACATACTAATTTTTGGTGGAAACTTTTTACTGGTAAGGAAATAACTATGCGTTTGTAGAACAAATTGCGTAACCTAATGTTGGCGAGTGGATTATTGCCATCACAGCTACGTCACTTTTATGCAACGGTGATGGCCGGTGACGATTCGGTCTAGTATTGCATAAAGTCACCAAGAACAAATTTATCTAGATGCTAGCGGCCCGCGGCTTCGCTCGTTTATATTTATCAAGAGGTTGCTTAGGTATTCAAATCCTCATGATCAGCCCATAAATGACCACTACTGGGTCGGGCGTCCTCCAAATTCATGGAGGGAAATTAGCCTACTGTGCCACGCTCGCAAGACGGGTTGGCACAGGGTTTGTATCAAGTTCTGCTTCTCTTGCGGCTAGGTGATATACCTCTTGCGTTCCTTTAGTCAGCTCTTACGATACCCAAAGGATGATTTGGGTTGGTGACATTGTGTATTCTAAATCCGTCAACACACGCACATGTTATAACATTATTTGCCTTGCCCTGTTTGCTCGGATATTTTTGAGATATTCTTCCAGTGTGGGTCAGGCAAGAAGTAGAAAGGTTCAAAAGTCGATTATTACCGACTAATTATTACCACGGTTCATCAACGCTTTGAGATTTGAGAATTGCAGGAGTGTCGGCTCCGTTGGTACGGCCACGTTTTGCGGCAACCGGCTGCCTACGTGGGAAACAAATGTCTGGCCATGCCGCCTCCGCCGGGCCCCGGCAGGAGGGGTAGACCCAAAAAGTGCTGGCTTGACGTCGTAAAGGGTGATATGCGTGCCAATGGGCTCACTACCAGGGATGCTGAAGACCGTGCGAAGTGGAGAAGAAAAAGCCGGAAAGCTGACCCCGGGCGCCGAAACGAGAGTTTGGGCTGCAACCGGGATACAAGGCTCAGATGATGATGATCAACGCTTTGAGATTAGTAACGACATAATGGTATAATGTTTCGAGAGGGTTGAAGTGGTCCAAACTCCTGTTTGATGATTATGATTATAAATTTCACAGATTCTATTTATCAATCATTCACATGTTAAACAATTTAATGATATATTTCGTCGTAGACCACGGTGGTGGGCATGGCCACTCACACGGCGGAGTGCCTCCCCCATCCAACGTGAGACACCTCACGGAGATAGTGAACAGCAATGCTGACATGGCGCTAGGCCACAACGCTGTGGAAGCACAGGAGACTGACGAGATGGTCCCGCCCAAGCCAAATCAAGCACCAAAGAACAAGCAAACGCCCTGCAAGGCCGCGCATGACCCAGGGCATATGAATATGAAGGGAGTTTTCCTGCACGTGCTGTCAGATGCTCTCGGTAAGTCATTCTTTTTCTGTCGCTCAGTGAACGAATTTCGTAATAAATCACCAAAATGTCATGTGTTGACCATAACCGTAGACCCCCAACGACTTTCACAAGGAAATATCCGTCCACCTAGTCGGGGGTCCATGCTTCGGGAATCCATTTTAATAAGTGTACTCCATCGAAGTATGGATTTTCTGTGGATTTTTGTCATATACAGTCATCGCCAATCTTCATGGCCGCTCTGAATGTAGCCGTGGGTACGAACTTGCGCATCGTACATTACATAACCAATACGAACGTAGCTCACCCACACTAACACGCGGGTGGTGAGGACGCTTGCGGGTGAAAAACGGCGCGCGCGGGTGTGCCCTGCCTCCCCGCCCCGCGTACGTCCCGCTGATAAAGAATTGGCGAGGACTGTAATTATTTTTTGTATATGTAAAATAGACTTTGGTAGTACATATTTTTCATTTTTATTGATTTTTGGAACAGTATCTTAGCAGCATCATCATAATCTAATCATATCAGGCATAATCTAAGAGCAGTTCTTGCAGCTTGAATTTTCTGTTCCTTTCTAAGTTCATTCTAGATATAGCAATGTTTAGCCGTATACATGCGGCGTTAATTTATTTTGTGACCTTCGTTCACTATGCTTGTTATGTCCAATTCGTTCTCCAGAACGAATGTTTTGTTATCGATGCTAATGGAACCTTGGTTGAGGCGGTTCACTTTGACATTGATCACATGCTTTCGCCCAGGAAATTGCTTATCCGCTCGGCGATGTGAATTTGTAGTGGTTGTGAACCGCCACCAAGGTCTCTCCTAAACTAATCACAGATACGGCGTAGGAAAAGTTTAAGGATAATATGCGAACTTGTATTGAATCGGGCGTGAACAATGAGCAGTCGGGGACTCACCATTTAAAAATGGTAATTTACCGCGTTCTTTACTTACTCAATTTAATTTATCCAACAGTAGGTACCTAATAAGGTGATTAAATTTTATCGATTCCCGTAATCATTATTATAGCATTTGTGAAAGTGTATTTTTTACGTTTAGGATAAATATGTTTTATACGCCTAATTCTAAATACATTCATGCCTATCTATAATTAGGCGATGTGTAGAAGACACATCGCCTAATGAAAATATATCTAAAAGGATGCCCCGAAAATACATCTCCTAAAACAAATAATATGCATTACGATATTGCGAGGTTTCAGAAACTTTCTCTGATATCAGTACAAATAACCCGCGTAGAAACATCACGGATCTGAATCTATTAATAGTTTCGCAAGCACAATACACGCGTGGACTATTTGACCGATTTTTTCTCGGCCCAACCTATTGCTGTCATTGACATTATTTTTGACACGAGTAGCTACAAAACAAACACGCAAAACACTAGTAACCTTGTGCTATATTTTGTTGAAGGAATCTTATCTGCCACTAATTACGTTTTGTGATCTGTTGCATCGATCACAGGTGAATTTATCTACTATGTATTGGTCGTCAAGGTTCCTTTATTTGTAATGTTTTCAATTACGAAACATGCTGCCTGTTGGACATAAACCTGTTTGATTTGGTAGATAATGTTTGGCGTAGCGAAAATATAAATTATATCTTTCAAGGATGAGTTTTAGGCGGTGGCGTATCTTTTAATTCGGGACTTACTTTTAAGGATAAAATAAGATAATAGTTTAATGTTTTCAGTAAACAAAGTGGTCAAGGTAGATTCTTTGTGAGCATTTAAAATGTTTTATATATGCTTCGTTATTGACATCAGCTCTTGAATCATGTTTCCTTTGGCCTAGGATCGCTAATCGTGGTTGGTTCAGCGCTGGTGGTATGGCTCACGGACTGGGAATACAAATACTACATCGATCCCGCGCTGAGTATTGTATTGGTGCTTCTAATACTCGCCTCCGTCTGGCCTCTGCTGAGAGAGTCTTCGCTCATATTGCTGCAGACCGTCCCAACACACATTCAGGTAATGTATTCCTAGTAAAATGTATCCAAATAACAAGTAACTTTTAAAAATAACGCCACAACAACCATTGTTTTACACTAGCTATTTTCTTATGCCATACAAATAAATAAAATAGGAGTGTCGATTTGTAATATTAAAATAACCGCTGTTTACAAAACGCATTTGGATGTACATATACCGAAACAACATGTTTCACCATTTTTGTCTGTCTGTTTTTGCGACCGATTTTGACGGAACTTTCACTGGCGGATCTGATGTAACAAGTAGGAACTTACTTTTATTGACAGCTTTGCAGGAGCCATAGTTATTGAGTTCTCCACACTTGCGGCAAACTTAACCGGTATTTCCAAATTTTTGAGTGTTTTCGCGCTTAACTTATCGCAAGCTTTGTAAACTGAACAATAACTTTTTTGTTAGATACAACGCGGACAAAGTCGCGGGTAAAAACTAGTTTTTCAATATAATGCAAGCATCATGAGGCATTATAATATGTAAAAAAAACAAGTATATTCTCTGGTGTATCTGTTCACATGTTTTTGCACGCCAAAGTTTGTCATGATTTGTTGGGTTGTTGCTGCGTGAAGTGGAACTAATACACATACATATTTTTATTATTTACTAGCAGACCCGCCCAAGCGTTGCTGTTGCTAAAGTCTTTGTTATATTACACTTAACATTAAGATAACATATAACATTGCGCCATCTATTGAACACTTACTCAATCCAGTTAACAGATACCGCCATCTGTTAGAATCGTTTGGACCTAACCTAACCTAACATTTATAATTGTGTCTGTCAAATAATAGACAAATAATTTGCAATTAAATAATATTGCGACTATTGAGATGTAAGCTGTCCTATCTTTCAAGTTGGATCATACAGCACACGGTGTGCAAATTTGATTGAAATCGGTTGAGTAGTTTCCGAGTCCATCGCGGAGAAACATATATTATGATCGGTGCTGTCAGACAAATCCTGGGCTTTTTAGAAGCATATCTCCAAATATGTTCTAACTGAACCCAATTGTATAATATAAGGTTTACTATTGCCGTCGTTGGTATAACAAACAGAAACCGGCTCCATTGTTTCATCCGTGTTGAATACTAAAACAATATCTTATTGTTGATTTGTTTGCGTAGCAGAACATTATACACATCAAGTGACATTATTTGCGACGTTCTTCGACATGATTTAAGATGCGCTGTTCAAGCGTTTTGAATAGATAGTAAATAAAAAATTGACATGTTTGTTACATGTTTGTCGAGTCTCCCGCACTGGGTATCTGTACGGCGGGCATCTATTATGCACACTTTATTCATGGATACAAATAACACTCATAACCAGAGCAAGGATCTCTTACATGGCATACAGAGTTTCTTCCGCCAGGTCTTCTCGGTTGGTGCCGTGTTCCGACTTGGTAGCAGTATTATAAAAAATATGTATCCGTTGACGAATGTAAACGCACGCCATATTTGATATAGACAATAATGCATTTTTCTATTATTATTCTACAAACACACTTACTCGAACCTGGAATCGCAACTGAAACCCGTGACACTAAAACAGTGACACTTAACCTATACAGTAACTAGGTTTTGATATTGTTTTATGGTAACAGTCCGCGTGGTGACGGATTTAGAATACATAGTGTCACCAACCCATTCCATCTTGAGGGTGTCGTGATAGCCGACAAAAGGAAAAGGCCGATGACTTACTTTGATACGAAACCCTGTACCAATCCGTCCGGCCAGCGTGCCACAGTAGGCTAATTGCCCTCCATGTAATTGGCGAAGCCCCGACTCAGCAGCGGGTCATTTATGGGCTTATTAGTAGTTTATGGTAACTAACGACTAGTGTCAAGGTTATTTCAAATGGTAACAAACACGTTGCAATAGAAAGCCTCACTTGAAAGGCCAATTGCACGTTAGTTAGACATCTATCTCATCGAAAGTGACTCGTACATATAATTAAACAATGCAGCCTGGGCCGCGTCAATGCTAAAGTCAAAAGACATCTCCAGACCGTGCGTGCTTCATCATCGGTTATAAAGGACTACGCTTTCCATGAGGGGAAATTGAGGATCAACGCCCAAGGCATCTCCCGCCAGTGATGTAAACACTACAAGACATATAAACCAAGCTAGATAGAAACACGGACATTATTTAAACTCTGATAATATTGCAATGAGTTGGGTACTCAAATGTCCTTTTAAATAATATTCATATTTAATTTCTTATCTCGCGTGTTATTTCGCGCATATGTGAACATTGATAAGAAGTCGCCATATGACTCTCTGGGGCTTTGCTAGACCAGGTGCGTTCAATCCTTCCTTCATTTACGGAACCGATATATCAACTTGAGTGAAGACAACAGAACCAAGAGACAATTCAATAAAACATTTTTCAAACAAGAATCAGCACCGCGTGTTTTTTTGGTATTAAAACCCCTACTATTATAAATACATATATTGTTACAAAGTTATGCAACGTCGTGGCTATACGAATCTGCCAAGCTGTGCTTTAAAAAATAGTTTCTAAAAATTTAACACAACGGAGGCTTCTTAGAGCTATAGTCCGGGATCCCCGGTACATTGTTTTCACTTGATTACTATCAAGCTAATTTTTCGTGAGTAGCTTCATTTTCATGAGACGCCCAACATTTTCTTGTCTACAACTCATGACTGTGGTAGCTAACAGAGGTAGCAAGGGTGAAATATGTTGATTTTATGATTCAAAAAAATTTATTACTAACCGGGTGCTTTTTGGTATATCTGATGATAATTATCTAAATTATTCGAAAATGTATTTGTCCTACAAAATGTGTGGTTTGATCAAAGAGTCCTCCACCTCCAATATGTATGGATAACGAGGTCATCAAAAATGATTACTAACCAGCTGGTTTTTTTTTATTTACCTAATAAATATGTATATTATTTAACCGTCATATTGTCCTACAAGTTGCGTGGTACGTTATCCCGGTCCTACACTCAAAAGTTGTTCTACAGATCATAGAAAAAAAATTATTACTATCAAGCTGAATCTTTGTGAATAGCTTTGTTTTGATGAGACGCCCAACATTTTCTTGTCGACATCTCTTGATTGTGGTAGCTAACAGAGGTAGCAAAGGTTAAATATGTTGATTTAATGATTCTAAAAAAATTATTACTAACCGCGTGATTTTTGGTATATCTGATGAGAACTATCTAAATTATTCGAAAATGTATTTGTCCTACAAAATGTATGGTTTGATCAAAGAGTCCTCCACTTCCAATATGTATCGATAATGAGGTCATCAAAAATTATTACTAACCAGCTGGTTTTTTTTATTTACTTAGTAAATATTTATATTATTTAACCGTCATATTGTCCTACAAGTTGCGTGGTACGTTATCCCGGTCCTACACTCAGAAATTGGTAATACCACAAGACCCATTTTGTCATCACTAACTGTAGGACACCAATTTTACATGATAGGTTAGTATTCTCTGCCCAAATGATACAATTTCCTACAAAAAAACAGGTATGTATCATGAGTCCGACAGAAATTGTCATTTTTCGTTTTCCTACTTATAACTTATGATACAGTGAAAACATCTTTTTTATTAACTTAAATAACTTTTACTTAAAAAAAAATGTATATTCATCAGATTCATCTGATAAATTTTCAGTATCATCACTGTCATTTTCATCTATTTCATTTTCCTCGTCTTCTGACTGTAATAACGTAAAAAATTAAGTATTTTTAACATAAAATGAATCCACTTCGTTTTATAGTGTACGAAACTTTTTATATAGTACATATACGGATCCCGCTATACAACGACCACCGATATGTTTAATGGATGAAAAATATTTTATTAGAAATTTAGGACTTTTTCAGGCAATCCATTTTTTAAAATTATTTTTAACATACTAAATTTCTAATAAAATAATTTTCATCCATTAAACATAACGGTGAATGTCGTTGTATAGCGGAATCCGTATGTGCGTACTATATAAAAAGTTTTGCACACTATAAAACGAAGTGGATTCATTTTATGTTAAATAATAGTACTTAATTTTTTACGTCATTACAGAGACAGAAGACGAGGAAAATGAAATAGATGAAAATGACAGTGATGATACTGAAAATTTATCAGATGAATCTGATGAATATTATTTTTTTTTATATGTAAATAATTATTTTTTTGTACTACTTAAGAAAAATAATTTATTTAAATAAAAAAAAGACGTTTTCACTGTATCATCACTACATAGTATAAAACAAAGTCGCTGTCGTCTGTCCGTCCCTATGTATGCTTAAAACTTGAAAACTACGCAACGGATTTTGAAGCGGTTTTCTTTAATAGATAGAGTGATTCAAGATGAAGGTTTATATGTATAATACATGCACCCGTGCGAAGCCGGTTCGGGTCGCTAGTAAGTTATAAGTAGGAAAACGAAAAAATTTCAATTTTTGTCGGACTCGCGTTACATACCTGTTTTCTTGTAGGACATTGTATCATTTGGGCAGAGAATACACTAACCTATCATGTAAAATTATTGTCCTACAGTTAGTGATGACAAAATGGGTCTTGTGGTTTTAACAACTTTTGAGCGTAGGACCGGGATAACGTACCACGCAACTTGTAGGACAATATGACGGTTAAATAATATACATATTTATTAAGTAAATAAAAAAAAAACCAGCTGGTTAGTAATCATTTTTTATGACCTTGTTATCCATACATATTGGAGGTGGAGGACTCTTTGATCAAACCACACATTTTGTAGGACAAATACATTTTCGAATAATTTTGATAATTATCATCAGGTATACCAAAAAGCACCCGGTTAGTAATAAATTTTTTTGAATCATAAAATCAACATATTTCACCCATGCTACCTCTGTTAGCTACCACAATCAAGAGTTGTCGACAAGAAAATGTTGGGCGTCTCATGAAAATGAAGCTACTCACGAAAAATTAGCTTGATAGTAATCAAGTGAAAACAATGTACCGGGGATCCCGGACTACTATTTTTTGTTTGGAAAAAAATTAAAGCGATTAGATATAATATCTTTCGACCCGGTTGAGTTACGGGCATAGAATAGAAAAATGCTTTAGTGTATAAACCAATGGTGACGGATTCCAGCCTGAGGGTATCGTAAGAGCCGACAAAAGGAAATGACAAGGCCTAAATCCTAGCCGCAAGAGAAGGAAAACTTGAAACGAAACCCTGTGCCAACCCGTCTGGCTAACGTGGCACAGTAGGCCAATGACTCTCTCTGTGATGGGAGGACGCCCGACTCAGCAGTGGGTCATTTATGAGCTGAATAGTATAAACCAGTTATGGCGTTCACAATCGTCAACGGATATTGCCAGGTCGGGACGCGGCACCAATCGAGAAGACATGGCGGAAGAAACTCTGTGGGCTTGTCTTAGAAACTCGGTGGGCTTTTTTTTTTAACTTCGTGACCATCCTTGATTGGGTTATATGTATTTGTTTTTCACCCCAGCTCGCTGTGTTACAAGATCCTGCAATCTCCTCTGTTACTCTTTAACCACTTAACCTTAACTTAACTATAACCCTTTAACCTGCCTCGTTGGTCTAGTGGTTAGATGTGCCGCCTTTGGATCAACGGGTCCCGGGTTCGATTCCGGGGTCGGGCGAGTGTCTTTGTCTAAACCAGATGCACTGGCTCGGAGTCTGGGTGTCATTTCTATCTATAATATGTATGTATTTACAAAAAAAAATGTAATATAAGTAGTTTATCATCCGTCTCGTTACCATAACACAAGCGTTAAGTTGCTTAGCTTGGGACGAGATGGCGTTGTGTGAAATGTCCAAGGATATTTATTTATTTATTTAACCATATTTCGTTGCACAGGTGGATGCCATCCAGCGACGCCTCTTAGAGAAGGTGGACGGCGTTTTAGCAGTCCACGAATTCCACGTGTGGCAGTTAGCCGGTGATAGGATCATCGCCAGCGCTCACATTAGGTACGGTAACACACTTTTAAATATAAACCTTGGTTCTAGGAACTTATAAATAGAAGGACCAACCTTTTTTTAAATGTTCTCTTTTGTCCAACTTGTTAAATTTAGGCTGTGTTGAAATGTGTTAAGTTAAACCATAAACTACTTTCCGAGATTTAAACCTTATTTATTCAATTGAGTCAGAATCGACGATCAAAGGCCAGTTGATTGTTGATTTTGACAGTTTTGATAACTTACTACAATAATATAGTGCCTTGTTGGTCTAGGGGTTGGATGTGCCGCCTCTGGATGACGGGTCTCTGGTTCGATTCCGGTGTCGGGCAAGTGTCGTGTAAACTAAAGGAACTTGCTCTGAGTCTGGGTGTCGTTTGTGTTCGTGAGTTACATGTTTATAAACAGCCACGCGATACAGGTTATACAGTCCTCGCCAATCTTTATGGCCGCTTTGAATGTTGCCGCATTACGCTGCGCACAACACAAAACCAGGTATCAGCGGGCCGTACGTGGGGCGGGGAAGCAGGGCACGCCCGCGCCCGGCATTTTTCACCAGCAAGCGTCCTCGCGACCCGCGTTTTAGTGTGGATGAGCTACGTTCGTATTGGTTAAGAAATGTACGATGCGCAAGTTCGTACCCACGGCTACATTCAGAGCCGCCATAAATATTGGCGAGGACTGTACCTAGTGCAGGGTTACCGATTTTATTAAAAAAAAAAGCTGACCTCTTTAATACGTATTCTTCTCTCTTTGACACAAGCACTTGGCAAGAACTTTGGAATTTAGCAGTATAATACTAGCAATTGCGTCTTGTCGGCTCATCGGCTGTTGCCCAGCGGCAAGGTCAACACTTGGGGCCCAGCACGTTTTGTGGCGTTACTCCCGTCTTTTGTTTTGATATGCACTGCTATATAAAAAGTGTACACTATACAGCTTGTAGTTCAGTGTATCGCTTCGGGATCACAAAAAGGTGTTTCTCAGAGATTTCAAAAAGATTTACAAAAAGAACATTAATTTCACGTAATCATATTCTGAGAATTACTGCAACATTGATAGACACTGTAGTGTGTGTGTATAATGAAATACATTCCAAGATGCTTATCTCGGCATTCAAACAAAACGCATGCAAGTATAGGCTTCAATACAGTGCTTTTGTGTTATTTGGGAGATTTTGAGTGATTCACAATTCTTGAGGACGAGGGCACATGACTAATTTTGAGAAGTTCCCTTTGACAACTTGAAATAAGATAAAATTTATAATGTATTAGTTACTTCCTGAATACGAATCGAGTAAAACAATCTAGGGCTATAATTAAAACGTTTTATTTGTTTAGTCATTTGATTTCTTATATTCTCTGGAATATAATATCATCATCATCTTCGTCATACTTTCAATCCAAAAATGACCCATTGCTAAGTTGGTGCTCCTCAAAGTTCGAGGAGTGAAATGAGCCTACAGCGCCACGATGGCAAGACAGGTTGGTAGAGGCTTTATATCAAGTCGGGCCCAATAAAATATCTGGGCCTGCATCTGGATGGGAGGTGAAGCTTCGGGGCCCACTTTAACTTTTACTACATGGCCCCAAGGCTCATCGGTTGGGCCGTCAATGCCCCGGGCGGCGCTGTGGCTCAATCCGGGCCTGCCTACTCTAAATCCGTGCCCACACGGTGAATTTTATTTTAGTATAATCTAATAAACTGTCGCATAAACAGAGTAATAATAAATACAACTCTCGATATCCGGTTGGGTGAAGCGTCTGATGCAAAAGGCAGTTTTACTTGAGACGGCGCGCATTGTTAGGCGGTTCCTCTCTCTGCAACACTAACCACTTGATTTTTATATAATATTTAAAAAAATGTTTTTCTATTTTTTATAAATATTATGTAAAAAATATGAATAAAGAATATACAGAAATAAAAATACAACACGACATAGGCCGTCGTGTTAAATGAGTGCCAAATTACTCAGAAACGTTAATGCATTTATAATACTTTATCTCAGCCTCAAAATGACCCACTGCTGAATCGGGCCTCCTCCAACTACATGGAGGATAATTAGCCTACTGTGCCACGCTGGCCTGACTGGTTGGCAAAGGGTTTCTTATTAAGATTTCCTTATCTTGCGGCTAGGATTTTGGCCTCGTCGCCACCCTTAGGATGGAATGATGTGGTGACACTGTATTCTAAATCCGTCACCACACGGATTACGTATGCATAAAACAATACTCGCTTCGTGTTAGTATGGAAAATTTGATCACATGTCAAAAATAAATGCCATTATTTACCAAACAATAACGAACTAATCTTATCGGTTTGGAATCACTTTGTAGCGGCTGTCGCGAAAGCGGCCGAGTGTCGTACACAATTAAATACGTGTCAAGGGAGGATTAGACGCATAGACGGCCGGAATATAATATCCGTCGCATTTCGAAAGGACCGCGTCCGAGCTTTTATTACCAGCTTTGCGCCTATCGGTTGTTATACCGCGAACAGATGATAACGCATGCAAAGTGTCGGTTGTAAGTTAATATTTATAACCGATTAGCTATCACCCGTGTGTGGTGGCGGATTTAGAATACGTAGTGGCAACATCCCATTCAGGGCCGGATTTAGAGGGGGGGCAACCGGGGCGAAAGCCCCGGGGCCTCCACAAGCAGGGGGCCTCAACAATAGAGACTTCGGAAAAAAAAATCTTTCAAATTTCAACTAGTAAACCTAGTAAACATCTTTTCCTTTGATATTTTTTTTTCGCTTTTACCTTTACCTACAGCCTAAAGTATTATGTATTCATTTTATTTGGAAAATAATTTGGGGCAAGGGGGCCTCCACTCCTTTGTTGCCCCGAGGCCTCTGGACCCCTAAATCCGGCCCTGATCCCATTCTATCTTTAGACTGTCGTAAGACTCGACAATATGAAATGGAAATGCCGAAAACCTAGCAAGATAACTTGGAAGGGAAACTTGATACGAAACCATGTGCCGACCCGTCTGGCCAGCGTGGCACAGCAAGCTAATTACCCACCATGTGACTGGAGGAGGCCCTACTCAGCAGTGGATCATCTATACTATAGATTCTATAGGCTGACTTGTAGTAGTAGTTTAGCTATCACCGGCTGTAAGGCGTACGTGGATTTCAGAACCGCGTTTAAGAGCAGCTTCTGATTTCGATCGCGTAATTAATTGAAAAACTATGTTGATAGCAAAATAACAGCTCCATAATTATATTCATATAATTCTAGCGTTACTTTCGGAATAATAATATTAGTATGGATACAAAAACAATACGTTACCCTGTTGTCGTACTAGGTGCCTGGTGCCACCGGCGCCGGGGTAATTGTACTCAATCCTATTGAAGTACGCTGGTATTCGCTCTATTATAAGTGTACACAGAGGCTATAAAAGAAATTAAAAATATATCATTTCAAATAAAGAACGTACAGATGCTTTGAGAATCTTCGTCCTTTTTAAGTCTGTTAAAAATTGAAAACAAGTTTTTATAAAAATCGAACAATTTTTTTTAAACAATCTTAGAGTTTTAAATATGAGGATATAATATTATTTCCATCTATATATGTACTGACTCATCCTTATGAGTCGAGTTTAGAAATATTTTAAGTTTCATAAGAATATTTTTTTCGTCGAGTGGAGGTCAGGAGTCAGCTAAGAATTTATTTTTGGATAAAGATTTTATAAAATTTCATTTAGTATGTCTCTCGCTTGGCATATATTTTATGCCACGTGAAGCGGGGGCGGGGTCCTTTAGGCGCAAAGGGCTGATCACCCAGCCAGTCGAGGTGGTATGACAGGCAGAGATCGGGAATTTCTTAACCGTGCTAATTGCTGTATAAACTTAGTGTAGGACTTTTTGGTAATTCTAGCATTTGTAGGCGATATTCCTTGATGTTGATAGTTCAGATTTATCGGGTAAATTGTGTAATAATGAAAACCTTAAGTCAATAAACTACAACAGTTGATTCCAAATTCTTGAATACCTAAATGCACTATATTCTTATCCAAACGTTTATTAGCGAGTAATAGCCTCTCACTAGCTAAAATGAAGTAAAAATAGTAACTAGCACAATACTTTGTTATTCGCGTCGATGTGTTTGAAATAAAAAAAACTAGGCTAAGGCTGTGTGCCTACGCCGTTTGAAATATTACTGTGCTAAGGCTAGCTTAATTGGTGGAATATATTATTTTAATACTCGCATTCGCATGTGGTTTCGTTTGAAATGAGTCATGGCAGGAATAATAAATTGATCTTTCAATTTTCATATCATTATCATCGAAACAGTTCTTACTGTCGCAAAATAGTAGTCTTTAAGGTGGATGCTCCAGGGTAGCCCGCGAAATTCAAATATTCTTACGTTTTTTGTAATTTGCAGGGCAGTGCTAGGTTGTATGATGATGAACATTTGATTAGCGGCTGTAAGACGTATGTAGTTACAGATTTATAATCATCGAACTCATCAATACAACCCTCCAAGCTCATAAAGGTGCAAGAATGACTTTTACGTTGATAAAGTTTTTCTTGCACCTTTAAGAGCTTGGAGGGTTGTATTTATGATTTTGATGATTATAATTCTGTAACTACATACGTCTTACAGCCGCGAATAACATTTTAATCAACATACTACCTAGTACTGACCTGCAAATTGAAAAAAACGTAAGAAAATTTGAATTTCGCGGGCTACCCTGGAGCATCCACCTTAAAGGAACGATTACTGTATAGCTTCCGAGTTTCATCTATTAGGTCGACCGGTAATCGTTTGGTTAAACCAGTAGTCAGTGTCTTTGTATACTACCACTACTCAGTCCAATAAAACCCACACATTGTCACTTTATAATATGTAGTAGTATAGATGCACAGGGTCGTAAGGCCGACAAAAGGAAATGACAAGGCCGGAAACCTAGACGCAAGAGAAGGAAATTTTGAAACGAAACTGTGCCATTACTTCTGGCAAGCGTGGCATTGTAGGCTAATTACCCTCCATGTAATGGGAGGAGGTCCGATTCAGCAGTGGATATTATAAAACAAAGACGCTGTCGTCTGTCCGTCCCTATGTATGCTTAAATCTTTAAAACTACGCAACGGATTTTGATACGGTTTGTTTAATAGATAGAGTGATTCAAGAGGAAGGTTTATATGTCATAATTGCACCCGTGCGAAGCCGGGGCGGGTCGCTAGTTACATAGTATAAAAAAAAGTTCCTGTCGTCTGTCCGTCCCTATGTATGCTTAAGTCTTTAAAACTACGCAACGGATTTTGATACGGTTTTTTTTAATAGATAGAGTGATTCAAGAGGAAGGTTTATATGTATAACCCACCCCCGCTTTGCACGGGCGAAGCCGGGGCGGGCCACTAGTTAATAATATAATAATATCTGAGAGATAGTCGGAAATTAATATTGTAGGCACTCAACCAATCTAGGCGAAATAAGTCCAAATCAAACATACGCAATCTCGTCAGAAGTGTTCAAAGTTAACATCTTATCAGAAGTGGTCAGAAACGACAATCGTTTAATTAGTTGTAGGCGGTTATCGAAAGATAGTCAGTGTGTCTATTATGATTTGATTACGATAGAGGAAAGATTAATTATATCTTACAATGTTGCAACATTTTTTACAAAACATACAATTTGACTTTGAAATTAAACACTTTTTAACAGATTTATCGCGTGTATATTACATTATTGAATTCACGACGTTTCGAATGCTTTGCAGCAGCTCTAAAAATCTCAGACGAATAATATGTTAAATTTCAAAATAAATATCCCTGGATATTTCACACAACGCCATCTCGTCCCAAGCTAAGCAACTTAATGCTTGTGTTATGGTAACAAGATGGATGATAATCTAATTATATACATTTTTTTTTGTAAATACATACATATTGTAGATATAAAACACCCAGACCCGGAACATATACTTGTAGGTCGTACAAATATTTCTTCCGTGCGGGGATCGAACCCGTGACATGCTGCGCAGCAGTCGATCGCTCAACCACTGCGCCATACACAATGCCACCCATACCTTCCGAAGTACAGAGCACAGTAGGCTAATTTCCCTCCATGAGGCCCGACAGCAGTGGGTTATCTAAGGGTGTAAATGATGATAACGATGATGATCAAAATTAATAAGAAATATTTAGGCTAAAATAAACACACCGACAGATGGATGTTTTTTTGTAGTGTAGTAGCTCCGCTACACCTACATAGTCTCACCACCCCATTCCATCCTGAGGGTGTCGTGAGGGATGCATGAGAAGAAAAATATGATACGAAACCTTGTGCCAACCTATCTGCCCAGCGTGTCTCAGTAGGCTATTTACCCTCCATGTCGCTGGAGGAGGCCCGACTCAGCAGTGGGTCATTTATGGGCAGTAGTAGTAGGTACATGCGACGAAGTTCATGCATGATTGTTACTATGTGTACCGGTCTTATCGATGTATAGTCCCTAACTATTCTCCCTTTGTCGTAACTACCAACCTACTAATGATAGTAGCCCGATAACACACGATAAAGTCTATTGGACTGTACCAAACTGAATTAAGCGAACTTAGCGTTAGATATTTCAATCGTAAAGGCATAGCGTCATCATCGTGAAAGTGGTATCAAACTCAAATTCAAAAGGAACTTTATTTACGTAGGTTTCATCACAAAACTCTTATAAATCGGAATGTTAACACCATTATCATCTTACGGCCCATGTCCCACACTAGGTGGTAGTCTCCACACACACCTATCAGTCGTCTTACCTACATTCACACCTTTCACACACAACTCTTCACTCCTACATGGTCCTATATACATATATATACTATAACATGGTCTTATGCGCCACGCAATATTTCGTAATTAGTATATCGCTCGATTTGTGTGGTGACGGATTCAGAATATACTATGTTACCAACCCATATCGTCTTTAGGGTGTCGTAAGAGGTGACTAAAAGAACGCAAGAGGCAGATCACCTAGCCCCAAGAGAAGGAAAACTTGATACAAACCCTGTACCAACCCGTCTTGCCAGCGTGGCACAGCGTAATTTCCCTACATGAATTTGGAGGAGGCTCGACCCAGTAGTGGGTCATTTAGGGGCTGTTACGACGGTGTTTTTGGGGGTTTAGTTTGGTTTGGCTCGTATATCGTATATTTTGGAGAAACCTTTTTCACAAACGAATTGGCACCGGTCCAGGCTTTATACGGGAATGTCATTGAACCAGTGTGTTGATGCCGTTACCCCTCTCATATATATTTATCTCGTGTATGTACAGCATTCTCATATCCCCACAGTAACAAAAAAACGTAAACTTTATCTGATCTAATCACGGCGTTAAATCAGTAAATCACAATACGTGTGCATTCGCGAAGTTATATTTAAAGGTGATCGCAAATTGGTCCATGCCGAACGAATCGAAGTCAAGAAGGCCTCGTGCACTTATCCCCACCGAAGACACCGCGCCGAAGACTTATTCTTTACCCTACTTCAAACGTCGTTTAATAAATGATTTAGCAAAGTCGTCGATATCAATTTAAGTGAGTAATTTATTTGGTAATTTTTCGCGTTTAAGATGTTTTTGAAGTCGGTTTCCTTTTTTAAACTGACAAACTCGTACCTCGTTGCTGGGTCGTACCTCGTCAAAGTTATCTGACAGTACATATATGTTGTTATTGTACTGCAGTTTCTTGTTAGTTTTGTAATTTGAAATACTACATGGTATATAATATAAAATATCGAATTTGTGGTTAATGAAACAGGAAGTGTTAATAAAAAATCGTGTTGTATTTTCTAATTAGTAGAATTAATAAACTTATAAAATATTAACTATGAGAGGTTTTATAGAATCTTAATTTTGTATGTACGATTTGTTCGGCGCTTGCAAATGTGCGATCACTCTAAATTGAATTATAGCTAAATGCTCATTCGTGGACTTCGACGGAGTCAAAAGCTTTCTCATAGTCCACAAAAGCTAGACACAGGGGCCGATTATACTCTTCGGACTTCTGTATAATTTGCCTCACTGTGTGGATGTGGTCTATGGTGCTATAACCCCTACGAAACCCGGCCTGTTCCGGAGGCTGAAATTCATCGAGTCTTATGGCGAGACGGTTCGCAATGACTCTTGAAAACAACTTATAGACGTGGCTCAGGAGTGAGATGGGCCTGTAATTTTTAAGAAGTGTGGTATCACCTTTCTTAAAAAACAGTACCACCAAACTCCTGCTCCACGCCTTAGGAGTTCTCCCGCAGTGAATGACGGAGTTAAAGAGTCTTTGCAGTTCCTGTATGACAGGAATCCCTCCTGTCTTCAGAAGTTCTGAAGTAACTCCGTCTTCACCGGGGGCCTTTCCATTTCTAAGTTGTTTAAGAGCCAGCACGATTTCGTCTTGGCTGATATCGGGCAGTTCGTCGGTATAGTGGCGGACCAGGGTGGCTCTTTGATCCTGGATAGAACTTTGGGGACGAGTGGCATGTGCAGCATAAAGCCGGCCATAGAAGTCTTCGATCTCGGCAAGAATCTCCGGCTTAGACAAAACGGTTCTGCCATCGCGTGTTGTGAGCTTCGTCAGGTGGCTCCTCCCAAGCTGCTTAATGAACACCTTGGACCCTCGGTTTCGCTCAATTGCCTCTAATATGAGGCGGGTATTGGAGCTCCGAAGGTCACGCCGTGTCATTTTAGCAATTTGTCGAAGCCTGGGCTGTTCTTGAATCCCTTCAGCGATGCCAAGTGGACTATCGTTACATCCAAGTGTTGAGATGTCTGTACGATGAGGCCTCTATGTGTGTCCAAGTACAGGACCAGCGTACTAAACCCATCCAACTTTGCCGCGGAGTGAGACAGGGGGATGTAATATCCCCGAAACTGTTCGCAAGCGCTTTGGAGGATGTGTTTAAGACGCTGGACTGGAAAGATAAGGGCATTAACATAAATGGCCAGTACATCTCACACTTGAGATTTGCAGATGACATAGTCCTAATGGCGGAGTCGCTGGAGGAGCTACAACAGATGCTGACCAGCTTAGCATCAGCCTCGCGACGGGTGGGTCTCGGCATGAATTTGGATAAAACCAAAATCATGATGAATGACCACATTCATCCGAGACCTATCGTCGTAAATGGTCATCATGTTGAAGCTGTTCCAGAATATATATACCTCGGGCAAATTTTGCAATTAGGTAGGAACAGCTTCGATAGGGAGGCCAAGAGGAGAATCCAGCTGGGCTGGGCAGCATTTGGAAAACTTCGTCGAGTCTTCTCGTCGCCCATCCCGCAGAGCTTGAAAACGAAAGTTTTCGATCAGTGCGTCCTACCCGTCATGACCTACGGCGCCGAGACGTGGACACTCACGGTGAGACTAGTCCACCAGTTTAAAGTCGCTCAGCGTGCTATGGAGAGAGCTATGTTGGGAGTTTCTCTGAAAGATAGGCTCCGTAACGAGATTATCCGACAGAGAACCAAAGTCACCGACATAGCTCAGCGAATTAGCAGACTGAAGTGGCAGTGGGCTGGTCATATCTGTAGAAGAACCGACAACCGCTGGGGTAGACGAGTTCTTGAGTGGAGACCGCGAATAGGCAAGCGTAGTGTAGGACGACCCTCTGCTAGATGGAGCGACGATCTGCGAAAGGCTGCGGGCAGCGGCTGGATGCGTCAAGCCGAGGACAGGGCGCTATGGCGCTCTTTAGGGGAGGCCTATGTCCAGCAGTGGACTAATGTGGGCTGATGATGATGATGATGATAAATGCTCATATCTCTTTAAAAATATCTCGGATACGGCAATGCCCGCTCGTCCTCGTGTTGCTATTTCTAAGTATTCGTTTTCGTAAAGCATGTGAATGTGGCGTGGGTATATCAGAAAAGTTTAACTCATTCAAAAATAAATTCTAACATCTATTAATAAAGAACATTCCGAATCCCACGAAAACAGAATCTACAGAATTCTATTGCCGTAAAACAAAATTATATTATGAGTTTACTTTTAAGTTGCGTCGTTTTAAACACCGTTAGTTTTGAAACACTCTCACTGATGTGTTCCGATTGTGACGATGTAACGAAATTATAACCTAATCACTTAGTGTATTAGCCCAGCGGCGCAGCTACCCATTTGCTTATGAATTAATTTTGAATAGGAAACTAAGTATTGCTATTTGTTTGGTTTAATATTTTGCTAACTAATAAACTAATTAACTGCAAATTAACGGGCGATTCGTTCAATTTCATTCCCAGCATTTATCTACGTTGTTTAATTAAAATGTGAGAGCGAACGGGTGTTGATAAAACATCGATGATACGCGTTGTTTGATCCACCCATCGTTATACAGCTTCAATATTTTATGTAAACGAGCTACTGCATAAAAATTATTCAACTATAGTTCGTTCGTGTTATGAATGCAGTGAGTCATCAGCGCAACTGCAAGGTAATTAACACAAAGGACAAGATACCACCGTTCGAAAGTATGCCTTCGACTGGTCACTGTGAACTTGACTTTAAAATTAAGAACGATTTGATTGGTTAGGGGGCGTGGCTAAGTCGGCGGGCAGCGATGTCTCGCTACATTCTTAATGCGATCGAAGTATAGTATCAAAATATTTATCCTTTAACCATAATCAAGAGAGGTCGGGAATAGCTGATAATCATCTACTCAATGCATACAACACTAAAACTGCACGACTGGGAAACACATACAAATACAAATATATAATTCACGAACACAAATGACACCCAGACTCGGAGCAAGCGCCTCTGGTTTAAAAAGACACTTGCCCGACCCTGGAATCGAACCAGGGACCCGTTGATCCAAAGGCGGCACAACCAACCCCTAGAGCAACAACGAAATATGACGGCTTAAATAAGGATTTGTGCCTGGATGGTGCATGGTTGTTGAAATGCCTAAAACTGTAACAAGTGGTATCTTAAAACAATGTTTTATCAATTTTCAGGTGTAGAAACTTGTCCGAGTATATGAAGATAGCTGAGAAGGTCAAAGAATTTTTCCACAACGAGGGCATACACTCGACCACCATTCAGCCGGAGTTTGTCGAACTTCAAATGGGTGCGAATGAGGTCAGTGTAACTACCATGCCTTCTCTTCGTTACTCAAGTCTAACTTCGTTCGGCTAACTAACTGAAAACCGCGACCAAATAATACCATTATCGGCAGTGCCGGTAGTGCTAACACTACCAGCGCCCTGGACCAGATTTCTACGGCGCGCCTTAGCTACAATTCAAATTCATACGAAGAAAGGCAATGTGTATAATAAAAAACAATTTAATTTAAAAAAATATATGTGTCATGCCCTTCTGTCGGCTATTACGTTAGACTTTCGAGCGTAGAGAAACAAATTATCTATGTCTTTCTTGCGTTTTATTTGAACACACGATCTACAATATCTCAATCGTTGATTTCCATTACGCAAGCCGAGGCTCAATGAAATTCAAGTCACTGATAAACAAAAACTATTTGAGAACCGTTGGTTACGGACTTACCAGATGGGTCACGGAGGTTTCTGGGTTGGTACGACCAATATTGGACAGAGGGCGCCACTATCGACAATTATCAAACTCCACGCGGGTGAAGCCGCGGGGCGCAGCTAGTATTAAATAAGACTTTACAGAGTAGCTTTTCCTTGTAGGGACGAATTTAGAATACGCAATACCACCCACCGATACATGTCCATATTAAGCCAGACGGTTACCTCACGACCAAGGATTCTCTAAAATATCTTCGAATTAATGTGTTCTCTTCGCGATGTGGCAGATCATAAGTTCGTCTGCGGAGGCGCCCTGCGCTCTGCATTGCCCACCGAACGACCTGTGCCACAACGCTACGTGCTGCGGGCCCAACCAACAGGTAATCTAAACATTTTTTTTAATTCAACGTCATTATATGTTTGCCTGTTAGGATATGCTATACATTTTTCAGGGGTAAATATTTCACCATGCTGGAGGTGCTGTCAGTCGGCTTATATTTACCCTTAACACCCACGAAAGAAATGGGTATATTTAAATAGACTTCGACGAAGTAACACAATGTGGGTATTTCTCTGAAGTCCCGAAATAATGACTATGTCGTTTGTTACCATTGTTTTTGACGTCCAATAAAAAGCATAATTAAAACCCGGGGAATTCAACGCTGTGTTTATAAATAAATAAATATCCTTGGACATTTCACACAACGCCATCTCGGTCCAAGCTAAGCAACTTAATGCTTGTGTTATGGTAACGAGATGGATGATAAACTACTTATATAATTTTTTTTTTTTGTAAATAATACATATTATAGATAGAAATGACACCCAGACTCCGAGCGAGTGCCTCTGGTTTAGACAATAACACTTGCCCGACCCGGGAATCGAACCCGGGACCCGTTGATCCAAAGGCGGCACATCTAACCACTAGACCAACGAGGCAGTCTATATACTCTAGGTGAGGGGATATTGGTCAATCTTTGTTACGTGATTACATATAAAACCTCCATACAGATGACAAAAGAAGCAATAACTTTTGTGTAAACAGTCTGTTTGTAAATAGCAACCGGGAAACAGGTCGCAGGAGCAGGTGTCGAGTTTTATAAAAAACAAAAATAACACCACCCAGTGATGTGACCGAAGAATTACCATAGACCTACGAGTTTTTATAGTTTTTTTTTATTAGACTGTTTTTTTTTATTTTGCTTACATGTCCATCGTTGTATTTCTCATGCTAAGTGAACAATGTTCTTTATGGGAAATAAATGTCTTAAACCTTATTAATCCAGGGGTTTGACGCGTCGCCTTTGCATCACAAATCCCCGGGTCCATTCTGGGTCGGGCAATTGTCTTTGTGTAAACGGGAGGCACTTGCTCTGAGTCTGGGTATCATATCTGTTCAAGAATAACGCGCGATACGGGTTATAACAAGAATGGAGGTTTCGTTATTATTTAAAACAAAAGAAAAACATAACATAGTGAAATGTCAATTATGATCTTGCTCAATATGTTATCAAAATCTTTCATAATCAAATCCTTAACCTCCATCTCAACAGTTCTATCATAATCATTAAGGGCCCGGCGGCCAATAGGCCGCGTATGTGACGCGATGTTTTGTCGTTGGCCGCGTAATGCGCGCAGCTATATACATCGTAGAAGAATTAGTTGGCCGCAGCGACCTGGCCGCGCGGCCTGGCCGCATAATGCGCGGAGGCCCTAAAGATTGTTATTTATTGTTACCAGTATAATTGAGTGTTCCAAGTCTTTAATCATTATCTCAATTTGCTGCCATTGCTATGTCTATTAAACTAATACAAAGTATTCCAACAAACCGTACCTATTATATTGTACTGTATATGTTATTCAATGTTTGTTGGTGGTTTTCCAAAACTCAATACACATTTGAGTCATTTCGAGACAGAGACACTCTAAAACTTTCCACGCCATACTAACATGTTCTTTTGCAAACATGTCTCGTCCTTGCAAAAGAACTCTGCCGAATATCACGTATCTTCTTATCTGTATTAAACAAAATACGGATATGTTCCGAGACGTCGAATGTGTGCATGGCCATTCGTATATTTATCTTTTATAAACAATATAATGCCCATACACATTGCATGTCGTGATTAAAAACAATGTGTATTAAACAACTTATACACAAAGCAAGAGACCGACGACCTGGTTAAGGTCGCCGGAAAGCAGTGGACGCGGGCGGCCCAGGACCGGCCTTTGTGGAAATCCTTTGGGGAGGCCTATGTCCAGCAGTGGACATCTTTTGGCTGAAATTATGATGATGACACAAAGTAATGTTTTATATCGAAGTTAATCACTTTAAATGAATGTTTCGCGTAAACTTTACATTATGGTAATCCCCACCGTTTCTAATTATTTGTTTTATAATGGTTAGAATTACAATAATGTAAATCATACGTGATACAAACCCTGTGCCATCCCGTTTTGCCAGCGTGGCACAGTAGGCTAATTACCCTCCAAGAATTTGGAGGAGGCTCGACTCAGTAGTGGGTCATTTATGGGTTGAAATGGCGAAACCATACTTGATAAATGCTACTGCACAACCGGATTGGCACAGGGTTATCTATCCAGTTTTCCTTCTCTTTGGGCTATGTTTTCAGGCGTGCCATTTCCTTTAGTCGCCTCTCACGACACCCTCAGGATGGTAATGGGGTGGTGACTCTATGTATTCACCACACGGACGGTGAAAATACAAACCTTATTAAACTGTCCAGTTTTAGTCAGCTTATTTCTAAATATTTTTGTTTGTTTGTTGATTTTGTTAATATTTTTTTAGTTTTATTGATATACCTATTGTCCAATTAGGGTCATTTTTAACGGCGAAATATAATAACTGGGGTACTAATATACGAATGAAGTTGCTGCCCTTAATGTTAGTTCGGATTTACACAAATATTTTAAATGTTAGGGTGTTGGCTTTCTGTTTCTGAGATGGATTAAAATGTTGGTCGACCCAAGGATACAACCCTTAGGCCCATTAGGCCAATGTTTTGTTGAAAGGCCAAGTGTCCGAGACTGTCTGACTATTTATTAAAAAAATTCTAAGAAACTACCTTTAGTTATTTTACCTTCTCTTTTTACATTTTTAAATGTTTTTATTGTATATTTTAAAACATAGGATTGTTCTGTATTTCAATTGCAGTTTATCAGTTTAGAAACGATAAGGGTTCGGTAAATCTTTTTCAAGGAGATGCTATCGTTGAAGGTGGACCACGACCGTAGCTTCGATTATACCAAGGGCAGGGTTCTGAAGATTTTCCCAGAAAACTTTTAGAAACTTAAACATAAAGTGTGGCAAAGCGTTTGTAATATTTATTTAAAACGTTTTCATGTACTTTTTTTAAATACTGGCTGTTTGACTCTGCGGCGATTGAAAGTTATAATGTATTTCTCGATAACGACGTGGACCATATGCTGATAATATGAACTATGTTCTACCTCCTAATTCTGTATTTTATGGAGGTTATGATGGATTGGGTTGTCCAGAAATTTGGATCTTTTGAGTAGTCATAAAAATAGTGTGTGTTAAAACAAGAAAAAGCATTACATTCGAAACAGTCGCAAATGTTAAGGAATGTATGCCTTCTTAAATAAAAAAGAAGCTACGTTGAATACTATATTTGTCTATTATCTCTGACTTTCTGTGGATATGAACTTTGATTGTTCAATGCAAAATATTGTAGGTACGATTCCTTTAATTGATGCATTGCATATTAAACCTTCGCCTCAGAGTCATACAGCATAAAGTATATAAACAATCTACGGCGTTTTGTTACGCTATTGCGCACATATTAAAAGCATAGTTTGTTAAAATTGTATACGTATTGTGATGTCCAATCGTGCTGTTATTTATATTAGGTACTATGAGAACTATATGTTTGATGCCAATGTTTGTGAAAAGGCTGTGTTTTTATGTAAAGGGAAATATTTTAGAAAAATAGTAAAATGTTTATTTTGTTATGGGTGACTTTGATTTTCCTTTGTTTTTTCGTAGTTACTGAATCACAATCAGGCAGATCACTATTGTCACTGTAATGCATAGCTGTTAGCACACCCATGACGTAGCCGGTGGTGAGGAGCGGAGTGGGAAAGCTCGGCTCAAGTGTTAAGGGGGACACGTTATGAAATATGAATTGTAACAGGAACCTGTTTTTGTGATGAACCAGTACAACATCGCGGTATAAGTTAGTCGAGGCGTCGTGAAGCTTGACAGCACGTTTGAAATATTATATATCATGTCGTCTTACATTGTACACCCTACACACGAAGTTATTACGTCACCACGTCACGATAGAAGCGTGTGCCTTACCTCATGCGTACAAAGAAAAAAAGTTGAAGCATTTGAAATTGTTGACGTTTAATCTAATGATTTCTTGTCATGTACGGGACAAATGTACTAGCTACGTACTCAACGATAGGCCGCTCCCTCACTGCTGGGACATTGCCAGAATAACACATTAAATTAAAAAAAAACAACAAATGCGTGTAAGTGTTTGATACCCAAAACTTCATCAAAAAACAGATAGATGATATATAGATAGATAACACTTTATTGTACATTTAACAATTACATATTACTACATACCGATGTATGAACGTAATACTGGTCACGATAAACTCAAAATATACTCATCAGCTTATAAAAGGCCGAGTCTGGCCTCCTTCAATTTCATGGATGGAACTCAAAATTTACTCATCAGCTTATAAAAGGCCGAGACTGGCCTCCTTCAATTTCATGGATGGAAATTAGCCTACTGTGCCACGCTGGCCAGACGGGTTGCGTATCAAGTCTTCGTTCTCATGCTGCTATGTACTGTATGGAATGAGATTGAGACACAATTTATCTCTATATATAAAAATGAATAGCTGTTCGTTAGTCTCGCTAAAACTCGACCACGGCTGGAGCGATTTGGCTAATTTTGGTCTTGAAATATTCGTGTGAGTCCAGGGAAGGTTTAAGAGTCTAGAGAAAACATTGATATTGTAAGTAAAATAATAAAAACAACAATTTTATTTTCCCATACAAACTGTTACCTGTCAAACATTTGACTTTCGTCCCGACGGTTCGCTATTTTTGGCATAATTACTTTTTTAATTACATTAAATAAGGGATTGGAATCGATAAGAAAAGGCGGTATATTAATTTATTATTAATTATTCCAATTCGAATTCAATATTCATAGTTCAGACAGGACAACGTCTGTCGGGTCAGCTAGTTCTAAATAAGTATTCTATATTTAAAAAAAATACTGCACGTTTGCATATCCTTGCAGTATCTTTTGAATTTATCGCGAACTTACAGACAGACCGGGCTGGAGGATTTGGTTTATTATATGTGAGGCAGTATGTGGTCATTCGCAATTTATCAACAGTCTACAATCCACACAGCCATAGAAGATAATATTAATGGAACATGAATATAGACTTATAATGCAGATATCCCTTTGTAATTTAATAATTAGTCTCAAAATGGGTAAGTATAGACATTTTATAGACAGTGACTCCTCTAGCATTCATATTGTCTCAAATAGAAAGGAACATTTCAAGCAGATTTTATGATAAAACTTTTATAAATCTTTATATTTAAAATCACCATCATCTTTCGGCCCTTGTCCCACGCTAGGTCGTAGTCTATACATTCTTATCGGCATATCTAAATTCTTATCTTTCATACGCATGTCCTCATGCACACAATCCACTCACGTCTTTACCCACAACCCTTACGTCTGAAAAGAAGAGGGACAGTTTTTTTTTTAAATGATTTTGCCATCGATAATGTATTTATAGTACCGCCGCGTAATTACTTAGCTTACAAACATATGCTGGAAATTCAACAATTCCCTAAACAATGGCAAAACGAGTATCTCACTAGAAATTTACCCCGAGTACTAACAGACCATGTTTCGAAGAAAAGTTATTTTATAGGCGTGCGAAAAAAACCTTACAGCTTAATTAATGGCTTCACTGAGCAACCCCTACTCGCCTTCTAAGCCTATTACGTCTATAGTCTTGTACTTAAATATGTCCTTCATACAAGTGCATTGTACATACACGGCGACTTATAACTAAAACATCAAACACGGGTGTTGTTTTGAGTGGCTTGTGCATTGTAAATCATCGCTATACGTACTTTACAATTCAAATATGAATCAGCCGTTGACAATCTATTGTTTGATCGATGCTACCGTAATTTCCTGAAGGGTGTGTCGTTAACATTTCATTATTGTAAAAAAATAAAATAAAAAAGCCTTTTATTTCACACCTTTGCAATATGTATAACAGTTAATAGTAGATAATAATTATTTTTCCAAATTCATGCAATAGTAAAATTTAATAATGGTATAGGTATGTAATTGTTTTCATTGATCATCTTTCATTTTTTTATCATTGAGCTCTAGGTAATATACATTTCGTAATTTTAATTGGGGAAGCTATATAAATAATAGGTATACAAAATTCAATTTATCTTGAATTAGGAATCTAAGATTTAAAATATAACATTATTTTAGATTTGATTGATTAAATATTCAGTATTTGAAAATAATTAATTAGTGTTATTTAATTTAATATTTGACTATATTTAAAAACTAAAATCACTTGATAAAGTAAGAATACGATTTATAGAATAAACAATTTAAATATTTTCTAAGCGTGAACCCCTCTCAATTGAGGGTAAAGGCCTCCTCCAGAGATGCCCAGTGGTCTCTATCCGCAGCTTTTGCCATCCATCTTTTTCCAGCAGTTCGTGTAATGTCATCTTCCCATCTAGTTCTAGGTCTACCTCTCTTCCTTTTTCCTGAGGGTCCTTGCCAGGACGTTACCCGACTTGTCCACCTGTCGTCGCTCATTCTCCCCACGTGTCCCGCCCATCGCCATTTTAATCTCTTAGCGTAACTTAGAGCGTCTATTACTCCTGTTACTTCTCTTATCTTGGAGTGGCGTATTTTATGTATTTTTCTGATTTTCATCATGCTTCTCTCCATACTCCTCTGGCAAGTAGTTATTTTGTTTTTGGCTCGTCGTGTGAAATTCCAAGTTTGGCTGGCGTACGTGAGTGATGTTAAGTGATCATTATTGTACCGACACCAAAGTCTACATTTCCATGCAGAGACTAAAATTCTCATTTTTTTATTTAATCCCAATAACAAATTCAGACACAAAAGATGCCGTATTGTGTAATGATGTTTTGAAGTCTAATACTAGTACTCGGCCCATATGTGACTCAGTGCTGAGTCGAGCCTCCTCCAGTTACATGGAGGGTAAATAGCCTACTGTGCCACGCTGACCAGACCTGTGCCACGCTGGCCAGACGTGTGCCAACCGCACAGGGTTTTACGGTTAGGTTATCGGTTATATCTTATCATTTCCGTTGGTCGGCTCGTTCGACTCCCTCAGGATGGAATGTGGGGTGCCACTATGTATTCTTAACCCATCATTACATGGACATTGTTTAATAGCAAAAACTATTACAATACAAACTATATACAAGATTTGAAATAAATGAAAAACTGTCTAGAGTTTGGTGTCACGTAATCCATAAATTATATATTTTTACGTGTATGTGTGCAAATTGATACTGGCATAAATAATGTTTTCGGTATATGTAGGCAAATAAAGGTAAACATTGACTTAAATGTTTCGTATAATATCCGAGTAGATAGAACGTGTACATTTTGTCACTAGTTGATTAAAGTGTCCCATATCCGAATCATACTACATTTAAATTGTGCATACATAAAAGTAATGTACTTTATCGTGTTATTTGATGTAAATATATTAGCAAATTACTCTAGATATATCATATCCTTGTGTTCGAAACGCTTTTATCTAATATTGTATATATTGTCTGTTTCGTTTTAAATCATAGATCATATCTATCGACATCTTCCAAATCAAATATTACCTCCAAATAGTAGATTGATTTTTGATTCGTTACTACTACTAGTAGTAGTAGAATAGTAGTATTCAGCCCATAAATGACCCACTGCTGACTGTCGGGCCTCCTCTCATCACAGAGAGTGTAATTAGCCTACTATGCCATGCTGGCCAGACGAGTTGGGTTTCGTATAAAGTTGGCCTTGTCGTTTTCTTTTGTCGGCTCTTACGACACCCTGAGGATGTAATGGTGACACTATGTATTCTAAATCCGTCACCATACGGACAATAGTTTGATTCGTTACATTACAGTAAAAGCAAAAAGAAATGCATATCCTAGTCTAAACATCACGGGACCGACGAAGTAGAAGTCTAGTTATTATGAAGATTTAAACACCATAGGAATGTATTTATACAAATAGGACTAGATTGATAACAGATCAAAATTTCTTTTTATTTAAACATATTTAGAAAGGTCTGAATTTATATAGAGTAAAAATGCGTCATCAAGTAGTAACAATTGTGTAATAACTTTTTTATGTATTACATTTTTGTCATTTAATAATGTTTACATGTTATGCAGATACTTTAGAATCGCTTCTCATTCTAATATAACATAAACTTTAGTGCCATAACTTACTTTTACTTCTATACGTTCTAATAAAAGTATCTTGTGATTATTGCAGGAACCTCAAAGTACGCCGTCGCCCGTCGTTACGCCTTACATGTGTAGGCAAAGGAATATGGGCTCAAGGCCCGAGTCATTGAGTTCAAATTCCGGCGCACAGCCGCGTCCACCCCCTGGATGGAACCTCGAAACCTTGGAGTGCGGGTTAGTAGAATAACCGGCATATTACGGCCAGTTGTCACTCCGGACACAGACTAACATTGATTGAATGAACTCGTGAGTCGTCATGAACTGTTTGTGAGTGATACCAACCATCGCTTTCTATTGCAATAGTGTCGTAACTCAAAACTATCGATATTTTGTTTCACTTCATCGACAACTCAAAATAGGTTATTGTCCATCTATTCAAAATTGGAGTATGATTGTTTATTAAAAATAAATTGAGATGTGACAATACTGCAATACTTTAGAATTATAAATAGAAACAATGTTATAGTAAGCGCTAATAATGTTAGTACAAAGCGAGCTTCAGCCTTCTACGGAAGTTAGAATGTTGTGTTTTTGGTGAATGGCTCTAAATAAGGAACCCTCTCGTTATCTTATATAAAAATAAAGGTTTCTTTGTGTGTTTGAAGGTTTCACTCTGTATCCCGCTAACTGTCTAAAGATACTAAACCTTATACATTTAACTATATGTTGAGGCTGGAATACGACATCCAAAAACAAACTATTTAGATTAATATAATAATATTACGCAATATTTAGTAGTATTCATTCAGATGCCTTAAGAAATATACTTGCAATATACAATATCGATCAGATCTTAACCTGCTCACATGAAATAACAATCAGAACAAAATGAATGATAGTAAAATTGAGGTTAATTTAAAAAAGCCATAAAATGGACAGGGTTAGAACGACACGCAAGAGTCAGTGGCTGATATTTATTTGTAGCTCCCTGGTCTCGTCGCATATGCAGAAGGGACGGCCCGACAGTCTGCAGCCAGCCACGAACTCCGTATATACACCAATAAGCTAATATACCTTAGTATACCGAATTATAACGCATGGTGTAGATGTAGCCAGGTGTAGAAGTAGTCAAATCCCAAACAATTCAATTCATTGACAGAAGATTGATCGAACTGGAAACTTTCAATAGGAACTCTAATTCCGACGTTGATGATCCGATCAGCTGGTGGAAAAGAATCTTTGTACGTGGCAAAAAAAACATTAAAATTAAAGTAAGAGTTAAAAGAGTTTGCTAACGTATTTTGAATTCAAAATATTTTTAGACAACCGCATTAATTAAAGATTTTTTATTAACAAAACCCACAGCTTTTTTTCAGAACTAAAACTGGTTACCGGTCCTTTTCATAATGTATAATGTAATATCTTGATAACTAAATATTTACCTATCCACTCTGTCAACCAACAGAAATGCCGGTAACGAGTTCGGAAAAAGTTAACTATTTTGTTAAAAATAAAATATTTACCTACGTTCAAAATTCTGTTTATGGCAATACTCGTATAACTTTTACTGAACTTATTATATGTTTTGTATATCGCCATGTTTATTAGCATTTATTTGGAACTGTCAACGTGTCATAAATACATTTGTGCCAGCCATTCACGGTCGAAGGCTTTAACGCACAACATAATCTCAATGCATTTTGTTTTTATTGTCCATTTCAACATAACATCGTAGATTCCTTTTAATGGCCACAGTTTTCCACGATTAAAGTTCACACCAATATATCTTCTTACTATCACTTGCAATTGAAATTCACACCAAGCATTTTTACTTAGCCTAAAGAAGCTGGTAGTATTATGGTAGCAATGTGAAATAGGCCGATATAATTTTTATGTAAAATCAGCGATAATTTTATCGCTGATTTCATATTGTTTTGCTTAGGGAAATGATTATTAGTTATTTTTATGTTATCATTGTTGATACAATTTTAGTAAAAGAATGTAAATCTCCATATAAAATGGTGTATGGGACGGTAGATAGCAGTAGATTTTTATAATCATGATCGTTTACTTATATCGTTTTCTTTGTTCTGTTACCAAAGTCGTAATACATTATAAATACTGGTCCAATGATAGCAGAAAAATCATTGAACTGTTTTATTTATTTATTGATATTATTGACTTAGCACACCATTTACGTTAAATGAGCGTTGTATTATAATATAATATGAATAAGTACTTACTGTAATTGCTAAATTGTTAGAAATCATATAATAATAATACAATGTACTGTTACACTATAACTGGCAGTGAATTAAATTTTATGTAACAAAGGATCAGTCACGTAATGTTTTCAGCCATAACAATCACCATAATCGGTAGACCAGGCTTAAGTTTAATTAATCCAGAGTTAATTAGTCTTAAAATAAAAGAGGATATGCCTCATATTCCGTTTAAAAATGAATAAAAAAAAATCAATAAAATGAGACAGATTTTTCTTTCATAATCATAGGATGCCATGGCATTTTGGACTCTATATCCTATAGAGTCCGAAACAACGTGTCTCTGTCCTCCATCACAGATTTTAGGCTTAGGAGAGATGAGCCGGCAAGTAGCCACAGTTGCCTTTGTGTATTGGGACTGATCCTATTTATGTTGGAATCTAAATGTGAGAGAGTATATTGACGATTGCTATTCATATCAAAGCAAATTAACACATGCACGTATCACTTGACGGTATTTCACATCTAATGTAGTATTAGGTTTGGCTAACTGAGTTATAGTAGCCTGCAAACATGTTGAACAAAAGGTCCTTGATTGGGGAAAGTCTGCAAATGCGATTTTACATCCGTATTCCGCAAATGAGATACCTATAATAAACCGCATTCCGTTTTGTTTCAAGTTGTTTGCGGGCTTGTATACTTTGATGAATAGCTTCGCTATAAAAAGTGCAATTAAAGTAGGTTTTAATTTTATAATTGTTAATTGGCTTTATTTCCTCGTAAGAATATTCAAAATGTTAATACCCAAATAAATCAAAATTCAGAACGATGTTGTTGGTAACGGCAGTTACAGTCCGCGCCAATCTTTATGGCCGGTCTCAATGTAGCACAACACAAAATCAGGTTGCAGCGAGACGTACACGGGGCGGGGAGGCAGGGCTCGCCCGCGCGCGCCTTTTTTCACCCGGAAGCGCCCTCGCCACCCGCATGTTAGTGTGAGTGTACTACGTTCGTATTGGTTATGAAATGTACGATGCGCAAGTTCGTACCCACGGCTACATTCAGACCGGCCATAAAGATCGGGGGGACTGTACATCTTGCGTGTACAGATTCCAGAGGCCCTTATCTATGATCAAGATGAAAATATATGTGCGAGTTGTTTATACCAAAAGAATGTAATGTTGTTGAATGCTTATCCTATAAATATAACATAGGTGAATTCTTGGATAGTTTAATCTATGCCTGCAAGGCAAGTTTTTGTTGTAGTGTGATATTTAATGTTTTATATTAGATTGATTAATAAAATGTTTGAGAAAGGGGAAATCTCACGCCAACCGGATTTTTTACAGTGACAGTGTTAAATAAATGAAGGGATTTGTAACAGTAATCGTTATGCTATCGCAGACGTACAGAATAACAATTTATGAACCTAATTTAAACTTGGAGGACGTAAATATTTTTTTCTATGAGTTCGTGACCTTCCCTTTTCTCAGAACAATGTTTTTTTCACCCAAGGTCACCTACATCTTATGAAAACATTATTTTGAATTAATATTTTATTGTATAGATTATAAGTTATTAAAATATGAATTTATGAAGTTAATATAACAAACCGGTGACTGCATTTAACATTATGCTCAATTTAAGTACCTTAACGTGTGTTTATGTATAAAGAAATTGACTTCGTGTCAGACCAAACGAAGCGAGCAGTATTAAACTGTCAATGACTTAGGCCTATAAATTAATATATTATAGATGTCAATTTTGAGGACACTGGATACCGTTCTTATTTTTTTAAATAAACAAAATATTTTATAATTAATTAATCGGTTCAAGAAAGAATAATTAAATGATTTGATCCAATATTGAAATAATAGGGATTTTTTAATTTAGATTGCGTTCATAAATGACAGTACACTTGATATTATTGCGCATTGCTGCAATAAAACCTCCATGCATTATATTATAATCGTAAATAATCCAAATACGTATCTGCTTGCTTCGTGGAAGATCTACCGAACAGACACTCTTTACACTGCAATAAAATACTCTGGTCTCCGTATATTATTGAAATAATCACAATACTGAATTTAGCCCTTTTTAAAATTCTATGAACACGTTTCTATAAGTACTGACAGATTGATTAAAAATTATACAAGACCGTTGATTCATAAACAGGATGTTTAAAGATGATGTTTACACAGTTAATAAAAATATTCATTGAAACATACTTGAGTTTTATTTAAACCAATAGAGGTCGTACATATTTATTAGTCGACAGTAAAACAAGAAAGTAATGTATTAATATTTTAATAAACTTACAGATTAAGCTTAAATAAATACCTCTACTACTCGGCCCATAAATGACACAGTGCTGAGTCGGGCCTTCTTCCATCACAGGGGGGGGAAGTAATTAGCCTACTGTGGCAGGCTGGCCAGACGGGTTCGCACAGGTTTTCATATGAAATTTCCTTCTGTGGTGACTAAGTTCTCGGCCATATCATTTCCTTTTGTCGGCTCTTACGATACCCTCAGGATGGAATAGGGTGGTGACACACTAAATTCTAAAATCCGTCATCACACGAACGAGCTTAAATAAACTACCTACTAATTCTACTGTGATTTTTTAGGTATACAGTGCAACCTTGATATAACAAATCGGTAGGGATAAGTAAATATTCATTATATGAAGTAATTCGTTAAACTGAGGTAAGATAAATTAAGGTTAGACTGGTCTTTAATTTGTCACAGAGGTGAACATATAATTTCATCTCAACATTACATAGTTACTCATCGTTCATCAACGTTTTAAAAAGGGTTTGGACTTTGGATTGATAAAATTCGATAATTAGATGTATTTACACTATTTTGATAATTGAAAATTCGTTATATAGGTTGTTCAAGATAATTCAAGAGGATTACTATAAATAGGTTAAATCGAGGAAGTAGTTATATTAAGCTTGCACTGTATATCTATCTATATCTAAGCACTTTGCAATTTTGATCAATGGGTATTTAAGAAGACTAAACTGCATAGCATTCTTTATCCTCTGAACTCCCGTAAATCCGTGTTCTAATCTTTATTTTCCCGGTACAACAGGGACGAGGGAGCCCGAGCAGGTATAAGTCTCTTGTCTCCGTTTTTGGTGGTGTATTCGTAGTACTCTCGACCGTTAATGACCCTAGTTCGGGACTGATCGACATTATATCGTCTACCGAAGAGGGAATCGTAAGCTGGGGGGAGGCTGTCGTCGTGTGCTTGCCACATTGACTGTCGCCGTCGCAGCTTAGGCGTCTTCTTTCGTTGTCCTTTGATTATCTTGACGGCATCGTACCGTCGGAATATTAACTGGAAAAAAACAATAAAACACATTACGTTATGTAACCGTTTTTACAAAAATAACATAAAATTATCTACATAAAAGTAATAAAAAGAACGTTACACAGAAAGGTATTTGACACACACATGCATATACATATACTCTTTTGTTTATTATTGAAGTCTGTAGTCAAATTGAAAATCGAACTATAATTTTAATTAGCTACAGTCGATTTTCGACCGCTGGAAACTTCTCACTTTAATAAAATTGAACGTGCCATTACCCAGTCCCGCTATCAAGTGACATTTAACATTTCGTAAACCTTACCTCAGCAGCGAATACTGCCAGCGCCGTTGCAGTACCCGCGCCCATGACCATATAAGTCATTAGTAGATCACTGTTCCTCAGTTTGCGGTCTTTAGACTGCAAGTCCAACGGACATATTTTTGTGCTGGGAAGTTCATATCGTTTCAGAATCGACACGATTCCGGATTGGAATATTTTTGTTAATCTAAAAAATAGATAAGTAGGTACTTTTAATAAATAAACAGGAAAAGAAAACTTGAAACAAACCCTGTGCCAACCCGCCAACCCAAACTTGGAGGGGGCCCGACTCAATAGTGGGTGATTTATGGGCTGAAATGATGATGATGATTCCGAAGGTTCGTTAATGGCTCAACAATTTAAAAAGCGTTTTCCATTTTTATTGTAATACAGGACGTGCAGCAGGTAGGTATCGGTTTTTGTCAAAGCATTGCAAAGGAGCGTCAGCTTATTCACATATTCTAAAAACCAAAAAGAAAAAGAAAGAGCGTATTAACAACAAAAACATTTGGCACATGACCTACTAACTACTCAGCTCATAGGTACATGACCCTCCTGAATCGGGCCTCCTTCAATTACATGGGGGGTAATTAGCCTACTGTGCCACCCTGGACAGACGGTTGTTTGGGATAAGATTTCGTTTTTCCTTCGTTTTCGGCCTTGTCATTTCCTTTCCTTTCTGTTGGCTCTTGCGACACACTCAGTATGGAATGGGGTGGTGACACTGTGTATTCTAAATCCGTCCCCACACGGCCGTCACATGACCTATGTCAATGTTAACATTATGAAACATTGCTAATAGGTATGTGGCAAAATGGACCCGTCTTAGCTTTAAGCCCTTTCATGCTTGGCACTGATTTGCAGACGGACCCATTTGGATGACATATACTGTGCCTAGAGTGCATTTAATCATTTCTCTCAGCTCATAAAGGTGCAAGAAAGACTTTTTGAACGTCAAAGTCTTTCTTGCACCTCTAAGAGCTTGGAGGGTTGTATTGATGAGTTTGATGATTATAACTCTGTAACTACATACGTCTTACAGCCGCGAATCAAATGTTCATCATCATACAACCTAGCACTGACCTGCAAATTGCAAAAAACGTAAGAAAATTTGAATTTCGCGGGCTACCCTGGAGCATCAACCTTAAAGAGATATTTAATTAGTGTTGCCACCTTATTAAACGAACAATGTGTTACTTACACAATATCAAACAAACCCTTCAGCTTGCTGCCAATCGGGTAAGCGAACGCCCTCTCTTTCTTCATAAAGGGATTCGGTGCAACTACATAAGTGCATTTGTCAGCTTCTTCGACGTCTTTCTTAGACATATAATCTTGGAACATCATTCGATCTATAATCGTCAGCTCCCTCACGAAAACTGCCCCTTTTCTGACAGCGTCTAGATATTCCTCCTCGTTCGCCAGTAGGAAAGTCGCTCGATTTTTGTTTACCATTGAACTGAGATAATGTAGCTCGTCCCCTACCTGCAAGAAAATCGCGATGAACACTCAATTACTATTCAGCCCATAATGACCCGCTGCTGAGTCGGGCCTCCAAAATCATGGAGTGAAATTAGCCTACTGTGGCAAGATGGGTTGGCACAAAGTTTGTGCCACTTGCGTCCCTTTAGTGGCGACTAACGACACCCTCAGGATGACATGAGTTGGTGGCCGATCTGTTGTATTCTAAATCCGTCACGGCACGGACCAAGAAGTACAGTTTTGTTGCCATTTTTTACATTATTGATGTTCATCAATTATGTTTGGTATTGCGAATAACCTTGAAACCGAATCCGCAGACATAAGCTAGGTATCTTATATTTATTTCACTTACACTATTGACAGTATGCTCGACGGAGCCGCCAGCCGTTGAGATCCATCGTTGGTTTTTTTTATACAAGTCTTTTGGGTACTCGATTGCGAGTGTGAATTTGGACAACGTGAGAAAAGCTGTCAGATTTGCCGTGTAGAATGCTGATAATAGTATCATAAATAGCCACCAAGTAACGAAAAGAATCCGAGTGGTATCTATAAATTAAAATGCGTAAATATATTAATAATAGTAGTTTAATCATCAGTCTTAAAATCTGTCTTATAAAAGAAACGGAGAGGGTATACCCTTTATAAATATAACAGTTAACAAACAACTTGGCATTGAAAAAGGGTCATCAAAAAAATCTAGAGCAGGCTAAATCGACCCACATCGCACACCTAATAACAGTAATAACGAACAAATATTTAGTCAACTTATCATAAAAATCCATTTGCACCGACGGCTGACAAATGACGGTGGGTATGATAGATTATGTGATCCATTAGTACTGATACGATCGTATTGCGACCCTGGTTACACATTGATGCTTCAAGTTAGGGACAGGTTATTCAACCTAAAAACCACTAGACCTTCTTGTATTTGAAGTTCCATGCATTGAAGAAGGCGTTATCACGCTACTACACAAGGGAGCCGGGAAGTAATAATAAATGTCAACAAAACGGACAGATATACATTACTGACGTTTATAACAATTATGTTTGGTTTTAGTAATGGTCTCGAAATCGAAGCCATGGTGGTGACGTAGTTACATAGTGTCGCATCCCCATTTCATCTTGCGGGGGTCGTAAGAGTCGACAAAAGGAAATGATATGGCCGAAAACCTAGCGGCAAGAGAAAACTTGATACGAAACCCTGTGCCTACCCGTCTGTCCAGCGTGGTACAGTAGGCTAATTACCCCCCATGTAGTTAAAAGACTCAGCAGTGGTAATTTATGGACCGAGAAGTAGATACTACTGTAGCAACCTGGACTCCAAACCTGCTACAGTATTAAAGGGAAAATCGACAATCACCGTACATTTGATTGTCGATTTTGTTGTTCAAGGCATATGCCACACCGATTTGACACAAGAAATTTTGAATTTAGTAGATTATGGTTAGCAATTGCATCATATCGGATAGGCACTTCAATTGAAAATACCATAGTTTACGCAAATATCAGGATCACGAGAGCCCGCCTAGAAACGCGCTAATAATCAAAAAGCCTGCATCGCGATAGCGAAGTTTGTGAACCACCTCGCCTGACTGGATGAATATCACTTCACGCCTAAACTACGATGTGATGCATAAAGATAGTCCGCAAAGAAAAAGAAACATGAATTAAAAAATGCCCCCAGCAAAATAAAATCTAACCTGGGTCCATGCTATTTATAAAAAATATTAATAGTTTAGGTACTCACTAGCTTCAGGAGACAAACTGGTTCCTTGCTTGAGGAAAGCACTATAGACAAACCAAAAGCTTGGGTTCAGCGGCAATTCTCCTTCATCGTCTGGCACAAACTTAGAACGCAGCCGAGTGAAGAACGTAATGCAAGGTCCGAAAGTTAGCACTGCAGCCAACACCATGTACCTAACCATAAATTAATAAACTATTGAAAATCGATTAAATTAATTTGCTGTCTGTTCTTGCTTCTACTTCTCAGCCCATAAATGACCTCCTCCAACTACATGGAGGTTAATTATCATCCTGGCGCTGGCCTGCCGGGTTGGCATAAGGTTTTGTTTCAAGTTTACCTTCTCTACCGGCCAGGATTTTGGCCTTGATAATTCCTTTTGTTGGCTCTTACGACACCTACATAATGGAATGGGGTATTGCCCCTTTGGTATATACCAAATAACTAACTTAATCAGCTTGAGAATTTGATCCCGACTCAGCAATAGGTATTTTTACGGCTGAGAAATAAATTTTACAACATTGAAAAAGGCACAAGCCAACGTGCAATTCCCAACAATCGAGGTATCTATATTCTTACCATACGAGGTGGTCGAAAGGCGCCAAAAGACCAGAGCCTGCAGCGGATTCCTTGGGTCTTTTCAACATCATCATCCAGACTCCTTCATCTATTATAGTGGAAAAGGTGACATGTCTTCGATATGGTATTAACATCGGCAAAAAAGCCGCGGCTACGTCCACTTTCTAAATAAAAAATACGTTGGAATTATTAGAATAGTATACGTAAGAAACAGTTTAAAAACTATTGTACCGACCGGGCATAATCAAATTAACACAGCGTCTCCAAATATATTATACCAATATTTTTATTTTATTGTTATTTTCTTATATGCTGACACATGTTGTGTAATTAGCTAAGTACACTATGAAACGTTCGTTACTTAAAAATTAAATTAAACTGGAACTTAAAATATAAATTTGTCGATATTTTTAAATCTTATACATAGCTACGTCCTTTGTCATAGTGTGTACCTAAGGATTGTTATAAACAACGAAAATCTGAAAATTTTACATTTAAACATTGGTAAATAAATAAATATACATTTTTGAAACGCCTCACGAGGTTTGCCTTGAAAAAGTCCTATTATGACTGAACATAATACTACGAACATTGTTATGTATTTGGTAAGTCTAGGTTCGAGTTCGATGTTAGCGAAACCACACGCGCAAGCCTATATAAATAAAAACCTTAATGGCAAGACTTACACTTGAGTTAACGAGGCCTATTAAGGAGTCTTCAGGGTCGCGTCCTCCATATTCATAGTTTTTTCTTGGTTCTACTACTTCAAAGGTGAAATTCAATTGCTTTTTTAGTATGTCCATTATTACGAAAGCTACCCCTGCACCTACGAGTGTGCCATTACGGTTTTCCACCCAACTAAGAGGAGTGCTCTGAAATCAACATATTTTCTTGTAATTCTACGTCGATTCCGGGGTTGGGCTTAGCTTAGCTTAGCTTGGGACGAGATGGCGTTGTGTGAAATGTCCAAGGATATTTATTTATTATTATATACATATTTATAGGTTTAGAACCATAATGCAGCTAAAGCTAAAATAACTTGAGTAATGCGCACAAGTTGATGTTTGCGTTAGAGTGGGGATGTGTGGAGGACAAGGTATTCGTCTTAACCAATTGCGTGGCTTTCCATATTCGCCAATCACTGCTTGAGATCCAAAAATCGTTTATTGCGTACGGTCAAGATGATTGATAACTACTAGTACCACGCGATAGGTTGATGACATGTGCTTTTCCCCATCACGGCACTTGGTTTATTAGGCGATTGAGATCAAAAGTCAAATCAAAGCTGAATTCTTTTTTATTTTACTATACTCAAATACAAATTAACTTTTTATTTGAATATTATAATATACAGGGTGTCCCAAAAAATTGTATCAAGCGGAAGTCCAGCGATAAGGCACCGCTTGGGGTACCCGAATCACCCCCAGTATGTTCTGCGATTTTTCATAGCTTTCGTGTAATGTTTTTTTTTCTGAATTTTATCTGTTTTGCTTTACACCAATATTTTCATAATTTTGGTCAAAGTTACGAATCTGATTACTTTATGCTTAAAAGTACAATTCAAGAAGATACGGTTACAAAGACAAAAAGTCTTCAACTTTAAAAAATAATGTAATTCTGTTTTTTAGGTAGGTATAACATGAAAACTATGTGTACCCCAAGGGGTATCTCTGGACTTCCGATTGACACAATTTTTTGGGACAACCTGTATATTTGTGCAAGTTAACCAGTTGCCAATAAACATTACCAATCTAAAACATACTTACGTTATACGATCCCACTTTAATATGTTTTCCATTTATTTCTTTCGCTAAATTATAATAACTTTGCTCAACTAGCGATGGTGTGGTAACTGCACCTAATCAAATCATTATAATTTTACTTTTTAAATTGACATTATCGTACCGATAAGATTGTCTCGTCACTTTTCATAAGGATCTACAGACTGCACACCAACTACTACCATACCCTCAATCTGCCTAGGGCACCTTGAGGAAATTTTGCTGATTTTAGATAAAGAACCCTGTCATTGAGCCTCAGTCATATATTGTGTATAGTTTATTATTGGATATTTTAGACTGTATATTTTAGGATTATATTCAGATTGTATGTACTTTTATTTATGAGAAGTGTTGCTCAAATAATATCGTTTATCGTTTGATACACATTTGTGTAATGAACTTTACCTGCAGTATACGTGTCATTGTAAGACACCTCGCAAATCGTGGCATTACACAATGACGATATGATAAGCTCTACACCGGCCATGGCACTATAGCTCGACTTCTACTTGGTCCAACCATTTCGCGGACCTCGACAAATGTGACGGTCAGTAGGGTAGTCGACGCGCGGACACTTTTATATATGATACCGCCACAGTGTAACAAATGGATTTATAAAACATTAGTACGTTATCAAGGAGCCTGCAAGTTATTTTGAAGGTTTATTTTTATAAAAAAAAGTATAAGGCGACGTATTTGTAGAATAATTAATAAGTACTAATGTCGTCGTGACCTGAATGATTATGGTTGTACATTCAGATTAGTTACATTCAGATTCACTGTAATAATTTCAAGGTGCGCATTATAGCGTAAATAAATAATAATTAATAATTTATCTCAGAACAAACACCTAAAGAAGAGAACTGCCGGCGCACATAATAAATTGTTATTTCTTTGGCAGAAGACTAAAAAAATATGTTTGTGAATGAGGGTATAGAATTTTTGAGGTCATTAAGGACGTTAAAAATTGAATACCTTAATGCAAATGGCAAATGCGTGAATCCGTCACTGTGCCAGGGTGTGAAAATCGCCTGGGCCGTAGACCTGCTATTTTCAATTGGAGTGCCCATCCAACTGTATGCTTAACCTGCTAAACTCAAAAAGCCTAGCAAGCTATTGTTTCAAAAGTTTATGGCAAATCGGGTCTTGAGCCTATTTTGCTACGCTGCCCAGACAACCCGATGTGCCAACCCGGCACAGGTATTCGTCATGTTTTCTTCTCTAGCGGTTAGATTTTCTGTCTTGTCATTTCCTTTAGTTAGCTCTTACGACACCTCCAGGATAAAATGGATTGGTGACAATATGCATTAAATGAACGTTACCAAACTGTCAAAATGTACAATAAATGCACGGTGATTTTCGATTTTGACTCTATTGAATTAGCACTTAGTAGGTTTGTGGCCCGCACGTTATTGATAAAATGCGTACAGCCGAACATAGAACCTGGAAGTTAACTAAATAATAAGCAAGATTATGATAACTAAATTTAAATTACATTTTAACTAAATAAATCTACAGCAAAAAGTAAAAGCGCATTGAGTGACTGAAAAGTTGTTTAGCCTGTGCCATCACCAATTAGGCGACCTTTTTCAATACACGATTTACGCTGGCATATTGCGGATGAACTAATCTAATATTGAAAAATATTATGTTCCGGGAGGTGACGGATTTCGAATGCATAGTTTCGCCACCCCATTTTATACAGAGGGTGTCGCAAGAGAGTCCAAAAACCTAGCCGCAAGATATTAAAAACATGATACGAAACGCTATGCCGATCCGTATGGTCAGCGTAGCCGGTAGCACATTAGGCCTCTATGTAAGTGGGGGAGGCCCGACTCAGAAGTAGTAAGGTATAATTTTCGATATATTTTTGTATTGTATATTTATGTCAACGGAAAACAACAAGAACCGGAAATTTATAAATTTCCTAGGAAATTTATAAACGTCCGTAGGATTCCAAACGAGAGATAAATTGTATTATTTTACGCCCACATTTTCGGAAATTTATAAACTTACGACGTCTCGTCGTAAATTTATAAACTAACGGATATCCATTCGTAAGATTCTAAACGGTTCGACCAATCACAGTAGAGCTTTTAATTTTACGCTTCTACAAGATACGGCAAATAACACACTGTTCTCTGATTGGTCGATGTTGATAGTGGCATGCTTGTGTCCATAGACATAGGTACATTTAGACTTGCCAACCTATAAATTTATCAGTACGTAACAGTATTTTTACTTTAAAACTAGGTAAGTACCTATAATACAGGGTTACTGTTTTACATAATATGCTAATGATCCCTACTTCACTCTACCAAAATAAAACAATAGAAATAAAGTGATGCGAAGTTAAAAAGTTTTATTAAAAAGAAAAACATCATAAAACAATAAAGCCGGCCTTCTGCCAAAAAAAAACAAACATTATAAAGATTAATTTAAAAAAAAAACGAGAATTGCGAGCGATCGCGATTGGCGAATTGCCAAACGCTAAGTAATAAAAAGAAATGCTTAAAAACATGTAACAAATTAAACATAATATAATAAGGATTTAACTTAAAAAAACCCCTGACATCGGACTGCACTATGGCTGATTACACACACAATGTTCACTACATTGAGAGACTACTCAGCCATAAATGTCAGGTACCTAACGTGAGTCCAAACACGATCATCTACTGTAATTTGGTAAGGAGTTAGGTATCCTATAGATTCCTGATGATGCAGCAGAGGTATATCTGATGATGCAGCAGTATCAGGTCTATGTTACCACAAGTAGACAATATCGAACAATGGTGGCGGAGAGGACGGAGAAGGAACACGTGACTTATTCAACCAATCAGAGCGCATATGCCGTTTGGTTATTGCTACTTATTATTTTACGCGTGAGTTCAGTAAGTTTATAAATTTCCGAAAATGTGGGCGTAAAATAATACAATTTATCTTTCGTTTGGAATCCTACGGACGTTTATAAATTTCCTAGGAAATTTATAAATTTCCGGTTCTTGTTGTTTTCCGTTGACATATATTTTCCTATTGCCCTCGCTCGCGCGATGATGCGTCCGTCCGACAAAAAATGATCGTGTGACAATAATAATATTGATTGATAAAACTTACAATATTATTATTAATCATCTTACGACCGTAATAGGACAAATGTTTTCTCATCGCGCGATCGGCGATGACAATAGGACGGCACCTATCTCTCGACTTATAAATAAATACAAACATAGCATGTAGTTTAGTATTTAAAATAAAATTTGGGCATGGTTTTATAGCAATGTACCTAACATAATATGTTGAAATTTACATTTACTAAAGCCCCATGAACTTTGTCTTATCCATGTTATTCAACGTCAAAACTAACATAGGTAAGGTAAATAATCATCAGTTGGTTAATGGGGTGACAGCATGGTCAGTTAATGTGCAGACCATGTCAATTCCGTAATGGATCAGATAATAATATTATCTATCAAGAATATTATGAAACGCACCAAGACCTACATCTAGAAAGTCCTTGCCATAATATGTCTCCAAAGAAATTGCGACTGAATCAATTGGATCCATCGGCTCCGTATATTTTACCGCAGTGCGCAGTGCTCATTTTTTTACACACCTCTTGGGTAACGTCAAACGTACGGGCTGACAGGGCTCTAAACAGACACGACTCTGATACAGTAATATAAACACTAGAATTATCAAAAAAGCCCTGTAACGCGATAGCGAAGTTTACAGAGCAATTCACACGATTAAAACATCCCTGACAACACCTATCGGGGAATAAGCGCCGCGGCCCCTCGGCAGGTAATATCTCCTCGTCTGACTGGTTATGATCAAAAACAATCAGGCCAAAGTTCAAAATCGTCGTTTGCTAAGCTACACATAAACGTTACAAATTCTTATTTAAATTTATGGATAGTTTTTACTTAGCACCGAATTTTGGAGATGGTACGACTGATACTGTGAGCAGAATGTTAGAAAAAGAACCATGGAGGAACTTAAGAGGCATAGTAGTAAACACATAATTAGGCTTTTATAATTATAGTTAAGTTAATCACAGTATCGAATGGGTTTCTAAATTTAAAATCTGGCTCAGAAAAACGTCATTTTTTCCTTGTACTATATGAAAATAAAACATTTTGTATAAATCATAAAAAAAACATAACATTTTAAGATAAAATAAGCAAAAATCAAACAAAACTCGTATGCTGTTTGGCCAGCCTATTGTTTAACTTTAGATTCTAAAATCACTTTAGGTGATATGATAGCACATGGTGTTTTATTCACTTGCTTGCGGATTCCCATAAAATTATAGGTAACTGAACTTTATCTCGCCTGCTTTTATCATTTGGTCAATCTCCTTTTTATTCGCTTCTTCCTACATTTATCTGTACAAGGTGACATTGGCGGTTTTAACATGACAAGACAAAAGCGAAATGAGCCGACTGAAAGATATCGAATCCCAGGTCATGAAATGAGAAAAAAGAAAGAAGTGAAGTGAGTGAAATAATAAACATAACCTTAAAATGCTTCGTTTTATTTTATGTGTATTTATGTAATAAAAAATACTGTAATTAAGACTTGAAGTAATAGTGACAAGTAAATTATATTTTTAGTAAGGGATTAAAAAAACCCTTTTCTAAAATGAGGGACATATTCCTATCCACCTGTGAAAAGAATTTCATCAATAAAATTGTTTCTGAAGGGCATGTAAGTACAATATTGTTACCTACACACCCTACACATAAATAAAATATTACACTTCGAAATTCTATGATTATGGTTGAGAAAAATATAAATGGTAGGTTATGTTTTGTTTAAGATTATAGTTATATGCATTATAATTTATAACACAGAGAGCTGACGGAAGAAACTACAATGAAAGTAGAAAAGTGAACATATCGTTTGGCTCAGACTATGGAAGCTGTCTTGTTTCACTGGGAGATACAAAGTAAGCAAGCTTTTAGTACCTATTTTAGATGCCAATATTTCGGCCCAACCCTACCAGTGAGTCCCTAAAATTCATAGAGGGATATTAGCCTACTGTGTCATGTTGGCAAGACGGGTTGGCACAGGGTTTGTGCCTTGTGCTCCCTTAGTCACCTCTTATTGGATCCTAAAGGGTATTTAGGATGGTATGGGTTTGTGACATTGTGTATCCTAAATATGTCATAACACCAAATGTCTCATCTATCTATCTATATAAATAATAATGAATTGCTGTTAGTTAGTCTTGCTAAAACTCAAGAATGGCCAGACCGATTTGGCTAATTTTGATCTTGAAAAACTCGTGGCCGTCCAGGGGAGGTTTAAAAGGCGAGAAAATATGAAAATTGAAAAACTTGAAACATTCTGGAATGGAGGCGGTACACAGCTTGCCGGGTCAGCTAGTATTGGATAAATATGCATCTACCAGCCTGGGTTTACTAAGCTTTTTGCTCAGAAGAGGCCAATACAGAAATTTCATAAGACAAATCTGCGTATTCACTGAGAAGCAAATACCTTAACCAGTTTAAAGGGAGGGGGGCTGACCCGTCTGTATTCCCATGCCCACTGACCGTAAGTTTTAGCTGTATTCAACATGCTAGATATTGAACAGATTGCCATAAATAATACTAAAGACCAAGTGGTGTCTTTTATTGGGAGCATGACACTTTTTTTAAATTTATGGTTTTGTGTAACTTTTTTTTGATTAACGGTTTCTTTGTTGCAATCTAATGGCATTATGTATTCTTACCAATCCTTATTTCTATTTCAGAGTTTTAGCACAAGTATCATGTGAAGTTGTTCAACCAAAACAAATAAGACCTAATGAAGGAATCTTGTACATAAATGCGGAGATCAGCCCTATGGCTTCTCCACAGTTTGAGCCTAACCGTCAGACAAGCCTCACAGTCTACCTGAACAGATTACTGGAGAAGTGTTACAAGGATTCAAAGTGTCTCGATTTGGAGTCACTTTGTATTGTTGTTGAAGAAAAGGTAGTGCATTATTTTGATATACTCAATCTACTTCTCAGCCCATATATGACCCACTGCTGAGTCGGGCCTCCTCCATATATATGGAGGACTAGCGACCCGTCCCGGCTTCGCACGGGTGCGTTGTTAACCGCGGAAGACGCCGCGGGGCGAAGCTAGTAAAAAAAATAGCTTAAGTTACTCCTTATGGCACCAGCTACCTATAAGTGAAAGTCCCGTCAAAATCGGTCCAGCCGTTCCAGAGATTAGCCGGAACAAACAGGCAGACAGACAAAAATTTAAAAAATCGTTCTTTTTGTCTATGTACTGTGTATACATACTTACGCATTTAGTAAAAACTAGTTACATATTTTATTATTACAAACAGACAGTCCAATTTTATTTATTTGTATAGATAATTAACTCTTCCCGTTGGCTGGTTGGCTGGTTGGTTGACTTCCGGTTGGCCTAGCTGTCAAGTCAAGTGTTCATTTTTTTGTCTCACGAAAGAAATTAATTAACCTGCACAAAACATAAGTTTCCTTCGCAAATATAGAAAAAAAGGAGTGTATCTAAGTGTACGGCAAGTGATTCACAGAAAAAACAACTCCAAACAGTGGTATTCAATCCAAAAAGTGCTCATTATACGAGATACCGAACTTTTGATTATATCTGTTAGAAGGTAGTTGTACAGAAAAAGTCACTGACTGTACTACCAAAACAACAGGATATTTTAACACCAGCTTCAAGTGAGTGTTGCCAACTTATAAAAAACCTACCAAATAGTAGAAATTATGGAAAAACAAATCGAAATGTTGATAGAAAATATGAAGGAACAAATGAATTTCAATATTAATGAGCTGAAAAAAGAATTCCACAAGCAGACGCAGATTATCTCCGAAAACTTTTTAAGTAGTATGTCTCTCACCATGGACGAGAAACTAAAACCACTTCTACAAGAAAATCACGAACTGAAGAAGGAACTAAATGAAGCAAACAACAAAATAGGAAACCTACAAAAAGTGATCAGGAGAAATAACATTATTCTACATGGAATAAGAGAATCTGAGACCAACTATATGGAATTAATGGACACAATCTTACAACATCTGAATAACGCAGCAAATAGCAATAGTATTTCCGATTTCGACAAATGGGAGATTAGCGAAGCACGAAGACTGGGGAAAAAAGATGAGAATAAGACAAGACCGATTCTGTTAAAACTCACTTTGGCATGGAGGAAAATCGAAGTACTGCGGCTAAACAAAAAGTTCCCAGAAGGTATTTACGCTACAGAAGACTTTCCTAAAGAAGTTTTAAGTATTCGAAGGGAATTAAAAATAAAACAGCAGGAAGAAACTAAAAAAGGAAACTTGGCCATCATTAGATACGATAAACTCATTGTAAAAGGAAAATTTAACCAAGACAAAGGTAACGAGAAGAGAAAACGGTCACCATCCAAAACACCAACGGACTCAAGCACCAGTACAAGAAATAAAGTTCCAAATAAACTGAACAAACCAAACGCTTTCGAATACATGAATCGTTCGAGAACAAATTCACTACCCGGAACTTCAAAACAATGACAACTCACACACGTCAGCCCCCGGAAGCGAAATACAAAAATACAACTAGCAACAACAAACGAACACACTCTTTCCCCAATTCGGACAGCAGTCACCGTGGGGAAATTAGACTGCCACCTTCCAGCGATAAAAGAAACACTGAGACCAAGTATAAAAAAGCGAGAGCAATCTATCTACACTGAACACATTTATGTAGCTACCCTAAACGTTCTTACACTAAGAACAAACGCCAGACTCGTAGAACTGCATAATGCTCTACAAACAACTAAATGGGACATTCTTGGTTTAAGCGAAATTAGAATTCTGGGCACGGATATATCAGAATACAACGATTACATTTTTTGCTACATAGGAGAGACAAAAGGACTGCATGGAGTTGGATTTATTGTCAAAAGAAAACATAAGAAAAACATTATAGAATTTATAGGCATCTCGGAAAGAATCGCAACACTAAAAATGAAACTACCAGGTTACAAGAAATATTGGACTATAGTCCAAGTGTACGCACCAACTGAAGCGGCAGGAGAAGATCAAAAAGATAAATTCTACGCCGACCTAACAAAAACACTTGAAAATACCGACACAAACATTATCGTCATGGGTGACTTCAACGGGAAGATCGGCAAACAAAATTTAGGCGAAGAAAAAATTATTGGGAATTATGGCATAGGAAAAAGAAGTCCTAATGGCCAGCGACTAATTAGTATGGCGCAGGAAAACAACTTAGCGCTTCTTAACAGCTTCTTCAAAAAAAGGGCGTCAACTAAATGGACTTGGCAATCACCAAACGCAAATTACCTTAACGAAATAGACTACATTGCCTCGAATAAGCCAAACTGTTTCCAGGATGTCAATGTAATCAAAAGTTTCAACTTCTACACAAATCGCAGAATGGTCAGAGCAATCTTGAAGATAAAAGAGCCAAACAAAATAAGAAATCACTACAATAACAACAACAGTCACTTTCGAATCCCGCGAAAGGAAACCAGTGTTCGCCCAGAAACCAAAAATGAAGTGCAAGAACTATACGATAGGGAAATAAGATGCATGTACGATAGAAAATCCACCACCTCCAAGCCACCGAGAAAAGGAATATTAACCACACGCACAATTGAATTAATAAATGAAAGAAAAGAGCTTTATAAAAGTAAAAAAGATAAACTTATTATGAAACAAATAACAGCACGAAGCAAAGAAATAAGTAAACATATAAAGGAAGATAGAGACCAATGGAAATTAGACCGTATCAATTATTATGTAGCCAAAACCGGCGGTATTAAGAAAGCTTTAAGGGATCTTCAAGAATCTAAGTCATGGATACCAAAAATCGCAAACAATATTAAACATTATGAAACAACCAGAAAATCAATTCTAGACACAGCAACCACTTTCTACAAAAAACTATACTCAAAGCAGAACTCAGAAACGTGTATCGAGATTTTAGAAGAGCAAGAGGACGAAGAAGAAATCCCACCCATACTTTTGAGCGAAGTGGCAGACGCAGTCAAAACGCTAAAGAACGACAAGGCCCCTGGCCCTGATAATATCACAAATGAACTCATAAAAGCAACGCTACCCGAAAATCTCGCGACTGACAAGTATGTTCAACATAATATTAGTATCCGAATGTATTCCTTTACAATGGACACACAGCAACATCATACTCATTCATAAAAAAGGGGACAAATATGACGTAAATAACTATCGTCCTATAAGTCTTATGTCCAATCTATACAAAGTGTTCGCGAAAATCATCCTAAAACGGATCACAAGAAACTTGGATGATCAGCAACCCAAAGAACAAGCAGGGTTCAAGTCAGGGTTTTCCACGCTGGATCATATTCACACATTAAAACAGATAATTGAGAAGTGTCAAGAATATGGTTACCCTTTATATCTTGCTTTCATCGACTACAACAAGGCTTTCGATTCTTTAAACCACCATCACATCTGGCAAGCTCTCAAAAATCAAGGCATCGACAGGAAGTACATAAGAATATTGGAGAACATCTACAAAAACAGTTCAGCTCAAGTGAAAACAGAGTCAATAGGCGAAAGTTTCCCAATCCAAAGAGGAGTCCGTCAGGGCGACCCGCTGTCACCGAAACTCTTTAACTGTGTTCTAGAGGAGATTTTTCGGAACTTATTCTGGGATGAACTAGGCATCAGCATTGATGGCAACAAACTCAATCACTTAAGATTTGCAGACGATATCGTACTTATATCTAATGGATGTGATAATATGCAGGTCATGATACAAGATCTAGCTAACACGAGCAGAGCCGTAGGCCTAACTATCAACAAAACTAAGACAAAAATTATGTCAAACAGAACAGAGACTGCCATCACTATTAATGGAGAACCCGCCGAATATACAAATAGCTACATATATCTTGGACAAATTATTTCATTCACTGAACAGACTAACCAGGAAATTGAAAGGAGAATTACTAATTCCTGGAAAAGATTCTGGTCACTGAAAGAAGTAATGAAAAGTAAACACTACTCCATGAAGGTCAAGCGAAGGCTATATAACACCTGTATTTTACCCATTCTTACATACGGATGCCAAACGTGGGCGAGTACAAGAAAGGCTGAGGAGAAACTACGAACATGTCAAAGAACAATGGAAAGAAGCACCTTGGGATTCACCAGAAGAGACAAAAAGCGAGCCGTAGACCTTAGAAAAGTTACAAAATGGGACGACATCCAAGTGAAAATTAAGACATTGAAATGGCGATGGACTGGTCATATGTTAAGAGAAACTCAACCAAAATGGACTAGTGAAGTATCGGCCTGGACCCCACGGTTTAACACCAAGAGGAGAATAGGAAGACCCCACAAAAGGTGGTCTGATGATCTGAAACTCATTGCTGGACCACTATGGCAAAGAATAGCAAAGGATAAAGTAAAATGGAAATCGCTGGAGGAGGCCTTTGTATCAAAGATACGCTGTTTGGAGGACTGAAGTGTACCACCTAACTTAAAAATTAAAAATGTATAAATATTATATCATGTAAAGACACTGTACTCTATTCAGTAAATAAAGGCTTTGAAATTTGAAATTTGAAATAGATAATTAATTAGTCAACTGTGCCACACTGGGCATCTGGGTTGACACAGAGATTCCTACCAAGTCTTATGGTTAGGTTATCGTCCTTGTTATTTACTTTTGTCGGCTCTTACGACACCCTCTGGATAGAATGGGGTGGTGACACTATGAGGTCTAAATGCGTCACCACACGAGCAAAGAAAATTACAGGATTTCACTATTATGCACCTGTCACATCCGAAATATGTACCATTTTTACTTTAAGATGTTATTACTGCCATTGGACCATGGGTCCCGGGTTCCATTCCGGCGCCGATCTTTGTGTAAACAAGAGGCACTCGAGTCTGGGTGTCATTTGTGTACGAGAATTTCATGTTTGTAAACTGCCTCCGCAATACAATATGTTGTACTTAGAGCAGGGGATTCGTTTAAACAAAAATACTACCAATTTTCCAGGTGTGGTCAATACGAGTAGATATTAAAGTTCTGAACCATGATGGAAACCTAATAGAGTGTGCCAGTATTGCAACACTCGCCTCTCTGGCACACTTCAAGAGGCCTGATGTTACCCGGAGTGGTGAAAGTGTTGTCATACACACGATCAGTGAAAAGGACCCAATTCCAACAGTGCTATACCATTATCCCGTATGCACCACATATTCCATCTTTAACAGGTAACTGGAATGATATGTCTTTGTCAATGTAAATTAATTAAAAAAAAAGATATGTTAGGCTTTTCTAGATAAATTATAAATACTGGATTGACAGGGGCCGACAGATGATGATGAATGTCATTTGAAAACTGATAGATTCATAAGTTTCAAAAAATTTTTTCATACATTTCTTCAATATTGCCACCTTTGGATCAACAGATCCCGGTTCGATTCCGGGGTCGGGCAAGTAAGTGTCTGTGTAACCCAGAGGCACTTGCTCCGAGTCTGGGTGTCATATGTTCGTGAATAACATGTTACTAAATTGCCCACGCGATATACGTAGAACAAAGGTATCTATATTTCTGTTTCAAAAAAAATAATATTATGATTAATACATAGCGTCACCACCTCATTCCACCCTGAGGGTGTCGTAAGAACCGATAAAAGGAAATGACAAAGCCGAGAACCTAGCCGCAAGAGAAGGAAATATTGAAACGAAACCCTGTGACAACCCGTCTGGCTAGCTTGGCACAGTAGGCTAATTACCCTCCATGTGTGTGAGGGCTAGTTCACACGGCGCAGGCGCTGCGTTATCGCAGCGTTACTACGACGCAGTAATAACGTTCCGACGTCGCAGCGGCGATGCACAGTTGCGGCAAGCATTTTATATAAACATCGCATCAGTTTGTATGGGCTTAGTAGAGAAAAAAATCATGTCATAGTAGTGTTTCAGACCATAAATGACTAGCCCACTACTGAGTTGAGCCTCCTCCAAATTCATGGAGGGAAATTAGCCTACTGTGCCACGCTGGCAAAACGGGTTGGCACAGGGTTTGTATCAAGTTTTCCTTCTCATACGGCTAGGTGATCTACCTCTTACGATCCTTTAGTCGCCTCAAGACACCCTCAGGATAGTGTGGGTTGGTGAAATTGGGTATTCTATATCCGTCACCATACAGACATGTCATGTCTGTATGGTGACGGATATATAGATATAGATATAGGGTATATTGTAATTACATACTGTGTTACCCAGCATCTTACTAGCCGATCCAAGTTACATCGAGGAGTTGGTCTGCACAAGCAGTACTGAAGACGGTCTGAACACAGGCGGAGGTCTGTTGGTAATAGGAATGAACCAGTACAAGGAAATCTGTCTGCTAGACCTCACGGGTGCGGCTATCGACAGCTCTAACCTTGTTCATAAAGCGATCACAAGTGCCGCTGAAAAGTCAAAGGAAATGATCGATCTGGTGAAGAAGTGTATTGCCAGTGATGACACTCTAAGGTTTGTTACTTCTCAATTTTACAAACTACCTGGTCAATGGTCATCTATTTCTTCCTTTTTCATGGCATGGCATCACATCCTCACATCTGTTGGTGTGAAGGATTAAGAACACATGGTGTCACCGCCCCATTCCAACCTGAGGATGTCGTAAGAGCCGACAGAATGAAATGTCAAGGCTGAAAAGTTAGCCGCAAGAGAAGGAAAACATGATAAGAAATCCTTTGCCAACCCATTTGGCCAGTGATGTACAATAGGCTAATTACCCTCCTTGTAATTGAAGGAGGCCAGACAGCAGTGCCATATATGGGCTACGTAGTATTAGGTCCTTAAACTTTTTTCCCTAGGGCATGGACGTATAAAAAAAGTCGGACAGAGTCTCGCTAACTAAAAACTGTGACATCATAGTCGGCCAGATCAGCTATATGTACAGGCCAGTACGCACACTTTCACACATTAGTCGGCCATTACGCGCGTGAACATCGATGCTTAAAGACGCAATATGCGGCGAAAAAATAAAAACTATAAATCATGTCTTGCGTGGTAAAATGGTGTAAAAACCGTAGTATAGTAACCGAAAGAAAAACAATCCAGGAATCACGTTTCATACGTAAATGAATAATTCAATCACTTATTTCCACATTAAAATCAATTTGTATTTGCTAGAACAAAACGATTAATTTTAAGTTCAGTGTTGCCAATATTCACGTGTGCAAATTAACCGAAATGTGGGCAATTTTTCGTTTATTATAAAAATCAATATATTATTATGGTTAATTATTTAATAGTTACTACTGGGTATTTTATTTTCCTTTTGCTAGATTTTCTAAGGAAAATTAAGTATGGAGAAATGATTGAATTAAAATTACTTAGTAGTAATTGTACTGGTGAAAACAATTGGATTCCAAACAAATACAGTGTCATTTGCAGTATACATTTTGATGCGGATGACTTATAAACAACTAAAGGAGGACTCCGGCGTGTTGTTACTTACGCAGTACCTTAAAAGGTAAATTAGCTATCTACCAAGACATGGATAATACAAAAAAAAATGAAAATATGCCGCTTATATTTTCAAAATTTAAATGTACATTGTAGCTACTGTGTCGGTATATAATAATAATAAATATCCTTGGACATTTCACACACCGCCATCTCGTCCCAAGCTAAGCAACTTAATGCTTGTTTTATGGTAACGAGATGGATGATAAACTACTTAAATACATTTTTTTTTAAACATACATATTATAGATAGAAAAACACCCAGATCCGGGACAAATACTTGTAGGTCGTACAAATATTTCTACCGACACCCGCGACATGCTGCGCAGCAGTCGATCGCTCAACCACTGCGCCAACCATGTCGTCGAATCGTAAAAATATTCATACATTATTTTAATCCCCAGTGCTTTATTTTGTTTTAATATTTGTTTAAGACACGTGGCAGAGGAATAAACTTTTACTGTACCATTTAATACCAGTGCTTCTCAAGAGGTGCGCAATAAATTATAATTATAGTTAGGCAACATAAATACATTATCACAAAACATTTTTGGTAATGAAAGCATTACTTTTAATTTAGAATCGTTTTCAACACATCTCGAAATTAGAGGAAATTTCAAAAACCTCTCAAAGTAAAAGACATTATTATAAAAAAAATACTCAGCATTTAGGATGTTAAAGTTAAACATAACAATTTCGAACGATTTTTTTTTTTATATTTTAACCATGTTTTTATTGCAAAATTTTGTGTATCTTGGCAACCCCAAAATTAACTCACACATACAAAGCTGCCGCCATTTTGGCGTCTCACTTTTGTCTTAACCAGAGTTCCGTCCGCCTTTTTTTATACGTCCATGCCCTAGGGTAATCCTTAATGTATACCGCTGCCCCTCGAGGGTGGCCCTGTCGGGCACGGGCTCTCACATACACACTACGAAACGGTAAAACTGCTTGGCCGGACGGACCATTAGATCCTACCACCAAGCTTGCTGGGTTTTGTTGACTTTTACAACACCCGTTATTTCGTTGTCGGGAACTTTTATATTCTGCCTCGTGCCCACACGGGAGGGATCTGCAGGTTAAGCAATTTGGGATGGGTGTCCAACATTTATATGTAATATCTGCCCTCATCCGTGATTCGGAGGCTGTGACAGCCGTCGATCCCAGTTGTCATTTTACCATATTAGTCAGTCGTTATACGCAATCAGGTTAGACTGTTGTTTAACTCTATAAAAAAGGTGCGAAAAGTTGTTTTATCTTTGTGTTGATAACTAACATCTACTACTTTTAAGCAAGCAACAAGTCAGATGATAGTGGAAATCTCGCTATTTTATTTATAGACAAAAAAGGACAAGGGTAAACTTTTCTTCAACAATAACCGAGGATCATCTGTTGTCGCTAAGTAGGAGAGACTTGTGTATCCAACTCAAAAATTTTAACATACACGACTTGACTGAAGATGACGCTGAAATGATTGACGACGACCCGGAGGAGACTGAAAAGGAAATCAATAAATATAACGGTAATTATTACTTTATAGGTTACTAGTGGCCCGCCCCGGCTTCGCCCGTGCAAAGCGGGGGTGGGTTATACATATAAACCTTCCCCTTGAATCACTCTATCTATTAAAAAAAACCGCTTCAAAATCCGTTCCGTAGTTTTAAAGATTTATGCATACATAGGGACGGACAGAAGAATGCGACTTTGTTTTATACTATGTAGTGATAGAGGGTGTAACAAAAACCCTATAGTCGTCTCCAGTGAGGACAAAGAGTAGACTGCATGGAGGAAGTCTATGTATTGTTCTAGTTCAAAGTATGGGGAGAAACAGATAAATGTACACATTGAAATTAAATACTAAGGGCTGAGTCACACCGGAATGGCAGCGGCCGGCAGCGTCGCGGCGAGTACTTTCAGTGTGAAATAATTCCAATGTGACTCAGCCCTTACGGATTTATCGCGTGTATATTACATTGTTTCATTCCCAACGTTTAGATTATTTTGCAGCAGTCGTGGTTACGGGAGAGACTTGTCTTTAAAAGTACAAAGAAACAGTTAAATCTAAAGCCTATAAATTTGTTTTATTGATAACGTTCCCTGTGCACACAGTATTCGCTCACGGTGTCCAGAGGTCTTGCAGATGAGTGTTGCGCTTGAGATTTGATCAATTTAATGACTGGATCCCAAGTAGGCGGTACAAGTAGGATGGTTGGTCCTCTCAATTGAAATTCGGATGTTTTTTTATAATTTCAATGGCCTCGCGGATCATTCTTGGAGTTTCGTTGGAAATTAATGGATTTAGGGCTATCAAAGTAAATGGTCTTGATGACTGTGTGCAATAAAACACACGCTCGACCAAGTCTGCAGTTTGTGACCTCGACTGGTGCAAAGCATTCGAAACGTCGGGAATTAAATAATGTAATATACACACGATAAATCCCCTACGGATTTGTTGTTTAATTTCAAGATAAATGTTTGTTCCATCTGAATTTAATCGCGAAATAATTTTATATTTTACTAGCTTTTGCGCGCGGCTTCGCCCGCGTGGGCTTCGAACCCGTGCATATTTTTTATGAACATAAAATCGGTTATTGTGGCTAAACTATGATAGTTAGATATGTGCTCTCGTGGACTTTTTTGTAGATCTTTGTAAGACCTACAAACCCGTAGTACATCATTTTGTTCTATTGTCAATAGTTTTTGCAGCGCACGCATAAATAGGTTTTCGATTTTACACCTTGGTTTACAAAATCGCAATTTTCATACGGATCCCTAATTCTTTTGAAAATAAAATATAGCCTATAACCTTCCTCGGTAAATGGACTATCTAACACTGAAAGATTTTTTGGAATCGGACCAGTAGTTCCTGAGATTAGCGCGTTCAAACAAACAAACAAACAAACTCTGCAGCTTTATATATTAGTATAGATATAGATTTCTATCTAGTTATTCGTGAATTACTTCTTTTCACAATAAAAATGTTTTTGTTTTATAGTTCTAACTCAAACATGTTATTGTCAGTGGGGGGCCTGGGCAGCCTAGTGCAGATACCAGTCTCTCACAAAAGTTCTTAAGTATAAGCTTTCACTTTGATGAAACGTTTACTTTGTAAACTTTTGTGGAAGAGTAAATATGACTTATTATGAATCCCCTCGGTGCATCTCGCGCCACTGTCACGTGGCTCCCAACTGGTGGAGACAATGGGGATACAGACATACCTGGCCTGGGGAGCTGTGTTTTATAGTATGTAAATTAAATGCTTTACATAAATTTTTTTTGATTACAGTTATATCATCAGTGCCACAAACAGCAGAACTCCAATCCAAGAAAGGTGCATCAACATGGATAGAAATATCATCGGACTCAGAAGATGAATAAAACAAACTCTGTAGCTAAATAAAATGTAATAAACTTACATTCTTTAAGTTTTCTGCTTGATAATCTCACTTAACATTAATAAGAAATTGCATTACCCATTTAAGAATCTTTTGTGAGGTGCATAACAAAATTATGGTAAAACAAAACCTTACAATATTTTTGCAACACTTGAAGAAGCACAAGTATATCACATGAAGTGTTGATGCACATCATTTTAATCAACTTAGAAAAGGGAAGAGGTTCTCAATAAGTCTGTTCTTTTTTGTGTGAAAACCATTTATCATAAAATTTGGGTATGTCCTAGTTATATTCACAAAAAAATAAATTAAACAACCATTTGAAGTTGGTGCCAACTTAAATTGACACCAATGTTAATGAGGAAACAGGTATACTGGAAGGCTCGGATTTTAAATGGTTGTTTATTGATTATGTTTCGCATTTTTATTGTTCTTATTATTTTTCAAGTCAGTTTTCATTTTTGTTAATTAATACACTATCTACTTATGATGTAAATATTATAACCATGGACGTATAAAAAAAGGCGGACGGAACTCTCGCTAAGACAAAAGTGAGACGCCAAGATGGCGGCCGCTCTTTATGTGTGAGTTAATTTTGGGGTGGCCAAGTTACACAAAAATTTGCCAATAAAACACGGAAAACGTAATAAAAAAAATGTATTGTTCGAAATTGTAATGTTTAAGTCAAAGTCAAATAATTTATTTTGTGTAGGACACAATGGACACTTATAAATTGTCAACATATTAAAAAAATGTATAGAATGCAAAGTAATATACTCTAGTTTACCACCAGTTCGGAACGCGACCACTGCTGAGGAGAACTGGCACGAAAATCAGAGGGCTTGTAATTGTTTTTTTAATAATTTGCGGTCCTATTTAATTTAATTTAGATGTGCCGCCTTTGGATCAACGGGTCCCGGGTTCGATTCCGGGGTCGGGCAAGTGTCTTTGTCTAAACCAGAGGCACTGGCTCGGAGTCTGGGTGTCATTTCTATCTATAATATGTATGTATTTACAAAAAAAAAATGTATATAAGTAGTTTATCATCCATCTCGTTACCATAACACAAGCATTAAGTTAGTTAGCTTGGGACGAGATGGCGTTGTGTGAAATGTCCAAGGATATTTATTTATTTATTATTAATATAATATCCCAAATGCTGAGTAATTTTTTTATAATAATGTATTTTACTTTGAGACGTTCTTGAAATTTCTTTTATTTTCGAGATGCGGTGAAACCGAATCGTTAGATATTTTGACGCTATATATTTTAAAATTTTGTGTTCTATTCCGGCGAAAGTATGTTCAGATTCCAAGTTAAAAAAACGCTTTCATTGCCTACAAGTTTTTCTTGAATTTTTGTGATAATATATTTATGTTGCCTTTCGTTGTACAATCATATGCTTTCTTTTATAATTTTTCGTATGACCATTTCGCAAATACAACAAATATCGAATATATCTTTCGATGGTAAATGTAGGCCTCTAGTTCCTCTAGTTTTTAGGTATATTAATTTTGAAAAAGTAAGCGGCAATGTTTCTTTTTTTTTATAAAAACCACGTCTTGTTAGATTGATAATTTACATTTTGAGGTACTGCACAAGTAACAACACGCCGGAGTCCTCCTTTAGTTGCATATAAGTCATTCGCATCAAAATGTTTACTGCAACCGACACTCTATTTGTTTGGAATCTAATCGTTTTCACCATTACAATTTCTACTAAGTAATTTGAATTCAATCATTTCTCCATACTTAATTTTCATTAGAAAAACTAGCAAAAGGAATATGAAATAAAATACCCAGTAGTAACTATTAAATAATTAACCATAATAATATATTGATTTTTTATAATAAACCAAAAATTGCCCATATTTCGGTTAATTTGCACACGTGAATATTGGCAACACTGAAATTAAAATTAATTGTTTTGTTCTAGCAAACACAAATTGATTTTAATGTATATAATCTGGAAATAAGTGATTGAATGATTCATTTACGTATGAAACGTGATTCCTGGATTGTTTTTCTTTCGGTCACTACGGTTTTTACACCATTTTACCACGCAAGACATGATTTATATTTATTTTTTCGCCGCATATTGCGTCTCGATGCTTCGATGTTCGCGCGTGTAATGGCCGACTAATGTGTGAAAGTGTGCGTGCTGGCCTGTACATATAGCTGAGCTGGCCGACTATGATGTCACAGTTTTTAGTTAGCGAGACTCTGTCCGACTTTTTTTATACGTCCATGATTATAACATAGAAAAATTTAATATGATCGTCACATTTTTTTAAATAAAAATACATTTAACTATAAGTAAATTCATTGACAAAGGATCATGGTAGAAAGTGTACAAAAAATATTAATCTATATATATTAAACAAAGTTAATGTGAGTGTTCTCTATTGTTGAAATTTTTGTGGATCATATTCATCATAATTTCATTCAAAAGAAATTGACTGTTGAACACTTCACATATTTCCACAAAGGGCAGTCTTCAGCCACCCTCAGCAATAGTATTCCGGCGACCTTGAGCAGGTCGTCGGTCTACCGTATGGGCGGCTTACCCACACTCCTCTTTGCAGTATTTGTGCTTATGATGTTCCCTGCATACTGCTGCAAAACTTACTTTTTTTAAATGTTTTCTAAGTCCCAATCATTTTTAAACAAAGCCAAGATCTGATGGCAAACATATTTTGCCCATTTTTGACACACATATATCCAATTACATTATGTATGACTTTAATGGCATACAATTCAATTTAATTCAATCTGACAATGATTCCATAAAAAATAAGATAGTGTTTTAATGGTTGCTACTAAAATCACTTTGTATATGTAATTATAAATACAGGTACTTCAAGCTGGGTTGCTATACTTGCAGAAATATAAATGTTATTTCATCTTAGTTATTACAGTATTTAATAATATTTTATGCATGTAATGAATGTAAAGGGCAAATGTGAAAATTTACCCTTTGCCTGTGTTATACCAATCATGCCTTGCTATACCTCACAATAGACTCTTAATTACACAATCATAACAATGAAAATTGGAACATACAGAATACAATAAAATACAGAAAAAACATCTAACCATACTAAATAATTCAAATAAATTACCTTGTCAGTGTCACTAGTATTCTGTTGTAGGGATAAAACTACACATTTACACACATTCATAATTTTTACATACATATTACAATCTATGTATGATTTTGGCATGAAGTAATATACTTCAAATGTATTTGCAAAGATTTTCAATCCATATTTGTAAGACTTAGAATACAAATTGAAAATAGAATAAAATTAGAACCACACACTTCATCAGATATTACCCAAATACAATTACACCGAGTCAGAATTCACTCCGTTCTTTTGATCCAACTTATTTCCATTGGTTTTTACCATATAGATAAAATATGTCATTATTTCCTTTTCATTCACAGGCATTGATTTAAAATGTTTTTGAATTGCCTGTAACAAAGAGAAAAGGTGAGTTAAAATATTTCCTACATATTTGTTATTATATTTATGTTGTAAAAATGGGCAGGCACAATAATAAAAACAAATCAGGGTTGTCTTTGATGGAGATTTTTATACTGTCATTTTATTATTATATTAAGTATTGATTACTATAGTTTCTAAGAATGTATGGATGTATGTTTGTTACTCTTTCAAGCAAAAACTACTGAATGGGTTTTGATGAAACTTAACAATAATATAGCCTGTGGGCTGGCACGTGTGAGTGGAGACGTCATTGTCAATTTTCAAGGCACTAGCAATTTATTATTTTTTCCATAGAATCAAGAATAAACACTGCAACTCTATATCTATCCATCAAGAATAAAAAAATATAAAAAGTTGTTGCTTGCAACAATCTTATTTCAAAGTAATAAATTAAAGTTTAGTTACTTTCATAATTCTTATTGTTGTACTCACATCAGCAAGCTGTGCCTTGTTCAACCCAGGCCTAGTAGGGACTTTGTAATGTCGTTTGTACCTCCTTAAGGTGTTAACCTGCAATTGGAACCAGTCTACTTCGGGGGAATCTGTTTCAGCCTCATTGCTATCATCTTCAGAGTCCTTAGGCCTCCTCTGCTTCGTCCTAGCACATTGTATCATTGTTTTATGATAATCGCATATGTATGTGTGCCTGGCCTGTAAATATATAATAAATTTTAAACAATTAGTAGACATGTCTGGGTAATCTGGACATGTATCTGGTAACAAAGGCATATTTCTACAATGTACTAACATTTACTCACAGTAAAGTTTAATAATTGGTGACTACTTAAATTAACTTGAGCCATTAGTAGAGGTGAAGTACATGTACTCATATTCAAAAATCCTATTCTATATATGATATACAGAGAGTTGAGTGCCTACACTGTATGTGTGATTTCATATGAGTTATAAGCAATATTAAGTTTTAAAATAAATTACACTTACTTGAGCATCTATGTTGAGTTTTAGCCTCCTTTGAGCAACAGTTTTCTGTATTCGCTTGCTGTATGAGGCGTTGCCCGCAGGTCGCCTACAGCTTTCGCCATCATCCATAAGGCAACATATTTGGTCAGAATTACCTCTGGAATCTTCTTCCCCTGTACTGAACCCGTTGTTCATTTGATACTCTCGTTGAATCATAAGGAACACGATAAATCTTTAGGCAACCTTCGCGCCTGACGATTTATAACACTTCGACGTATCTAATCGACGATTTTTCGATTGAGGTTAGAATTTAGATCAACAAAAATCATCTGTTCCGACTAAGTTGTTGAGAAACATAACGTTTAACGTGAATTAGTCCATCAACGTGCTGTCAATTCTGCATAATACACTGCATTTTAAAATTGATTTAGGTAAAATCTCAGATAAAATTAAATTGTGGTCACTTTTAATTGTTCGTAAGATTGACAACTGTATAACCCCCAGATACCATCATTAAAAAGAGTATTTATAGATTCATTTAGTTACACGAAGAGCTTATTTGTATGTGCAATTTAAGAAATGATAAAACGACATGATCACTGTCCGACCGCACAGCCGCCATTACATTTAATTATAATAAAAATAAATATTTATTTGTTAGTTCACTCACTCACTCAGTCATTGAAGTTGCGGTATAATTATGAAATTCGACATTAAAGTGGTTGCTAAAAGAGACATATTAGCTTATCAAAGCAAAGGTAGTGAGAGAGTTTAGTCATATAATATGAATGTATGCGTTTGCTTGACTACGTATCAGCCAATGTATTGTAATATAAACAAAAAATAAAGCTGACGCTTGCATCTTCATTGGTGGAAAAATGGCGGGTTATTTAACTTGAACGAATCGGGCTGTTTTGTCATTAATATAGCCTGCTCACTCATGTATTCGTTTTGATGAGTGCGAAGTTTTGTACGTAATAAGCATTGCAATCGTGTATTCTATCACAATTTAGGTGAGTGTTATAAGTTTTAATCCTATTTTAATGTAATTTAATTTCTGTATCATGGCTACAGGACAGTATTTCGCATAATTTAAAACCCAAAGTGAAGTTGTACAGTGATATTTATAGTTTTACAATCTAATTTTGTGAGCAAATGGCTACCGACTATCAAAGAATGGTGTGTGTGTGGTGTGATTGGTGACAGATCTTATATGTATTTCAATGCGATAGTTTAATGCAAGGGGATACTTAAACGAATAAATGTATTATTTTGTCATGTACCACGTATGTGTAGGTTGCGCGCGCGCGTATTTTATGTGTTAGTGTGCGTTGTAAACAGATATTGTTATTTTATTTTTAAATTGAACATTATTTTATAATAGGTATTACCTTTGACTGAAGTTAATTTGTGAAGTGACAATAACAGAAATTCAGCAACATAAGATTCACGCTGTACTCGCAACATTTTATTGACAGAAAAATTGGTTGCACAATGTCAAGGACGTTTCAACCCTATAGATAGATAGTCTTATCAGATTAAGTGAGTGAGCGTTTATTATTTTGTAGGATTTTTTAAGTAAGATGTATGGTTTGCTGTATAAAGCGAACATTATACAGAAATCTTATTCCTTGCCCAAAATGCTATTACAATATCAATCCAAGTTAATTGGCATGAAAAAGCTACACAAAAACCTTGAAGTAATTATTTATTTACTTGTTCCTAATATAAATCTAATAGCGGTATTTCTATTTGGGATTTCCACTGATTGTTAGTACATAATAACTTTTTAATCCGCCATCGTACTTCGACGCCAGGCGCTAAATATGGGAACTTAATTAATAATTGTATGTTATTGCCGCTGTGGGAAACATTAGTACGAAATAATACTCGCAAACGATTCTATAGTATATTAAAGGAAACCATACTTTAATATTGCCTTAATATTTTAGCGATCATCAATACATTATGTTTATGAGTGATGCGTGCTTTGTCAAAACAACTCATACGAAAAATCTGAAGCCATGTGATGTATCAGCATAAAACAATATACATATATACTGGGCTATCAGAAATACATAATATAGAGTGTAACAAAAGCCCTATAGCTATAACGACAGGTTATATAGAGCTACTGATAAAGATGTTGGCCACCAGCTGGTGACGAAATTGATATAACATGAAAAATAAGCACAGAAAACCGAATAAACATAATGGAACTCAATAACTAAGTTTATTTGAAAAGCTTGAGCTTGATCGTGAAGATTCACGATTAGCGGCCCGTCTCGTCTTCGCGCGCGGTTATTGTCGTAACGCGGGTAACGCCGCGGGGCGAAGCTAGTCTAAAAGAAGGAGCTTATGTTACTCCTTATATCATCAACTACCTATCAGTGAAAGTCCTGTCACAATCGGTCCAGCCGCTCCAGAGATTAGCCGGAGCAAACAGTCTCTGATGATGATGACTCCAATTTTATTTAATAAGTATAGATTACTAGATGGTTCGGTTTGGAACCTATGTTTTGTGATAAAAATTAGGTTCAGAAACTCATATTTCAATATACGGTTTCTATTTAAGTTTTGTGTATGCCTTCACTTCGGATGGATGACTATACTTCGGTCCACCGTCTGGGAGCTAGGCCTACCAGCACTACGCTTTCCGGAACGTGGTCGCCACTCGAGGACTTTTCTGCCCCATCAGGCGTCGGTCCTGCGCGTTGTGTGCCCTGCCCACTGCCACTTACGTTTGGCAATCCTGTGGGCTATGTCGGTGACCCTGATTTGCCTGCGTATCTCCTCATTTCTGATTAGATCTCGCAGGGAAACTCCGAGTATAGCCCTCTCCATTGCCCTTTGGGTGACTTTGAGCCTTCTGATGGAGCCCATTTTAAACGACCACGTCTCTGTTCCATATGTCATCACTGGTAACACACATTGATCGAAGACTTTTGTCTTCAAACACTGCGGTATTTCGGACGAAAAGATCTTTCGCAGCTTGCTAAACGCTGCCCAGCCGAGTTGGATCCGACGGTTGACCGCTTTCTCGAAGGTGTACTTACCTAACTGGACAGTGTGTCCCAGGTAAATGTAATGGTCAACAACTTCGAGGATAATACCTCCGATGACAACAGGAGTGGCTTGAACATGGATATTAGACATGTTCTTAGTCGTTATGTCGTTGGTTTATGCTTATGATGACATCCTGTAAATACAATGTTGTTTTAGCATATTGCTTCAATATTTTTTTACAACGTCGTTCATGTAGAAAATAAGAAATTATACAACTATGAACGAAGTTGTCAATGCGCTCAGATAAATGCTTTTTAGTCCATGTGAACAGCATACTTTACATAATATCTTTAAGGATATTTTTTGAATATTATATCATCAGATAGTATTGGTGATGTATGGTGATCGAAAATATTTCTGAGTTGATTTGAGAAAAAATGGTACCAAAGCGCTCGCCTTGTCTTTAGGGTGCTGTCGCACCCTCGGATAACACATATTGTCGATCGGCTTCGTTGTGTAAGCAGCGATTTTTTTAATTTTAATTGATAGGAATTAAGTAGCACGTTGTTGTTTTTTTTGGATTTTCCATGTAAAAAGTACAATAAGTGACTTGTATATTGTGGAATTATTTCCCAAGGGGGCTTTAGGGCTTCTTAAAAAAATAGGTCAATTACACCGTTTAAAAGAGTGTGTAAAACGTCGTCACAAATTTATTAAATTTCTCAGATGTTAATCTTTGCGTTGTTATTCTCACATATTAACGTATGCAGCCTAAGTACTCCCTACTATATTACTGACACTATAAAATACCATAACGAAATCCCCGATCCAAACCTAAAATTATAACTATTAATAAAGCTATTTTAGATAAATACTGTATTGTTTTAATTGTTGTACTTTCACTTAATCACCTTTAACAGCACCTAAAACGAGGCATTATGCTGCGACTGAAATTTTTTCATTCAGTTTAATGCAAAGAATCTTAGGGGCAATTTACAAATCTAAGTTTATTGTTTAATATACAGTCTCATTATTATTTAGCAAGTACTCTTCGAAAGACTCCGTACTATCTTGCACAGAGTTCCGTAAAACCGTTACCGTACGAGTTTGTTAATTTAAATGTTCACATTAGTATAGCCAGGAGAGCAAATAGTTAAAGATAAAATAGCTAACGTAAGAATAGTAGATGTGCAGTGAAGTTAAAAGCACCACGTGAGGGAGTCCGCCATCTAGTATTGCTTAATTTAGCTACTAATTCATAAATGGAGAACTACTAATGAGTAACAGAGATAGCCCACAGGTCTCTTTGTAAATCTTCATTCAAATCAAATCAAATTTCGATGATTTAGATATTAATAAAAAATATGCAATAATTATTACAAATACAATGTTCTATGTATTTAAATACAATGTTCTAAGTACTATGAGTCAATCGGCAAAGGTTTTGCCTTTTGTCTTACTATATAGCAAAGTTCATTAAATACTACAAACCTACATTACTACTAAATATTACAAAATTATATTTATTAAGCCTTTTACGACAAGAAACTGCAAAACATAAAGTTTTGTAATATATACATAACGGTGATGTATTTTAAAAGTTTTACAGAAAAACTATCAATTATAAAAATACTAATAATAATCTAAAGCGGTTATTTATTACAATGAATAATATAAGTAAATAGAAGAAAGTAAGTCTCCACTGATCATTATGTCCGACCGAGGCTGCGCTGCGCTAATCGTCTTATTGACCGGTTACCGGTCGGGAATGTTGCCAGTTCGTGCACATTCGACCCTTTCCGTATACACGTTTATTCATTCCAAAAGTGCCCGCTGCGCGTTGGAGGCGCTGTTGTGCAGTTGTTTGGCGTCCGATTGCGACGTTGCCAACTTTATTGACTTAGTACTAGGGAACGAAGACACAATCTGTTCGCGTATGTAATTGAACTGTGGAACTTATAGCCGGTAGCTTTTTGCCTATAAAACAAGAAAGCACTTGGTTTTCAATATTGGCAGAACAATATGAGTAAACATGTGGTTGTAGACTTAATTTTGCGAAGTCTTTAAGTGATGAAATTGATTTTCGTGTTATGTGGTAGTGCTTTTACAGTTTGTCATACCATCGTTTTTCGAGGCATTTGTTACTATTTTGTGACAGTGAGAAAAATGACATGACTTTAAAAGTTATCTGATATTGGAGATATTTTAAAGTAGCTAAAGATCCGTACTGCAATTTTTGAATCATGGGGGATCGAGGCACAACGGGGGACGCTTGGGGTGCGCGAGACGATGCCTCGTGGTGGTCAAATGGCGCAGGTGAACTGCAACATCAACAGCAACTACAAGATGAAATTGCTAGGAGTACAGCCAGCTCTACACATCAGCTTTATACCTACAAAATGACTGGTGATTTCACAAATAACAGTGGCGATTCTTCCACCCAAAGTTATGATTACCGTATCATGGCCAATCCAAACAATAGGGAAGAGCCTGCTCAGCAGCAATGGTGGTATGCATCAGGGTCAGTCGAATCTCAACAAGCATCTTCACCTACGGTAGGCATTTATGAATATACATAATTGTGAATATTTTATTTTGACAACAAAGGAATAGCACACACTACTCAGTGTTACTATTTAACAAATTTTCCATTAAAGTCAAAAATCTTAAGAACACTAATATGAATGTGATTTTTTTCGGAAACTTGAAATCACTATTTCGGGTTAATAGAATTAATTAAAAGTTTATTTTAATTAGGTTAACTTAATTATACATCACATAATATATGACTGAGAAAATAACAAGTCGTTTAAGAAATATATGTGTATTTTTCTATACTACATTGCAATAAAATAATGCTGATTTCTTAGTTTTTATGTGGTGATGTAGGGGTAGTTAGAACTCCGGGTCACATTCGGTTTATCCAAACTTCGGCATTCAGACGAAATTTGATTAAATGCCATTTGGGACTACAAGAAAACTTGCGAGCACTTTTTTACACAACTGTAAATTAAGCTATTTATCCTAGATATTTACTAGACATAGTTCTTTCTGTTACACTAGAGACGTATAACTTCGTATCCAAAAAATCTAAACAGAGTTCTACAAGCGGGTTTTGGCCGGCTTGAAAATGAGCAGTGTAATTTCACCTTTCGTTTCTCAATCTACCAGACAGTAAATAAAATATTAAATATTTTTAATAATATAAGTGGGTTTGTAAAGCAATTTTAACAGACTATTAATGAAACAAAATTCAGCCGATGTTTTTTTGCCGAACGTTTGCACTTCTCATTTGGTTCAAATAACATTTAACCTATCTAACACCATTAATAGCTTGCTTAGTAACAATTTTTATTCGTTTTGAACATATCGAAGCCACTTTAGAAATAATTGCTACAAATGCTCATAGCAACTATAAAATTATCTATGTCTAGATATTGCTATGGTAATTTGAAACCTGAATTCGGCTTAAATTTTTATTCATTGTATTTTTATGAAAATATGACTACTTATATGCTTACCTTATTTTAACTAATTTGTTTAACTTACCATTTCCACGAACTGGAACTTTTCACATATGGTATGTGACTGTTAGGTGTAATAAAAATCGAAAACAAACGTAAATAGTAAAATTTTGAAATAACTATTTATTTAAATTACTCTCACATTAACTTTAGCAATTGATAAATTCTGACAACTAAACGAATGAGTTATTAATTACTTTTTTTAAAGTATTCATATCATTCTTTTAAGGCAAGGGAATTAAATATGCAACCATTATTTTTATCGTATATTTTATTCATTTAGTTATATTATTTGTTATATCCTCTTAGGCTTAGGTTTAAACTGTATTTATTTAAGACTTAAGTCAAGACCGAATGAAAGAAATATGATTTTTTTACTAATTTTCAGATTTAACAATGGTTAACAATTAGTTTAAATAAAAAAAGTTCAAGTTCAAACGATTTCAATGTTTGCAGTCAAACACATTGAAACATTTTGCCCTGAACTGAAATCGTAATTTGACTAAGTATGGTTTCCCGAGAAATGGTTATTATTTTTGGGTGGTTGAAGCAAAGCACGCTGAAAAGGAAACTTGTCCATCTATTCTATTATCTATGGCTTACAGACAGAAGTAACAGTCTGTTACAGATTCTATTTTCGCAAACGCAAAAATGTGTTTAGGACGCGCATAAATTTTATTATTTATTTTATTTTTCTCTCTCCCAAATAGCAGAGTAGGTAACTAATAAGAAACTTGGCAAATTGACGAAATAAATAATAATAAAAGATAATTCTTTTTACATTAAAAATGCTAGGTAATGGGTTTCGTAACTGTCTGTCACACAGACACATCGACCATCCCATCGTCGATACGATATAAAACTAGAACGGGTGGACAAATTTTAATGATCTCAATCTCATATTTGATGGATTCATTTTTTCATCGCATGGCTGGTAAACAACGGAAGACTACTTAAATCGAAACTTAAAATTGTTGTTTTTTATTTCATACTTAGACTGCCGGTACGAATTTTGTTTGTAGTTGAAGTTCATTATTGTTGCAGACACAGGGTCCGTCAAGTCCAGAAACAGAGCAAAATAATCAACAAGCGAATGGTATGCAACAAAACCAACAAGACCAGAACCAAGTTATTCAACAGAATCAATTGCAGCAATTACAACAGCAGAATTTGCAACACGCAATTCAACAGCACAATCGTAACCTTCAGCAGACGTTGCAACAGCAACAAGATAATCAACAAGAAACACTGCAACATATGCTACAACAGCATCAACAGCAACAACAACAACAACACCACCAGCAGCAACAGCAGCAACAACAACAACAGCAACAACAACAGCAGCAACAACAGCAGCAACAGCAACACCAATCTTTGCAACAAAGTCTGCAGCAAACATTACAAGTGAGCCAAGCTCAAGCACAGGCTATTGTGCAAGCACAAGCAGCATTGCAACAGCAAGTTGCCCAAACTTTACAGCACCAACAGCAAACATTGCATGAACAATTGCAAGCTGTCCAGCAACAGCAAATACAAGCTGCTTTACAGCGACAATCAGCAACCTTACAGGTAATTTCTAAAAGATTTTAGCAAGTTGCAAGCTGAGATGTCGGTGACATCTGATGGCATAGTTAATTAAGCATCAAATCTAAAACCATTGTTTTTATAATCTATAATTTTAATATGTAAAGCAAGGCCAGTTCGGTTCAGTTACTCCTATCCTCTCAAGAAAAGAACGATTTGCTGTGTTCAACTGCAAATTTAAGATAACACAAATACATGCATGTGTTATCTTAAATTTGCGAGGCAATCTATATCTAGATTCTTCAGCTATTAGGTAGTTTGGCACATTCATTATTTAATATTATTGTTTAGATACTATCTTGTAAATTTTCACCTGTGTGTCCATGTGGTGACGGATTTAGAATATCACCACCACCCCATCTCCTCCCGTGGGTGTCTTAAAAGGCGACTAAGGGAAAAATTACAGTCGTTGGGCAGCAGCAATGTCTGGTCTTAGATCTTATATATGACTGCGATCCCCAACCCGCTTGCCCAGTGTGGGGATTATGGGCAATTCCCCCCTAATGATGAAGACTACAAAAAGATGGCCCCCAGTTGCCGGCAGCCCCGCTATTCCTGGTCATCTAGGTAGCGGCCACGGTAACGGCGGGGCAAGGGGTGCATAGAATCCCCGGGATACATCTGGCTACCTAAAACACCTGACCTTGGCTACGTACAACGGACGTACTCTGAGGCTTGACGAACATCTAGCGCAGTTGGAAGTGGAGCTGGAGAACATCAGGTGGCATATTCTGGGTCTTTGCGAAGTCCGTAGAGAGGGAGAGGACACCATAACCCTAGAATCTGACCACCTGATGTACTTCCGCGAAGGACAGCAGAAGTCGCAGGGTGGCAGAGGGTTTCTTGTCAATAAAGTCCTCTCTAACAATGTTGAAGAAATCTCCAGTGTGTCGACGAGGGTAGCGTACCTGATTCTTCGGCTATCGAAACGCTATAGCATGAAGATCATCTAGGTTTACGCACCGACCTCGGCACATTCGGATGATGAAGTTGAGGATATGTTTGAGGACATCTCAAAAGCCTTACACACCACCACCAAGGCTCACTTCAAGATTGTTATGGGGGACTTTAACGGCAAGGTAGGTGCTCAGATTGGCGGTGAATCCCGAGTGGCACGCCATGGCTTTGGAAGTAGGAATCATAAGGGGCAAATGCTTGTCGAATTCCTAGAGAAAGAGGGGCTCTACTTAATGAACTCTTTTTTTAAGTAGAAGCCCTACAGGAAGTGGACTTGGCAAAGCCCCGATACGGACGTGTGACCAAAAACGAGATCGACTTCATCATGACGGACAGGAAGCATATATTCAGAGACGTCTCGGTGATCAACAGGTTTAATACCGGTTCTGATCACCGACTTGTCCGAGGCTCTCTGAATATCGACTTAAAGCTGGAAAGAAACCATCTAATGAAGTCCACGCTCCGACCGAACCCACTCCAAATCATGGCAAGAACCGAAGCGTTCCAGGATATACTGGGCGCTAGATTTGCTGCCATAGAGCCTACCGATGACGTCGACGAGACCCTGCAAAACATCTTTGATACACTGAGAGGCGAGGGCATCAAATTTTGTAGAACGCAGCGTAAAGAACGCGCGCGATGCCCAAACTCTCGGACGAGACTCTACGGCTTATGCCAGAAAGACGGGAAACCACACATGCCAGTTCGTCAGACATGGCAAATCTCAACCGGAAAATCGCTAAAATGACACGACGTGACCTTCGGAGCTCCAATACCGGTCTCATATTAGAGGCAATTGAGCGAAACCGAGGGTCCAAAGTGTTCACTAAGCAGCTTGTGAGGAGCCACCTGACGAAGCTCACAACACGCGATGGCAGAACCGTTTGGTCTAAGCCGGATATTCTTGCCGAGATCGAAGACATCTATGGCCGGCTTTATGCTGCACATGCAACTCGCCCCCAATGTTCAGTCCAGGATGGAAGAGCCACCCTGGTCCGCCACTACACCGACGAACTGCCCGATATCAGCCAAGACGCAATCGTGGCTCTTAAACAACTTAAAAATGGAAAGGCCTCCGGTGAAGACGGAGTTACTTCAGAACTTCTGAAGGCAGGAGAGATTCCTGTCATACAGGAACTACAAAAACTCTTTAACTCCGTCATTCACTGCGGGAGAACTCCTAAGGCGTGGAGCAGGAGTTTGGTGGTACTGTATTTTAAGAAAGGTGATACCACGCTTCTTAAAAATTACAGACCCATCTCACTCCTGAGCCACGTCTATAAGTTGTTTTCAAGAGTCATTGCGAACCGTCTCGCCATAAGGCTCGATGAATTTCAGCCTCCGGAACAGGCTGGGTTTCGTACCACACAGTGAGGCAAATTATACAGAAGTCTGAAGAGTATAATCGGCCCCTGTGTCTAGGTTTGTGGACTATGAAAAAGCCTTTGACTCCGTCGAAGCCTGGGCTGTTCTTGAATCCCTTCAGCGATGCCAAGTGGACTATCGTTACATCCAAGTCTTGAGATGTCTGTACGATGAGGCCTCTATGTGTGTCCAAGTACAGGACCAGCGTACTAAACCCATCCAACTGAGCCGCGGAGTGAGACAGGGGGATGTAATATCCCCGAAACTATTCGCAAGCGCTGGACTGGAAAGATAAGGGCATTAACATAAATGGCCAGTACATCTCACACTTGAGATTTGCAGATGACATAGTCCTAATGGCGGAGTCGTTGAAGGAGCTGCAAAAGATGCTGACCAGCTTAGCATCAGCCTCGCGACGGGTGGGTCTCAGCATGAATTTGGATAAAACCAAAATCATGATGTATAATCACATTCATCCTAGACCTATCGTTGTGAATGGCCGTCTTGTAGAAGCTGTTTCAGAATATACATACCTCGGGCAAATTTTGCAATTAGGTAGAAACAGCTTCGACAGGGAGGCCTCGTGACCTACGGCGCCGAGACGTGGACACTCACGGTGAGACTAGTCCACCAATTTAAAGTCGCTCAGCGTGCTATGGAGCGAGCTATGCTTGGAGTTTCTCTGAAAGATAGGCTCCGTAACAAGACTATCCGACAGAGAACCAAGGTCACCGACATAGCTTAGAGAATTAGCAGACTGAAGTGGCAGTGGGCTGGTCATATCTGTAGTAGAACCGACAACCGCTGGGGTAGACGAGTTCTTGAGTGGAGACCGCGAATCAGCAAGCGTAGTGTGGGACGGCCCTCTGCTAGATGGAGCGACGATCTGCGAAAGGTTGCGGGCAGCAGCTGGATGCGTCAAACTGAAGACAGGGCGCTATGGCGCTCTTTAGGGGAGGCCTATGTCCAGCAGTGGACTAATGTGGGATGATGATGATGATGATGAAATTTTCACCAGGAACTTCAACAACAGGCTCAGCAACAGGCTTTGATAGCTCAAGCCACAGCCAAGACCAGAATGCCCAGAGCAAAGCCGTATAATAAGCCACGCGGGCGTATGACGGCGTATGCATTCTTTGTTCAAACTTGTCGGGAGGAACATAAGAAAAAATATCCAGATGAAAATGTGGTCTTTGCCGCCTTCTCCAAAAAGTGTGCAGAGAGATGGAATGTAAGTCATGTTTTTAAATATTTTGTAGTTGAAATAGTGTGTGTTGACATTGTGTCAATTCTGAGTTGCAAGTTAAACAAAAGGCCTTTGCATAATGAGCTTAATTCTTACGATATTCCCTTGGATGGAGAAGAATGAAGTAAGTTTTCATTGACTTTTTTTGTCTTCTCTTTTCATAATCTATGTATATGTATATTTATTTGTACTGCCGGTTCAATAAAGAAAATTTGAATACCTAAGTAATATAAATGTAAATTTGTTATTTACAGACAATGTCAGAAAAAGAGAAGCAGAGGTTTCATGAAATGGCAGAGCAAGACAAAAAGCGTTTTGATTTGGAGATGCAGAATTATGTTCCACCCAAAGACGTAAAGGTGCGAGGGCGTAAGAGACACCAGATTAAAGACCCTAATGCACCTAAGAGATCGCTGTGAGTTTATGGTCATGACTTTATTCTACATTAATGTTTTAAGATTTACGCAATTTGTACACATTTGATATAATTGTAACAGGGCTCTAGAATGGCTATATATTATAAGGTTATCAAGTGAATGCAATTGTCACAGGTAGCCTAATGGAAGTAGCTAACCATGATTTTCATGAATACCCTAAAACATTTCTGCGTGTCGGACCCATGTAAAAATTATATCAAAGTTATTCCAATTATCTCAGTTGTACAGCTTTTTTAAAAAGTAATTATTAAACTAAATATGAAACATATTCTTCTGACGGCGTATATGCTAGAAGCCTTGCAACTAAAAAAGTTTTTTTTTAAATATATTTTATTCTGCTGTTTTTATGGCACTTTTCTATGAATACTACTATTTCAGCGCTATCAAGCTCTCAATGATCAACTCATAAAACTTTAAACTTCCATCTCCTACAATATTTTGTGTACCAGTTGGTAAAGCACAACGGTTGTTTGTGATGTCTGCACTGCCAGGATTGCCTGGCCTACATCAAAGCTATTAGACCTCTGCATACTGTGTATTTGATTTCTCATAGGCTGGATCTGGACGTAAGTTCGCCGGAAAGCAGTGGATGCGGGCGGCCCAGGACCGGCCTTTGTGGAGATCCTCGGGGGAGGCCTATGTCCAGCAGTGGACGTCTTTTGGCTGAAATGATGATAATGATGATGGAAGGTCTCATTTCAACCAATCATAGTCCACTATCCAATCACAAACACAACGTAAATGAGTGTGCATCTGAAGTCATGGCCTCTATCAATAATCTAGTATATTGTTGATAGACAGTTTCAGAGTTGTCTAAAGGGATGTTCACTTCACAGATCTGCGTTCTTCTGGTTCTGTAATGACGAGCGTTCGAAAGTAAAGGCTAATAACCCCGAATACACAATGGGTGATATAGCCAAAGAACTAGGCCGGCGATGGGCAGCAGCTGAGCCTGAGACTAAGTCGAAATATGAATCACTCTCTGAACAAGACAAGGCGAGGTATGATAGGGTGAGTAGTCTCTTCATAATTGCCTGCTATTTCATTGGTTTTGGTACAGGTCTAACTTGATGGCTAACTAACTACCAGAATTTACGAGAATGTAATTGCCGTCTGACCCCCGCGATCCGTCTATTGGACCACCGGTAATTATGTGGTTAGACCAGCTGTCAGTTTCCATGCTACTGTCTACTGACTGACTGTAACGCCTGCCATAGATGGTAGAATGGATGGCAACCAGGATTAAAAGCTTAAGGCATCCGAAGCATGGAAGAGTTCAGATATTGCACACAAACGATGAGCATGATTGACACTCATCCGAGATTCAGCAGAGCCAGACGTTGCTTAATCTCCAGAACGATTGCGTTACGCACAGTCCTGTAGGACACCTATTGCTGACAGCAGGGAGTTCTAACAGAGCAATATAGGATGGCAATTTGACTGCCTCGTTGGTCTAGTGGTTAGATGTGCCGCCTTTGGATCAACGGGTCCCGGGTTCGATTCCGGGGTCGGGCAAGTGTCTTTGTCTAAACCAGAGACACTGGCTCGGAGTCTGGGTGTCATTTCTATGTATAACATGTATGTATTTACAAAAAAAAAATGTATATAAGTAGTTTATCATCCATCTCGTTACCATAACACAAGCATTAAGTTGCTTAGCTTGGGACGAGATGGCGTTGTGTGAAATGTCCAAGGATATTTATATTTATTAATTATACGTAAACACAAACTGTATTGCCATCCACTAGCAAATTTGTTTTCTAGGTGAATTTTTTTTCACCTAGAAAATGTTGATCAAATTTATGATCATCTTTTTTTCGAGAATTTTAGTTGACTCTCCGACTATGCCAGTTCCATAGAGCTCAAGGTGCAATAGCTAATGGAGACATTGCAGATATGTAGTACGATCGGAGAAGAATTTTTGTGCATGCCCTGGGTGTCTTTGATAGACTTTTTAATTTATTTAGCACAAACACAGTACATATATAAAAAAATAAAATATTGACAGAAAATAAAATGTTGGTCTAGTGGTTGGCACCTTTGGAGTCCCCGGTTCAATCCGGGGTCGGGGAAGTATCTTTGTGTAAACCAGATGCACTTTCTCCGAGTCTGGGTGTTAAGGATAAATATAAAAGTAAATGTATGTAGGTAGGTAGACACATGTTACAAAATATGAGTGTTATATTTTTGTGTTGTGAGCATGTAGAAAAAAACGGATTTAACATGCATAAAATATAAATACATAAATGTACTTCGTACTAGAGGAGACACCTCAACTAGATTGTTTGTAACACGCGTTGGAGCGCGCGCACTCCAACTCATTTAGTCTGTGACTTGTGTGCGCTTGCTGCAACATCACACGTTTGAGTGTTGTTTTGTTTTTTAAACTATGCCTTCGTGTGTATTGAGATACTGTTCAAACAATTCGAGAAATACAAGTAAAAGTCAAGGAGTAACTTTCAACATTATTATCTTTAAGACACGCTTAATTTAGTCATATTTTATCAATTTATTGCAACTCTTGACGACGCCTCACTGCGGCGGCCATGTTTATGTGAATATCAAAGAGTAAGAACATTTGAATGCGCAGAGTTGACACTATCGACGTTAAATAATTAAGGACACTAAATAATAATAGGGTTTACTGCGAAAACCAGCTAAGTGCAGTCAAGTTAGTTTTGAGATATTGCGTTTTAAAGTATAAGACTAATACAATGAGTTTTGAAATATTGCGTTTTTTAAAGATTATTTAAAATACAAATGCTATAGTTTTAGTAGGCCTTGTATCCAGTATACAGTAGGTATATTTTAGTAGTTAGGGTATTATGTAAAATAAAGATTTTATGTTTGTTTGTTTTTATCATTATTTATCTCGTAAACCACACCATAAATTTTGTGTTGAACTAAAGTTTTTCATTTTTCAAGTAGATCGGTTTTGCTCAAAATAAGTCGCAGTAAACTCTCGATATTATCACGTTATGAATAGTTCATCCATATTAAAATAAATTAATATATTGATTGGATTTTAGATTTACAAATTTACATTTACAGTACACACAGTAACTAGTAGGCAGAATAATAAAATAAAGTCGCGTCTCTCGCGTCTGCGCGTTTTGATTTTATCTATGAAAACATCACACCCCCCGCTTGCCCCGCTGTCATCAAGTTACGCGATACTTTTTGTTTGAAATAGCTTCTCTATATATTTAACTCAATGTTAACATGCCAAGAATTATTAAACATTGTTGTAATTAGTAACTGTTGTGGGGAGCTTGGCTCAAATATCTTCTGTCCCCCTCGACCGTGCTGCCACCTTGTTGTGGTGAGGGGGCTTGCGTGCCTTTAGGATCCGTTGGGGCCAAACCGGCTCAGGGTCCGTGGGTCCGCCGGCATGGCGGACCCACGGGGAGAGGCCAGACGAAGAGCGGCATACGGACATGTGGTGGGTTTTGACTCTGGGGACTCCTCTGTGTGTCAGCCTTAACCTGCCGCGAAAAAACGGCGTGGTGATGCAGCGAAGGGGCCACCGCTTCATCCGGCGCTTGGCGGGGGCACGTCCAATGTCCCGCACGTGCCTCTCAGTGCGTTGGGGAGCGACCAGAGCTCCCCGTCAAAGCGTGGGGCCCGCTCTCAGGCCCCATCAGGGTCACGGAGCATGCTCCCTATTGGGAAGTGAAACGCGTGGCCCTGTTTCGGACAGTTGAGGGACACCGCTGGTTTTAGTGGGTAGGTTGGGGCGTAATTACCATCTTTCCGCGCCCTGGAGTACCACATAACCCGGCTGGCGTATAGCGGTCGGGTATCCATGAGGACATCAAACGTAAAAAAAAACTTCTGTACCGTTCGACTAGTGCCATAACCACAATGCCCATCTGACATAAAATTAATTTGTTTTCTTCAGGAAATGACGGCATACAAGAAAGGCCCTTTAGCACTTACGCATCAGCAGCCATTACCAGTGGAGATTGAAGAAGAGGAAGATTTTGACGCAGACGACGAGTACAAAACTGTCGGTCAATGTTAATTTTTGTAGCGATATCTATTTTTGCAAAACCAATCACCCACTGGAAACGTCTTATTAACAAATTTAGGCATTATGTGCAGAATGTAGATAATTTTTACCTAAAGATTCCACTATAGATATCTAGAGTGGAATCATTTCTATCTAAAAACTAGTAACAGCCAATTAGCGCTGTCTGTGGACGTAATGTTATTCCCTTTGACGGACAGAACTTTATTGCAAAAAATACATCAAATAAAATAAAGTAAAAAGCTTGTGTTCCATAGACAATGCTTGAACTCGAAATATTTTTTACTATTGGTGAAAAAAGTTCCTAAAACCATAATGACGAGATAATTAAAATTTAATATTTAAAATAGTGGAGAGCATATTTTATATATTTTTTGTTTTCAGTTCTCAGTGACAGTTGTAAGTTCTGTGTCTTTACAATGGTCAAATATTGGTACGGCAGACGCACTTTAAACACTATGGCGTTGCCGTTAACATTAGGGCCTTTTGTCCTCCAACAGGAATTTCCACAGCAATTTGCTTAGTAGTTAGTATCTGTCCGTCAAGGCTTCAGTGTAAACACACCAAAAGTAGTATCTGAAACATATTTTTGCAACGCCAGTGACCCGTTTGCCTGCAATTTTACCAATCCTAAATATATTTTTATATACAGTACTATAAAATTACAAGTGGAAACGATGTTTTTTTTGGTATGTATCTCAGTACCAGTTATGTTGACGTAGGAATCTGATTTGTTGTTGTTGTCTTAAGCTGCGTGCTCGCTTAACGGTTATCGTAATTATTTAATTAAAAGGCATTTTCTGCCATTGGTCTGTGATGCTGCCGCAATAACACTTGTACTATCTGATTGACCTATTCCTGTACAATTTTATGGGTGCAAAGTTCTATCTACAGGATGTAACGAATAAAGAATAAAGATTTTATAGATTTCCTGAGATGTTCCGAGGGATTGAGTTGATTTTGTTAGTGAGAAAAGTCGTATAGGTTTAATTGCATTACATAAAGTGACCAACTGGCTTTTGTAATAATTTACCTACAAAATTAGTAGTCTCTGCTCATTTACAATTCCTGTGTTCCTCTGTTATTTGGTGACCATATTTTTTTTAGCTGTGTTTTGATTCAATATAATATAATACTATGGGCCAGATCCAATAATGGTATCCGCAACGTTAAAATGATTCTTGACATTTAAAATCGCTATGTCACGTGACTGTAAAATGTCATCCCATATATTTTAGCGTTCCGGATACCGTTAGCGATGTTTTTGCATCTGGTCCCAGATGACTGCTATCCAAAAGCGTTGTTTCTTTAAACCTAGAAGTGAGTTCGCGGCTATATGGTTGTTTACGTTATGAAATTAATAATATTGGTTTAAGTCAAGTATTAGTTTAGTATATTTGCTAGTATCCACTCGGGTATATCTCGGAGTATTGACCTTGTATAGTGTGAATGTGTCTTGTAATGGCAATTTTGTGTCAAAATTGGTTTACGATGATTACGAACTTAATGTAGAGCTATCCAAAAAAGGCACGTGACCTTTTTTTTCTTTCGTATGTATTTATGCAATCCAAGAGGCTGTTTATGACCGTAGAAAATCTTTTTTATGGAACTATTTCGTTGCGGCTCTTCCAAAATGTTACTCTATGTACCGCAGGCATAGAGAATAAGTTGATTACCTACGTAATTCGCGTAGGTTACCCGAAAAATAGGTTATGTTCACTGTGAAGTTAAAACTGACCATGGCATTCTCTGTAATAGGCATTTGGACTAATCTTACAGGCTCTTTGATGACCATTATTATGAAAATATATATTATGATTCCGTCACACAGAATTTATTTTTAAACGACAGAATATATATAAAAAAGGCTTCGTTTAGTTCGTACTCGTGAACGAGACCATTTTTGACAATGACTCATGTTGGTCGAAATGGAAGGGGCCTTACGATTTCATTCGAAACTGAGCAATATTTCTTTCGTCAGGATATAAAATGTGAGTTCAATAAGTCCATCGAAAGAAAACAAACTAGTTTTAGGTAGAATTACTCTTTCTGTGTAATTTAAGAGTATGCGAGCGCGGGTGAGCGAGATTTTGTTGACTGTGACGAGAAACTGTATAGATATTAAATTATATTACTTTATTGACATTAGATCATTTTTATTTTTCATTTTAGTTATGACGTTGTTCGTTTAGAATTACCCATTGTGGTGTTTATGTTGAGACATTAATGGAATGTTTGCTATTGTTTTGAATTGTGCCATCAGTGTTTGACGGCTTACCCAAATTTATATTTTGAGTGGAATCTGTAATAGTGGGTACTCATTTGATTCTAAAAACATACAGTTTCAAATGTACTATTGTGTATTAAACAATATGCTGAATTGTAGCCAACCACTCGAATGTTGCAAGATTCGCGGTGTTGTTGTTACCATACGTGGTTCACCGTAAAAATACGTACGGTGTTCAAAAAGTTCACCGTAAAAATAACTTTTTAAATTAAACAGTGTTTTGGTAGCTCTTCCTATTGCAGATACAACTCAAAATGTTTATTTACCTAAAATGTACATACTGTTTTCAGTTACACAGGTTGTACCAATTACCTATAATTCGTTCGTGTTAAGAATGCATTGACTCATCATTGTCCGCAAAAGTCACGTTCACAGTGACCACTATAAGGCATATATTCGAACGCAACGGCGATATCCTGTCCTTTGTGTCATTTACCATGGAGTTGTGTTAATGACTCACTGCATTTTTTACGCGAACGAAGTATACAATTATTAAATGAATTTATTGTTGCACGACGGCAATACTTGTATATAAAATGACTGTCAGTCGTGATAAAATGTAAGTACTTAATGTAGGTGCACTAGGCACCCTACATTTGCCACTGTTAATGAATGCTAGATGATTATAGGCTTAGGGTTTTTGGAATGATTTCCTACGCTGAGATTTAAGAAAAATTGTGATTGGGTTTCCTTCAATGGCGTCTATTCGTGATTAGTTATAGATGGAATGACGTGTGGCAATTTTCACCAAGGACCCTATTTGCCTTTAATTTTGCGGTTTAATGTTCAGCTACCTTAAATTTGATTATCTACATTTTTGAACAAACTTTTTTCCATAAAATTTGGTTGTCTCCAATTCATTGTGATATGATGTTTTGTCTGCTTAATTGTCGTGTATTAGTCACTGTCAATCTTAGGAGAGTCTCCTATAATTGTGTTGACTTTGAGATTTTTTCCTTCATTGTTCATGTACAATGTATGGAAAAATATATAGTATATAACCATACTTACCAGCCGTCTACTCCCCAGTGGTGACGTGACGATTAGAATACAGAATGTCACAGCCCATACCATCTTGAGGGTGTCGTAAGAGTCGAGCAAAGGAACACAAGAGGCAGATTATCTAGCTGTATGATAAAGGAAACTAGATACAAACACTGCCAACCCGTCTTTCCAGCGTCGCACAGTAGGCCTCCTTGAATTTGGACGTGGCCGACTCGGTAGTGGGATGAAACGACAACCATCCGTCGACTATTTGAAGTTACATGTTATTAAGCATAGTAGCTTTGTGCCATGTGCATGAACCTACCGATGAAACTTGCTTTGTCTCAAGATCTATCCTCTATTATAGGTATATGGTTGTAAATATTTTCTTAGGTATTGAATTTAAGGTAGTTTAATGCATCCACGGGTGATATTTTAATATCTTTTAATTGATTGGTTTTAGAAAATGAATTCCGACTGCATTCCTTAGTTTTGCTCGTGTGTTCTCAGGTCAACACACTGCACACACTGTGTTAGGTTAGGATAGGCGACTGGTTATAATTTAATGGAATATTCATACCACTTATTGTTGAGAGATGATATATGCAAAGTTGAAAAAGAAATCTGCTTACGAGTGTTATAACTCTGGAAGTAACCACAAAGACCCCAAGAAACATTAAACTTAGATTACTAAGTTTGTAGGATAAGAATAACGCAAGTTGGATGATTTTATCTGGAACTCAGGTTTTGTAGTAAATATGTTTCAGAAAAACGACAATATCTCATGACTGAGAGAATCTTTAAGATAGGTCAATGCCCTCACTTCGGCTGGCTATAGGTTTTTTTATGTGACATAGTAGTTTAAATGTCGCTTTGTCAAGACAAAATCTACATTCTCTTGTAAGTAGTTGGGCTATTTGAATTACCGTAACCAGTGTGTGCTAAGCCCAGAACGATGTGTTTATGGCGTAGACGCTGTGCGCCACGCTTTTTGAACAGTATATTTGCCTACTAATGTTGATGTCAATCCAACGCCTGGATACTCGCTAAGTGAATGCAGTCTAAAACGAAAGTTTGGGCAATATTTAAAGTGGCTCAGTGTAAGAGCCCTATTGTTTTGAACATTGTACAAAGCAATATAGTGGAACTTTTACACAATATTCACTCTTTTATTAAATATCCCATTAAGTGTTGGCTGGCGTCAAAACGAATCCCCATGTCCTGGCTATCGCCTGCATCGCAGGGACTGTACACATGTAATTCACGACCACAAATGACACACACTCGAAGCAAGTGCCTCTGGTTTAGTTATAGACACATACCCCACCCCGAAACCGAAATCGATCTCTTACCCTTAGATCTTTTGATCTTTGCTCAGTGCCATACTTACATGAATGTGTGAAAATAATGGACACCGTTACCGATTTGAAACATTTTATTTTACAAAAATAAACGTTTTGACGACAAATAGTTACAATATTCGGGGTCCTTACGATTACGAATCAACTCGAGAGTTCCCCTGGAAATGTTTCAAGACATTGTAAAAAATCCGTTTTTACAAAAGTTATGTTTATCTTAAAACATTAACAACATTACACATTTCGCATCTAACTCTAATAACGGTTGATCGTTTGCTTAATATTTTGTTACACAATCTAATAAGTTGGTACTTACACGTAATAATATTCAGGGTTTAAGAAAATATCTCAATTGCAATTTTTATATTAGATACGGTTTGCAAATATTTATTTATCATGAATACCCATACACGTGATTACAGTTTTATCTATTGTTTTTTTTAAATGACTGATTGAATGGGATTCGACTGTTTTGGCGCCCATTATGGCAACGGAATAAATAAAGGTGTAAAGTGAATTTAAAAACATTTCATGAAAATCTATGATCTGATCAGAATAGAAATCGCAGGGCCTTGCCTATAAAAATATACATGCGTAAAATGGAATCGTAAAGAAAATAATTGCTAATATAAATATTTGGAACATAATAAGTGCAACATAAAACTCGCCGAAATTCATTTATGACTAATTAGTTCTTATTTTAACGCTATTTCCAATTAAGATTTAAATACACGTATTAATTAAATGTTCATACAATCCGTATACCGGGCTAATGACGAAAGCTCGTTCAAACATATTCTACATACCTATATAATATGGCATACATTGTCACGTGGTCTAATCATCTGATGTATTTAAAGCACCCTTAAATAAATACACGGCGAAAACTTTTGAAGAAGGGACATTGGAAATTTATTGCATGTATTTTTTTCTTATTTCAAAAACGATTTGATCTGGTCATCATTTCTATTTAGATATGTGACAGACTAGGTACTGGCTATATTTTAAATAAAGTACATTTAAACATTTCAGATGAAGACATCACATTGTATATGTAACGTTTTAACTAATATCACGTAATGTTGTTATGCAAATTAATGTATCTACGAGATCAATACAATTTTTAATTTTATCATTATTATCTTTTGGCGTACAACTTTCGCATAGTTTGATTAATAGTTATTCCTCCTATGAGATAACATCACTTCATTCTACACGTAACGTTTCTCATTTTACTTTCGTAAATTCAAAAACAATTTCGTGATTGTCTCTACTTTTTTATAATTCAACGTATTTCGTATTTTTTACTCAATACGTTTCGCATGAGTCAAAAAGTTAGAATACCCTGATTGTTATACGAAATTATCATAAAATAATTTATTTTAGGACCGGGCATCCAGTATTTTGGTGCTCAAACTGGGTAAGTAATAAATATCATACTAGCATTACATTGCTTTTCGTTAATCCCTACTTGTTCAACGATGTGTGAATAAGTAAATAATGGGGTAAAGCAGTGTTGCTCAGATGATCCCGAATTTATCTTTGTGTATGAAGCGAGTTGAGTTTATTAAACAACACGTAGCAACATTATATAAAACAATAATAAAACAGAAATAAACGTAGTTTCCATTTGTAATGGAGGCGTACCTACAAAAATAAGGCAAAAATAAAAACACTGAATAGGTCTTTAAATTCATCTTGATACTACCTTAGCCTCTGTACGCACTAGCGGCTGGCGACTAGACCGCCACAAAATTTCAACCGCCAGTGCGTACAGACATAATCGGTTGCATATTAAATTAGAAAAGCGGCAGGCCGCGCGCCTAGCCGGTTCAACCGCTAGTGCGTACAGGGGCTTAGGAATCTAATTTCATTTGTTAATTTTGATATTTGGTGTTCAACATACTTCGATGTGAAATTTACATTTATAGATGCCCTACTCAACTTGCTATTACACAAAGCAAAATGGGTGCCTATTTATGCGCGGTTACATTACCCCAACTGTTAGAATAATCTCCGATAAATTAGCTTGTTCTGTTCGTATTATACTATGAAGTGTCGAAATTGAGTGTGGATAATAAAAAAGCTTAAGATCGGTAGCCCTGGCTTTTACACAAAACGGGAATAATTAAATTTTCATCTTCTTCAATAACAGCGATATCAATTTGAATCGTAACCAAAGAAAACTATTTCCGTTCTTCGTAATCTTAATAAAAAAGCGGGAAAGCGCGTTTCGACGAACAGGTTTTAAACTATGAAAGATAACTGCGCGATTTATTTTTCAATTACTATTAATTTATCGGAAACATATTAACACATTTTTAATCAGTCGTATGATGTTCTGCGGCGTCAGTTTCGTGCGGGTCTGGCGGTTGCTGCGGTATGTAGTTCCACCGCGCGCGTACTTCGGTGGAGGCGGAGTGATGCGAGTGCGCGGCAGGCGGGGCCGCGTGCGCTGCGGGCGAGGCAGCTGCCCGTCTCGCCCGCACCACGGCCAGGTGCCGCTGGATGTAGTGCTCGTGAGGGGCAAGCGCGGCAGCCCTCGCGAGGCACTCCTCGGCCGCCTCCAGCTTGCCTCGCTCCACGCCCACCACGCACAGGTTGTGGAGCGCTTGCACGTTCTCTGGCTCCAACTCCAGGATACGGCGATAGCACTGGAAATTTATACAACAATCATTTACCCAGTGGGATTTATTGAGCCTTTTGGCTTTTACGTCATCATCATCATCGTCATCAGCCCACATTAGTCCACTGCTGGACATAGGCCTCCCCTAAAGAGCGCCATAGCGCCCTGTCTTCAGCTTGACGCATCCAGCTGCTGCCCGCAACCTTTTGCGGACTTTACGTGGTTCGTCTAAATACCTATAGTGATATCACTAATAGCTTGGCAGTATTGGTATTACGAGATTTATTTCTCATTATAGTGTATACATTAAAACATGTGTAAAATAATTGTAAACATCAGTACTATAATAGTTATATTTGGGGACGTACGCAGCTTTCTGTTTAGGGAATGTACAGCAGTGATATCTTATGACGGTTCTGCACAGCCGTCGGGAAAATTTCCTACCTATGTTAACCTGTTACTTAAGTTACCTTATGCTTTATGCGTTAATCGAAAGAATTAATAGTGTAGTCTTGAGCAGATTTGTCTATTAAAATGTTGTCTAAAATCGTACTCACACTTTCAGCCGCATCCAAATCTTTGACGGAGTTAATGTAAATATCTCCCAGTAAAACGAGAGCCTTCACATGGTCAGGGTGTCGACGTACTAGTTGCTTCAGAAAGGGTGCGGCTTCGAGGGGACGGCGGCGGTCAGCCAGCAAGAGAGCCAAGTTGAACAGAGCTGATCGGAAGTCTGGCTTGAGGTGGACGGCCGCTCGGAACCAACGCTCGGCGCACTCAGCGTCCCCATCGTCCATACACACCATTCCCAGATTGAAGTGCACTCGCTCGTTTGTTGCTGATGACAAATTTTAAGTTATGTATGTCTTTACTCATGGGTTACAGATGTTGAGGAGGTCGTAACTAATCGTACGGTGCGTAACGGGATCGATCAGGTTAAGCAACGTCCAACTCCGCTGGCAGTTTCTTTTTTTTTATGACTCCTTCACCTGTATCCCAGGTGCAGTTCACAAATATGTAATTCACGAATACAAATTACACCCGGACACAACGAAAATGGTTCTGGTTTACACAAAGACACTTGCCCGACCCCGGAATCGAACCGGCGACCCGTGTGACAAAGGCGGCACATCCAAACCCTGGACCAACAAGGCAGTAATTGTACATGAAGTCCATCATTGGTATGTAATATCTAACCATATGGCAGTTGTTACTCAAACTCTAAAAGGAACTTTCATCACAAAACTCTTATGAATCGTCATATTTATAAATACCATTATCATCTTACGGCCCCTGTCCCACACTAGGTGGTAGTCTCCACACACTCCTATCAGTCGTCACACCTACATTCACACCTTTCACACGCACACACACACACTTATAGTCGATAGCGTTAAAACTAACAGCTGGTCTAACCGTATAATTACCGGTTGTCCCCGAATGAGTCGCGGAGGGAGGACGGCAATCGCTCCGTGAAAATACTGGTAGTTAGCCAAATAAGGTTATACCCGTGCCGATACCAATGACATTGGGAAAAGGCGAGGGAGATGTAAAGATGAACATGTCAGATAGAAGACCAACAGACTTATAAGTTGCCACTGGCTATTTTCCGGAAAGTTCAGTGCTGGTAAGCCTCCTATACGGTGGCCCGATGATTTGGTTCAGGTCGCCGGAAAACAATGGATGCGGGAGGCCCAGGACTGGCCTTCGTGGAGATCCTTGGGGGACGCCTATGTCCAGCAGTGGTTTTACGATGATTCATAAAATACTAAGCATTTCGTTGCAGATCCATATACTTGAAGGAAAGGACTGCATTGCTGAAGGTTTTTCTTGGGTCATTTTTATTTGAGGTAACATCAAGATTTCATAATAACCATACTCTTACCATCTTTATCCAAAAGCTTAAGCAGGCGTTGCCTGGCCAAATGTCGCAGATCGGCAGCACCAAGCTCTTGAAGCAGTATAGCTGAGTTGAGTAGTGCTTGCTCATGTTCAGGTTCTAGCTCCAACGCTTTGTCCAAGTAAGCTAAAGCTTGGGAAGGCTTGCCCTGTTCCAAAAGCACCACTCCTAGCTGCAAATAAGGTTAAAATGCTAAGTCTGGCGACAGCTTGAGTTTGGATATGTCAACGGAAAACAACAAGAACCGGAAATTTATAATTTTCCTAGGAAATTTATAAACGTCCGTAGGATTCCAAACGAGAGATAAATTGTATTATTTTACGCCCACATTTTCGGAAATTTATAAACTTACGACGTCTCGTCGTAAATTTATAAACTAACGGATATCCATTCGTAAGATTCTAAACGGTTCGACCAATCACAGTAGAGCTTTTAATTTTACGCTTCTACAAGATACGGCAAATAACACACTGTTCTCTGATTGGTCGATGTTGATAGTGGCATGCTTGTGTCCATAGACATAGGTACAATTAGACTTGCCAAACTATAAATTTATCAGTACGTAACAGTATTTTTACTTTAAAACTAGGTAAGTACCTATAATACAGGGTTACTGTTTTACATAATATGCTAATGACCCCTACTTCACTCTACCAAAATAAAACAATAGAAATAGAGTGATGCGAAGTTAAAAAGTTTTATTAAAAAGAAAAACAATCATAAAAAAAAGCCGGCCTTCTGCTAAAAAAAAACCAAACATCATAAAGTTTAATTTAAAAAAAAACGGGTATTGTCAAACGCTAAGTAATGAAAAAAATACTTAAAACCATGTAACAAATTAAACATAATAAAATAAGTATTTAACTTAAAAAACCCCTGACATCGGACTGCATTATGGCTGAGTACACACACAATGTTCACTACATTGAGAGTCTACTCAGCCATAAATGTCAGGTACCTAACTTTTTTATATCTGTTTCATTGATACCCTTACAATGAGTCCAAACATGATCATCTACTGTAATTTGGTAAGGAGTTGGGTATCCTATAGATTCCTGATGATGCAGCAGGTATATCTGATGATGCAGCAGTATCAGGTCTAGGTTACCACAAGTAGACAATATCGAACAATGGCGGCGGAGAGGACGGAGAAGGAACACGTGACTTATTCAACCAATCAGAGCGCCCATGGCGTTTGGTTATTGCTACATATTATTTTACGCGTGAGTTCAGTAAGTTTATAAATTTCCGAAAATGTGGGCGTAAAATAATACAATTTATCTCTCGTTTGGAATCCTACGGACGTTTATAAATTTCCTAGGAAATTTATAAATTTCCGGTTCTTGTTGTTTTCCGTTGACAGATATATGTATTACTAGCTGACCCGGCGAACTTTGTTCCGCATTATATATATTTAAAACAAAAAGAAAGTTGGACATAGGATACCTGAGATTTTTAACCCGTCCGTATAAAACCTACTTTAACAAAACGCAACTGACAGCGAAACGTTATGTTGTCTATAGTTTAATATGGTCGAAAATTTGACAATTAGAAATTTTGAATTCGACTTGTTTATATTGTTGTAATTCACATAATATCTTTATAACTTGTAGCCTATGTGTTATTCTGATGTATAAGCTATATTATTGTAAAGTTTCATTAAAATCCATTCAGTAGTTTTTACGTGAAAGAGTAACAAACATCCATCCATCCATCCATCCATACTTACAAACTTTCACGTTTATAATATTAGTAAGATGTTCAACACTAGAACATCTATTTAGACTGAACTACTGCTGAGAAGTAGCTCATCCCATAAATGACCCACTGCTGAGTCGGGCTCCTTCAATTACATGGAGGGTAATTAGCCTACTGTGCAACATGGCCGGTCGGGTTCATATCAAGATTTCCTTCTCTTACGGCTATATTTTCGGACATGTCACTTTTTTTTCGGCTCTTACGACACCCTCAGGATGGAATGGGGTGATGACACTATGTATTCAAATCCGTCACCACACGGTACAATGAAACAAAATACCTATATAATTTTACGCTTTCCATTCAATCGATAAATATTATCGGAAATCTGACATAGATTGACCATTTCAATTTTTTTTTGTATTTCGGCTCTAAGAAGTAATAGCAACATTCCTTTCATGTTTTTCAGGCTATTATCCACTGCTAGGTCGGGACTCCTCCAAGTCTATATGTAAAGGAAATTAGCTTACTGTGTTTCACTGGCCAGGCCAACCCTTTTTTTTTTTTTTTGGTTTCGCTGGGGAAATGCATTACGCATACCACCGCCCCCCGGGGGAGAGGTCGGTGATTATGTGGGACTCCCGGGACAGAACCCGTATACCCACTAAAACCCCAGCGGTATACCCTCACACGGCACGCTTGAGGGGCCAGGCCAACCCTGTGCCAACCCACAGAGTTTGTATCAAGCTTTCCTTCTCTTGAGGCTAGGTTGTCTTTTTCGAACCTTTAGCCGTATCTTACGACACCCTCACCAACATGTTGCTGACGTAGTGTATTCTAAATCTAAGTAACTTACGTTATAGTATATATCTGGATTGCCACTGTCATATAACAAGGCTCTTTCATACACTTCCTGAGCTTCCTTTGTCCTATTCAGTTTGATCAGAATATCCCCTCTATTTATATACGCTTGTGTATAATCAGCTCTCATACTGATCGCCTGTCTATACAACAAATCAGCCTCTTCTAACCGCGTGGCGTTCTTTGAGATCAAGTTCGCAAGGTTCAAGAAGACGTTCAGATGGTTTGGTGCGATTCTTGCTTGATATGATTCGCCTGGTTTAGCCTTTGGTAGAAGAGATTTGGCTTTTACGTAAGCGTCTTCTGCTTCTTGGTAACGTCCTAGGTGGTTGTAGGTTCTGCCTACGTTAATGTGGGCGCCTACGTCATCAGGCTGGACGCTGACGGCTGTATTGAAGAACTCAAGGGCTTCAGCGTAACGGCCTTCCGATTCTAGAGCGTGTCCAACATTGTTGTATAGTTTGGCGTTGTTTCGGTTGACCTATGGGTTATAAGGAACTTTAATACGAATGAATAGAACATTCAAACGTTTTTGGGAACTAGTACCTTGTACTATTACTCAGCTTATAGGCGACCCACTGTTGAGTCGGGCCACCTCCAGTTACATGAAGTGCCACGCAAGGTTTCATATTATTTACTTTACTATTTTCAGCTATATACTACACTTTCAAATTGTTTATACTTGAAAAATTAAGGTCTGTTATTAAATGTATCTACAAATAAGCTTGGAAAACAAATGTCATCGCTGTATATAAATTATAACATTGTCTATTCAGTAACAATTAAACAACAACAAATAAAAATGCCGTAAACGAATAACGTGATTTCAGCTATAAGTATGATTAGCTGACCCGACAAACTTCGTACCGCCTCAGAATCAGTAAATAAAAAAAACTATATTTTCTCACCTTTTAAAACTTCCCTGGACTCATACGAATATTAGACCAAAATTAGTCAAATCGCTCCAGCCGTTCTCAAGTTTTAGCGAGACTAACGAACAGCAATTCATTTTTATATTTATGAGATTAAAATGAAGGACATCAGTTTGCGTTCAAAATAGAGCAACATACAGGGTGACTTTTGGACCACTCTCCAAATTTAAATAGGTGGTTCAGACCATAAAAGTAAACAACTTTCCCAAAGAAAGAGGGGTCGAAAAGTGAAAAGAAATAATATCTGACCTTCCATACGAAATCGACCACGTGATCGAACAGTTATCTATGGGAGGGTCGATTTTTTTTTCACTTTTTGACCCATGTTTCTTTGGGAAAGTGGTTTACTGTCATGGTCTGTACCACCTATTTGAAATTGGAGAGTGGTCCAAAAGTCACCCTGTATAATCTTGTTAAAATCTGATTCATCATCGCAGAGTTTTAAAAATGAAACTGTAATTCTGTAACTGAAAGAAAGAAAGAAAGAAAAATAATTTATTCGGCGCAATTTTAAATACACCACTACACAATAACTATAATTACTTAAGCTCTAATCTAGATCTAGATAACTGGTAATACTTAACCAAAATAATAATAGAAAAATCCATTAAAATGAGTACTTTAGGTAAAAAATATAACCCTTACCTTTAACCCTGAAGCGAAAATAGTATATTCAGTCTTCCAATCCCAGTTCCTAATATATGTTTTGGCGCTGAATACCAGAATGAGGAATATCAGTGCCCCAGCGGCCAGCTTTGCTCTACGTTTTGCCAGTAGTCTCCAGCCGTGAGCAACTAGGAGACACCAGCCCATGGAAGGCATGTACAAGACACGTTCAGCGACGACGAAGCCGACTGGGAAGAACAAGTTCGAGGCGGGTAGGAAGGGCAGCATGAGTAGCGCTAGACCCTGGAAATTTGATTGAATGTTTTAAATGTAAAATACCGAGGAGGAAGAGAACATTTTTTTAAGTTACATTTCTTTAACGTGGCACTGAAACATGGTGGGTATCATCATCATCATCATCAGCCTATCTCAGTCCACTGCTGGACGTAGGCCTCCCCCATGGCTCGCCACTGAACCCGGTCTTCGGTTCTATGCATCCAGTTGCTGCCGGCTGCCCGTCGCAGATCGTCGCTCCATCTAGCAGGGGGGCGTCCCACCCTACGTTTGCCAATACGTGGTCTCCACTGGTGGGTATACTAAGGGGATATTTTAAATGTAAATTGCCGTGGTACAGTTCTCTAAACATTGTACAATGCAAAATTTATGACTTATTGAATTAATGTTTTTAAACAGCATGTAACAATACCCTTATTTCTATAACAATAATATAAGCTAAAAGTATTTTTAAATTACTGTCACCTGCTGGTCACGAAAATGTCATAGTTTGAGAAATAAGCACAGAAAACCGAAAAAACTTAATAAAACTCGTATTATTAAGCTTTTAATATAATAATAAATATTGCTAGTTGATTGGTTTACCCTGGATAAAACTATGGATACCCAGGGTAAGCGAATATAGGTAATTAATACAATTTGCAGCTGTTTTTTTTTTTTTCAGAAAAACGTCGATAACTCCCCGATATTTCAAGAAAAAAAATATTTCAAACTCAGAACTGCTTCTTTCGACTAGCTGTATACCCTCACTACGGATAGCTACTCGTATATGATTTTTGTTGTAGTATTAGTAGTAGTATTTAAAAATAAAGTCCTTTACCATAGACAACGCAGACGATCTCGTTCTTAGCGCATGTATTGTGGCGCCAATTACACAGATGAATAGTGCTACCGTTGCACAATTCCTAGGATCGCGCCAAGACTTTAGTAGTGCGACAGTGCCCATCGTCCAATCGCAGCATAGCGCTTCAGGCAGTGCTAGCAACCACGCGTTAAGCGCTGGTAAGTACGCGAAGGTCAAGTGCCTGAAAAAACAATGTTCTGTCAGTTTATTTGCAATAGGTTTTTCAAAACAAATCTATTCATAATGATGTCTTAAGGTCTGGGCAAACAGCGGACGGGGCGGCGCGACGCTAGCGGGACGTGAAGAGTTGTAATGTATTAGTTAATGTAGAATATGTCACACAGAGCCGACGCGACGCGACCGCTACTCTCGCGCCGAGCGCGACGGCTCTATGTGACCTATTCTACATTAACTAATACATTACAACTCTTCACGTCCCGCCAGCGTCGCATCGCCGTCCCGCCCCGTCCGCTGTTCGCCCAGAGGTTTTTGCAATTATTACACATAGAAGTTAAATACTTTTTAACGGATTTATCGCGTGTATATATCATTACAATTGTACTGCGTGAACAGGGAACGTTGTCAAAAAAATTATAGGCGGTAGATTTAGCTGTATCTTTGTACTTTTAAATATAACTTTCATCTAGTTTCTCCCGTGACCCTACTGATACAAAGCATTCGAAACGTAGGGAATTAAATAATGTTATATACACGCGATAAATCATCAACATCTTATTTGTGGTAAAATAATTCAACCCCCTCAGATATTGTTAATGACGGAAGGCAAACGTTGCTGAGGCTTGCAAATTAAATATAAATAAAGAGATAGATATTTAAACTAAACTGCACCAATCGGAAAAATAATAGAACAAAATGAAAAAAGGCGCGGAGGAAATAAAATTTTATATAAATAGAAGATGAAAGAATGATGGAGGGAATTTAGCTCACTATACCCCATAATAGTTATAGAACATGTTTCGTTTTCTTGTGGCTAAGTTGTCAATCTATTTGGTATCAACTACACGTCTATGGCTATATTCTGAAATATTATTGTATACCATTAAGGCAAGGGGCATTTGATCCGTTGGCTAGTTACTTTAATGATGTCTGTAGAAAATCTATCCCACGTACGCTGTAGCGTGATCCGTCCAGTGCGCTTTCGCCCCTAAACTGGTCACCATGGTTCAGATCATTATGGCAACGTTAAGGAATGTACATGACAAGGAGACAACTATTTTTCCCCAGCTTTCCTATCAGCTTTATTCTGTAATTGAATACCGTCATAACCCGCAAATCTACCCATCGGACAATGAACGCCGAATGACGATGTAAACCAAGGGTCGTAAAATTAATGTGGTTTTAACTGGAGACTGCGTCATGCGAGACGCAGGCTAAAACGAGGTACACGTTACATGATCGTATTTTTTAATTAAATTAAATCAATTTAGGTGTAACGTAGCACCGCAAGACAAAAGTCCGTTCCGGAGGGGCAGTGCTGGTAGGCCTCCCACACGGTGGACCGACGACCTGGTTAAGGTCGCCGGAAAGCAGTGGATGCGGGCGGCCCAAGACCGGCCTTTGTGGAAATCCTTGGGGGAGGCCTATGTCCAGCAGTGGACGTCTTTTGGCTGAAATTATGTAACACCGCATCTTCTATTCCTTTTTTGTTTGTGAAAAGACACTAGTCGAAGCCTACTAATAGTAAGTAAATGTTGTCTAGCCTAGAAAAATCCTTTTAAATCACAAATGCTGGCTGCCAAACGTATATCGTTGCTACAGCTCATATACTTAAGGCATAAAACATATTTCGCATCACATCGCCCCCACGGTCACGGAACATGTTCCCTTATTGGGAATAGCAACCCGCGGCCCTGAAGGGGGCAGTGGAGGAACTTCGTTGGTTTTGTGGGTAGGTCGGGTGCTAAATATCATCTTCCCGCGGACACGAGTCCCACCTACATCCAGCTAGACCCCAACGGCCGGGTATCCATGAGAATTTCCAGCGAAAAAAGGTACTTAAACATACTGTTATATTTATATTTATTTATTATACTCTTATCCATTTACGATAGTGCTTCGTTAGTAAAAAACCAATACCTAAACAAACAGGTGTTCCTAATTATTTATCTAATGTAAACACCGCTTTTTGCTCATATAGCTTTAGCCTTGGAAAGTGCTGGTCAACGCAAATTTTATCCGACGTGCATTAAAACATTAGGGCTTTGTTGTTCGAAAAAGGTAAACAGTATTTGCTACTGTCATAGTAACTACTCCTTAGCCCGGGCACCAACCAGGTCGGGGCGTCACAGTGGAATGCTTTTACGCAAACGTGTGGCGCCCCAAGCGTGTCGTGTGAGGTGAGGCGTCGTGTTTTAGTGGGTAGACGAGTTGTTTTCGGAGTCCCACATAATCACCGACTCCACCCCGAGGGGCGGCGGTATGCTTAAAGCATTTCCCCAGCTAAGCCAAAAAAATAAAGTGTTTCGTATCAAGTTTTCCTTCTCTTTAGGCCTAGTTTACGGTTATTTACCTGGCGGGTGGCAGTGAAGCTCCAGCAGGGTTGTCGAATCGGGTAAAGACAGGCAGTTGCGCGCCCATAACGTGCAGTCGGGCGGCTAGTAGTGCGAGCGTAGCACAGCACACAGTGGCAACCCTGCGCGCAGCTTCGCCGCATGCGCTTCCCCACCCAGAGCCTTTACCCCAGGCATCTACCCACGACCAGCGACTCACTCCACCTGAACTGCGACGCTGGAATAAAATAACGTACGTTCTTGGTTTTGATCATTGTGTGTTGCCAGTGATGACATACGGTACAGAAACGTGGTCCGTTACTATAATACTACTATGCAGCCCACAGAAGACCCGCTGCTGAGTCGGGCCTCCTCCAGTTACAAGGAGGGTAGCTATTGTACCGTAGTACTGTGCCACGCTGGCCAAACGGCCAACCCGTTTGGCCAGCAAGTACAGGGTTTCGTATCAAGTTTCCCTGCTCTTGCGGCTAGGCTGTTGGCTGTGGCATTTTCTTTTGTCAACTCTGACGACAGCCCCAGGATGGAATGAGCTGGTGACACAGTATGCTAAATTCGTCACCACACGTACTACGGTCGGTTATTATGGGTTCCATTAAAATGCTCAGTGTCATCCACATGAAATGTTAGAAACGGGAGAAGTAATATTTCTACTTACTTTTTGTGCTACAAATAGTTCATATACCACGCACACGCCGGTCACTGTGATCCCTTGTTCCTTGCATAGCATTGCTACACCCACGCAAGCTGTGGAGGCCACCACGTACCGCCAGTCTATAAAATATTATTAGAGTCTAAATCTAAGCATCTGCGATTAGATGCCCTAATATAAAACTGAATAGTTAGGAACTACATCATAAAATTATCAATATGCATGTAAACTTTTGTAGTTTATTAGTGGTAGTTAACAATTTCGCACATTGCTGAAAAATCTTTATTTGCTAAGATATTTGTTACATTAAATTTTTCGGGGTTTCCTCACTATGGAAGTCTGTCTGGAGAAAGCTTAGAATTATTCGTTGCTGATGTGATATATTTATTTTAGTTGGTCTGTCAAGTTTTAATTAAACTAAATTTAAATAAAATTATATAGCAAATTGCGGGTTGCGGGCAGCAGCTGGATGCGTCAAGCTGAAGACAGGGCGCTATGGCGCTCTTTAGGGGAGGCCTATGTCCAGCAGTGGACTAATGTGGGCTGATGATGATGATGATGATATAGCAAATATTGTGTTTGCTGTTCGACCAACTTAAGAGAAAATTAATATCAATAAAAGTATACATACTAAAAACTAAACTAAACCCAAAGCTTAAGTAGTCATCTGTAGCTATTTTTAACAAGTATGTTTTTTTAAAATATTAGTATTTTTTGCACTCGTACAATCACTAGCGGAGAACTAATTCTACCAAAATATCTCATACCCTGGCTCATTAATAAACTACCAACTTCATTAAAAGACAAAATAACACAAACAAACATTAAAAGTACTTTATAGAAATATTATTTACAAAAAAGCTTAACATGCAAAAGATGTCCACATTTTGGAGCAACCTGTATTATTTTTATTACACATAAATTCGCAAGACTTTCAACGAAACGAGAACGAACCTAATATAATCATCATCATCATCATCATCAGCCCACATTAGTCCACTGCTGGACATAGGCCTCCCCTAAATAATACCCACCATTAATATAATATTTTGTAATTTAAATTTAAATTTTGTAATGTACTAGCTCATAGAAAAGCTCGAATGAGTTTATGTTGCGCTATTCCACTCAATTTAACCAACCTATGTATTTGCTATCAATAAATAAATACATAAATAAATACAATACAGCTTGAATACAGTAAACGGACAATATTTTTAATTAAATAAAAATACGTTAAAACGTTTTTTACCGCGTTATCTACTTGAAACACGGATTATTCTAAGCGAATACAAAAAGCACATCAAAATAAAGACTTATTTCCTATATGACAAACCTGTATATCTTCTTCGATGGGCAGCACGAGCGTAGCATAGTAAAGCGCCCAGAAAGAACAGAGAAGACAACATTTCAGCTCTACCCACAACGCCCGTAACCTGTTGACATAGTGTCAATTACATTTCAATGTAGTGTATGTGTGGCGCAGTAGTATATGTCTATACACCATAACAATGTCAGTACACATTGTGATAATTAACCATATCACCCAATGATGTTAGAAGATATCACCAATCAAATTATTAAAACAAAACCATTGATTTCCTTGAACACTTTACTCTTAGGAAAGTTATGAACTTTACGCTATAAACAATGACTACGGCGTAGACAATAAGACTACGAAGCTCGAAAATATCATCCTTAGCCTTAAAGAAAATTGTGCTGTTGGCTTTGATGGGATATCCCCCTCAATCATGAAGGCGACTCGTCACATTCTTATTCCGATCCTTGTTTTCGTCTTCAATTTGTGCTTTTCAACAGGAACTTTTCCTGATGTCTTCAAAACTGCAGTGGTCCACCCTATCTATAAGTCGGGAGAAAAGGACAATGTCGCTAATTACAGACCCATTTCAGTGTTGACCACCCTCTCGAAGATATTCGAAAAAGTAATAAACAATCGACTAACCAAATACTTAAATAAATTTAACCTTCTTTCTAATAATCAGTATGGCTTTAGGACTGGAAGATCCACCGAAGATGCTGTACTTCAACTTACAGATACGATTATTGACCGTTGGGAAAATAAATATAAAACTCTTGTTATATTCTTAGACCTATCTAAGGCCTTCGACACTGTTTCGATTCCCATACTTCTTTTAAAGCTAGAGCATCTGGGTATACGCGGGTTGGCCCACGATCTTTTCAGGAGTTATCTTACAAATCGAAAACAAATAGTAAAGATTGAAAACTTCCTCAGCAACCCGGCTACGATTACTTTTGGTGTCCCGCAGGGCAGTGTCCTGGGACCCCCACTTTTTCTCATATACTTAAATGAACTGTGTCAATTATCCCTACGCAACTGCAAAATCATAGCCTATGCTGACGACACAGCTCTAATTGTTCATGGCCGGGACTGGGCTGAAACTCGCCTTTACTCGGAGTTAGCCTTGACCACCGTCATGAGGTGGCTAACCACAAACCTTCTCACTGTAAATCTCAACAAGACCAAATTTATCACATTCTCTACTATGAAGTCAAGTCAGCCGCCCACACCGATTGAAATTCGTGCCCACACCTGCCCAAACTCACACGCAAACTGTGGCTGTCAACCCCTAGAAAATACCTTTTCTATTAAATATCTAGGCGTCACCCTTGATTGCAACTTGAAATGGAAGCAACATATAAATACAACTGTAGCTCGAGTGAGAAAATTTATGTATATTTTCAAAAAACTCAGAGGAGTGGCCGATTTTAAATGCCTAATAACCATCTACTTTGCGCTAGCTCAGTCTGTTCTGGGGTATTGCTTAACGGTCTGGGGTGGTGCCGGTAAAACAATGATGCTACGTGTCGAACGAGCGCAGAGAGCTGTCCTTAAGGTGCTGGCAAGGAAACCGAACCGATATTCTACAGCCTCCCTATATACCCTCTGCCAGGTCCTTACCGTCAGACAGCTATTTATCTTCCAAACTGTTCTTCGCAAACACTGCCAACTTACTTTTAATCCTAAAAACAGTTCTACACGCCGCTCAAACAGGGTCTGTAAATCTGAGTCTCGTAGAACTGTAGCTGCAAGTCGTCATTACAAACACATAAGCTCAAAAATCTACAATAACTTAAACAAAACTTTAAACATCTACCCATTAACCAAGATCAAATGCAAAATGAAACTTGTCTCCTGGCTGATATCACTAAATTACGATGACACAGAGAAACTTGTGGAAGTGTAAAACACTCATCACTCTCAAACACACTCCAACAAAACCTTACACACACCTAGCACACCTCATTTGACACTCACCACACCTACACCCATTCACCCCATCACCTCATTGCTTAATGTAAAATTCATAATTCTTAATAATTGTCCTGCACTATGTTTATGGTTTTCCTTGTTTTTTATATTACTTATTTTGTTATTATTATTAATTAATTAAATTAACTATAATCACTTTTTTATGGAACATCATTCCATTCTAATCTAAAGAAGGGCGTTGGTAGCTGCGCTGCAGTTTATACTTTTGCGGCTACCATCGTTTTACCTGTTTACCATGTCTCATGTTCATGTTCTTTTTTTTTTTTTACGAGGTATTGACTTGTTAAGAGCGGTCATTCAAACATTTTAATACCATAATCAAAAAAAATATTTTACCTAATAAAATGGGATATAAATATAGTGTATCTGTCCACCAACGTCATGAGAGAACAAAAGGATTAAATATGTCACATGTTATCCTTTGTATGGGAAAAAATCTAACCTTTTAATCACACTCTGATTCCACTCTACGATCTACGTCCAAAAAGATAATTTGTTTTAAATTGTATCACGTACACTGCGATGGATCACGAAGCGTGTAACAATTGCTTCATAAAATAAATTGTTGTAATTGGAACGCTGGTATAAGGTTACGGTATTATGCCAAAATAAAACTAGTATTTTGTTGAGGATCTTCAATTCATGAATTTAGAATACATAGTATATAACGGATTCTATCCTGTGGATTCCATAAAAGTTGTGCCTAGTTGGATTTAATTGTGCCTAATCGCTGCCACTTGGCAAAGTACCCAGAAGACTAGCAGAGTTCCCGCACGGTATATCTATGTTAATCTTTTGTGCGAAATACGTGCCAGCCCTCTGGCATATATCACGCCGTCATTAACCAGATGGATTATTGTTACAGCTGAAATAAAAATTGACTATCGATATATTGTATTACTTTTTTTTTAAAACGATTATATTGACTAACAAGTTTAAAACGATATGACGTTGCTCGTCATATCGTTTTGCGATGTCTGGCACGTAGGGACATCGTTCAAGGTTGTTTCCGCTTTTAATACAAAACATATTCACGCTTGTAATACACAATATATTTTTATGAAAAACATGCTGACATCTAGTAACAGCTTTGCTCAATCACGGTTCAAAGAATTCCTTTATACCGAAATTTATTTATCGGCATACCACAAAGGCATGCTGAAGTACCGGCTTCTTTGTTACGTTAGTGCCGCTGTGGAGGTGTCAAAAATACGTTGTGTTTCGTTAAAGTATTTCGTAGTACGCTATTGACACTTTCTCCACGTTCGTTACAGAGTTGTCAGAGTAAATTTTATGACTTATTTTAGAGTGCGTGGATGTAGCTTTTTGTTGGCGTTATTTTTCCTTTTGTGAATATGTGCCATCGGATCACCAATATAAGCTCGTTCGGGAAATGAAAACGTGTCTGTCATATTTCAAATGGTTTTCCAATAGGAATTCATTTGAATTGAAATCCATCCCGTGATGAAAACCATTTAGTTAGAATGTACAGTGCCTTTGCTTTTTAATTTGTATTATTTATTTTTCACACGTGTATTCCGTAGATAGTTCTGCGATAACGAGTATAAAAAGACGCATTATTACAAAATAATGACATGACCTCTTTAATTATTTCGAGGTATACCGTATACCGGGTATACCGGGTGTCGTAAAAACTGACAAAAGGAAATGACAAGGTACCCTTACGATCCCAGGATCCTCGAAATAATAATAAAGGCCATGTCATTATTTAGTAATGATGCGTATTTTAATACTCATTATCGGATAACTAACTACAGAATACAATATGTTGAAAAAAATAATAAAACCTTGAATAGGTGGAATGGGGTGCAGACAGTATGTATTCTAAATCAGTCACCACATTGACTATCCAAATGGTATATACTCTTGTTCAATCTAATCCATCCAAAGATTAGTCTTAATTCTTTCTGCCCGTATATTTCGTTTGTAACTATTTCTGCTATTACAAGTTAGCAATAGGGCATCTTTATCCACAATTTACTACCTATCCCCCAGATGGGTAGCATCAGGAGTCTTTGTCGACTTACAATGAAAAGTTATCTTTCCGGACTTCATACGATAGTTTGCCAAGAACTTACCGCCTCAGTATGAATGGGGTGAACGGCAAACAAAATGGCGGCGACGAAACTTGCAAACTCCGGCAGGAACATTGCGCACACCCTGTAACAAAATAACTGGGTCAGCGGTTGAGTAAGGACACATTCACTTTGCAACGTGTATTTGCCTTAGAATCAAAAGGTAGTGAACATTTTTTTTGAATAAACAGTGTGATTTAAAAATATGGCCTATATCGAAACTATAAGGAATATCGATAACCACTCAGATTTATTTAATAACAATTTTGAAGTGTGGTCCTTGTGGTGACGGATTAGGAATACATGGTGTCATCATCCCATTTCTTCCTGAGGGTGTCGTAAGAGTCCACAAGGAAATGACGAGGCTGATAACCTAGCTGTAAAAGAAGGGAAATTTGATATGAAACCCTGTGCCAACCCGCCTGGCCAGCGTGGCACAGTAGGCTAATTACCCTCCACGTAGTTGGAGGAGGCCCGACTCAGCAGTGGGTTATTTATGGGCTGAGAAGTAGTAAGTAGTTGAAGTGAGCTTTTTTATTGATTAACTTATGTCTTCTACTACTCTGCCCATACACGACCCACTCCCATCAGAGGGACACTAATTCTTTTCTTTTATTCTTTTTTTTTAAATAAATATCCTTGGACATTTCACACAATGCCATCTCCTCCCAAGCTAAGCAACTTAATGCTTGTGTTATGGTAACGAGATGGATGATAAACTACTTATTTATATTTTTTTTTTGTAAATACATACATATTATAGATAGAAATGACACCCATACTCCGAGCCAGTGCCTTTGGTTTAGACAAAGACACTTGCCTGACCCCGGAATCGAACCCGGGACCCGTTGATCCAAAGGCGGCACATCTAACCACTAGAGCAACGAGGCAGCCGACTGTACCGCGCGTGCCAGACGGGTTGGGTCATATCAACTTTCCCTCCGGCGGCTACGTTTTCGGCCTTGTCATATCTTTCTGTCGGCTGTTACGATACCCTCAGAATTGAATGCAACGGTGATGAATGCAGCACTGTATTCTTAATCCGTGAGGGATTTATGACTATTTCTCAGAAATATTTACTAACGATGAAAATTATTTATCAAAAATCCTATAATGCATTTGCATCTTTTTCATGGCTCCTTTGGGCGTTTTTCATACGTTTTTGTTTTGTATACATAGGTTCTATTAATGATTTGAGTAGAAACACATTAAACAAGGTCTTATTATCCATGTACAACGGTCCTAGAATATGTGGTTCAAAAAGTTTCGAATATATCATCAATCATAATTAATTTAGGTCTAAAATTGTAGCCTAGCTACTTTACTTTGATAAATGCATTGTCATTCAAACAAATAATTAATATTTAAAGCTGAGAATATGTGTGTTTTACATTAATAAATCACGTTTTGTTTATTAATAACTGTGTATGAATAAATGAAAACAAAAAAAGTCATAAGTCAGTTGATTTTTAAATATGGTCTTATTCATACCCTATGGTTATCTATACAAATAAATAAAATTGGAGTATCTGTTTGTAGTATAAAAATCCGCTTTTTACTAACTACATTTGGCACATACATGGCACATATATACCAAAGCAACATTTATTACAATTTCTATCTGTTCGTTTCGGCTAATCTCTGAAATGGCTGGACCGATTTTAACGGGATAGAAAATGTTACAAGAAATAACGTATACTTTTATAAACCTTTATCCCGATTTTCAGGAACTTTCGCTTTTCAGGAATTCATAGCTGAGGTTTCCACATTGTTAATTACAACGCGGACGAAGGTCGCGGGTAACAGTGAGTCGCGGGTAACAGTGCGATTTAAAACAATGTCGGTATTTGTCAAGGGAATATCAATAAGTATTCTTCACCTTGGAAGACGGACACCACGTCCGTCTTCCAATGAATCAACAAATTTTAGCAAATCTCTTTCAGCACGCCTAATTGAGAGTAGCTCGGTGCTTCGACGCCGTTGGCTAACTTTTACGGAACTGTGGAGCTCGTTAGTGACTTTGAGGGAAGTCTGCGAAATCGCTGGCAACTTAGAAAAAAACGTCACGGTCAGTTTGCGAAAGACTTATAATGAGTTTGCCAGGTGCAGTTTATGCAAAAAACTTGCAATGAATTGTTTTATTAGTAAATGAGCGGAAGCTCGCACATTTTAACGTCTGTCTATTAATTATTGTCTAACCAGTGTTCTTATCCCCAATTTGCTTACAAAGCACAATGTAATATAAATTTTAAATAAATAAATATCCTTGGACATTTCACACAACGCCATCTCGTCCCAAGTTAAGCAACTTAATGCTTGTGTTATGGTAACGAGACGGATGATAAACTACTTAGATACATTTTTTTTTGTAAATACATACTTATAATAGATAGAAATGACACTCAGACTCCGAGCCAGTGCCTCTGGTTTAGACAAAGACACTTGCCCGACCCCGGAATCGAACCCGGGACCCGTTGATCCATAGGCGGCACATCTAACCACTAGACCAACGAGGCAGTCAAAAAATAGTTCATGAGTATAAAGAAATAGAAAGTAGGCTAATTGGTGGGTCCATTTAATTTGAGGAGGCCCGACTCAGTAGTGGGTCATATATGGGCTGAGTAGATATAGTAGTCGTAATAGCGAACATAAATTTCTTTATACTACGTGTAGAAATTTATGTTCCCTATTAATTTCGTTTTTATACAGGGTGTCCCAAAAATGGCACGCCACAGCCACACTGGAAGTAGGCTAGGCTAGGTCTATTCCACCAAAAAAATGGCTGAAGAAAAGTCTCATGGATTTCGAGATATTTTTCGTTAAGAAGAAGTGACACAACAACTGAATTTCTTAATTTATTGTATACTTATCATACCATTTTTAAATCAGCATAGAAAGGGCTAGTTTTTAAAATTAATTGCGAGCCAAGCGTAGAACATTTTTTTCAACGGCAGCTGAATAAAGTTGAACTTACTGTTTTTTCATTTGATTGAGTCAAAGACCGAAGTGACTATTTTTTGTATTTTACAGCAATTACCGACTAATGATTGGTTTGTTGGTATTTGGGTCGATTTTGTTACATAGATCGAAAAAAACGGTTAATTTTCAAAAAAATCGAAAAATTCAAATATCACAAATTCCATGAGACTTTTCTTCATCCATTTTTTTTGGTGGAATAGACCTAGGGCTAGCCTACTTCCAGTGTCAATGAGGCGTGCCAGTTTTGGGACATCCTGTATAAAACAATGTCACCAACCCAATCCATCTGTAAGAGCCGACTAAAGTAAATCGTTGGTCTAGTGGTTAGATGTGCCGCCTTTGGATCAACGGGTCCCGGGTTCGATTCCGGGGTCGGGCAAGTGTCTTTTTGTAAACCAGAGGCACCGGCTCGGAGTCTGGGTGTCATTTCTATCTATAATATGTTTGTATTTACAAAAAAAAAAGTATATAAGTAGTTTATCATCCATCTCGTTACCATAACACAAGCATTAAATTACTTAGCTTGGGACGAGATGGCGTTGTGTGAAATGTCCAAGGATATTTATTTATTTAATTACATGGCAGAAAACCTAGCCGCAAAAGAAAAACTTGAAACAGGACAATGTTTCTACATGTCTGGCCAGCGTGGTACAGCAATCTAATTTCCCTCCTGGAATTGGAGAAGTCCCTCCCCGACTTGGCAGTGTATCTTATATGGCTACGTATGAACCGCAGCAGTAATTGTTTATCATTTGGGTTTCCACCACAATCAAATAAAATAGGAACAACGTTTCCGTCATTGTTGTTATCGCTAAGGCACGTACACACTGTAAAACGTGGAATGCGACGACGAATAACCTGTATGTAGCCAGTAATGGAGCCCGAGGGATCGCAAATCGTCGCAGCAGTTTTGCTCTCGTCATATAACTTTTATGGCTTTTATATTTTTCTATTTATTGTTGTCGTTTCTATCCGCTTATTGGCCAATGCTGGTTCAATACATTGTAGTTATGAAGTCTCTACACTACCACAGTGTAGAGACTGTAGGTACATATGACTAGTTGTAATGTTTTGTGTTTGTAATATCATCACCATTTTCACAGGAAACCGTGTGGTGTCATATCGGTGAGAATATTAATTTAATTTATAATACCAAAAAATACCAAAAAGTCCTACATCGCGATAGCGAAGTTTCAAGAGCAATTTGCACAGTTAAGAATTCCCCGACTACCACTATGGGGGGATAGGCGAATTTGCACACCGTGTGAATTTTAGTCCAACTTGAAAGGTAGGATAGCTTACATCTCAATTTATAGTCACAATATTAATTTATTGTAAATTATTTGGATTTGACAGTCACAATATTATCTGTTAGCTCAAAAGGATTCTAACTGAATGCGATATCGGTTGACTAGTTTGAGTAGGTATTCAATAGATGGCGCTATATTTATAGTTAAATTAATGTATGTTATTGGAATAAAACAATAACCTTAGCTACAGCAACGCGAGGCGTGGCTACTAGTGGTTTTATAAAAAAAAAATGAGCAGGGGAATGAATGAAAAATGAAAAAAAGGATGATTTTCCGGGGAGGGAATTTTACGTCATTTACATACGCTACTTTCAAATTGAAATTTCTGTATACGAACACCAGCTTACCATGAGCCATGAATTTGAAAGTAATTCCATTACAAAGTTTGAAGTAGAAAATTTTCGGGTTGCAAATAATGCTGAAGCCTAAACGTTCCACCAGACACTCCTAATGTAATTGGCCCGAGTTTGGTACTAAACGCATTAAACTTTTAGTGGCGTAAACAAGTTCTTTACGTATCGTAGGTTTGCATGCCGCAGTTCGTCTCTATGCTTTTATTAAATTGATTTTTAAATAACACAATATAAAGATTGGCGAGGACCGTACTTTGTTAATGGCGGCGAGAAACCCGGTTGTTTGAGATATTCGAGAAAAATATGTTTTTCTTTTCGGATTGGCAAATGGTTATCGCGGATGTTTGTCCACGGTGGGTAAGATGTTATCACCAATGATGTCGGCGCCTCTATCCAACACGTGTATTTCTATTTACAAGTCCCTGACTGTAACCCGTACAGATGGGAGCGATGCACAACTTCGGAAAGGGAAACTTTCAGTTCAAACGCGGAATCGGTAAAGGTTCTCTTTTGTGCGGAAGTAGTCGACCAATATTATCGCTTTCGAATGAAGGTTGCAAAGTTTTAGGACCTGATTCATTCAAAATGTTGTTACAAAGGTTTATTGATGAGCTTCAGTGAAACCCCTCTCATTAGGATGGCATTCAAGCATACAGCCTACCTGATGTTTATCGGTCTCCGTCACCTTTGAAAGTTTGGTCGTTTCTCGACCGTGTAAGAAAAATGATGTAAGAAGAAAAAGCAAAGGAATAAGTAAGCTCTGTCCGCTGACAGTAAGGGTACCGAGTAGGGTTCATGATTTCTCGAGCTTTTCAATTTCTCGGGTCTCGAGAATTCTCGAGGCTAATTTCTCGGGACTCTCGGGTTGTCGAGAAATTTACATTTACGTACGTTTTCTCATATTATTTGGTTCCAATTGCGTCTAAAAATCAGTGGTTTTCCTCTCAAATAAAAGTATCAAATTAATTATAAAATTTTCATCGATGTTATTCAAAAATGTTAATCTTATAAATATTGTTTTATAAAATACTAGCTGTCCCGGCGAACTTTGTTCCGCATTATAAATATTTAAAACAAAAAGAAAGTTGGACATAGGATACCTGAGATTTTTATCCCGTCCGTATAAAACCTACTTTAACAAAACGCAACTGACAGCGAAACGTTATGTTGTCTATAGTTTAATATGGCCGAAAATTTGACAATTAGAAATTTTGAATTCGACTTGTTTATATTGTTGTAATTCACATAATATCTTTATAACTTGTAGCCTATGTGTTATTCTGATGTATAAGCTATATTATTGTAAAGTTTCATTACAATCCATTCAGTAGTTTTTACGTGAAAGAGTAACAAACATCCATCCATCCATCCATCCTTCCATCCATCCATCCATACTTACAAACTTTCACGTTTATAATATTAAGTAAGATTACAGAAAAACATATTATTCAGGCTCATAATAATAATGACAACACCATTTTTAGTTGGTTATTTAGAACTTAAACTAAACAAAAAATCTACATGAAACAAAACGTAAATATTAGGTTGGGGAAAGTCTTTTCGCATTATAGTATGTATGAACTTGTAATAAAATCTTCAGTCCTGATCTTGCACCTTCAGATTTCCACATGTTTCGGTCTCTTCAGAATTCTTTAGGCAGTGTCAGGTTAACATCACGAGAGGACTGTCAAAACCACTTGTCGCGGTATTTTGATCAGTAGTCCCAAAATGTCTATAGCAATGGGATCATGTCCCTACCTACAAGATGGCAAAAAGTTATCGAACAAAATGGTAGCTACATACTTTAGTTAAATGTAAATAAACGATATTAAAAAATGTTTTGAAATTTCTTAAAAAATGCGACGCAACTTTTTCCCCAACCTATTATCTTAACTTACATTACATTATGATCACAGCACAATTTTGGGCTGGTAATTTAGAAAAAAAAATCAACTTAAATCTTGTAAACAAAATAGCTTCTATATAACACGAAAGAAATCTTTAATATCTTAAACTCAGGTAGAAAGTAAATGTAAATTATAATTACATTACAATCATAGCACCATTTATGGCATGTTAATAGAATATAAACAAATTAAAACTCTGCAAGTTTATTTTCTACAAACGTACATGATTTCTCGAGTTCTCGACTTTTCTCGAGCTTGATTTCCCGGGAACACAGCCCAACGATTTCCCGGGAATTCTCGGCTCGAGAATTCCCGGGAATGAACCCTAGTACCGAGAGAGAAGCTCTATAGATACTAACAAAATAGTGCTGATGTTTGGTGACTATTGATTGCGCGATTATCCATGTAGTGATGAATTTAGTATACATAGTGTCATCACACTATTCCATCCTAAGGGTTTCGTAAGAGCCGATAAAAGGAAATGACGAGGCCGAAAACCTAGCCGAAAAAGAAGGAAAACTTGAAAGTCTTCTAACAGAGACTAAACAGCAATTCTTTCGGTCTTTTATAGCAATCTATGAACAGTACTATATCATTATCCGTGTGGTGTATTTAAAAGACACAATGTCACCAACCAATACTATCATGGGTGTCGTAGGAGGCGACTAAAGGAACGCAAGAGGCACATCACCTTTTTTTTTTTTGCCCGGGTTAATATCCTTTATAGACTATCCCTGCCAGCCTGGAGATGGCCAACAGGGGGTGTGTGGGAGTCCCCTCCGCCTCTGTCAGGAGACGGAGTCATACCCACTAAACGTCCCCGGGGTGTACCGTCCCGCGCTTGCTGCCCCGTGGGCCCTGACTGTATCTCCACGGGGAAGAGGCACATCACCTAGTCTCAAGACAGGGAAATCTTAATACAAACCGGCGCCAGCGATGCTACGCTGAACCAAAGTCACCGATATACCCACAGGATTGCCAAACTTTTGTGGCAGTGGGCTGGGCACATAGCTCACAAGACTACCGGCCGGTGGGCCAGAAAAGTCCTCGAGAGGCGTTCAGGACAGCGGAGTACTCTTAGGCCTCCGGTGGACGGACAACCTGGTTAAGGTCGCCTGAAAACGATGGATGCGTGCGGTCAGAACCGCCTTTGTGGAAACCCTTGGGGGAGACCTATTTCCAACAGTAGACGTGTTTCGGCTGAAATGATGATGATGATACCAATGTTACTTTCTTTTTGTTTTAATCTTTTACCGCATCTACTTTCTGTAAGTACGTTAGCCAGCCCGAAATAGTAAAGAGAGCTCGAAAATCGTTAATAGGATTACCCTCGGAAATTGGATATTGGGAATAATCCGGGTTACGTTTGCAGTGGACACCCGAGTGAAGATATATTAATTAGTATCCGAAAGATCAAAACGTGGGGAGGCGGACACATATTACTTTGAAAGTCAATAGTGGGCAAGTCATCCCACGTCAGTATATTTTGAACGGAGGGTTTACGGTTGGTTGGAACATTTATTCTCGAATTACTATAAAATATAATTAACTAGCGACCCGCCCCGGCTTCGCATGGGTGCAATGATGCACCTCTAAATTTATCACTGTTTCTCTACAATATAATGGATGTATTATAAATATAAACCTCCCTCTTGTATCACTCTCTCTATTAAAAAAACCGCTTCAAAATCCGTTGCGTAGTTTTAAAGATTTAAGCAAGAAAGAAAGGGCGCTATGGCGCTCTTTAAGGCCTCCCCTAAAGAGCGCCATAGCGTCCAGCAGTGGACTAATGTGGGCTGATGATGAGGGACGGACATAAGACAGCGACTGTTTATACTATGTAGTGATAGTGTAAGTAATTATTGTCCATGTATTGACGGATTTAGAATACATAGTGTCACTACCCCATTCCATCCTGAGGTTGTCGTAAGAGCCTACAAAAGAAAATAACCAACCCGAAAACCAAGCCGCGAGAGACAGAAAACTTGAAACGAAACTGTGCCAACCCATCTGGTCAGTGTATAGTAGTCAGCAGATAAAATTATAAATCTAAACATTAACAACGTGATGGTCTCATGAAAAGACACCTTAATAGTGAGAGTCTACGATGTCTGATTAAAACCAGCTTAACTAGGACAGTTTGCCAGCCCCGCGGCTTCGTGGATGACCCAAATAGGAACTGTTTATTAATGGTATAAACGCGAGCAAACTACTAAGGGTACAATTTTAAAAGCTATTATGAAAACCACTAAAATGTCACTTTAGGCTATGACTTGGTTTTTTCTGGGTCTGTGTTATTATTATTTTTTTTTTTTTACTGCCCTAACAGACAAACGAGCTAGCGGCCCACCGGATGGTAAGTGTAAACCGCCGCCCATGGACTTTGGCAGTGCCAGGGGCACAGCCAAGCCGTTGCCTACCGTGAATTGAGTGCTCTTTTTAAACCTCGTTTAAAGGAGGACATGTCGTAGCGCTCGGGAAACACCGCCGCAGATAGTTCATTCCAGAGTCTGCACGTGCGTGGTAAGAATGATCGCTGAAAGCGTACCGTGCTGGACGTTATCGTTTCCAGGTGATATGGGTGAACCCTGTTGCGATGTCAACTGTTAGACTTTTCATTTCGTTATATTGGATTACCAACCGCTGGAGATACCTGACGAAGATATAGATTACTACTACTAGGCCCATAGATGACCCACTGCTGAGCCGGGACTCCTCCCCTCTCAGGGAGAATAATTTTCCTACTGTGCCTCGCTAGCCAGACGAGTTTCAGGGCTTCGTATCAAGTTTCCTTCTCTTGCGGCTAGGTTATCGGCATTGTCATTTCCTCTTGCCAGCTCTTACGAAGCCTTCCGGATGGAATGGAGTAGTGACACTATTTATTCTAAATCCGTCACCACAGAGACGCCCTGTATAGGCAGTTAAAAAATACAGTGTCGTGTTTTTACAATACTCGTAATCTGGAATTAGAATTTAGATAAACAGACATATGGGTTGCCTGGAAGAGATTGCTCTTTAGCGATAAGGCCGCCTATTGTACAAGTGACTTAAAAATGTATACTATCTTAAGTTGTTACTGTTGTGTTTGATGTACAATAAAGAGTTATCTATCTATCATATTACTTTACTTTAGAAATAAAGCTTGGGTGTTGTGGTGTAAAATTGGCCTATATTTAATAATCCACGCTTATCTTAAGAATTTTATTATTACCAGCGCTAATAACGGAGTAAAGCGGTAAATAATAACTGATTGGCATGAGTCAATCTAGCTGCAAGAGATAAAACATCGAGTTTTCTCACTCAAACCCTATGCCAACCCGCCTGGCCAGCAGGGTACCGTGGGCTTATTACCCTCCATAAGATTGGAGGAGGTCCGACTCAGCAGTAGGTCATCTATGAGCCGAGCAGTATTAGGAAACTTGATTAGAAGGTTACTTACCTATAGTACAGCAGTGATACCAGGGCATGCAAAAGAAGGTTGACGAGGTGGTATCCTGCTGGCTGCAGACCGTGAAGGGCGTAGTTCCATCGGAATGTCAGCACTGTCAGAGGACGGTAGGATTTGTGCGACTGCTCCTGGAAAATAAATACCAGTGTAAGTATACAGACTGTTGTAAAAAGCCTTTACATTACCGCTAGAGCGGAACATAAACAATAAATTTAGACAGTTTTCTACTTAAAAAGTGGGTATCTAAATAATAAATAATGTTCTTTTTTTTAAAACTAATCTCCTGCTCTCGTTTTAACATATTGCGGTAGCAGTTAACGAACATGAAAGTCACGAAAACAAATGACACCCAGACACGGTGCAAGTGCCTCTGGTTTACACAGATAAACTTACTCGACCTCGGAATCGAACCGATTACCGTTGACCCAACGGTGGTATTTCTAACCCCTAGACCTATTGGTCTAGGGGTTAGAAATACCACCGTTTAAACTTCTACTAGAACGATCGTTACCATTTGTTAGCTGCATTAATGAATTTAAATTATAATTTATACCAAATCATTATAAAATTTCGCGTTTGCGATACGCATCTCTCTTATATGTGTAAATAATGGTCAGTTTGACTAATAGGGCAGTCAAACTGACCATTATTTACACATATAAGAGAGATGCGTATCGCAAACGCGAAATTTTATAATGCTTTGGTATAAATTATCATTTAAATTCATTAATGCAGCTAACAAATGGTAACGATCGTTCTAGTAGAAGTTTAAGCGCATTACGGGTTTAAGATGACAGAAGTCAGTGTTGCCATTTATGCGACTTCATGGCGAGAACTGGCAAATTTAGTCTAAAGGTTTAGCGGCGATAAAAAATAAATTAAAAAGTGTAGTGTCATAATCGGTGACTTTTGGGGTACCTATAATAAAACAGTTTAAGGTCCAGTAACAGGTACATTCAATCTACACTCGACATACAAGTATACGATAGAGAACACTATCGTAACAGTGTTCGCATGCAAATAGTCACTACAATCGCAATTTCAGAGTTCCGTAAGAACTTGTTCTTATGTTTCTTATTGTAACGTATTTCAATAAGATATATAAGTAAGATATTATAGTTTATTATTAACAGCTAACAAATAATAACAAACGATTAAATTGAATTACTTTTCAATAAATATTAGAACTCCTCCGAACGAGTCGGCCTTAAGATGAACATGGAGAAGACGAAGATCATGTCTAATAAACATGTTCAAGCCACTCCTGTTGACATCGGAGGATCTACCCTCGAAGTTGTTGACCATTACGTTTACCAGGGACACACTGTCCAGTTAGGTAAGTCCGACTTCGAGAAAGAGGTCAATCGTCGAATCCAACTCGGTTGGGCAGCGAACGGGAAGCTGCGAAACATCTTCTCGTCCAAAATACCGCAGTGCCTGAAGACGAAAGTCTTCAACCAATATGTGTTGCCAGTGAATGAAATGAGGAGATACGCAGGTAAACCATGGTCACCGACATAGCCCACAGGATTGCCAAACTTAAGTGGCAGTGGGCAGGGCACATAGCGCGAGGGACCGACGCCCGATGGGGCAGAAAAGTCCTCGAGTGGCGACCGCGTTCCGGAAAGCGCAGTGCTGGTAGGCGTCCCACACGGTGGACCGATGACCTGGTAAAGGTCGCTGGAAAAAGAAGGATGCGGGCGACCCAGGACCGGCCTATGTCCAGCAGTGGACGTCTTTTGGTTGAAATGATGATGACGATGATGAAGTTTGGCATATTTAGCCACGAACAAAACCCTGAGTCCGCTCCTGGTAAAATCATTTTTGGGGACTTTTGGCATCTGTAAGTTTTTACCAGAGTTGGTGGCAAAGACGCAAGTATTACACCTATTATATATAACATCAAACTACTGTAAGAAGAAAAATGAACAACACTACCGCGCCATTAAGCCGTACGAACACAATTCACTACGATACGATCTAAGAAAGAGCGACTACGCCAGTAATAAATTTCACATAGCTCCGTGCACAAGTTGTTTGCGTAAATGATAAATAAATAAATCAGTTTTATAGAGCGCAGCGTTACACGCACAAAAATGTGGCTGTCTCATAAACATGATTCATGGCCGAACAAAATTAGCAAGGAACGTAGGAATATGGGCGCGCTTCATCTTTAAACGAAATACCATGTCAGGTGCTACAGCTCTAAAAGCAGAAGATTTATCACAACCAAGGCTATGAAGGTGCTAATATATTGTTAGAATTATGAATGCATAGTCTGTTGATATCATCCTTGTGGTGACGGATTTAGAATACACAATGTTAACAACCCATGAAACCCTGAGGGTTTAGTAAGAAGCGACAAAAGAAACGCAACAGCCAGATCACCTACCAGAAAGAGAAGGATTATGTTAACGCTAACCCGCCTTACGAGCATAGCACAGTAGGTTAATTCCCCACCATTACCTTGAAGGAGGCCCTACTCAGTAGTAGGTATATCAGTATACATCATGTTGATGATCTTAAAAAATATAATAAACATTAAGTTAAGAACTAAAATTAGTGTAAAAAAAAAGAAATAAAAATGAAATGAATAAAAAAATTATATATGTTTTGCAAAGATATCTCTCATAAATTGATTATTTAAATTACTAACGAAGCATGACGCTGCATTTTGATTATTTTCCATAGGTCGACCAACAATGAATCATAATGTAAATTATCATCATAATCACGATGACTTTAAAAAATAATTTATTATTAGCAGATTATCATAATTATAATATATACTCAAAGATTTGGTTTTATAGAAAACACACGATAAAGTTATATCTAATCGAAATTAATAATACGACATACGCTTGCGTTTTGTAATCAACATTCGATAAAGCATCTAATATATATATGACAAGGAAAAGTGTTTGGATTCAAAACAGTCTCAATATGGCAGATTATAGCTTCGGTGGTGATGTTAGCGGCATAAACGAGCGTCAGTTAGAGTTCATAAACAAAATACTTATAGAAAATAAACTAAAAACAAATGAAAGTAAAGTAATCTTTGAACCAGTCGGTAAAGCTGGTGACAACTATGTTGCAAATGTGAAAAGAATCGTTATAGAAGAAGGAAATCGAAGTAAATCCATTATAGTTAAAATAGCTCCTTCTAATGAAATGATACGGGCAGCAATGAATTCTTTCGTTATGTTTCAAAACGAGCATGTTATGTACACCGAAGTTTTACCAAAGCTGTTACAACTGCAGAAAGAAGCTAATGTACCTGAAGATGAATGTTTAAAATTTGCAAAATGTTACGGGTCTTCTGCAGAACAACCAAACGAAGTAATTATGTTAGAAGACTTACGGACAATGAACTACATGATGCTGGATAGATTTCAGTCTCTGTCAGATGCCTGCGTTCGATCGGTATTGAGAAACTTTGCAATACTACATTCTTTGTCCTTTGTGTTGAAGAAAAAGGAGCCAAGTACTTTTGACAATGTCACAAACAAATTACTGGACTTATGGAAATTAACGGCAGGTGTTAAGGAAGTTCAATATTATTTTGCACAGCTCGAGAATGATGTCATGTCCGTGTTAGACAGCGAGACGCATAAGAATTTAGTTCGACATAAGATTACTGATATTATGAATATTGCGGCCAAGCTTGGAAAGGCCGAAGAGGGATCTAAATACTCCATCATTCAGCAAGGGGACTCTTGGACTAACAATATAATGTTCAGATTTGTGGTGAGTTACATATTTTGTTAATTATATGTATATTGAAAAAAAAACATAAAGACAACTTTATGGTATTTTTAATGGTTTAGAGTAAAAAAAATCATTTTGTTTTATTTCCTTAAATATAAAGTTATATATAAAGCCTTTACAAAGGGGGTAATTAGCCTACTGTGCCACGCTGCACAGACTGGTATTTGGTACAGGGTAACGTTTTCCTTCTCTTAAGGCTAGGAAATTTTCCCCTAGGATGGAAGAGGGTCACACTATGTATTCTAAATACCACCCACCACACGGATATAGGAGTTTGCTTAAATGCAGTAATATTTTCAATAGGACGCCTGTTCCAAAGAATAAACCTATCTGAAATACTGCTTTGAAACCATTTTGAACTCTATTTCTTCCCAAAAATAAAAACCTATCTACAATACTGCTTTGAAACCATTTGGAACTCTATTCTTCGGAACAAGCGAGATATGACGTAGTACGTGTAAAAATATTTTAATTCATAATCCAGTAATATTTATTATTGTATTATGCGCTATCAATAAATGTTATCAATGCCTCTATTGAGGTATTGACCAGGATCGCAAATATATTAATAAGATAAGATAAATACGCTTAGTTAATACGCAGATATTGATGGTTGAATAATACTAATAACGAAAGATAAAGCGTATGGCAACATATTACTTTATTATACATACATTTATTAATCTAATCACTTGATCTGACAACTGTTTTCTTCGTTGTGGAATATTAGTAGGTAACATAAACAAAAAAGAACAATACGGTACTGTTACTAAGTACACTTTGCTTATGTCTTTAGAATATTTGGATATAGTTTATAATGCATGCATAAAAGTATAACGTATAACAAGTGAATTGCAAGAGGCTATTCACCTAGCCGCAAGAGAAGGAAAACTTGATACAAACCCTGTGCCAACCCGTCATGCCAGCGTGGCACAGTAGGCTAAATTCCCTCCACGAATTTGAAGGAGGCCCGAATCAGTAGTGGGTCATTCATGGGCTGAAACAAATTGGATACAGTAGTTAAAAATCTAAGACGTATAAGTGCAAGAATCTGTCTTCTTGGTCTAGGAGCTAGATGTGTCGCCTTTGGATCAACGGGTCCTCGGTTCGATTCCGGGGTCGGGCAAGTGCACTTGTCTGCTCCGAGTCTGGGTGTCATTTGTGTTCGCGGATTTCATGTTTGTAAACTGCCCAGGTTGTGACAAGCACAAGGGTTCCGTTTTTTTTAAACAAAAATAATCTGTAATAATTTCTCATAACATAATATACTTGTGCCTTTCTTGGATGTATTGCGTATTTATGGATAGTTAACTAATTAATTATGATTTACTAGCAAGAACCACAATTCGCGTTCTTTTGTTTCTGAAACCGGTTTCCTATTTTTCTCTTCGTATTGATTTTAATCACGCTGGCAAGACGGGTTGGCGCAGGGTTTGTATCAAGATTTCCTTCTCTTGCGGCTAGGTGATCTGCCACTTGCGTTCCTTTAGTCGCCTCTTACGACACCCTCAGGATGGGATGGGTTGGTGACCTTGTGTATTCTAAATCCGTCACTACACGGGCCACAGTTTTTAAACAATAAATATAAAACTTAAAAAATACCTATTCACATAGTAATATTGATTATTGATCTATAATCTACTTAGGGTACCTTCAGTGGCGGATTTACAGATTTGCCGCCCGTAGGCTTTTTATGCCGCCTCTACAGTTCTTGAGACGTCCTAAATATGCCGCCCCTTAAAACATGCCGCTCTAGGCTCCAGCCTAATCAGCCTACTGGTAAATGGTAAATCCGCCACTGCTCCTCTGAAATCTCTAGGGGCGGCAGATTTCAGACGCTGCCGCCCCTAGGCCGCGGCCTATACGGCCTACTTATAAATCCAGGACTGGGTAACTTACTAATATCTTCATATTTCGTATTCCAGGATGACGAGGTCCAGTCAATTATGATCGACTATCAACTATCAAAGGAAAGTTCGCCGGCTACGGATATACTGTACATGATATTCAACTGCACCGACCACGCCACAAGAAATAAACATTACCATGATTGGATTGACTACTATCACTCCGAGTTGGATAAGTCTCTGCACAACTTTGGTCTCAAAGCTAACTTTGTATACCCCAAAGACTTATTGGATGCAGATTTGAAACGATATGGAAAATTACTGTTCGGTCTTTCTATCATATTAGCCAGTGTACTAACTAGGAAGTCGGAAGAAGCAGCCGAGTTTAAGAACTCTATGGAACAGAGCGACGGAGATTTGGAAAAAATTACAGACTCCATGAAAGTCAGTAACCTTGGTGATGAAACTATAGATCTTTTCAAGCAGCGTGTTATAGGTTTGATCGACAGTTTTAATGAGTTTGGTTTACTCTAGGTAATTTTATATCAATCGAAATTTGACACGAAAAATAAATCTCTAAGAATTAAACATGAACTTTTCATATTTAATTTTGTACCTAATGTACACCTAAAAAACTTTAATCCGTACTTTTTTCAACTACAGCTACTTCTGCTTAGCCCAGACATGACCCACTACTGAGTCACGCCTCTTCCTATTACTTGGAGGGGAAAATCTGTGCACGCTGGCCAGACGTATTTGTACAGGGTTTCCTATCAAGTTTTCATTCTTTTGCGGATTTAATTTCGGTTGTGTCCTCATGTCCGCTCTTCCAACACGCTTAGGATTGAAAGGGGTAGTAACACCATGTACTCTACATCCGTCCCCATATTGATAAACGCCGGTGCAATAAAAATTTTTTTGCATTGTATATCGTCAAGGATTCTGGGCGCTGGGCATTAGGTTGGTTATATGGGACTCGGTTATATAGGACGGAATGATGTAATCAGTGCCCCGACCTGCCCATTAAACCAAAAGCTTCCTTCGACTGCCTGAAATAGGGCCACAGGTTTCACTACCTAATGGGTAACATTCTCTACGACACTGATGAGCCTTGGCCTGCATTTCCACGGACCCCACGCTTTCATGGGGAGCTCTGGGGACATCTGGACGGTCCCCAACACCCATTACGGACCCGGGTCGTGGCTGCACTGGCTATCAAGTCTGGTCGCTTCGAAGGAATTAGCCTGGAATTCAAGGGTTGATTGGAGGGGTTGATGTAATAATTTCATTTTAACATTCGTTACCTTATACCTATTGTATGTACTAATAAAAAGGCACTTCATTGTAATGTAATTTGTCGTTTTCTGATTATAAACTTGGAATATTCCCAAGCTCAAGTGTAAAATAGGTTGCTAATATAATATTTTTTATTTGATGTATTGAGTATAATATCAAGCGTCAAATGTCATTAGCTAGCGAAGTTCAATTGTAAAGTAATTCGATTTACCGCGAAAAAAAGTTCGTACATTTTGTTTAATCGAATATCAAATGTGCAGGCATTACAATACTGTGTGCCTATATGCCCCTTAATAATATATTATATATTAATATTCTCCTTATTAAAATGTACCTTTAAAATTGGTAGACCGAAGGAAACTATCAATAAATAAAATGAGAGCAACTGTCGTAACTCATTCTATACAAATCATGGAGAATTGATATGCCTCCATATTTTAGGAGTATCACGGGTGTTTAACCGACGAAGCACAATTAAACGGTCGATTATACAGCGCGACCCCAGCTTGCAGTGTCGCCCGCATCCATCGCTCACCGCGACAAATTGATGGGTTATGATAAATAATAGACAACCTCGACCGTGGCAGAAATGCGCGTGGCCTTTGTATTGCCACCGTGTCGGATCATGTATCATTGTTAACAGCATATCCCAGCCTTCCAGTATTTTTTTTATTACATTTTCAATATGGATCTTATGTTTTTTTAAAAGCGTGTATGATTAATGAAAATAACATAATACCGTGCTAATGCCATAGTTCTTACCTAAATGAAAATAAGAACGTGATTAGTTAAATTAATACAGTGTTCTTCATTTGTATTCGTGAAAGCTATCCCCTCCGTAAAACCTAATCGTTAGTCTGCCTTGTTGGTCCGTCGGTTCGATTTCGGGGTCAGGTTAAGGTCTTTCTGTAAACCAGGTGCACTTTCTCTGCGACTGGGTGTCATTTGTGTTTGTGAATTACATATTTGTAAACAGCCAGTTCTTTTTTTGGTGTAATTTCTTAATAAAAAGTGTTCTTTCTTAAAGTGACACAGACTGCATCGCTTCAATTATTGTTAACCGCCCCCTAGTAGTTAACGTTACCGACGTACGTTTGTGGTTTAAAGCTTTCAGCTTTATAATTATTGTACATTTGTTTTGCTAAATTATGATAATAAGGAAAGCAAGAATGATAATTTATTCTTATTCTATAGAGATTTTTCAAAATATAATAATCAGTCTGTTTATGTTCAGCAGTGTATAATTTATGGGGTGTTCTGGTTATGATATATTGTTGCATTCCTGTTACCAAAAAATATGGTGTGAATGACAACAACAAATTCAAGCGAACAATCGTGGATGCTTCTCGACACCGAAAAGGGACATAATTCACGCGGGTTCCATCAATTAGTACAGAGCCTCTGAGACAAACGCAAACACTGATGTCAGACGTTTGCCGAATTCGACGTCACAGTACATAATAAAAGGTATTTCTAACAGACTTTAAATACAGACGAGGTTCTTAATTCGACTGTATGTTGTTACCGCATACATCCGTCATTTATAAACCGATTTGAAAAATTCTTATGTTGGTATTGCCGTCAGATTGGCCCCATAGAAATCTGTTCATTAGTTTGCTATATTTGAAGTAAGTGAACGAAAAATTTTTCGCTAGGCAAATTTGGGTGTTTTCGATGACCTACTTTGTTAAGTTAATCGTTAGTAGTTGGTTTCGATTTATTTGCACAAAAGATAAAAACCATTTAAATTTTTGTATAATAGTTATCTTTCGTTTTCAAAGATTTATTATTTGGAAGTTAAAGGTTTATATATTGTCCTAAATAATCCTAAGAGAAAATATATTCCTACAATGAGCAATTTTGAGTACTGGTCACACTGGCAAAGCCTCAAATGTAGTAGTGACGTTGAATATTGGATTGCAGCTAAACGTTATTATAAGTATTTTAAGGCGTTGCACTTGTCATTAAATCACTTTAAGCTAATATATCCATCTCATTTATATTAAGCGTATAGACATTCTAGACAATATTTCTTCAGATCCTCGGTCCACCGTGTGGGGGAGGCCTACTAGCACTGCGCATTCCAGTATCTATTTAATATAAAATTATGCATATTGCAATCATTGTTTACAAAAACAATAATATTTATTTTACTGACTGATCGAATTCAAATTACTGTTAGGAACTGCACTATGACAAAACGAAGACAGCTGCCTCGTGACATCTTCTTATATTTGTTCAAGAGATTAATGTCAACGTTGTCTCTCAGTAATAACATGGGGAGCGCGGTGGATACGATAACAACGCGGGTTTGAAGCTCGGCAGGCTGACAATGTGAAAACAGCAGACAGCTTTGTGATCAAGTGCGAGCGATCATATAACATTAAAAAAGACCACGGTGAACAGATTTTCAATAGCCTGTATTAAGAAGTACATACATACTATATAGCCCTTAAATGACCCGCTGTTGAGTCGGGTGTCCTCTAACTACATGGAGGGTAATTAATTAGCCTTCTGTGCCACGCTGGCCAGGCCGGTTGGCGTAGGGTTTTGTATTAAGTTTTTCTTCTCTTGCGTTGTTGAGTTGCGTTGCTTCATTTCCTTTGTCTGCTCTTACGGCGAAGTCCTATTGCCATCGCTCGTGCGATGCTGCGATGCGATTTCATCGTGCGATGAAACCGATCGCGCGTTGTAAAAACGCTTGTCCTATTACGCTCGTGCGATGATCAATTATAATATTGTAAGTTTTATCAAACAATAATAATATTGTAAGTTTTTATTAAAATATTTTTGCATTAATACTTGTTTTATTCAAATTCATTGCAATAACTCCACTCTTTGTCATTTTAAGCCTCTTTATAATCTTCACTCAATTTATTCCAAACAATGGGATAACCATGCCCTTCATTAATTAAGTTTTCTTCAAATGTCATCTTACGAATCCAAGCAATCGAAAAATAGGACATTCAGTAGATATCAGTATATTTGAACGCACGGTCGCACGATCATTTTCGTCGACCAGGGCTGAAGCCTCTGAAATCTGTCATTTTCATGTCATCTAAAAATGTGACTGCTACTACTACTACGCAGCCCATAAATGCCCCACTGCTGAGACGGGCCTCCTCCCACCACAGGGAAATGCTGCACTTTTAAAATTCTTAGTTGTTTCATTTTTGTTATATTCTCTTCCTTTTTTAACGGGCTTCATCCTACAATTATTTTTTGGTGTCACTAGTTAACGACCCTGGTCTACTAGAGCCTACTTAAAGTCTAACATGTAAAAAAGTTATTAAAGATAGATAAATAAAGTCTTTATTGTACACGAGAGAAATAGAGAGAACACAGTATTATGCAACAATTTGTACAAGGGGCGGTCTTATCGCTGAAAGCGATTTCTTACAAACAAAGAAGTTATTAATATTAAAAAAAAACAAATGATTAAGCCAAATAAAAAAAGAAAAGAACTACACCCTTGTGTATTCGTAGATGGTCACCCTAAATATAAAAGTCGCCATATTGCAATACGTTGGGTCTATTTGAAGTATCTCGACATCAATACAAAATGGCACGCCGGAGTTTTACTCTTAACTTGTTTTGGCCAATAAATCTTACTAATAGTGGCCGGACTGTCGTTCTAGCATACCGTTCTAGCGTTCCATCTCCAGCACTTAGGATGTATACCTCTCGCAATATTCTAGACGTCTCGTACTATGTATATCTTGGAGATTGACAGGTTCGTTGTAATCACTATCACTACATACTATAAAACAAAGCTGTCGCTGTGGTCTGTCCGTCCCTATGTATGTTTAGATCTTTAAAACTACGAAACGGATTTTGAAGCGTTTTTTTTAAATAGATCGATTGATTCTAGAGGAAGGTTTATATGTATAATACATGCATAATATTGTAGAGAAACACTCATAAATTTAGATGTTCATCATTGCACCCGTGCGAAGCCGGGGCGGGTCGCTAGTATGTCATAAACGGGATAGCCATTTATGTTCAAATTCATCATTCTCTGTTTATATCTGTATACATTTTACTATTTTGAAATCCGAAGGAGATCCATTTACAAATTATAAAATGATTTCATACTCCTCCGTCCGCGTACTTTTCAACTATGTTTTTGCTTCACGTTGATCCCGCAAACGTTGTTTTGCCATATAAATATCGCTATTACAAATAGGGGTTGAAACTCAGGGCTTTATGTATTTTTGTATGATGTATCATAAAAAAATAAAAACAACGATATTTTATATCTTGGACAGAACGTCCAAGATAAAAAATATAAAAATTTGGGGTGGATGAAATTGTTGTCCGATTCGCTTACCTAACCGATATGCACACAAAATTTCACGAAACTCGGTCAAGCCATTTCGCAGGAGTTCAATAACAAACAGATACAATAAGTGACGCGAGAATTTTATTTATTAGATTACACACAAGCGTAATTTTGTATATAAACTATCGCGTATAATTTTCTTAGGGTTTCTGTACTCATTTGTCTAGTTGTGACACATTCATCGCTGGTAATCAAACAGAAAAAAAATATCGTAATTATATTTTTCTGAAATTTTGTACATTATTTTTAGTATTATTATCGAACCTACAGGATTGTTGTTGCACGCTGTATAAAACGGTCTTATTTATGCAGGCCACTCGACTGCATATACACAATATTAAAAGTAGTAGTGCCAAAATGTTGTCACGTATCTGTGTTCTTCCATTGACGACGTTGGCAACTGACTCCACGAAAATTGGATTTCTTTATTGACAGCAAGAAATAAAAGATAGCGAGTCTCTTTGTTTTGCGACGGTATGGCAGAGAATAAATAAAGCTTACGTCGCCCATAATAACGCCGTGCTTGTATTTCAAAATTGGAACGTCAAATGCAGGGACGTCTTATGGAAACACCCTAAATATAATCGTTACTAGCTGACCCCGCAAACATTGTTATGCCATATAGATATCGGTACTAAAAATAGAGCTTAATCGTAGTGGGGTGAAAATTAAGGGTTGTATGTATTTTTGTTTGTCGTTACATGAAAAATAAAAACAAAAAATATTGTCTAAATAATAAAAAAAGTTAGGGGTGGGGATGAAAAAAATTAGGGGGTGTAACATCGGTGTTTTCCGATTCCCATACCTAAAATGTGAATATAAAATTTCATAAAAATCGGTTGAGCCGGATGATTTTTTAAATTTCTCTAAATGTCAACTCAATGCCTACTTCAATTTCAATTATTTTTGTCCTTCACTATATGCAGTAAGTGGCAGGGGGTTTGTTTCAAGTTTTCCTTAAACGCGGCAAGGTTTTCTGCCATGTAATTTTCTTTAGTCGGCTTTTACGACACCCTTAGAATGGAATAGGGTGGTGACATTATGTATTCTAAAATCGTCACCACACGGAATACACAGATACAATAAAAACTGGCAATTCAAAAAGCTGTCCGATTACTCAACGGATTTAAAAATTAAAATGTCAAATGTCCACGGATAGTAGATCGCTCTCGAAGCATTAAACCACATTCAATAACAACTGTGATAGTGTTGCCAGCTTGAATTTATTTAAATGTTTCGGTAATAAATGGCCCCTCGACATGAAAATAAAAATATAAATCATTTCTGCAATATGTTGATTTCTCTTTTATATCTCTCAGTGATTTTTAATTTGTTTTAGAGTTAGCTGTTATGTCAGTGACGGAATAAATATTGGTATAAATCTAATCGATTTTATTTTTAAATTTGTTCAATGTTTATGTAATTTGGCTTTTTAAGTTAATAAGAAGTACATAGGTACACTACTGAGTATGGCCCCTCTATATGATAATAATATCCTTTTGTAAATATAATGTTTATAAATTTAAATTCGTATTGTGATACGTGCACAACAATGTTAAACTGTGAATACGCAGTGGGTTATACATATACATTAACTTAATGTACGTAATATGTGTTAATTATTATTTTGTATAACTGTTTGTTTTCCAAAATAAATACAACAAAGTAGCTAAATTAGGCTACAGTGCCACTTTGGCCAGACCAGTTGGCAGGTTTTAAACATGACGATTTATAAGAGTTATGCGATAAAAGCTGAACATGAATAAAGTTCCATTTGAATATCCTTTCTATGCTATTCAGTGCAGTCCAGATACAATCAGTTAAATAAAGTAGATATTGTAGTAAATGTGTGCACTCTATTGTTTTAAAGATGAAACGCGATCCGATGGCATACGCAACTCATTCATCCGAGGTAATCTTGGTATCTGAGACATGGGGGAAAAACTGCAAGAATGTCGACTGCGATGGTATGGCCACATCATGCGCCGCCCTATGGAGTACGAGACGTTGCGTTGGTCGGAGATGCATGAATATGGCTGTCCTAGGGGTTAGGTCCCGCAACCGCCACCGACAAAAGCCTCGTTGAGTCCCAGTTGCCGGGATGCCCTCTCTGACAGTTGCTTATCTGCGTTGCAGGCACTACGCCGGGGCGTCACAGTAGACTGCGTTTACGCGAACTTGTGGCGTCCCAGGCGTGCCGTGTAAGGTTATACCGCTGGGGTTTTAGTGGGTGGACGTCTCTTGTTGGAGTCCCACATAATCACCGACCTCTCCGCCGACGGGCGGTGGTATGCATAAAGCATTTCCCCAGCCTAAAAAAAAGGGGTTACGGTAAATCCGACATGAGAGCCAATGGCCTAATTGAAAAGGACGTTGAAGATCGGGCAAAGAGGAGGAAGCTCAGTCGGAAGGCAGTCCCTGGCAATAGCCGGGATTAACGCCAGGCAGAAGAATATTGTTTTAAATGACGGGTAAGTTATTGGAAAGCTGTAGGAGTCGCCAATAATAGGAATAACAGACACGAAAAGTTTAACTGTTGTTTTAGTGGCAAGGGTCATTTTCATTACTTAAAGTCCTTCGGGTGGCCGTCCTGGGGGAATTTTCTTGGAAGCAACCGTAACTTAATTTACTACCAATATTCTCGTGAATCAAAAAATAACATTGGGCGGTGAACATTGAGGTATTTAAAAAATAAATATTCCTACATTTTTATAGTGACTGGGGATATTGTCTTAAGATTAATATAGAATTTTATATTATATTGCATGTGGTGAAGGATTTAGAATACACAGTATCACCACCCAATTCCATCCTGAGTGGGTCGTAAGAGCCGACAAAAGGAAATGACAAGGCCGATAACATGATAAGAAACCCTTTTTTTTTTTTAAAAATTTATCGCCCGGGGTAAAATCCTTTATGGACTTCCTCGCCGGCCACGGGGATGGCCAGTGAGGGGAGTGTGGGACTCTCCCCCATAGTGGGGGCCTACCCACTAAACCTCCCCGGGGTGCTCCAACTCGCGTCCCAACTCAACCCATCTGGCAGCGTGGCACAGTAGGCTAATTACCGTCTATGTGACTGTAGTAAACAGTTATACTTGCGACCTGGAAACTATATGAGTTGTACGTGCACGCAGGTTGTGTTTTTGAATAATAAACAGAATAAATAAACAGATTTAAGCGGTGACTGACGTCAGTCAGTCAGGTGACGGATTAAGAATACATTGTGTCACCAACACAATCTGTCCTGCAGGTGTGAGCCGACAAAAGGAAATCCCAGGATGGAATGGGGTGTAACAATAAGTATCCTTTATCCATCAACACACGGATTGACAATCAACCATACAAACTCCACATCTCCAACTAACTTAACTCAATTAAGGCGCAAACTATACGCCAAACTATACGCTCTGATACTTGCCGCTAAATAGTGAGTGAAATGTACAATAAAAGCCTTCTCTTTGGCTCGACGGCATTTTGGATGATGTAAACCGTACCTCAAGGGTAAAGACACTGATATGAGCTCTTAGGAACGTCCCCTTTTGCCTTGAGGCAACGCCTTGACAGTTCTATTGTAGTGTACGTCGTTTTGAGCGCAGATATGTTGAAATATTACTGTATTATTACACTTTAAGGACTTTCACGAAAGGTTTCCATATAATATATGCTATTATGATTACACTCCCAAAGGAATAATGTTTTGCCGTGTCTGTTACTAAAACAAAATATAAGTGTAATGACATAGCTAAGATGTTGTAAGTTTCTTTCTGAATACAGTAGGTTTCTTTCCTTTTATATATTTCTTTTATTATTTTCGGAGCGTGTGCTACAGTTTACGGTTGCTAGGCTGTTGATACCATCCTTGTGGTGACGGATTTAAAATACCCAATGTCACCAACCCACGCTGTCCTGAGCGTGTCTTAAGAAGCGACTAAAGGAAACCAAGAGGCCGATCACCTAGCCGCAAGAGAAGGAAAACTTGATACAAACTATGTATATACAAAATATACCAACCCGAATTGCTAGAGTGATACAGTAGGCTAATTTCGTTCCATGAATTCGAAAGAATCCCGACATGGTAGATTATTTTATTGGTTGAAATAATAGTGATGATGGCCAAGTGTCATGCTTTGCCACGGTTTATTTTAATATGACTAGGGAAGCCGCTTAAGCGTTTGGGAAGCTGCGAAAGATCTTCTCGTCCCCAATACCACAGTGTCTGAAGACAAAAGTCTTCAACCAATGTGTGTTGCCAGTGATGACTTATGGAACAGAGACGTGGTCGCTCACTATGGGCTCCATCAGAAGGCTCAAAGTCACCCAAAGAGCAATGGAGAGGGCTATGCTCGGAGTTTCCCTGCGAGATCGCAGGAGAAATGAGGAGATACGCAGGAAAACCAGGGTCACCGACATAGCCCACAGGATTGCCACACTTAAGTGGCAGTGGGCAGGGCACATAGCGCGCAGGACCGACGCCCGATGGGGCAGAAAAGTCCTGGAATGGCGACCGCGTTCCGGAAAGCGCAGTGCTGGTAGGCCTCCCACACGGTGGACCGATGACCTGATTAAGGTCGCCGGAAAACGATGGATGCGGGCGGCTCAGGACCGGCCTTTGTGGAAATCTTTGGGGGAGGCCTATGTCCAGCAGTGGACGTCTTTTGGCTGAAATGACGATGATGATGATGAGCCGCTTAAGCTAGGTCCGTGTGGTAAAGTACGGTATTAGAAGGTATAGGAATCCACATTCTCTCTGCTGCCATTATCACGCTTTCACATTCTACAGGGTCGGCAACCCGTGAGTACCAACCTCCAGTCAATAGATGACGTTAACTGCTTACCATTAGGCATGGCGTATGCTTGAGCGGCTACTACTTCTACTAATTCTCAGCCCATAATCGACCCATGGCTGAGTCGGGCCTCCTCCAACTACACGGGGGTAATCTGCATACTGTGCCATGCAGACGGGTTGGCGTGTGGTATCAACTCTATCTTCTCTTGCGGCTAGTTTTTCAGCCCTATCATCCCGTTTATCAGCTCTTTCAACACGCTCAGGACGAAATGGGGGGCGACTATGTATTCTAAATCCGTCACGACACGGAATAATTGGAATACGAAACAATAAAAAGTTGTGTATTCATAATTTCTTCAGTGCAAGCTTCGCATCCCTAAACATTTACATTTCTTTGAGATTTGCTTGACAGAAAGACATCGTTACTCACTTAAAAAACTGGAACTGACAGTAAAAAATACGGAATAAAAAGACGGCTTGTGCGAAACGTTTTAACGGAAAACAGTAAATAAAACCTGAATCTTTTCAGGGCTGGCTGATAAAATAATAATCCCATGCCGTTTTTCTATTTCATTTGGCTAACTACCACAAAGTAATTGCCGTCTGACCCATTTAGTGGGCAAACCGGTAATTATATCAAATCAAATCAAAACTCATTTAATCAAGTTGGGTCATTAGAGCTCTTTTGACAAGTAAACAATGAAATAAAATTTCTATGTAACTATTAAAACTATTTAATGTACTATTTAAAATTGAAAATTTCTTATTTACCATTTTCCACCGGTTCGGAATGCAGCTCTACAGAGAAGACACGGCAAGAATTTCTGGAGTTGCTCTTTTAGATCGCCATTTTTAGGGACAAGAATATAAGACAGATTTTTGAGAGCAAACTCGCTCAATAGTGCCAATGGGCCTAACATCAGCCCGAGCCAGCCGACTCCCCAGCAACGGCACCTTCACAAGCATGACGCATATGGTTAGACCATGTCAATTTTGAAGTTACTGACTACGTGTAACGACTTTCGATGGTTGAATGGCAGTCGTGACCTACGGCTTTACGTGCCCGCCCAATCTAGGGGTAGGTAAGATGCAGATAGGGTTGCGTGATGAAAAGCACCGCCAGGGTCTAAGATAATAATAATAATAATATCCTTGGACATTTCACACAACGCCATCTCGTCCCAAGTTAAGCAACTTAATGCTTGTGTTATGGTAACGAGATGGATGATAAACTACTTATATACATTTTTTTTTGTAAATACATACATATTATAGATAGAAATGACACCCAGACTCCGAGCCAGTGCCTCTGGTTTAGACAAAGACACTGGCCCGACCCCGGAATCGAACCCGGGACCCGTTGATCCAAAGGCGGCACATCTGACCACTAGACCAACGAGGCAGTAAGATGGAGCAGGCAATTCAAGGAACTGTCCTGTGAGGCACCGGCTCTCTAATACACACGACGAAACACAGTAAAGTTCGCGGAGCTACATGCTAAATACATCCGTTTGTCTTACATTAATACATACTCCTGACCAAAAGGTTGACTTTTACTTTCCTAAACCATTAAATACTGCTATCCAACGCGGTAATGCATTCTGGGAACTTTTGGATAGAATACAGAAATGCTATTAGGGTAAAACCGAGATAGATGCCCCAGTGGGATAGATGCCCCATATTCTAAAAACCTAACTTCGCGAACTCGTGACTCAGAGTTAATTGTATAAGTAGGAGCCACAGTCACCCTATACCTTAGTTACCCATGGACAGTCGTGTTGGAGGATGCGTTTTGGTCGTGTATGTAATCATCTCCGCGGCGACATTCACAAACACGTCAAAGTTTGAAACGTTAGTATTCAGTGTTGTATAACTTTATATTTATTAATAAATTCCGTTATATTTTTTCATATGTCGATATACTGGTTCATTAAGTCTGCATCTAGGTGTAAATAATTGCTATTTAGTTTATTATAATATTTAAAAAATACTTAGGCATCTATCCCTATCACAAAGGATAGTTGCCCTGATTTTTCAAGGTATAGGTGCCCTTAGGGGCATTTATCCCTCCAGAAACTGATATTTAAGATTATAGAAGAACTATGCCACACAACGGAAGGATAACCCTAAATTTACAAGTAAAATAGGATTTGCATTGAATGTTTTGAAAAAAAATACGAAATCGTTATCCAACTGGATCTGAATCTGGACTGAATCTGTACACTTTTCAGAAATTATTACACAATTTAAGTAAAATTATTTTTTTTAGACACAATTAAGAATTTTTATTTTTGTTAAATAAATAAAACGCTTATAAAATTTAATTCAACAAAGAACATGATAATGCTTGTTGAAACTTAATAATTTATATTTTAATTAAACAAACGCCGTAAAAAATAAGTATGGGTAATAACAATACACTATTAATAAAAAAAATATACTTTCCATTTCTAAGACCCATGTTTCGTTTTAGGATTAGAAATACCTAACGTTTGGGCTAGGCTTTTAGTTTACACGGTAAAAAGAATATCTATCCTGTACTGCAGGCATCTATCCTTCTCAGTATTTTCATGGTGGGGCAACTATCCATACAGGTAGGCATCTATCCTCAAAAAAGACATTCTACGAAAAGCCAATTTCTGCAAAATCTGTATTTGGTAGGTTAAATATTAATAATAATAATTCAGCATAAAGGATTGGGCTAGCTATATTCGTAGAAATTATTCGTATAAAACACATAGATTAAAAAATGGGTGGCTTTTTCTAAAAGTGGGGCATCTATCCCGGTTTTACCCTATTGTTTGAAGACCTGGCAAAAGAATCTCAGCGGGCTTGTCTTTATTTAAAGAAAGCGTGTCTTGTTCTACTTTGTTATATATTGTTTGTGTATCAGTAGCATTGCTACATTGCTGACCTGATTACAATAATTAAAATAGAATTTATTATTAACTAGATGTGCGTGCTATCTCAAATGACAGAACATTTTGAAAAGCGTCAGACAGCCCTACGGACAAATATACTCTGTTGGTATAATTAAACTTTAACAAACAGCCTGTTTCAGAAACAGGGAAATTTCAACGGTGCGGTGCCATTTTAAAAAAACTCGGATTTGGTTTTATGAATAAATGTACAGAGTTGCGAAGATGGGGATTTGCAAATGTATATTCAGGTTGTAATAATAACTCTATAGCCAACCGAAATGTGGAAATAAAGCTATTCAATAGAAGTAGTTCTATGTTTAAAATGTTTTTTCTATCTTGAAGTAGAGATATCGTTTTTCTGAACCTGTTTTTTATCACAAAGCATGGGTTCCAGTGAAAACCAACCAACTAGCTATAGTATTTTTTAATCTAAAAGATTAGTGATCAACTTAGAGTTCCACATGGTTTCATAGGTTTTCTGAGCTTATTTATCCTTAGGTTTTCCGACGAAATCTGTAACAATAAATTGCTTTTTTTTTTCTAAAATTTTGCATACAGTACCTAGTTTTATTAATCCTTTTATTATGGCTATAGGTTTTTTGTTATACCCTGTATAATATATGATTTGAACTGTAAAACACATGAAATTAAATAAGAAGTTCGGCAGAACAACAGTTAATATATACTTTTAAGCCTCGTGTTAACCTGAAATAAATATTCTTAACTTGAGTTCGCTGTACAAAGACTCACAATGTTTAGGGCAATAAAACAATTATTGCTTTGTATTTTCTATTGGGTTTATTTGTAAAGTGGCCTACGGTCGAAGTAATTACAGAAGCGATGTTTATAAAGCTGAAATTTTAATTATGCGCTGAAAATGGTAAAGCTCCATAACAAGTGTTTTTGTTAATCAGTTCTCGAACATTCCAAGTGGTAATTGTTTCAATTCACTTGCGTCGGATGGAACGATTTAATATTGCGAGCGGGTTCTATCGACTCTTTTGTCTTTGGGGAATGATGTCATTACAAAGAGCTGCCTTTGTAAGCATATTTCAACTGAAGGGAACGAGCTTTTGAATACTGAAAATCAGACGTTTAGTAATTCGTAATTTATGTGGGTTCCCGAAAGGTTTTACACGATAAGGCAGAAAGGTCCTCGAGTGCCGGCAGGCTCCGCACACGGTGAACCGATGACCTGGTTAGGGTCATCGGAATCTAATGGATGCGGCTTAAGACCGGCCTATCGGGAAGTAAAACCTTACCTGTGTAAACTCCAACTATAAAAATTTACATTATATCCTTTGAATGCTCAATCTATACTAATGTATAAAGCTGCAGAGTTTGTTTGTTTGAACGGGCTAATATCAGGAACTACTGGTCCGATTTCAAAAAATCTTTCAGTGTTAGATAGTCCATTTATCGAGGAAGGTTAGGCTATATTTTATTTTCAAAAGAATTAGGGATCCGTATGAAAATTGCGATTTTGTAAACCAAGGTGTAAAATCGAAAACCTATTTATGCGTGCGCTGCAAAAACTATTGACAATAGAACAAAATGATGTACTACGGGTTTGTAGGTCTTATAAAGATGTACAAAAAAGTCCACAAGAGCACATATCTAATTATCATATTTTAGTCACAATAACCGATTTTATGTTCATAAAAAATATGCGGATCGAAGCCCACGCGGGCGAAGCCGCGCGCAAAAGCTAGTATAGTATATTCTGATAAAGTTATATTTATTATGACTTATAAGCCGTCCAGCGTAGCACAGTAGGCTAATTTTCCTCCACGAATTTGGATGAGGCACGACACAGAGTAGTGGGTCATTTATGGGCTGAAACGACGACGACGACGATAAGCTGTCCATGTGGTGACGGATATAGAACACATGGTGTCACTATCCCATTCCATCCTGAGGGTGTCGTAAGAGCCGACCAAAGGAAACCGAAGCCTATAACCTAGCCACAGGGGAAGGAATGCTTGATACAAACTCTGAGCTAATCCATTTGGCCAGCATGGTACAGTAGGCTAATTACCGTCCATGTAACTGGAGGAGGCTCGACTGAGCAGTTGATCACCTATGGGCTGAGTTGTAGTAGTGGATAGGCTCAAGTGGCTATAGTAGTGAAATTCATTGTTTAGGCACAACTTTTGTGTTATTACTAAGATATTTTTCAATTGAATAAAAAGAGTACATACTAATGTTATAGTAAATAAATAAATATCCTTGGACATTTCACACAACGCCATCTCGTCCCAAGTTAAGCAACTTAATGCTTGTGTTATGGTAACGAGATGGATGATAAACTACTTAAATACATATTTTTTTTGTAAATACATACATATTATAGATAGAAATGACACCCAGACTCCGAGCCAGTGCCTCTGGTTTAGACAAAGATACTGGCCCGACCCCGGGACCCGTTGATCCAAAGGCGGCACATCTGACCACTAGACCTTTTTATGCAAGGTATCAAATCAGCATTAACAAAGGCTAAACGTTTAAAAGGGTATGCGTTCTACTTTCCCTTTTAAACAAATCCCACCGCAACATGGAAGTTGCAAGCAAAATATAGTCTGCGGCATTTCTTGCGGTATCCCAATAGGGGTGAGAAAATACGGGTAAAAGTGAGGCTAGCTCGATGTGTTCCGGAATTTTCCGGCAAATGATCGGTCCGCCACCAAAGTTTCAAATTACGGTGGCCCCACAACGCTTTGCTTTAGTTTGCTGAAATATTAGACCCAATCGTTAGTACGAGTTCAAATTGCTTTCGTAATTAGAACGTATCGTCGTTCGATTTATGATTTATAAATGGTTCTATTAAACATTTATGAACTGAAATGAGACTGATTCAATGTTCATTTATTTATATTTAGCCATTAGCGTGGTTATTAAACAGTAATGAGATTTCGTCGAAAAATATTAATTTATTCGACGAAACGAGAGCGATGTGAAATATCTAGGTTATATCTATATAACTAGCTGCCTTTGGATCAACAGGTCCCGGGTTCGATTCCGGGGTCGGGCAAGTGTCTTTGTCTTAACCAGAGGCACTTGCTCGGAGTCTGGGTGTCATTTGTGTTCGTGAATTACATGTTTCTAAACTGCCCCAGCGATACAGGTTATACCTAGTGCAGCGGTTTCGTTTTCTTTAAACAAACAAACAAAACAATACGCGTATTAAATTCAAAATTGAACAACTGTTTGCGCACTTGACCAACACACTGGTCAACCTTTCCTCGTTTGACGAAGTCACCAGGTGGAGTTTGGTTTCAAGAAAATATCTGTCTTAGGTTTTCGAGATTATTACACATTGAAATGAAACATGTTCATCTAGTCTCACCCGTGACCACGATCGATGCAAAGCCTCGATACGTCGGGAACGTTAAAAAGGGTTTAATTTCAAATATGATCTGAACAAATATTTACCATTTAGGCACGCGCAAAAGCAATCTCGCATAATGTTTGTATTACCTTCCGTGTAATCTGGCAGATGGTTGTAGTTAAAAAAGTTTTAATTCCAGTTATTCAGCACCGAAGATGTGCCATGACGTACACGTCCGTAGGCACTTTCTGTGAACAATGATGTACTTGCCGCATATTGGGACATCCATTGTGTTCGACTGTGTGCACTATCTTTATCAATATGCGTTGCGTATGACAGGTAGTTCAGGCGTGTTTCTGAATACTCGTCGCGGCTTTTCCAATTGTATATTCCTATACATATACATATCTATTTTTAATACGGAAAAAACGCGCCTTTGGGTCAACAACGGGTGCCGGGTTTGATTCCGGGGTCGGCAAGGCCGATAACCTAACGATACTCTATAATAACCCGTCTGCTCGGCTTGACATATATATATATATATATTTAAATACATTTTTACACGAGTCTATATTCCCCTGCCAATGTTACATTACATGGCAAGCGATATTCTTAGCTAACTTGTGTGGCCAGTGTGGGTGCTATGTTTTTCCGCAATCAAGAGAATTGCGCCCATTTGTCTATACTTTAGGGCTGTGTGAATGAAAATGTTTTCTACGTGCCGTAACTTTGAATTCCGATGAAAGAATCAAAGAGAAAAAAAGAATAAAAGTTGTTTCAAAATTAGTAGTAAAAATAAATTTGCTATGTTATTCGATGCAGGTTAAGCAACGTTTGGCTTTGCTGAATGTTGCATGGCTGTCCATCTTTCGTGTGTAATTCAGAATAGATATCAATTTAAGTGCCCTCCTCTATGCTTCGGATGGCACATACAGCCGTTGGCCCCTGCAGCCATTCGTGTGCGTGTCGCGGAGGGCAGAGGGCAATCGGTCCTTGTAAATACTTGTTGTTAGACAAATCACACGTCTAACCTGATGCAGGCTCCAATGAAACTGGGAAAATGGCGGGGGATATGTATTCTAGTACAATATTAAAAGATTAGGAACATTATATTATTTACTAGTTAACACTTCATAATAGATACACGTGACGTATGGTACAGAAACAATGGTCGCTCACTATGGGCTCCATCAAAAGGCTCAAAGTCATCCAAAGGGCAATGGAGAGGGCTATGCTCGGAGTTTCCCTGCAAGATCGAATCAGAAATGAGTTATGCAGGCGAACCAGAGTTATCATGGGATTAAGAGATGTAGTCGACGTGTTTGTCGCGTGCTGGGCAGGCGTCGGCAGAGCGGGTAATACCCGCTCAGTAGTTGGATCGAGTGCTCTGTATTTAACTCAACTAAGAGCACGAGACGGAGGAGGTCTGGGGAGCCTCCAGTCTGTGGCATCGCGGTAGCGCCTCTGTGCAAGTACCCGTGATGCCACAAACATGGACGCGCGATACGTAGAACCCCGGGGATGTTTAGTGGGTATACCTCTTCGGAGGAGAGACCCACACTCCCCTCGCCGGTCCTCCCCGGGCCGTCGGGTATAGTCCTTACCGGATTTTACCCCGGGCAACAAAAAATAAAGGCGAACCAGAGTTACCCACATAGCCCACAGGATTGCCAAACCTAATTTGCTTTGAGTGGCAGAAAGCGTGGATCGATAACTTGGATAAGGTTCTTGGAAAACGATGAATGTTGGCAGCTCAGGAATTGGCCTGTGTGTGAGGCCTTGGGGAGGCCATATGTCCAGTAGTGGACGTCTTTTAGCTGAAAAGATTATGACATCTTATTACACACACACAGTTCACACATAGAAATAAGTAGGAGTTACAAAAAGTACCTATTTTACAAAAAGAAAATAATCTCCTCTATTAAGTAGTGTATGCAACATTTTTCAACTTGGTTACACTATATGATATGTAGAGCGATTAGTTTTTTTTTCAACGAAACCGCCACACCACGTGGTCTTGTATCGCAGGGGCTGTTTACAAACTAGTCATTCACGAACACAAATGACAGACTGAAGCAAGTGGCACTTGTTTCCTCCAAGAAATTTGCAGTCATTTCACTTTGCTAGTATGTGGGGGCATTTTTCTAAGACTCCAGAGAGATCCACAGATTTAAGCGGTTTTCCCTGATATCCCGATTACAAACTTTCAACAAAATGAGGCCGCGAAGGATTTTTTAATGAATATTAATTCCTTTCAAGTAAAACAAAGTTTGCTTGGGGCTCGGATCGGTAATTGCTTCATTTTTCGTTTACGCAGAAATTCTTAATCCTTCGCGATGTTATCGAAATGCTGATGTAGCATTTTTTTAACAGACTTACCATTGTCTAGGCTTAAACCTTTTAAGTGTGTCTAAGAAGATATTGCACATTTAAAACACCGTTCATGCTACTGCGTTAGCAAATTATTATTTTGTGTATGAAGTTTGTACAATATATGAACTTTGTATTATGTACTCCACAAATACACCAATAAAATTACTTTTTTTCATGATGCTACCTGTATGTGTATACTAACATCATAAAGCTTGTGTAATAAGTTGTCCATTTGGTGACGGATTTAGAATAGTGGCACTTCTTGTTAGTTAAGTTTTATATAAAACTAGTGGCCCGCCCTGGCTTCGCCCGTGCAAAGCCGGGGTGGGTTATACATATAAAACTTCCCCTTGAATCACTCTATCTATTAAAAAAAACCGCTTCAAAATCCGTTGCGTAGTTTTAAAGATTTATGCATACATAGGGACAGACAGAAGAATGCGACTTTGTTTTTATACTATGTAGTGATAAGGCTGCATGCAGCCTTATTGCTTAAAGCATCTCTTCCAGGTAACATAGTCAGCCAGGCATGGATTAAATCGCCCCCTGATTATTATAAGGATTTCGCAAGTAAATTGAATACTGGTAGGAGTTGATGGAAAAGCAACGTGGGTGGACAAATAAAATTAATAAAAAATATGACATTTACGGCATATAAACACGGTGAAAATGATTTGTGAATTTTTCGTCAATTTTCTCGCGGAGAGACCAATAGACTAGAGGGCGCTTACTGCAATTTTTATGAGCCAGCCGTGCCACATGTGAGTTTATTCCTTTTTCCTTTAGGAAGTACTATGCGGAAACCGACGGACCCAATTTTGTTCGGTCGCCATTTTGCAAGTTTCTATTCCGCACCAACTGGGAAAACAATGGTTTTTTCTCGTTTAACACGTGTGGGTTTTTAAAAGTTGTAACATTATAAAGTGTTTATTGTCTTTATTTTGGTTTCAACCTCCGAGAAAAGAGAGGCATCTAACTATTTGTCACCAATAAACACAATTTCACCAACCCATATCGTCTTGAGGGTGACGACTAAAAGAACGCAAGAGGCAGATCACCTAGCCGAAAGAGAAGGAAAGCTTCATAAAAACCCTGTGCTAACCCGCCTTGCCAGCGTGGCACAGTAGGCTAATATCCCTCCATGAACTTGGAGGAGGCATTACTCAGTAGTGGGTCATTTATGGGCTGAAACGACGATAACTAACTATTCAGTTTAGTCGGGTCTCCTCCCGGAGGGTAATTAGCTTACTACCTCGCTGTCCAGACGGTTTAGCCTTAGGGTTTCGTATAAAGTTTTTCCTTCTCTTTCGGCTAGGTATACGGCCTTATAATTCCCTTTTGTCCGCTGATATGAGACCCTCAGGATGGAATGGGCTGGCGATACTATGTATTATAAATCCATAACTTTTTTCAGAGTGTCTGTAGTACTAGCGACCCTTTCATTGTAGGTCGTATGGACTGAATAGAGAGAGAGAGATTTTGTTACACATTGCATAACATAAACAATTCTCCCCGTGTGGGGACGGGGCAGAATATTACACATCCCCAGCTCACGCTGGGAAAAAACGCGTGTTGTAAAAGCCAACAAAACCCAGCACGCTTGGTGGTAGGATATAAATGGTCACATAACATCTAAGTCCAGCGCCAAGCAGTTTTACTGATTCGTCGTGTGTATGTGAGAGCCGGTGCCCGTCAGCGTCAGGGCATTTCCTTGAATTGTCTGCTCCATCTTAGGCCCTGGCGTTGCTTTCCACCTCGCAAGCCTCGGGTCAAAGGCATTCAAGTCGGTGATAATAAAAAAGACCTAAGACAGATTACGCAAAATTATTTTCCCAATTTACTTAACTTCATATTTATAGCGTGGAATGGAGAGGGCTATGCGCGGAGTTTCCCTGCGAGATCGAATTAGAAATGAGGAGATACGCAGGAAAACCAGGGTCACCGACATAGCCCACCGGATTGCCAAATTGTATTATACACTAGCTGACCCGGCACAATGCCTCAATCGACAAATAAAAGGCCTAAACTTTTGTATAAAATAAACTTAAGGAATCGTCAAGCTTCACGTCAAAGGAAAAGCAAAATTATTGTTTTTATTTAATTCCGAGCATTTCCATATTTTCTCACCTTTTAAACCTTCCCTGGACTTTCAAGACCAACATTAGCCAAATCGGTCTAGCCGTTCTCGAGTTTAAGTAATTCAGGAAAATGTATTTTTTTTATATAGGTACATATACGTAATGTGGAATACGTACATAAAATGCTGACCTACTTGAAGGACCTTGATTGGCAGCTGGCGTTTCTCATAGGGCTAATATATTGTAATATACATTCGGTGAAACGGAGTAGGTACTTCGGCATAATAGCTTGCAGTCATAATAGAACTTTCTCGAATATCAGTAAAATGTTCCGCAGCTTATAGTCTCACGCGTCTAAGGCACTTTACTTTCCTAATAACTTTATATCGAATAATAATAATTAGTCCAGCATTATGTAGGTTTATTTAAATTCAACATAAGATCAATTTAACAAGCAATGTAGAAGTATATGTATACAGGCGCAGTGCTGGTAGGCCTCCCACACGGTGGACCGACGACCTGGTTAGGGTCGCCGGAAAGCAATGGATACGGGCGGCCCAGGACCGGCCTTTGTGGAGATCCTTGGGGGAGGCCTATGTCCAGCAGTGGCATATTGGTATTTATATAATTAGATGTACTAATAATATTTATTTTTGTGGTTATCTTTTTTAATTGCAGTGTCTCTTTTATTTGCGCCTACCATGTTGTTCTCGGCATCATCGCCCATAGGTTGATTATAAAGAATGCCTAAGGCATTAAAGTCAGCACAATAAATTCCTGTTTCATAAAAAAAATATAGAAAGCCAAGGATTTACAATGAAGTATATTTTACAAAATTGGGCTACAACTTAGTGATATTCAGTATTTCATTAATAACAGAAATTAATTCAGAAGGCCCTAAAGATCAGCTATAATTGGAATTGTAAAGGTGGGATCTGTAATATGATTTCCATTCATTACGAATTCAATAAATACCTGATTAAGTTAGGAGAGGAACAAGAGAATCTGAGACGTCTTAATTAAATGAGATATCAAATCTTTGCTCACTACGAAGGGACTAATGTAATACGAAAATATACCGAAGTGATAGCGTTCCTTCAGATTGATGGATTATGCAAACGCTGTTTAAAGTTATAACCGATTTAAAGTTTACGCTGCGGAAATTTATAATGTAGCTAACCTGACGAACTTCTACCGCAAACGAATAGTTTGTATGAGATAATATTTTTTTAACTATATATTTTTTCATCTATATTATAAAACCAAACCAAGCCATTCTCGAGTTTTGCCAGATTAACAAACGTTAATTAATTTTATACGAATAGGTACTAGCTTTTCGCCAAGAGCGTTGCTACGCCACTAACTAAAATAAATTTGAAGGAAAGACATTACACATATATTATAATTTTTTTGTTCTGAATCCTTCGTGGGCTCTTGATCAACAATTTTCTGAAGACCATCACATGATCAAATGCATAGTTTACGATTCTATATAGAACATACACACAAACATTTATTTTTATATATAGATAAGATACAAGCAAACTAGTTTACCCGGCGTCCCGGCGAACATCTTACCGCAAAAAATCAGTTTGTGTAGGGAAAAAAAGTTATGTTTCATAGTTTTCTCTCCTTTTAAACTTTCTCAGGACATAATAATTATAAATTATTATAATTAAAACCAACATGAGCCAAATCTGCTCTGGCCAGCCGTGTTTTTGTAAGAATAACAAACGGCAATTAATTTTATACATATATGTTACGGCGTGCGTGCGCTACATATTGGTAAATAATAATAATAATACATAGTATAAAACAAAGTCGCATTCTTCTGTCCGTCCCTATGTATGCATAAATCATTAAAACTACGCAACGGATTTTGAAGCGGTTTTTTTTAATAGATAGAGTGATTCAAGGGGAAGGTTTATATGTATAACCCACCCCCGCTTTGCACGGGCGAAGCCGGGGCGGGCCACTAGTTGGTAAATAATTTTGTTGCTACGTTCTGACTTTACCTTGTGAAATATAAATAAAATGCAAATTTTCGTCTGATGCTCTATTGTATATTTTAAAATTGTGTGTATTTTTTTTACGGACACGGTCAAGCGCGCGCTCTTGTTATTAGGCGGGAACCGCGTTCGACGTTTTTTTTTTCTTTAAGTAGTTAAAAGGAGTTCGATTGTGCCTGAACTATAATACGTGTATGTAATGTATAAGATAATGCTTCCCTAAGGGAAGCATTCTGGATGAAGAATTTTATATATAATTTTACCTCAATATATATAATTTAAGCTTTAGATGTAGTTTGTTCATAGTTATTTTTTATATTAGATATTTATTTATGTTTGGTCCAATATATCAATAAAAACTTTATAGATATAAATGTATACATTATGTTACTCAAAAAAAGTCCATCGCCGAACATGGGCCTACCGCAGAGTATTTCACAACAACCGGTTCTATACAGTATATTGACGCTGATCCTTTTATACGGCTCAACGTTTCAGCCCCTAATTTATGGTCTGAGATATTATGTTGATATTATTTTGCTACCATACATCGCTCCACCGAAGGTTCTATTTTTATATATAAAAATGAATGTATGTCCTTTATAGCATTGTAAACTATGCATTTGATCATGTGATTATCTTATCTTATCTTCAGCAAAGTGTTGTACATGAGCCCAGGAAAGTTCCTAAACAAAAAAAAAGTGTATTGTCCTTCAAATTTATTTCAAGTTACTAATACTATAGTGATTGAGCGATCGACTGCTGCGCAGCATGTCGCGGGTTCGACTTCCGCACGGAAGAAATATTTGTGCGACCTACAAGTATTTGTTCCGGGTCTGGGTGTTTTCTATCTATAATATGTATGTATTTACAAAAAAATGTGTATATGTAGTTTATCATCAATCATGTTCCTACGATGGATAGTTTTTGAGTAATGATTTTTTTTCTAATTTTAGAAATGTTTTATGGCTCTGCTGAACATTTTGTGTTTTGAGGCTTACAGCAAATACGTTTTCCTACGTCGATATATACATAGTACTTCTTTCTAAACATCTTAATGTGTATTTACTGTAACATCATTTTAGCCTATAAATGACCCACTACTGTGCAAGATCTCGTCCAATTTAATGGAGGGAAGTCAGCATACTGTGTACCAAGGTAGCTAGATGGATTGCCAAATGGTTTGGATTATGTTTTTCTTCTGTTACGGCTTACGGTGATCTGCCTCAGCGTTCCCTTAGTTGTCCCTTACGATACCCTCATTTTGTAAATATTATAATTCTGTCACTACGTGGAATTAACTATGAGGATCAATAATATTACATCATTCTCTCATATTTTTCTCAATTCACACACATACGCACACACACACACACACACACAATGCATGCATTTATCGTTTGTAATACTTTATGTTTTATTTTCTATCCATTCGTGAATTACTTCTTTTCACAACAAAAATGTTTAAGTTTTATAGTTCTACCTCAAACTTTTTATTGTCAGTGGTGGGCCTGGTAATCTATTTGACAGGGCAACCTAGTGCAGATACCAGTCTCCCACAAAAGTTCATAAGTATGTGCTTTTACTTTGTTGTAGGCTACTTTGTAAACTTTTGTGGAAGAGAAAATAAATATCTTATTATTATTATGTCTATATAAGAGATAATGGCGGACAAAGTAGAAAAATTGCCGTTACTAGCGTCGTCAAGAGCAGATTTCCAGAAAATACAAGCAAAAGAATACAGATTAATGGGTAATTACTTGCGTAATAAGATAGCTTGTCGGATTAATGACGATCCTTGACCGCGACAGAGGACTGCCCTATCGTCCGCCATTTGTGCTGAGATCGGATATCTACTTTTAGGGCTAAGTATTGAGAGGTATATAAAATAGTTTTTCGTGTGGCGACGGATAAAGAATACATAATGCCCCAGGGACCTGGTTCGATTCCGGAGTAGGGCAAGAGACTTCTTATGTAAACCAGAGGTACTTGCTTTGAGTCTGGGTTTCATTTCTGTTCGTGAATTGCATGTTTGTAAATTGTGATATACGTCGCCGCTTTTTTTAAACGGGTGACAGTTATGTTTTCGTCATCATCATCATCATCAGCCCACATTTGTCCACTGCTGGACATAGGCCTCCCCCAAGGATTTCCACAAAGGCCGGTCCTGGGCCGCCCGCATCCATCGTTTTCCGGCGACCTTACCAGGTCATCGGTCCACCGTGTGGGAGGCCTACCAGCACTGCGCTTTCCGGAACGCGGTCGCCACTCGAGGACTTTTCTGCCCCATCGAGCTACGGTGCTGCGCGCTTGTGCCCTGCCCACTGCCACTTAAGTTTGGCAATGTTGTTTCAAATTGGTTTCAAACATATTTAATCACAGGGATTTTTTTAAAATTTATTTTTGTTTAAATTGCTACTACCTATTAGGACATCCGAATTTAAAAAGTGGACACCAAAATTATACAAGATTGAGGGGCATTTTCACCACTTCTGACTAAGTTCTGATGAACTTACTTCTTTTTGTATATTCTTTACATATAATTTCATAAGTCACAGGCCACCGAAGACACTGACGCAGTATAGTATATATACTAGCCAGTCTCATTACAGCACTAATTAGCTTTACGCTTCTTGATAAAAGAGACTCGGTAATTAAAATTATTCGACAGAGATGACAACATTTGTATTTGACGTCAAAGTGGATTTTCGATGAAAAATGTAGAGCTCATTTTTGCTACATCGTTCCATATTTACACGAGTAATATAAAGGACCAGGGGTGTAAGTGACGGAACGCTGGCTATAATTAATATTGAAAACCGCTATTGTGTGCTTTTAGGGCAGGCGGAGAACAGAAAAAAATATGTGTATACTCGGTACAAATTGCATTCTATTGTTACAAAGACTTTGTTTTGAGTAACTATTTATTGAATGGCATAAAAATCAGTGTAAGTTGAATCACATTTCGGCTGTCATAACTCGTGTACTACTATTTCTACTTCTCGGCCTCCTCTACTACTGACTCGGGCCTTCTCCAACTACATGAGTGAGTGAGTGAGTGAGTGAGTGAGTGAGCCTACTGCGCCACGCTGGCCAGGCGGGTTGTCACAGACCTTCGTATCAAGTTACTTCTCTTGCGGCTAGGTTTTCGACCATGTCATTTCCTTTTCTCGGCTCTTACGACCACCCTCAGGATGGAATGGCATAGTGACTCTATTGGTCTAGTGGTTAGATGTACCGCCTTTGGATCAACGGGTACCGGGTTCGATTCCCGGGTCGGGCAAGTGTCTTTGTCTAAACCAGAGGCACTGGCTCGGAGTCTGGGTGTCAGTTCTATCTATAATATGTATGTATTTACAAAAAAAATATGTATATAAGTAGTTTAACATCCATCTCGTTACCATAACACAAGCATTAAGTTGCTTAGCTTGGGACGACATGGCGTTGTGTGAAAAGTCCAAGGATATTTATATTATTATTATTATATTATTCTAAATTCATCATCAAGACACGCACCCACCACGGATGGATCTATTTATTGAATTGTATAAAATGCAGTGTAAGTAGAATCATATTACGGCTGTTCTTAACTCATGTTAGCCGGGTTTCTTGTTAATCTGAATATGACAGAAAATGGACCTTTAAAAGGTATTAGGTATCGAAATTGAACTCAGTATTCAGAAGCTTCAACGGCGTAAGCACGTCGCGAGTTTAATAATGGAGTCATAAAGTTCATTACCCACTCTGTAATTACTTTAAACGGATAAAATTTACCTAAGCGAAGGGCCAAATGATTAATTTTTGGATAGGGACGGAGTTGAAGATGAGCCTTTCGGATGAAGGCGAAGAACATTCGTTACAAATATAATAATAATATGTTATGTAATAATAATTATGTAGACTATCAACCTATTTCGGCTTTACACCCATTTACTACCCAGTGGAGAATACACCTAAAATAGTTTGTCTCTTTTGTAGACTTATAAAAGACTAGCGACCCGCTTCGGCTTCGCACGGGTGCAATGATGAACCTCTAAATTTTACAGTATTTCTCTACAATATTATGGATGTATTATACATAAAAAGCTTCCTCTTGAATCACTCTATCTATTAAAAACAACCGCCTCAAAATCCGTTGCGTAGTTTCAAATATTTAAGCATACATAGGGACGGACATACGACATCGACTTTGTTTTAAACTATGTAGTGATAGTGATGAATAACTCCAACATCATTACATCTCAAAGGGCATAGACATCAGTTACGATGGAAACTTCTGAATGGTTGATTTTCATTATCAACTGTTATTGCCATAAAATGAAAGAAATATCTAATTAGACCCCTTTTTAGGAAAAAATCGCGGCCGTAGAAGTATATTTCCAACACTTATAAAGTAGTTTAAAGAGAGAAGGTGCAAAATGATAATTTTTATTTTAAATTATGCATCAAAATACATCAAATCAATAAATTAATACTACACACACTACCGTGTATATGACACACACACTTAAGCTCTTCTGTTTATTGTTAACTTGCGACCCGCCCTGGCTTCGCACGGGTGCAATTATGCATGTATTATACATATAAACCTACCTCTTGAATCACTCTATCTATTAAAAAAACCCGCTTATAAATCCGTTGCGTAGTTTTAAAGATATAAGCATACATAGGGACGGACAGGCGACAGCGACTTTGTTTTATACTATGTAGTGATAGTGAAGTTCGTCGTCAAATTGAGAATAGAGCTATATTTTAAATTAATTTTAGTCGAATTTTGACCACTATTCACCATTGTTATGTGACAACTGCCGGATAAACTTTATCCCGGATAAACTTATGAATCGGGCGCAACAGGACTTTGTTTTAAGGACTATGAAAGATGTATACATACAAATGTTATATTTTCAAACAAATTATTCTAAACTGCCGAGCTTGGGTTAAATTATTCAAAGAGGCTGAATCTAATTTCATAATAACCGAAATATTAAAAAATATATGGTTAGGATGGTTTTACAGTAAACCGGTTCGGAAATACTCGTAATCTAGGCTTGAACCAAATTGTGTTACGCGAGTCGAAAAATGCCAAATTGGCAGTGATTGTGGTTATATGGAATTAACATATACCTAAGTAAATGGAGGGATATAATAAACAATAAAAACAGTAACCTAAGTATTTCATCCACATCGGCTGGATATACAGTTTTCAGCAACTGTACGTGCATCGCGAGCCTTTTTACCGCGCACGTTCAAGATGTGGAATGATCTACCTCCCGAAGTTTCTCCTCTGCGCTACAACATGGGGCTCTTCAAAAGAGGTGTTTACAGGCATATTAAAGGCCGGCAACGCGTCTTCTCCCGTCAGGTTGCAGATGTCCTGGGCGACGGTGACCACTTTCCATCAGATGGACCACCTGCTCGAGTGTCGTCCCATTATACATAATAAAAAATAAAAAAAACCTAGTTGAACCTCGCTCTGGTGAGGGAGCTTGCGTGCCTTTAGGATCTGTTGGGGCCATACCAGCTAAGGGTTATGCGGGCTCGCGGAGAGAGGCCAGTCGCACAGCAGTAGGTGTCGAGTGATGTGTCTTGGGACTCATCTGCCTCATAGTAGTCTTGGGTGCGGGGGTGGTGGATAAGGATGCCCCACCAATGGCGGGGAATTGATGAGTATCTCCAACGAAAAAAAAGGATTTTAGTGTTACCACGTGTTGTTAATTCCGTGTGATGGCAGATTTAGAATACACAGAGTCACTGTACCATTGCATTCTGAGGGTGTCATAAAAGCCTGTAGAAGGAGTCATATGGCCGAAAGTTTAGCCGCAAAAAAGGAAAACTTGATACAAATTCAAATTCAAATCATTTATTTTGCTTGGGTCACGATGGACACTTACAAAAAGTCAACACAATATTCATAAAGATTCTATATAATACAAATGGTCTACCGTCTACCACCAGTTCGGAACGCGACCACTCTTGAGAAGAACTGGCAAGAAACTCAGAGGGCTTGTCATTCTCTTTTTTTTTGCATTGCGGTCCTATTTCTTATGTATACATATATACAATAACATAATTGAATATCGTAAAAATACTGGCACTGAACAGCTTAGTCCCAAGCAGCTGTGTCGTTCACATAATCAGCAATGCGGTAATACGCTTTTTTGTAAAGTTTTGTCTTGACCGTCTACGAAACCATATACCAACCCGTAAGGGTACTTATTAGCTTACTGTGCCACGTTGGCCAGACAGCGTGGCACAGAAAGCTAATAAGTACCCTAATGATTTCTGAGGTTCTCGCGATTAATACACATTGAAATTAAACTCTTTTCTGCGTGCACATGGAACGTCACTATCATCATCACTATCACTACATAGTATAAAACAAAGTCGCTGTCGTCTGTCCGTCCCTATGTATGCTTAAATCTTTGAAACTACGCAACGGATTTTGAAGCGGTTTTTTTTAATAGATAGAGTAATTCAAGAGGTAGGTTTATATGTATAATACATGCATAATATTGTAGAGAAACACTGATAAATTTAGATGTTCATCATTGCACCCGTACGAAGACGGGGCGGGTCGCTAGTTATCAATAAAACAAAATTATAGGCGGTAGATTTTAACTGTTTCTTTGTACTGTTGAAGACAACTGTATCTAGTCTCCCCCGCGACCACGACTGCTGCAAAGCATTCGAAACGTCGGGAATTAAATAATGTAATATACACGCGATAAATCCGTTAAAAAGTGTTTAATTTCAATAATAAGTATCCTGTAATAAGATGAAGTCCAACTCAGCAGTGGGTCATTTATGGGTTGAGAAGTAGTACCCCGATATATTATAGACGGTGTTGTTTTAGCCACGACACACTAGCAGCTAGTGCCACAAAATTGATTGTGATAAAACGTAGTCTAGATTATATAAACGTACTTACCAATCACCGAGCTGTGTCTTTGTTTAAAATACAAACTCAACCTAACACAACATTGCTTGATTTAGGTTTACCTGAAACAAAAAACAAAAAGGTCTTAGGATTTTAATTAAATTCACAAAGGTTTGCTTGGCCTTTTTTTTCTAATGTTAAAACCACACATAGCCCTTAAATGACCCACAACTCAATCTCCCTCCAACTACAGGGAGGGTAATGATCCTACTGTGCCACGCTGGTCAAACGGGTTGGCACAGGGTTTCGCTTCAAGTTTTGTTATTGTCATTTCCTTTTGTCGGCTCTTACCACACCCTCAGAATGGGATGAAGTGGTGACACAAGCTATACGGTGATGGTCAATTTTGACACTTTAGGTAATCTATTTATATACATATTTATTACATAAGAGCTGTTCTATAGATTGACTCATCACAACATCTCTGGAACCATAAGACTTAGAGACTTGATATTTGGTAGCAATATTCTTTTCATCGAGTAGAGGATATAACGAAATTCCAAAAAAAGGGGGGGTTGCGGGGTGTTAATTATTTTGCAAAACAACGTTTGCGGGATCAGCTAGTCTTATATATAAAAATGAATGTCTGTATGTATGTCCTTTATCCAATCGTAAACTAAGCATTGGATTATGTGATGATCTTCATGAAATTGTTGTGCATGAGCCCAGGAAGGTTTCTGAACAAAAACAAAATGAACATTTGTGTTATGAACTTATGACTTTTCTTCAAATTTATTTGAGTTAGTGGCGTAGCAACTCGCGCAGGGTACAGCTAGTCTACTAACAACATAAAATAACATTGTAAATAAACGTCCCGCGACCACGGACACTGCAAAATGTCTGAAACGTTGGGAATAAAATAAAATAAAACGATCATAACCGTGAAGCCATCATTTCCTGCAAACATTTTCTCCTACTATCACTTCACTATCATCACTACATATGTCGTCTGTCCGTCCCTATGTATGCTTAAGTCTTTAAAACTACGCAACGGATTTTGAAGCGGTTTTTGTTAATAGATAGAGTGATTCAAGAGGAAAAGGAAGGTTTATTGCACCCGTGCGAAGCCGGGCGGATTGCTAGTAATATTATAAACGCGAAAATTAGTAAAATGTCGTTTTGATGAAACTTTACAATAATAACGCTTACACATCAGACCCGGCTGCGAACGGGTGCAATTATGACATATATACATTCCTATTGAATCACTCTATCTATTAAAAAAACCGCTTCAAAATCCGATGCGTAGTTTTAAAGACATAAGCATACATAGGGACGGACAGACGACAGCGACTTTGTTTTATACTATGTAGTGATGATGTAACGGTATTCATTGTCTATGTATTAATAGTTAATAAGATGTGTAAGCTATATTATTGTAAAGTTTCATCGGAATCCATTCTGTAGTTTTTGCGTTTGTGTAAAATGAATGAGAGTTTGATTTTAAAATTTCTTAGTTTAAGGGTTGGATGTGCCGCCTTTAGAACACGGGCCTTTTGTTCGATTCTGGTGTCGGGCAAGCGTTTTTGTGAAAACCAGAGACACTTGCTCATAGTCTGGGTGTCATTTGTGTTGGTGAATTACTTAAATAAATAAATAAATATCCTTGGACATTTCACACAACGCCATCTCGTCCCAAGCTAAGCAACTTAATGCTTGTGTTATGGTAACGAGATGGATGATAAACTACTTATATACATTTTTTTTTGTAAATACATACATATTATAGATAGAAATGACACCCAGACTCCGAGCCAGTGGCTCTGGTTGAGACAAATACACTTGCCCGACCCGGGAATCGAACCCGGGACCCGTTGATCCAAAGGCGGCACATCTAACCACTAGACCAACTAGGCAGTGAACTGTCCTCTCGATTCAGGTTATACATTAAGCAGGGTATCTTTTTTTCAAAATAAATTTAAATGCGGTTGATAATAGTGACTTAATACTCAATATTCTCATAATTCCCAACAATGACTCGCTTTAGAAGCTAGCTTACCATAAGTGATTGTGCTGACATCGGCAGGAAATTTCCGCCTTAATAACGACGGTATTGTGAGCTATTTGAATAGTGTACCTTTGGGATTCCATTCCAATTCAGACCTGGAATTCCGAACAGCGCGGACTCGATCAATATTATCTTTAGTATGCGGGCTTATGATCCAATCACTATAACGCTCCGTGCGCATCGATGGATTGGTAGAAATACTGACATATCGAGTTTGTTCCCCTGTGGAATAGGCAGGGGTAATGCGTGTCAGTCTAATACATATATTGGATTGATGATATACTCGTATTAATAAATCTTCTTCTTAATTCACCTATTATCCGTGTGGTTACCGATCTAGAATGCATAGTGTCACCACCCCATTCCATCTTAAGGGTGTCGTAAGAGCCGACTAAAGGATATGGCAAGGCCAGAAACGTAAGAGAAGGAAAACTTGATTCGAAACCCTGTGCCAACCCGTCTTGCCAGCGGGGCACTGTGGTCTTAATTACTCTACATCTAACTGGTGGAAGCCCGGCTCAACTGGGAGTCATAAATGGGCTGATTTACTCTTGGTCTGTATTGTTATTCATTGTATTGGTTTCCTAATATGCCTGCTATAATTCCTAATAATTATGCTGTAAGTCTTCCACGCTGTATAAATAAATAAATGAAATAAATAAATAACATATCGTGACTCTGATTGAGAATGAATCCTATTAATATTATAAATCTGAAAAAAATATTAATACCGCCTTATAAGCATTTATATCCTGTATTTTATTTAATTTTTAAATGAACGAAATGTGTTTCTCGTGCAGTTTAAAAACCGGTCCCCGGTTCCACTAGCCCCGCGATACAGTTTAGAAAGAGCGCAGGTCTTTTTTTTAAACATGTCAAAAGGCAGTCTATCCATCCCCTCGGCCTACAAAAAAAAAGAACTAACCTAGTTTAAATTTAAGGTAGACGTCGAGGGTTACAGATCGTTACTTGTAAATGGCAACTATTTTAAATTCAAAATACATTCATTAATTTCCCTCATAATTCTATCCATACGTTGTGTTGACAAGAACTATATGAGAAATTCTGCCAAAAATGAGGTCAAGGAAAACTGAAACGAGTATCAGGCAAAAACGATTGTGTATCCAGCATAATTATGTAACATAAATAAATGTCTACTAATTACCAAAAATTATACTAGATATGTGAGTTTATTCCCAAATAAGGAGAGTGACAGTAGAGAACGCTTTTTCAATACTTAACATGATATTATACATTACATTCAACTTTAACACAGGGTGTGTTAGAGTTGAATGTTACATTATGTTAATGTACGTCAATTGTTACCTTCTTACTATGATTTAGATTTTTATTCACGTACTGAATGATAAATAAATAAATAATAAATAAATGTTTTACCACACTTGGTTTGAACTAAGTGTTTGTTTGCGTTTCCCAGCATCGCAGTTTATCCGGATAGAGATTTAATATCTGTCATCTTTACGAGCTAATATTAAACATTTTTATATTGAGTAACATCTGCCAACCCTCATTTCGTTTTAGGCTGCTACATTGTGGAAGGAATTTAGTCGAATGACGATGTAATAAATTTCCTCCTTGATATGATCCATAAAGCCGTGGGCCTCTTGGGTATCCAAATATGACGTAATAAAATGTGCCAATCAGAATTAACCGACTCGCTTTTCATGAAATACCGCATACTTAAATTATTTTATCAAAGCATTTTTTTGCATTGTCAGATGATTCTTTCGGTAATGCAAAGAATATACTCGAAAACCACCATTACAATGCTTTTTTTCGTCGGAATTACTCATGTATACACGGCCGTCGGGGGCTGGCCGGGTGATGTGGGACTCCTGGGAACGTAGAGGTGGTAAGTTAGTAAGTTGCGCCTTGACCTACCCGCTAAAACTGATGGCGATCCTCGACTGCCCGAACCAAGGTCTCGGGATTCACTCTCAGTAGGGGAGCACGCTCCGTGACCCTGGGGGCCTTTTTTAATGCACTATTATAATACTAAACTATCCCTGAGTAACTTTCGTTCCGTGTAGTGACGGATTTAGAAAACACAATGTCACCACCCCATTTCATCCTGATGGTGTCGTAAGAGCCGAGAAAAGGAAATGACAAGGCAGAAGTAATAACCTGTAAAAAAAGTAAAACTTGATACGAAACACTGTGCTAGCCCGATGACATATACAAACTTACAAAGAATATAGCCTATACACTAAGCCACTGTACACACTAGCGTCTACTAAACCGCCACAAAACTTAAACACCAGTGCGTACAGACATAAGCGGTTGCAATTCAAACTGCCTCGTTGGTCTAGTGGTCAGATGTGCCGCCTTTGGATCAACGGGTCCCGGGTTCGATTCCGGGGTCGGGCAAGTGTCTTTGTCTAAACCAGAGGCACTGGCTCGGAGTCTGGGTGTCATTTCTATCTATAATATGTATGCAGTATTGACAAAAAAAAATGTATATAAGTAGTTTATCATCCATCTCGTTACCATAACACAAGCATTAAGTTGCTTAGCTTGGGACGAGATGGCGTTGTGTGAAATGTCCAAGGATATTTATTTATTTATATTAAATTAGAAAAGCGGCAGGCCGCGCGGCTAGCCGCCTAGGCGGTTCAACCGCTAGTGCGTACAGGGGCTAAAACCATAGATTTACTACATTTATTTTATTAGTACAAGGAGGCTTGCAATAACTTGCCGAAGTAACTAACCGAAGTAACTGAGAAACCGATCAACTTTAAGAAGATTCTTCAAGCCTCTGGGGAGGATCGAACCACACAGAGTATTGTTTACATTTTAGTAGGAGACTTTTCACCTTGAGGTAACTTAGGGAGAAAATCCAGTAATAGCGTAAATCTATAAAATAAAGTCTAAATTTCATGTTATCTTCCACTCTTGGAAACAAATATTTAGTTTAGACCAAACATATTTTTTAAAAACACAACTTTACACGGACTTTCAAAATTGGTTTAAGTACAGTCAGTCAATCTCCTTTTTATTGGCCAAAACGGCAAATATTGAATTAGGAGGCAGTCCATGCGAATATAAAATAATAAAAAAACCTGCACAAACTTTTCTCAGAACCGCCGTGGACGCTTTTAGTAAAATTGCTTTATGGTTATGAAAAAATACGTGTATAGATTTCGCATTCCTGTGTGTTGGTGCCGATATGGAACGCAAGTTTGGGTATGAAATGAAATGAAATAATGCGTTGAAATAATATTTGAAGAAATTTGGGAAATCTTCTCTTCTACCACTATTATTACTATTACTTTACTATTACTACATAGTATAAAACAAAGTCGCTGTCGTCTGTCCGTCCCTATGTAGGTATGCTTAAATCTTTAAAACTACGCAACGGATTTTGAAGCAGTTTTTTTAATAGATTGAGTGATTCAAGAGAAAGGTTTTTAGTATATAGTTTAGTATATAGTTTTTAGTATAGGTTATAATACAGGCATAATTGCACCCGTGCGAAGCCGGGGCGGGTCGCTAGTTTTAAAAGAACACTGAATGTTTGTCTGTATGTCCTATAAAGATATGCATGATCACGTGATGATCTTCAGCAAGGTATTGTGCATGAGCCCACAAAGGTTTCAAAAACAAAAAAATATGAATATTTGTGTAATGTCTTTCCTTCAAATTTATTTTAGTTAGACGCGTAGTAATTCACGTAGGGTACAGCTAGTTAATAATATTTTTTTCATCCCCCCATGTCGGAAAGAGTATTTTTGCTCTTCGATATCTGAGTGCAAAAGCCGTTTTTATTCGCTAGAGAATAAAGTAAAGATTATTCTGTAATACTTACCTGTCATAATGTAGTAATTAATACCTAAACTGAAATAAAAGTGTACCTATCTTGTGATTGTAAACGTTTTTTTTTTGCATTTGGTCATTTCCTCGCTGAGGTGGAATGAAAAGTTACGTGTTGCACTCGAGTGCAAAGATTTTTCACCTCGTGCTCTTTTGATTCCCTCGCTAACGTTCAGGATTCTTATTTTGAATCACTCGCTGCGCTCGTGATTCAATTTTAGGATCCTTCGCTTGCTCGGTCATTAAAATTGAACACGCGGTTAAAAAGCAACTTTGTACTCTTGTATAACAAATAACTATTAATACAGTTGCTCAAAAATTGGCGTATTGCAGGGACGTATAGCGTTTGGGAAGTGGGCTATTACACACTCGTGCTTTTTTTTCCTTTCCCGAACTAGTGCGTTCTCTTTCCCAACTATCAAAATAATGTCTATTAAAAGGAAAAAACAACCATGAAGTTATTACTAAAGAAATTCATAGAAGTTTTTATGATTCATGCAAATATGTATATTTCTGAAAAGAAACTACTTACTTACTTACTTAAATCTGATATTGAAACAAATTAGTTTCAATATCAGATTTAATGATTTGATTGAATGAGTTAGGTTAGGTTTCATTTCATCTCATTAAATTTCATTTTCATTTCATATCAATAAAAATTTTCTACTGAAGACTTGGCTGTATGGGTATAGTTCTTTTTGCCTACTAGAATGGGTGAAGAAAAAAAAATCTCTGCTTTTAATCTACGGTTGGCGCGATTAGTTAGTTGAGTTTATTGTGTTTTTATTGTTTTATTAAATTGCTTCATTTTTTCGCGACTGTATTAAAAATAGTCGTTCAGTACAAGTGCGGAACCGTCATTGCAACTTGTTCCGACTGTCAACCCTCGCCTTTGGGTGCGCCTCGGCTCGGGTAGACTTGTAATGAAATATACTATTACCGTTAATATTGTCTGCGTATTAATAAGTTGTTGACTAGAAAAGTATATTTTCTTCGATTCGATCATACTAAAACACAACCACGTAAACGATACGAGAACCGTAACTAATATAGTTACGTGTGTGTACATATTCTCCATAAAGATGGCATTAGGTATATGCAACCGAAAGAAAACGTCATATAAAACCGGAGCCCCATCTTTCTGTAAATAATAAATCTTGAAGCTTATCGCGTTAGTCCCTTTACGTCCGAACTATAACAAGGTGGTGGTAGGTGCGTGCAGCCCAAGGGCCAAGGCTGGCCCAGATTTATGCTCCACTAACGTACCCAAAAATAATTGGATAGCGACCGAAAAATAAATTGCCGCGAGTCCCTGCCTGGACAGCCCAACCACTAGAAATAACCTTAACAATTTGTTATTGAGATCCCTGAATTACAGGACGTATCGTAACCCCTCTTGTTCGCGTTATTTAATAGCCATAACTTCTAGATGGCGCGTTTTATTTCAACCCTTTCTCGGTATGGGATTGGAAATGGGTATTCGAGGCATTCTGTGTGTTTCCTGATACGGCCATGTATCATGTCTTAGTATTGGAAGGTTGGGAACAAGTTGGTTTGGCCCATGTCAGAATCAATCTTCTCTTTCAGCAATAAAAGTAAATAAATGATAAAAAGAACCATTCGGGTCTGTAAAGTTTTAGCAGAAACAGAGGTGTGTTACAATGGACTTGGACAGATATGCGACATAGTGACAAGGGTCGCTCTAGCGTGTGGGACATCAGCATTCAGAGCGACGGCTATTGTTGAAAACATTTCACATGTTATCTACATAATATTATCTCAGCGTCAACGCTATGAAGAGGACAAATATTTCTTTTAAGTTATACAAGTCGCGATTACATCTGGTTCTGGGATTTAAGTACCATATTCCGTGATGGATTTATATTATACAGGGTTGATACGACATAGGGGCATTTTTTAACTGCCCATACTAGGTATCATTTCCAGGCTCTGTACCAAAAATCAATTAAATTGGAGCAATAGTTTAGCCGCAAATGATTTTTTAAATGTTTGCCTCATTTGAACATGATGTATATTTCCTAACAGATGTTTATGCCTAACACGTGATGTTTTTTCAACATTTTTTAACCCCTCCCTCCCCCTTGGTGATACATGGTGAGGTTTTAGACTACCCCTCCACTCCCCATCAAAAATCACGTGTAATTCATATATATTATATATAAAAATCACATGTTTTTGTACCGTTTCGAATTAATACTAATCACATATACCTAGTATACGTAGTGTAATTTAATGTCCCTCTGTCATATCAACTCTGTATAGTGTCACCACCCTAATTCCATACTGAGGGTGTCGTAAGAGCCGACAATAGGAAATCACAAGGCCGATAACCTAGCCGTAGGAGAAGGACAACTTGATGCGAAATCCTGTGCCATCTCGTCGAGTGTGGCACAGTAGGCTCATTACCCTCCATGTAACTGTAGAAGGCCTGACTCAGTATTAGGTTATTTTACATTGAGGGCAATTGGCAATTAGCAAGCAAATTTCGTGTCAAGTTTTTCTTCTCTTGTGGCTAGGTTTTCTTCTTTATTATTTTCCTTGGTCGGCTTGTATTCTTAATCCGGTGGTGACGGATTATGTATTCTAAATCTGTCACCACATAGTTAAATGGTGTAACTAACTCATCGTTAAGTGTATAATCGTACTTAAACGCGCTATAAAGATTCAGTAGCCGGAAAAACCTGCTACAAAACTCTATTAGGCTCGAACGCAATAAACTGTTTACGCGTTTTCAGAGACTATAAGATATGTACCTGTACGATACCAGTAACAATTTGATTCTATGAACCTTTGGTCTTGTTTCTGGGCGCTGAAAAACAAGATGGCGTTATTTTTGATATTATAGAAAGTACGAAGAATATTGATATTATAGTATACCTGTGTGTGTATTGGTTATGATGTTTTTGAAGTGAAAACTTCTTTATCGGCATTGAACACTTTTCTTAGGATGGTATAAAATATCAAACTCGCGTCAGACTAACCTGGTCGAAAATTGGTAAGACGGCGTCAGGACAAGTGACCTGATCGATCATTCGTAAGAGGGAGGGAGTGTAGACTGCTCCGGCACGACGTAGGAAAGGAACAGGTCTACCGTTTTTAACAAGGAGAGTGTGAGTAATCATGTTTCGGCTTTTGACATTCACTATATAATAGGCTGGCCGTGGCTGGCCGTTTATAAATCGTCATATTTATAATTACCATTATCATCTTACGGCCCTTGTCCCACACTAGGTGGTAGTCTCCACACACACCTATCTGTCGTCATACCTACATTCACACCTTTCATACAAAATTCCTCCCTCCTACAATCCCTCCATCTACCTGTATCGCTCATAATCCCTGCGTCCACCTACATTCATGCTGAAACTACCACCGGTTCGGAAGACTGCTCTACAGAGAAGAGCCGGCAAGAAACTCTATAGTTGCTTTACTAAACAGCATAGTGAGAGAAAGTTCACCAGATGAGAGAAACACGCTACACATTTACGCAATGAATCACGAATAGGCCTTGACAGGGCCAATCGAAAAACAAATCCGTGAATAAATTTCTCCATTGCGTCATTACAACCTTATTGTGTATATTTTTCAGATCTATTATAATTATCAAGATACGAACAATTCAATTACTTACGAATCGGAACAAGAGAGTCTCTGTAACATTCATGATACTGTGGTTATACAATAATTGGCGCGAATGACTAGTGAGATGAATTTGAGGTACCTTCTGTTTTTAACGATTTTATTAAGAACGTACGATTTATTTATTTTAACCCGTATGGTGACGGATTTAGAATACATAATGTCATCACCCCACCCCAGTCACAAGAGAAGGAAATCTGTAGTATACGGGCCGGTTACGGTCGATGTCGATTTTAGATCTGTCACGTTTTATTTTAGTTGTTGAATAAATATTTTCCTAAACAACGTATTTTCCTGTAACTCTTTAATATATCAGCGGAAACATTAGTTTTAAAATGGATTTTGGATTACTTTTTAAAATGGAAATTGAGCCTGGTTTTCAACATAGCGGGAAAACATAGGTCTTCAACTGAGCCTAATTACCAGTGTCAATTTTCATTTTAAAAAGCACATCGTCATCGACCATAGCCGGTCAGTATACTACAAAAGCTTGACAGAATAGGGATCCGGGTTCGATTCCGGGGTCGGGCAAGTGTCTTTGTCTAAACCAGAGGCACTGGCTCGGAGTCTGGGTGTCATTTCTATCTATAATATGTATGTATTTACAAAAAACAAGTATATAAGTAGTTTATCATCCAGCATTAAGTTGCTTAGCTTGGGACAAGATGGCGTTGTGTGAAATGTCCAAGGATATTTATTATTTATTATTATATTATGTACGTGGAGAAAATTCGACCCAGCAGTGGGCCATGTATGGGCCGAGTATGTAGTGGTAATAGTTATTTATTGACTACTTCATGCAACATGTACATGTGCGAATTTAATTCCTATTGGCTTCCTCTACTGGACAACTTCACTCACGTTCTTGTTTACAATCTAGTAGTGCTGTAACATAATGTTACTAGCTTTTGGGCGCGGCTTCGCTCGCGTGGACTTCGAACCCGTGCTTATCTCTATGCATTTTTTTTTTATGAATATAAAAGTGGTTATTGTGACTAAACTATGATAGTTAGATATGTGCTCTCGCGGACTTTTTTGTAGATTTTAATAAGACCTACAAACTCGTAGTACTTCATTTTGTTCTATTGTCAATCGTTTATGCAGCGCACGCATAAATAGGTTTTCGATTTTACACCTTGGGTTACAAAATCGCAATTTTCATACGGATCCCTAATTAAAATATAGCCTATAACCTTCCTCGATAAATGGACTATCTAACACTGAAAGAATTTTTGAAATCGGACCAGTAGTTCCTGAGATTAGCGCGTTCAAACAAACAAACAAACAAACTCTGCAGCTTTATATATTAGTATAGATTGGTATTGAAATGACCATTCTCTTCATCTGACACTAGCGTATTTTTTTTTAGTTTTATTTCCGTAAATTCTTTATGCATACCTCAACCCCCCTGGGGTGGCGATTATGTGGGACTACTCGTCTGTCCACTAAAAGGCGCCACAGGTTCGCGTAAACGCATTCTACTGTGACGCCCCGACGAGGTACCCGCTACGCGTGCAGGCGACTAGAGCGCGTCACGGGCAACAGGGTCGCCCTCAGTCAGTGAGGCTTTCGTCGGTGACCGGTTCCCTGATTCACTACCGGCCTCTATGGCGGGGGCAGAAGGTGGGCGTATAGTCGCCTCCTCTTCCCTTAGTCCCTTCAGCCTTCGGCTGCGGCGCGGGTCAGGCAGAGTATCTTCCTCTCTGACCCACTCCGCCGCCTCCTCTGCGACATAACGTTCTTGCACAAGGAGGCCATCGATTCCCATCCCTCCTCGCTGTCAAGCCACACCCGTGGCAGATCACCGTTGGTGACACTAGCGACCTTCCTCGGCTTCGCTTTGGGTATTAATTATGTACAGACATTATTTGACTTATTGATTAAAAGGTAGCATGAGAAAATTCTCCATAAATTGCTGTTAAATTAGCCCAATATTAAAATAGTTTTGCTTAATTTTAATGACCACACGGTTGGCGCAGTGGTTGAGCGATCGACTGCTGCGCAGTATGTCGCGGGTTCGATTCCCGCACCGAATAAATATTTGTACGACCTACGAGTATTTGTTCCGGGTCTGGGTGTTTTCTATCTATAATATGTATGTACAAGGGTGAATCAAAAAGTTCTTAGAAGTGCATATATATGAAACCTTTTTGGATCAAGTTCGATATTCAAATTAAAGAGTGTCTATCACACTATATTTATGCAGACTGTCACTTGTTTTTGTCAGTTCGTTCGCATGTAATAAATTTTTTTGTGCAACGAGTTGCTAAAAAGTCAAAATTATGGATAAAAGTGAGTTACGTGCGGTGATAAAATATCTCAGTTTGAAAAAAATGTCTACGAAGGAAATTTTTTTGGACATTCAGCAGACATTAGGGGGTGATGCTGTACCCTATTCTACGGTTGCGTACTGGGTGGCTGAATTTAAAAGAGGTAGATCAAGCTGTAAAGATGACCCGCGTTCTGGGCGGCCTTCAACCTCCGTTACAGAAGAAAATGTCAAAAAGGTTGAGAATCTGGTTTTGGAAGACAGAAGAATGACTATAAAACATATAGCTGAGATCCTAAAGATATCTTTTGGTAGCGTTCAATCCATTTTAATTGATTCACTGGGGTTCAAAAAAGTGTCTGCAAGATGGGTGCCACGAATGTTAACCGACGAAAACAAAAAGCGACGTTTGGAAATTTCCAAGCGTAATCTCGAAATGTTCCAGCGTGATTCGGATAATTTTTGCCGTCGTCTTGTCACCATGGATGAAACGTGGGTCCACCATTTTGATCCTGAAACTAAAAGACAAAGCATGTCTTGGAAACGACCATCCTCTCCATCCATTAAGAAATTTCGAGTTGCTCCTTCCGCTGGCAAAGTTATGGCCTCTGTGTTCTGGGATAGTGAAGGAATCCTTTTTATTGATTACATGCCAAAAGGCCAGACGATAACTGGACCCTATTATGCAAATTTAATCCCGAAAGTGCGTGAAGCGATTAAAGAAAAACGTCGTGGAAAACTGTCGTTGGGCGTGTTGTTCCTTCAAGATAACGCTCCTGCCCATCGATCGGAAGTTGCGCTCAACGCAATCCGCTATGCTGGCTTCAATCTCCTTGACCACCCACCATATTCTCCGGACTTAGCTCCAAGTGATTTTCACTTATTTCCAAAATTAAAAGAGGAAATTCGTGGAACAAAATTTCACGATAATGACGCGGTTATAGCTGCCGTAGAGGACTTTTTCGAGAGTCAAGAAAATAATTTTTTTTCACAAGGAATAAGGAAGTTAGAAACGCGTTATTCTAAATGCATTGCATTGGAGGGAGATTATGTAGAAAAATAAAATATTATTATTTAAATCTTTGCATTTTTTAATATTGATTCCAAGAATTTTTTGATTCACCCTCGTACTTACAAAAAAAATGTATTTAAGTAGTTTATCATCCATCTCGTTACCATAACACAAGCATTAAGTTGCTTAGCTTGGGACGAGATGGCGTTGTGTGAAATGTCCAAGGATATTTATTTATTACATAAACAGTTACATGAGAAGTTGGAAAGTAACTGTCCCATGTATGAGCAGTAAAATACGTTACACGAGTCCCCGAAAAGCATAGGCCATAATCGCGGGATTTTCGACGATAAAGTGTGCTACATTGGTCGCGCAAGGGCGAATGTCGCACAATGTTGATGAGATGCGGGAAATATGTCGCAATATATTCCACGTGTTACGCCTTGGGGACCACGTAGTCACACCTAAACATCTTCATAGCTTTTATTTATTGAATTACTATGAAAGGCAAATGTTTAGATTCTGTTACTATAAAATAAATAAATCACTACATAGTATAAAACAAAGTCGCTGTCGTGTGTTTGAATTTTGAATCGTGTGTATGAATTTTGAAGCGGTTTTTTGTAGTAGATAGAGTGATTCAAGAGGAAGGTTTATAGGTATAATAAATGCACCCGCGCGAAGCCGGGCCGGATCGCTAGTAATAAATAAAATATCCTTGGACATTTCACACAACGCCATCTCGTCCCAAGCTAAGCAACTTAATGCTTGTGTTATGGTAACAAGATGGATGATAAACTACTTACATACATTTTTTTTTTGTAAATACATACTTATTATAGATAGAAATGACATCCAGACACCGAGCCAGTGCCTCTGGCTTAGACAAAGACACTTGCCCGACCCCGGAATCGAACCCGGGACCCGTTGATCCAAAGGCGGCACATCTAACCACTAGACCAACGAGGCAGTCAAATGTATGTATATGTAGTACTACTATTACTCAGACCGAAAACGACCCACTCCTGAGTCAGGCATCCTTCCATTACATAGAGGGTAAATCAACAAGCCTACTGTGCCACGCTGGGAAAACGGGTTGTGCCAGGCGTGGTTTCGTATCAATTTTTCCTACTGTTGCGGCTAGGGTATCGGTTTTGTCATTTCAGTTTGTCGGTTCATAAGACACCCTCAGGATGAAGAGGGGTGATAACAACATGTATTCTAAATCCGTCACCACACGGATATACAATTTATTTCATCACGGTTTTATTATTTCAAAGAACATTTATAATGATATGAGAATATCCAATGTGTCTGTATTTCAGACTATTTTCATTACATAATACGAGTGATTATCAATATTTGAACTACATGAATTGGTTTGAGAGCATGGCTAGATGTTGAACCTGACGTAATTGCCATTGAAACACACTTAATCCAAGCGCTCCGATTGAATTTTTAAGCTACTTCCACGCGTGGTCTGTCTGGATTTCGATAGTCATTCGAGTATTTAATGTTATAGCGTAATGTTTCACTCACTGAAATCGTAAACATTCATTATCTATTGAAGCCATATTAAAGTTAAATTTGTGCGTCAGCCTAGGAATATTAAGATTTTAATTATTAAAAAAAGTTACGGTATATTCCCGCGTTTTTATCTGAGTCATATTTGAATTGGCAGTTGTTTTCAATATGCGTCGATTCTAAACTTGTGAAATATGCATGTAGTTTGTAAATGCAACACGAGTGGTCAGACTATGCAAAACGGCGCAGCCCACCAACACTTTGAAAATGCAAATTGAATGGTCTAACTCAGTAAAGATTCATGAATTAAGCATCCCCTTAAAATCCAACGTTACAGAAGAGGGTACGCAAACATGAACGGTCGGATGTTTTAATTTAATTTGCAGTCTGACGAAGCGACCTTTGTTGCCAGTGACGAACGGATAACGACGTTCGGTCCACACGCGGATTTTCAATGCGATCCCTTTGCTCGAACAAAGCAAATTAAACGTTATTAATGGGTCCGCAGAGAAAAGTTTCCTGTGTCGTTTAACCTCGGTTTATTGCGGGCCACAATCGTGGCAGCCGCGAGCGGGTTCGAGACAATCCTCGGTATTGCTTCTCGTTTCGCCAACTAAACAATGTTATTTTTCAATCTAGTATCGAACACAGGATGAAGGAAAACGGCATTGTTATTCGAATGAAATATGAGTGGAGACGCCGTGGGATGCCATTGTCTGTGCGGACAAAGCGGCGTAGTCGTCGCTCGGAACTTCTTTCGAGATACAAAATTTAATTTCTGTGATTTCGAGCTCATTTCTTTCTCGGACGCTTTTGTCGTCGATGGCCTTTATGTGCTTCAAGTTGGATTCCAGTCAATGGAAACAAGATATTGTGCAGCATTCGCTCGAAATGACTAGCACATCTGCAGTATTTCTGAGCAGTCCGTAGCCTCGAGTGAAATATAAAACGTATTTGTCGCGGATTCTTCGATATTGTGACAGTTCACTTTTATCTGATCATGATGCCGGAATCATACCAGAAAGAGATCAATAAATACACAAAATGTTCGTTATTCAGCCAAATTTATTTTATCACCTTCAAAGTTTGCTCCTTCAGAAACGATATACTTACGCCAACGAAAAATCCAATCATGAAAACATTATTTAAACGCTGTTTCTGGAATTGAGTTCAGTTCTCGTCGTGAATTCAGCTTTATGTCTTCTACCAATTGAAAACGGGTACCACGAAGTGGTAATTTGAGTTTATGAACAAGAAAGAAGTCGGCTGGAGCCATATCTGGCGATGATGGTGGTTGCTCGATGGTATTTGATGAGCGTTTGGACAAAAATTCGTTAAAAATGAGGGCCTTGTGCGAAGGCGCATTATCGTGGTGCAAAAACCAAGAAATTTCTTTCCACAAATCTGGTGTTTCGTCCAATTTACTCTCTTGAACTCCGAGTGCATAACACCGCGATAGTCCAAGAAAACAGTCAACATGACTTTTACCTTTGGACCGACTTTGGCGTGGTTTTTTCGGTTTCGGTTCAGTTGGAAGGCGCCAGTCCGAAGCTTGTTGACTAGTTTGCATGTCAAACTAGTAAAACCACGTCTTGTCACCAGTAAAAATGCGTTTCATGAGTGTTGGGTCGGAATTGACTCGTTCTAGCATGTCCTCAGCGACTCTTAAACGATTGAGTTTTTGGAGAAAATTCAGGTCTTTTGGAGAACATGTTAAATCGATTTCTTAGGTTTTCGCGATTATTACACATTGAAATTAAACACTTTTTAACGGATTTATCGCGTGTATATTACATTATTTAATTCCCGACGTTTCGAATGCTTTGCAGCAGTCGTGGTCGCGGGGTAGACTAGATGACAGTTGTCTTCAAAAGTACAAAGAAACAGTTAAAACAACTACAAACTGTTTCTTTCGACCTCCGCGTCGCGTCAATGTTAAATCGACCTCCGCGCCAAAATAGAAAACAGTTGTGCTTATCTAACAACAACAAAAAAAAAATTGGATTTGGAAACGTAAACAAATCATCCATTGCCAACACTTTCTTGACTGAATGTATATTTCATGACTTTTGGATGTCACAAAGCCCTGTGCCAACCCATCTGGCCAGTGTGCCACAGTAGGCTAGTTACCCCCCATGTAATTAAAGGAGGCCAGCCTCAGCAGTGGGTCATTTATGGGCGGAGAAGTAGTAATAAAACACGTTTTAAAGGTAAAATATCCTTAATTACTTTATAATATACTCGTACGTATATACGTATAACAATCTTCGTTCCAGCCCATACATTACCTACTACTGTCGGGCTCCATCCCTCCAAATGTATGGGGGAAATGAGCCTACTGTGCCCCGTTGGCCACACGGGTTTCGTATCAAGTTGTCCTTCTCTTGCGGCTAGGTTAACGACCTTGTCATTTCCTTTTGTCGGCTCTTACGAAACCCTCAGGATGAGATGGGGTGGTGACACTATATATTCTAAATCCGTCACCACACGGACTTTAACTTAAAACACATAATGTTAGAATAAACTGATGAGATGATGGTTTATTAATTTTTCAAAACGATAATTTGAGTTTGTTACATCACAATCACCCTAAGTTGTGCTAAGTTTGGTTTCAAATAGATGTGCAAAGTAATGTGAACGAGTGTGAGTTAAAAAGTACTTTAGTTACTAGCCGTCGACAGAATGCAGAAACACTTGTCTTAAAGTGAGACCTCAATTAAAGCACTAAAGGCAACGGTAAATTGAGAAAATTCACAAACAGCTGAAAATAATTACTCCCCAAAACTAATTCTCGCTGCTTAACGTTCGGGCAGGGTTGTTACACACTGCAAAATTACAACGAAGCACTTCTAAAGGTTAGTGCTGTGTAGACACACTAAACGATATCTGTGTTGAGGAGTGCTCATTTAATTTGGAGAAAAGGCAAAAGGGTGAATTGAGTCCCTAAACCTTAACACTAGGGCTGTCAAAGGTATTTTGAATTTCGAATTAAAATTAAATAAAGTGTATGATCCCTTGTTGAATCACACTACTTTTAGATGTTAGAGGCTGGGTGGAATGAAAGATGTGGTAATTTAGACGCTATTGTATTGTTCCACGAGTAAAATTGGTAATTATCTATAATGAGTTCAATGGACTGATGGGTGTGTGTGTGAAGAGTGACGCGGCCCTTGATGGCTCGGATTGGTATCGAGAACGCCTGGCTTGATAGCTTAATGCGAACTGAACTAATTATGAAGTGAAATGAATGCGAGGCGTTAACTGCTGAATTGCAGAATGTGCGGTTGCACCGTACATAAAGAATTGAAGTTTTTGAATTTTGAATTAAAATTAAATAAAGAATTAAAGGAATGTTCGACTTTATGGCTTCATTCTGTAATATTTTCCTTAAATGTAAATTACTAGGTTCTGGTTCAATCCTGGTTTTGGGAGAGTTGTTTGTTACGTAACTAGTTAGTTATATATACACGGTCATTCTAATATTCCGTTTAAAAAAAAGACAAGCCCATCAAGCTTCCTCCGCCAGGTCTCCTCGGTTGGTGCAGCGTTCCGACCTGGTAGTAGTGTTATAAAAATTATGTATCCGTTGATGATTGTGAACACCATAATTGGTTTATACGATAAAGCATGTTTCTATTCTATTCTACAGATCAAAAATATGCTGTTTAGTGATTTTTGTAAACAAACCCAATGATTTGAAAAAAAATGCCACTACAGAGTTTCTTGCCGGCTCTTCTCTGTAGAGCAGCATTCCGAACCGGTGGTAGTTTCAGCATGAATGTGGGTGGACTGATTGTGAGCATGAGAAATTGTGTATGAAAGGTGTGACTGTAGATATGACGACTGATAGGTGTGTATGGAGACTGCCACCTGGCGTGGGACAGGGGTCGTAAGATGATGATAATGGCAACTGTAAATATGACGATTTATAAGAGTTTTGTGATAAAACCTACATAAATAAAGTTAATTTTGAGTTTGAGTTTGAATAAACAATACATCAACATAAAAAAATATAAATTTACTAAAAAGTAATTTGCACAACAAATTACTAAAAAGACGTACAGCGCAATAGCGAGCAATTCGCACGGGTAAGAAATCCCCGACTACAGTTATCGGGGTATAGGAGCCGCGACTCCCTACCAGACATACCACCTCGTCTGGCTGGATAGTCATCATTTTGCGTCTAAACATCAAACAAAATGATGGTTTATCTATTAGCAGAGGATCCCAAAATAAACGAAATGTGTTAAATTTATCAGGAAACTTTAAATTCAACATAAAGAAATGTAAAGGGTCCATTGATATCCTAAACGATGTACCCATCCCTATTTAGAAGTTCCTGTATACCGGCCTTAACGCTATTTGGATTCAATTTAGCGACAAAACGGGCGCTAGGCCTCATTTGCCAGCGTAGTTTTGTATCGTACACATTCTTGTGCAATTGGGGGTCTTAGTAATGTTAATGTGTCCCAAAATTTACTTGTAAGTGGGTCCAACATTGATATAGCCGGAGTAAAAGACATATTATATCGGTTATCATAACCTAGGCGTGGTATTAGTCATCAAAAGACATTGTTTAAGCGTGGAATGCTTTTTGAGAACAATGCGGCTGGAATAAAATTAACAGCTTGTTACTTTTTAATGGTAGCCCGGTTTTTTTTTCTGCACTTGTCGCTAGTACTCCATTCAGTGAATACCTTAAGATTAAATAAATTAATTTTACAAAGGAATTAGCAGTTTTTATTCCAGTAGGCCACAATCCGCGTATGCAGACATTGTGGTAAGGTAAGCATTCGCGACTTTCAAACTTTTATAAATATACTTCACGATATCTCACCGACCACGGCAAATTTATCTTCATGCGTTTCGACTGGATAGCACGAAACGCATGAAGATAAATGTTCACATTTGCCTATTGCGTGTTGCGCCGAAAATTCTGTAGTATTCTACCTGTAGTATTTTCGAAACACTGTGGTATGTTTCAGACGTCAATCAAGAACATTATAATATTTTTATTAAGATACAAATCTAATATATAAAATTCTCGTGTCACAGTTTTAGATGCCAAACTCCGCCGAAACGGCTTGACCGGTTTTTTATGAAATTTTGTGAGCATATTGGGTAGGTATGAGAATAGGACAACATCTATTTTTCATCGCGCAAAATTGTAAGGGGGGGGGGGGTAAAAAAAAATTGTTTATTTTTTAGAGAGCATTTTCACTCCTCTACGATCAACCCCTATTTAATTACATGGCAAAACAACGTTTGCGATAGGAGATGTTCACGATATCTCTGGAAAAATAAGACATTTGACAGGTTGCGCGGGGTGGGAATTGCGCGGGGTGGGGGTTGAGCGGGGAAGGGGGTTGCGCGGGGGATGGTTAATTATTTGGCAAAACAACGTTTGCCGGGACAGCTAGTTTGTTTATAATTTTAGAATACATAGTGTCGCCAACGTAAGAGCTGACAAAAGGAAACATTAAGGCCGTAAAACCTAGCGGCAAGAAGGAAAACTTGATACGAAAGCCTGTGTGAACCCGTCTAGCCTGCGAGGCACATTATACTAATTACCCTCCATGTAATGAGAAGAGGCCCGACTCAGCAGTGGATCATTTGATGGCTGAGTAGTCAAGCGATATATAAGACCGTGACCATGTCCAAACAATGGGTACATAAAGGTGCTACCGCAATTGAGACCCGCTATCGTACATTCTCCATTCAACTATGACCACATTCGCTTTAAGTAACTTAGAAATAAAAATATAAGTTGTTTCCGAGAAAATTAAGCAAAAATATCAGAAGTAAAATGGATAACACTGTTATTCCACTTTCAAAAACAACTACCACAGCAGATTCCTTTGGTACGTGGGCGCTTTAAGTGGTGGACAAAAAGAATACTTATTTATGGTTTGCTCAAAGAAATGTTTTATGTAAATAAAAATAGAATAGAGTCTATGAAACCTTATGAAGCTACATTAAACATAAAGTAATGCAATTGATCGCCTCCCCATTTCATCCTGAGGGTGTCGCAGGAGCCGACAAAAGGAAATGATAAGGCTGAAAACGTAGCCGCAAGAGAAGGAAAACTTGATACGAAACCCTTTGCCGACCCGTCTGGCCACTGTGGAACAGTAGACTTAATATCCTCCATGCAGTTGGAGGAGGTCCGACTGAGTAGTGGGTAAATTATGGGTTGAGAAATTGTAGTGCAATTGGCGGCCTTATTGCTAAAAGCAATCTCCTCTAGGCAACCAATATGAGTTTATTTATAATTAAAATGTATAGCATTTTTATTTTAGTTTGGCCAATTCAAGTATGTTTTTAATGTTGATTACCGTATATGTACGTCATTTGTTAACTATTCATAAAATATATTTTTTTATTCGACTATTCTATTCGTTTCCAGAATGGTCGCATATCAAGTGATTTGTACGATTATTTTATTCGAGGCATACGTTTATTTGCACTAAGAATCGAATAATGAAATAAAACGTTTTCATCACTAGATTTTGCATAATAATGAAAATTAATAAATAAATTTAACAAAACAGTCTCCCATACAGAGAATAAACCGCGAAAACATACACATACATGCCTTCATATGTGACACCAACTTAGGATATAGGTTCTTTTAGTGCCTATTTTGAAGGTTTACTTTTTTGTCAAACAGTTTTAAAATGTGCTTGCTATCGTCTGTAAGTATTGTTCAGGCGCCTTCGATGCTACACATGTGTAAACTCACTCATTTTCTGTGTAGTAAGAATATCATCACCCCAGATGATATTCTTACTACACAGAAAATTTGTGAGTTAGTTTTTTTCAATGTCTGTGTTCTAGTAACCACTACTGAGGTGAATGTTTCATTTCCTGAGTTGGGCGGTCCGCTGATAACAAGGTACGTTCTGATAGGGAGTCAGTCACGCGATTCATATACTCGTAGAGGAGCCATGCTTCTTAACCAATAGTTTTAATAGTTATAAAATGTTTAACCGACTTCATGTTTTTTAATGTGGGTGGACGCAAGTGTTGTGGTCGATCAAACGAGATGGATGTAAGAATGAGGAATTGTGTATGAAAGGTGTGAATGTAGATATATCGACTCATAGGTGTGTATGGAGACTACCACCTATTGTGAGCGCCTTATGATGTTATTGTAAATTTTAAATATGACGATTTAAAAGAGTTTTGTGATAAAACCTACGTAAGTAAAAATCCTTTCGAGTTTGCGTTTATATTTTTATTAAATAAGACAATAATATTTTTAGTGTAACAGTTGAATTCTGTCTAAGTCTGTATTTGCCTGTCTCACAATTTTATGCATAATAAGTAACTAATACAATTACTATATAAAGGAAAGATTCAGCCTAAAAATGTCAAGATATTAATTTTAACTAGCTGTACTCTGCGCGCGTTGCTACTCCACAAAAAATATTACACAAATTTTCAATATAAAGGTGAGAAAGAATCGTGAGGTATCGTTAGGAGTGAGGAATTAACCTAATGTGTTTCGTATCAAGTTTTCCTTCTCTTGCGTCTAGGTTGTCGGCCTTATTATTGCCTTTTGTCGGCACTTACATTGTTAGGATAGAATGGGATGGTGATGCTATGTATTCTAAATCCGTCATCACACGGACAAGTGCTAAGTAGTATTTATATATTTGGATTTTGATCGTGTAAACATTGGTACGCCTCTAAAACATCAAACAGCGTTCTTTATTCATTAGGACCATCTGAAAATCTAAGCTTTTGCCTCAAACAGGGGTAGCCTCATACATATTAATGTATTATCCACCAACCTCGTACACGCGCGGAGAGATACAAGCTTTAATGTGTTTGCGGGAATTCAGCTTTCACCTGGCCAAATTGTGACACTCTCTTCTAGACGTGTAAAGAATTCCGAAGGTGGACTTATCAAAAAAAGGAGATTACTTCTTGGAAAATCAAAGGAAATAGTTTTGTTGAATTTTACATGCGTTTGTTTGTATTTATTCCACTCAATTAATAATTTATATGTAACTAGCGACCCGCCCCGGCTTCGCACGGGTGCAATGATGAACATCTAAATTTATGCATGTATTATACATAAAAACCTTCCTCTTGAATCACTCTATCTGTTAAAAAAAACCGCGTCAAAATCCGTTGCGTAGTTTTAAACATTTAAGCATACATAGGGACGGACAGCCGACAGCGACTTTGTTTTATATTATGTAGTGATGATACATACTTACTTCTCAGCCAAATATGACCCACTGCTGAGTCGGGCCCCCTCCAGTGACGTGGAGGGTAATAGGCCTAATGTACTGCTCTGGCCAGACGGGTTGGCACAGGGTTTCATATTAAGTTTTCCTTCTCTTGCGGCTAGGTTATAAGCCGTCATTTACTTTTGTCAGCTCTTACACCCTCGGGATGGAATATAATGGTGACACTACCATTATATTCCATCCCGAGGTAGACCATTTGTATTATCTTACTAATATTATAAACGTGAAAGTTTGTAAGTATGGATGGATGGATGGATGGATGGATGGATGGATGTTTGTTACTCTTTCACGTAAAAACTACTGAATGGATTTTAATGAAACTACAACTACAATAATATAGCTCATACATCAGAATAACACATAGGCTACAAGTTCAAAATTTCTAATTGTCAAATTTTCGACCATATTAAACTATAGACAACATAACGTTTCGCTGTCAGTTGCGTTTTGTTAAAGTAGGTTTTATATGGACCCCCCTCGACTGTGCTGCCACCTTGCTGTGGTGAGGGGGCTTGAGTGCCTCAATGATCCGTGGGGCCATACCGGCTAGGGCCTCCCATGCCGGGCGGGCCCACGGGGAGAGGTGAGACGAAGAGCGGCACCCAGCGTCGTGGCGGGTTGCGGCTCCGGGGACTCCTCTGTCCTCAGAGCTGCCTTGCGAGTCGTAAACCGCTGCGGCGCACCATGAGGTCCTCGGGTTGGCGCTCAACTTAGTTGGCCGTCAAACCGAGTCCTCACTCAACGCCCTTGGGTTGTCGAAAACCCGAGGGCTGACGGGCCTCCTTCTGCGGGGCCGATGTCGCAGAAGGGGGCAGCGGGGCGGGTCGCCAGGGAGGGAGCTCCGGGTGACCCGCGCCGCGGACGGAGGCAGGGGTGGAGGGTGGTTCGTGACGGTGCGGGCCCCTTCTGCCCTCGCCTAGGAGGCCGGTGGTGGTTCGGGGGAGCCACCACCGACGAAAGCCTCGATGACTGAGGGCGTCCCAGTGTACCGGGACGCCCTCCCTGCGGGCACCACGCTGGGGCGTCACAGTAGAATGCGTTTACGCGAACTTGTGGCGCCCCAAGCGCGTCGTGTGTGGGTATGACGCTGGGGTTTTAGTGGGTAAACGACTGGGTAGACGACCCTTGTCGGAGTCCCACATAATCACCGACCTTTCCCCCGGGGTGCGGTGGTATGCATAAAGCATTTCCCCAGCGAAAACAAAAAAAAAAAAAAAAGGTTTTATATGGACGGGATAAAAATCTCAGGTATCTTATGTCCAACTTTCTTTTTGTTTTAAATATATATAATGCGGAACAAAGTTCGCCGGGTCAGCTAGTATAGAATCTTTATGAATATTGTGTTGACTTTTTGTAAGTGTCCATCGTGACCCAAGCAAAATAAATGATTTGAATTTGAATTTTGAATTTGAACTATGTATTCTAAATCCGTCACCACACGGACTACGGACTTAGGAAGACTGAAGTAACGGATGCTTGGTGGGAGGATCTAATGGTCCGCCCGACTAGCTACCACCCTCACATCTGAGTCCGGCGCCAAGCAGTTTTACTGTGTTACGTCGTCGTGTATGTGAGAGCCGGTGCCCGACAGGGCTTTTCCTTGAATTGCCTGCTCCATCTTAGACCCTGGCGTTGCTTTCCATCAGGCAAGATTAGAGCCAAAGGCATTCAAGTCGGTGATAGAGTTTCTTGCCGGCTCTTCTCTGTAGAACTGCATTCCGAACCGGTGGTAGATGGCAAATAATATTTTATTTTGTTGTTTGACTTGTCAAACGAGCTCTAATGAGCCAACTTGATTAAATGAGCTTTGAATTGAATTGATAAAAAAAAGTATCTAAAAACTTGTAAAATAACTCGTAGGTACATATCACGACCTCTTATCATTCTATAATAGCAGAGGCGTGATTCATGACTTAAATCAACAACAGCATCTATCACCAGATTGAATGTTTACGTTTCAGACATACCTATGCAATTAAATACTTCACTTGTAATGTAATCGAGTGTTTAAGGGAGCGTTGGATTAAAACGGTAGAGATAAGTGTTTCCATTTAGTCTGTAATTATCTTGTCCAAGCGTCTTCAAGATACACCCCTATTTCGGGCTGAATAAAATGTTCTTAAAATATAATGTCGCTCTTTCACCATTACGTTTGTGTTTCATTCAAATTTGCGCTTTATTTTGAGGGTGCATAGACTTGTTTATAAAATAGGCGCGACTGTGTGTTAAAGCAGTGTTTATCATAAATTGTATTTTCTTCGTATCAAGTATTAGCTGCGACCCGTGGCATCGCCGATGTGATAAAAAATTGGGGTAATGATGATAGAAAGAATTTTATTTTTTTGTAACTTTTTTTCCTACTCATTTGACCCTTTGACCCTTTGACATGTAATATTTTCAATAATTCACACGATATCTTCATAAATTAATGCATAAGTGCTATTCTGATGTGTAAGCTGTATTATTGTAAAGACCATCATAATCTATTCAGTTGATTTTGGGTGAAAGAGTAACAAACATATTTTGTATTCATACAAACTTTCACGTTTATAATATTAGTACAATAAACTTAATGACTGTTAAACTGCTGTTAATTTTACATACAGGGTGTAACAAAAAATCTATAGCCATAACGAAATAAAATAAAATAGTATGTAATAAATACTGTATGCAAAATTTAAAAAAAAAATAAGCAACATTTTTTCTTAATATTGTCATAGCTTGAGGAATACGCATAGGGAACCGAAACATAATGGAACTCAAATTACTAAGCTTAATGGATGACTACTAGTCAGTTTAATTTCACTGGAACCCCTGTTTTCTAATTAAATTCTCCCTCAGAAAAACGTCGATTGCTCCGTCAGACTCAAAAATTTTAAGGTGATTGCTCCAGTATTCAAACTTTTTCGAGCTCAAATTCATTCTTGCACCTTTATGAGCTTGGAGGGTTGTATTGATGAGTTTGATGATTATAACTCTGTAACTACATACTTCTTACAGCCGCGAATCAAATGTTCATCACCATACAACCACCATTGCAAAAAACGTAACCTAAGAAAAATTGAATTTCGCGGGCAATCACCTTAAAGAGACCATTTTATACACCGTACCTACTGCTTCTTTTGTTCAGTTCTATTAGGCCCTCTCTTCCTATATTTATAGAGATTTAGTTACAACTTGAATATTTGCTTACTTCTCAGCCGGTAAAAAACCCACTGCTGAGTCGGGCCTCCCAACAAGACTGAAATTAGCCTACTGTGCCACGCTGGCCAGACGGGTTGGCAATTCATATCAAGTTTTCCTTCTCTTGCGGCTAGGTTATCGGCCTAATCATTTCCTTTTGTCGGCTCTTGCAACACCCTCAGGACGAAATCGGGTACATATTGAATACAGATAATTGATATGGTTAAGATGATTAATCTAATTAAGAAGATGATTAATTTTGTATGTTTGAGTAAGTATACTCAAACATACAAAATTAATCATCTTATATATCGTCTCATAATCTTATTATACAAAAATTGATAATAATTGATACAAATATCAATTATCTGTATTCAATATGTACCCGATTTCATCCAGAGGGTGTTGCAAGAGCCGACAAAAGGAAATGATTAGGCCGATAACCTATACGATTAGCACTGAGTACAGTGCTCAATTGCTATAGCAATACGTCTCCGTATCTTCGTAGAAAACTTGATTGTGTAATAACTCATAAGTTCTACTATCTACTTACCTAATCATACATGGTTCTGAAATCATAAGTTATCTATTCTACTTTACTTTGAAGGTCTTTGCTACCGATAAGAATAACATTGTAGACATGAAAGATGATACAAGAACAGCAAACCTTTTGGACGAAGTTTGTAGTGGCTTTTTGTAACATGAGATATACGAAGCTGTCTCGAAAGCCTATTCAGAAAAGATGTCTAGTGTGTGTAGACAAGCGAGGGACGATCGAACAGTAGTCTGCAAACAGTAGGCGCCTTGCCAAAGTAAATATAGGCTCTCACCCGGTCAATTAACCGACATGGCTGGACATCGCGGACCCTAGAGATATACTTCTTTTTTTCTTCTTGTTCGCTAGGGGAAACGGTTCTATAGCTAGTCCGTATTAAACGGTAAGCAGATGTTGGAGTTGACTATTACTGTTAAGGACGCGCGTCGTAAGGTAGGACCGGTAACTAAAATAAAGCAGTTTCGAAAATAAACTCTTGTAATCCTTTTTGTTCTCACATCATCATAGAAAAGCCTGTCATATACTAATTCAATTTTTAAAATATATTGTTCTAAACAGTAACTAAAAAAGAATAATATAAAAAACCTTTTTTTTTACGCAGCAACCGAACCGACTACAGAAGTTTTAGGTTTGGAGCAATATTTTGCAATTTAAACGCTGGTAGTTAGTGGTGTATTAACCTTCAACTGATCTGACCTTCAACTAAACGAGAATAAGTTTCAGGAGATTTTTAAACCCCATATTTTGCGGAAGCGCTAAATCTATTTCTAGTATTCGCGGTCTCCCCGAGGTATGTGACTTTAGAAATATTGTCTGATTTTTTAGATGAGTTATGCAAAGGCTGTTCACAATCATGCCACACTGACAAATGCCGATTCCCTCAAGTATATTTGAGAGAAGAAAGAATTACAGTTCAGGTTAAGTTTGAAGCTGGGATTTGGGAGATCAAGATATCAAAATGTTAGGTTAACTAAACTTAGCTACTTGAACAACTTTTTAAGTGGGTTGATAAGCCTGAAAACAATATTTAGGCAAATTGAGGTAATTTTTTAATTGATATAATAAATCTTAGCCGAGATAAATATTTTTAATAAAGACTGTATCCGTGTTTCTCTTCCCCACTGGCAGAGAGCCAGCTGACATGCTCTCGGCAAGACTCCAGTTCGAGGCTGAAATGCCGAACAATGTAACCAAATATTTTATCGCCTTTTTCAAAACACAAATATTAGACATTATGATACGAAGTGTATCTATTGACATTTACAGAACGTTGGCAACATAGAGTTTTGCATGATATAGGTACTGTGGTTACTCGTGTCCTAATTTAGAGCAGAATTCAGTAACATCTGTGTGTGGCGTATTGGTGCGGAGAAAACAAATTTCATGGTCCATTTATTGTTTTTCGATACGATAATGTTAATCAATGAGTGTTACCAGGATAATTAGTCTCTTGTTTTTAACAAACATTTTTGTAGTTAGTTTACTAAATGGGGATACCTGGTGTCATGAAAGACATACCTACATCCTAGTTCTGGTAGTAGTCTTCCACTATGTTTAAAAATGTTAATTAAAGAAAATCATCAAGAAGACAGAAATACCTCAACTATCAAACTACAGGATTAGAAAGAAATGTTTCTACAAAAATTTGGCTTGTACATTTGTATTTTTGCCACGATAGTGACCAACTACCATATCGCCTTCGATGTATGCCTGCAACACCAGGGACTGAAGACTCGCATTTTTTCTCTATAAATTCCTATTACTCAGTTGAAAAACCTCAAAACTTAAGCTACAAAATATATGCCTGTTACAATAAAAGTACTCACCTATTGGTCTGAATCGATGGTGTGTCGCATATAATTAGTCTTACACCATTACTGTTCTTTTAACAAGTTTGGTGTTACTAGTGGGTTTTTATACGCACGAAACAGTGTTGCCGTAATTGGCTCTTAGTATTGTTACAAATAGGATGGGGCGGTGTTAAAATTTAGGTTAATTAAATTACTTATGTCTTAGTAAATTTTTTATTCTAAAGCGGCCCTAATTTCATACATTTGGGCCATTGTTTGTGCCAGTAATCACGTTTCTAGTCGGCTCAGCTTTTAAGCATTACTATAGATAAATATATGATTTATATTAGTATAGACTATGGTTATCCAATAAAATAAAACAAAACTACAAACGAATTTAAAAAAATACCAGACTAATGCTTCAATTATCGTAGTAGTTCGTGACGACAACGTTTACTTTTTTATATTTTTTACTAGCGACCCGCCCTGGCTTCGCACGGGTGCAATGATGAACCTCTAAATTTATCAGTGTTTCTCAACAATATTATGGATGTTTTTTTAAATATAAACATTCCCCTTGATTCACTCTATCTATTAAAAAACCGCATCAAAATCCGTTGCCTAGTTTTAAAGATTTAAGCATACATAGGGACGGACAGACGATAGCGACTTTGTTTTATACTGTGTAGTGATAGTGATAGTGATTAGACACTTACAATCTGTATTAATAAAATAAAACTCTGTGTAATAAATAGCCATACGAAGTGAGCCTATAGCTAAACAAAAAAGCGGTTCAGTTTAGTTAAAAATAATCCTGAATGATTAGTGAGATATTGACGTTTTTCCGAACGAGACTTAATACAAGATATTTTTTCAAGTGAAAATCAACTAACTAACCCTTGTTATTAACATCCTATAAGCTTAGTAAACTGAGTTCCATAATGTTTCTTGGGTTCTATGTGCTTATTTCTCGAGTAATAATACGACTACCATAGTTAACAAAATTTCAAGAAAAACAATTGCTCTGTTTGTCTGAAAATGTAAGTACCAGTATCGATCCTTTCTTTAGGGCTATCGAGTTTACACCCTGTATAGAAAATTCTAGTTTGCTTCGTCGATCGCTGTTGTTAATCTAAGTTTTTAATATATGATAATATATCAGTTGAACGTCTTTTCGAACCAAACAAGACTAGTTAGTTGTATGTACAAGCACATTGTAATCTAGTGTTTAAAAAAATACAAGCACTGAGTTTTATCTAGGTATTCTTGTTTGGTGCCGCGTTCTGACCAGGTTATAAAAATGATGTGTTGGGGATGGTAAGCGGCCACAGACGTTATTTTTTAATTGTTAATATAAAACCTTATTATTTAAAACTTTTTTATATTTTATGCTAGAGGAAGAAAGCTGTCATATGTTTAAATGTTTGGGTTCTATTATTTGAGTCGAAGAAAATAGTGTAATTTTATGTTTTAATTTTATATTTTTATTTTAATTCCATGTAAATTGAATTAAAGGCGAACAAGCCGGTAATTTTTCCATGCTTTATTTTCTTTTTGTCGCCGCCAGCCAAGATCCCAGCGCCTCGTCGCCTAAATGATGTATCCGTTGACGATTGTAGACAATGATATTAGAAGTAAAAAGGTGTAGATCGGTTATAAGCGGTCAACAAGCGGCACGTTAAAAGTAGGCTAATTAGCAAACCTGACCTCAGTGTTGCGTCGCTGGCGTCAACAAATGCACGTCAAGAGCCGCGTGTAAAAAGTGCTTTATAACAATTAAAAATGCCATCGTGTGTTGTGAGATATAGCACAAACTACTCTAACAAAACTTCTAAAAGCCAAGGAATCACTTATCATTCGTAACTATCACTATTTCCGTAATATAATAAATATTTTTTACAAATATAAAATGTATTTCGTAAAATATGGCGGTAAAAATCAATGAGTGGAACAAAAGTATCCTCATTACCAAGTGCAAAAGAGATAGATGTCATTACGCATCACAGACTATAGAGAAACAGACATGTGACAACGCATCACAACAAATTATATTTGTCTCTATTTAGCACGTGATTATGAAATCATACCATCCTACTTTCACGACTCATCTAATGCAGTGTGCATATTGCATATTAAGTTAACTATGTGTGCGTTGGCTTGCCATTTTTATAGATCGAATGTTGTACAGGTAACGTATCTACACCTTCTAATTGTAACATCATTGATTGTAGACGCCATTATTGGTTTACACAATAACGAATATTCTATTCTATCTTTCTCTCGTTTTAACACATTAATGACCCACTACTGAGTCGGGCCTCCTCCAAATTCATGGAAGGAAATTAGCCTACTATTCCACGCTGGCAAGACGGGTTGGCACAGGATATGTATCGAGATTTCCTTCTCTTGCGGCAGGTGATTTGCCTCTTCCGTTTCCTTAGTGCCCTCTAACGACACCCTCGGGATGATATGGGTTGGTGACACTGCTTATTCTAAATTTCTCACATAGTTTCAATCGCAAGATGTTTAGTATTTCTCCAGAATCTCTACTTTAAGAATCACGCAGTAGCAAATGCCTTCACAAAAGATCATTAGTCTACTTTGGGAAACATCGCCCACACAACGCCTTTCGAGACAAGATGGAAACTGGAGAATGCGATGTATATTGAAATTCTTACGAACGATAGAAATGAAAGGAATATAGACCAACATTTTTCTCGGTCACTTAAAAAGTTTACGAGTATAATTAGGTACTACTGAAACCGAAGACAATATCTTCCAGCAATTTGCTTGAAATAACGTTGTGTGTTTTTAAAATCCTTGTTGGTCTAGGGGTCAGACAAAACGCCTTCTGTAACAGAGTGGTAGTGGTCAGACAAGCCACCTTTGGATCATGGGTCCCCGGTTCGATTCCGGGGCCGGGTAAGTATCTTGGTGTAAACCAGAAGCACTTGCTCTGAGTCTGGGTGCCATTTGTGTTCGTGAATTACATGTTTGTAAACTGCCCCCGCAATACAGGTCATAACAAGTGCAGCGGTTTCGTTTAAAAAAAAAAGAATAGGGCAAAAACCTAGCAGCAAGAGAAGGTAATTTGCATTCTGTGCCACGCACTATGATGGGTGGGGGCCAGACTCAGTGGGTATTTTAAGGGCTCGCCACTTTCGACTTTAATTTATTTCCTAAAACTTTCATTGTTTCTGGCAAAAAAAGGAGATGAGGAGATTTACTTTCCTTTTTTTTTAATTGTGTCTAATAAACTTCATGAATAGTTTGTCTTTATTTTGTAATATGTTTACCGTAAATTGTATTAACCTCAAATGTTGCAACCGCAAAGTTAATGGTTCGAACTGATCTTAAATAATGTAGAAAAATCATGTTTCAATTTAATGTTATTAAGGTTTAGGCGCAAAGAGATGATAATCCAGTCAGACAAGGTGGTATGTCCGGCTAGGGGTCGCAGCGCCTATCCCCCAATAACGGGGAATTCTTAACTGTGCGAATTGCTATTGAAATTTCACTATCGCGGTGTAGGACTTTTTTGGTAATTCTTGCATTTGTAGGCGATATTTCTTGATGTAATTAGTTCAGATTTTTCGGGTAAATTGTGTAAAGTATGTAGCATATTCGTCGCTACAAAGGTTTATGGGCCGTTCATTCGAACGAAACGAACAAAACATAGTTTATTTTGTATAATAAATTATATATTAATGTGTGTGTTATACTTAAATGTGTTTGTTTTGGTACATGTAAAACATTTATTGTGGTTTCTACCTTTTTATGGTTTTGCTATTATATGAAAGTTGCGGTTCAAGAAGGTCACATCATATGGGTTTTGTTTTGATGTTAATATACTTCTTGCGGTGTGTTAAATGTAGTATGTTCGTTGGAAACGAATGTTCGTTTCTGTGGCAATCAAAACTTTTATGGAGTCGTGTGTAATTTATTTTCAGGATAACCAAGCAAGTAATTATACTCAATCAAAACTTTTTCGGTCGGTTATAAGTTGTCGTTTAATTTGAATTTGTTCAAACGCTAAGGTTGTTCCGCTAATCTATGAAATTAGACTTAATTGAGAAACTTCCTTTGTTGAATTCGAAAGTTGTGTGTTTTGAATTCGACAATTGTATTATATGTTACTTTTGATCCATCAAATTAATCCATCAGCGCATTAACACATGGCTGAATTGCATGTATGTATGTGTGATATATAGTTCTCAGCCACAAGTCACGTCATCCTTGGGTGGTTTCGCATGAGTAAGGTTATTAAGAGTAAGGTATTTGGAAATATATTAAGCCCTCGGTCTCAGCCACCATGTATGGTATTTACTGTCATGAAACACTGGTAGCTTGTCTTACCAAATAATTGCTGGCCATCTCAGACGTAACCATATAAATATCCCTTGGTCCGTGGGGTCCTAGGGCTTTAAGCCTTTTTAAGGAAATAGCAAAAAGGATTAGCAGATGCAAATAAAAACCTCTGTTGGAAGCGTCGTGCTTTTGACAAAAATCTATATGCGACGGTAACTGCTTATCATCCGTCGGAGATAAGGTAGAGTGCTAACCCAGTGGTATAAAATTTTCTTCCGTGTGGTGACGGATTAAGAATGCACAGTGTCCCCACCCCATTTCGTCCTGAATGTGTCGTAAGAGCCGACAAAAGGAAATGATAATTTTAATTAATTAATAAACATTTATTTCAGACTCATGATCCATAGTATTGTTAGTAAAGTTCCTACAGCCTATGTTAGTAAGTAAATTTATCATAAAAATTAGGTATCTCCATTAAAATATCACAATAAAATTTCTATCAATTAATAAAATACATTTCAATTTCTAAATTAAAAAATTACAATTAAATTGGGTTAATGGTCGTATGGAGTAAAACCCAATGTCTCAAAATGGGACTGTCAAGTTTATTGGCTATTACCCGTATGATGCTGTTAGAGCTAGTTCGAACCCGGTGTAGCAGGGAGGCAACTTGCTTCCTTATTATGGCGTGGAAGCCATCGGTTCGTGTGTTTGTGAACATTGCGGAAGCACTACAGTACCTTGGCAGCCCTAAAAACATTCTAAAAATATTATTATATTGCACGCGGATTCCATTAATTGCCCTTTGGGTGTAGTTGACCCACAAACTACACGTGTAAAATGATTGACAGTATGCTTTAAATAAAGTAACCTTAACATTATCCGTGCAACGTGCGAATCTGCGAGCCAACATATTCCCTCTGATGGCCAGCGCCCTTCGTTCCCTCTCAATATCAACGTTATCCGAGAGATCATCCGAAAGCCAGTGGCCCAAATATTTAAACCGTGTAACTCTTTTAAGTGGCACGCCATTAAGCCATACAGGTGGTACAATAGCGACACTGTGTTCGCGCGGCTGAAATACCAACAGCTCACTTTTACTCGCGTTATACTTGAGCCCGTGACTCTCGGCGTACCTCTCACATGTCTTCAGCAACTTCCTAATACCACTGATTGAAGGGCTCAGTAGCACCATATCATCAGCGTAGCTTATGTTGTTTATCATTGTACCATCAATAGAACAGCCAATTTTAGTGCTACTGAGCTCATCAATCAACCCATTTATGTAAATGTTGAAAAGACGAGGAGAACTAAGCCCGCCTTGTCTCACTCCAGTCTCCAACCCATACTCTGCCGAAAACTCGTTTGACCACTTTACCATGTTAATCTGATGGTTGTGCCAGTAGTCAAAGAGGTTAATTATTTCGTCTGGCAGCGTAGTTTCACGTCGTAATTTATCCCATAGAATGCTAAAAGATACCATGTCAAAGGCTTTTGAGAGGTCCAAAAAGCAGGCATAGACAGGGGTCTTTCTCTCAGTGTAATATTGAACGGTTTGCTTGAGACACAGAACAGCCATATCAGTCGACAATCCGGCCCTGAAACCAAACTGTGCATCATTCAGTGCAGAATTTGTAGTTAAGTGTTGATTAAGCAAACCGTCCATTATCTTGGCTAAAGTTGTAGACAGCGATATAGGTCTATAGTTAGAGCTATCCGAGTGATCCCCAGTCTTATTTTTTACTATTGGCACAACCACAGTTTTTATACAGTCAGCTGGCAAATACGAGTGTCTGACACAAAAAGTGAACAACATTGCCAAAACTCTCGGCATATGAACCCCGGCTTCATGCTTCAGATGCTCAATGCTTATGCCGTCATAGCCAGGGGATTTCCCTCTGCTCATTTTGAGAATAACAGAGGCCACTTCTTTGGCTGAAAAGCTAATTGGCGCTATATTCTTTCTGTTGTTATTATGTGGCATGGGATTGAGCACCTTCGGCTGTACCGGCAAGGGTGAAGGTGTAACCCTAAAGTTGTCAGCAAACCTATTGGCAATATGTTTTGTATTCTGAATACCGTCGATACTGAGAGGCACGGATTGCTTTGAATTTAACTTTTGTGTATGCTTCCAGAAAGATTTAAAATTTTTATTACGCTGATGTGTTGCTAGTATGTCCATTCGTATTCTTTCGGCATTATTTAGACACCATTTTAGCTTTGATTTAAAATTACGCCGGGATTCGGTCATACTTCTATATATAGGGCCATGAGACGGTTTACCGGATAGAATCCAAATATGAAAATGATGTCTCGCCTCACTATGCGCAGGTTGAACATATTTATTCCACCCTACAACTTGTTGTCTTTTTCTGGAGTTACAAGTAAATTTAGTTACATAGCTTTCCTCAGCCGCTGTGCTCATAATATTTATAACATTATTGTACAAATGGTCAATTACAATTTTGTGGTCAGGGTCATTACACATCCTATCACAACAATGTGACAGTTCATTTGGAAAGTCTACATCTCGGAGTTTTGAGTGACAAATACTTTTATATTTATCGATTTGTTGTGTGGACCTATCACCCCATACGACCTTGTTAGAAATTGATTTTCTATAGACTAGTTTATCTTTTAAGGTACTTAGGTTACAACACACTTCCAGAGGCAGATGATCAGACCAGTTACAATCATAATGAACCCTTATATCTATAATAGATTTTTTTCCCGCCTCAGTCGCCACACAATGATCAAGCCACCTAGTACTGCCATGCACCTCACTGATAAACGTGAACGCATTATCGAGCCTCTCAATGTCGACACAAGACCATTGGTTTTCTGCACAAAATGCTAGGAGTTCTCGACAGAAGGGTTCGTTTATATGTGCATTATAGTCACCTAACATAAACACCGACGACACCTCAGCACCTTCAATTACCGCTTGCATCTCGCCTAAGCATGTCGTAAAATCTACCAGATTTTCACTAGAGTCAGTAGGCATGTATACTGAGAACACTATGAACGAAATATCATATAGGGTTACCTTTATTGCCACTAGTCGCTCACTGGCACACTCGAGCACAGACACTGACGAGAACGCACTTTTACGCCATAACAATGCTACACCTCCATGGGGACGACCACGCAAAATGCTTGAGGTATCAATGGATGATTTTCCGGTAAACGCAAAGTCCTTATCAATTTCTCCAAGAAACGATAGATTGTAAGGAAACAACCAAGTTTCCTGGAGAGCCACAATATCAGCTTCCCTGCATAGTGTCCGTATATATTCAGCGGAGCGTATAACGGACTTACAATTAAAAGTTATAAATCTACTTTTAGGTTGCTGATCCATTTAGTTTTGTAGTTTCCCGTACATCGCTACCAGATATCAACTTCTGAGATCTTTTTCTAAATTCTACAAAACGACGGAAAGAAATACCCTCCGGCCACATTGCATCATCTAAGAACATATCTATTTTATGATAAGGTACTAATATTTTGTACGCGTCGTAATCTTTTTCTTGCTTCATATTAATTTTTTCCAAGTTAACAAATATTTTCGTTTTGCTTTTAATATAATCTATAATATCCAGTGGAGACGTTTCTTTGTCTACATTATTAATAAATAGCGGAATTCTTATGTCAGCAGCTTTGAACTTTGATTCAGGTTTAATTAATGCTGTTCCTTTTTTGCTTAAGAACTTTTCGTTAAATCTTAAAGGCGCTGGCGGTCGAGCATTTCTATACGTACTATTCCTCCATTCACCTTCGGCTCGAGCGAGCTCGGCATAAGACTTACGCACTGGTATATCCATTGATGTGCTACTTCGTGTTCGTGTTCGTGCTAATTCGTGTGTTGTCGCCAATGAAATATCGTTGTTCTCGGTGTGCGACTCCTCACCGCTAGCGCTCAGTCCGCTGCCGAACGCCGTACAGTGCGTACTCGTGTTTTTTTTACGTTTCGGTTGCTGCGCGAGCGCATCTTTCAATTTTTCCGATGTGTTGGGGGGTGCAGGGGCAGTGGGAATAAAGTGCGCCGTAGTGGGCAGTGTGACAGAGACAGCCTGTTGGGGAAGTGAAACACATATATCATGTTCGGCACTGCCGATTGCTTGGGATGCCAATGACGAATCAGACGAAACACTGAGTACTGGTCGATGACCTTTTCGGTTGGTGATGGATTGTTCATACCGGACAAATTCGATTCTGCCCGCAACTCCTTATTGTTCTGGACCAGCTGTTCTTTTGTTATGTAGGTGCTTTTTATATGATCTAGCTCCTGCTTGAGGATCATTATGTCGCTTAGCAATTTAGTCACATCGACATAATTAAAAGAAATAGACGGCAGCAAATTTAAATCGGCTGCTACAAAGGTGGGAACTCTTTCAGGGCACGTTTGCTTTAGCACATTAATAATGTCATGCAAGTCTTTATCAGCCTTGCCCTCTTTGCTTTTCTTTTTCCGCTTTATGTTACGTAAATCTGTCGAAATCGACTGAAATAAAAGTGACTTAGCTTTTTCGATGTCTTCCAAAGAAAATGCAGACGAACAGATCCTCACAATACTCTCAGAGTCCATGATACAATGCTTATTTTGCACAAATGTTAGCAATTCATTCACAACCAGGTTACAACTAGCACATTTTAGAATATTATCACCTTCCGACGACATTTTACAAGCTTAATATTTATTTCGCGTACTCGAGCGACTGCGTTGTACGAGCGAACAAACGAGACTGATAAAGCCGAAAACCTGGCCGCAAGAGAAGGACAACTTGATACGAAACCCTGTGCTAACCCGTCTGGCCAGCGTAGCACAGTATGCTAATTGCCCTCCATATTGTTGGAGGAGGCCCGACTCAGCAGTGGGTCGTATAGGGCTGAGAAGAAGAAGAACAACTAGCCTATTGTCACACGGTCTTTTTTAAATCTTTCTCTTGCACCTTATACGATACACTGAGGACGGAATAGAGAGAATATTAGAAAAACATCGATGTTGACATCGAATCATAAGTATCGATGTACAATAAATATCGATTGAAAAACATCGATGTTTTTTAGGTAACAAATAAAACTTTACATTTTATTTAAGAAAATGTATTATTGTTTTAGCAATTATAACTTTTTTAATAGTTTTTGGGCGCACACTGTAAGAAAATTAGCTTTGAAAAGAGTTTTCCTGTTACATCTAATGCATACTAGATGGTGCTCAAAATAATTAATGAGGTTTTGATATTTTAATCCTGTAACATCGATGTGCCGATGTTATCCAATACAAGACATCGATGCCAAAACATCGATGTTTTTCAGATAAACATCGATGTTTAATCAACATGTTTAATCAACATCGATGTATATCGACCATCCCTAGAGTGGTGACACTATGTATCCTAAATACGTCACCACACGGCAATTGAAGTACTGATATTTATTTACTCCAAATGCTATCTCCAATTTCAATTGATTCGAACCGTTTCACTGCAAAATGTTCAAAGGCAAGAATGTTTCTGTTCCATTAGTGAAGCAACTAGTACAATTTGTTTGTAATCAAAGGCAAACTGTGCAAAGCAAATACTTGTTTCAGACAAGGTTACTTACAGTGAGAATACACTATATTTGAAGGCAATAATGTAGCTTGTCGTTGAAATAGTGAAATATAGGGTTATTAGAGTTTCTAATAACGTTCCTATAAACAGCGACACGTATTTTTTTGTATTGGTGACTTGAAGGTCTTTGACTCTAGGCTTGCATGATGGAAAGCAACGCCCCTGGCGTTGCTTTCCATCTAAGATGGAGCAGTCAATTCAAGGAAATGCCGAAAAGGCACACGACGAAACTCAGTAAAACTAATTCTCTACTCATGTGGTAAAACCGTTAGACGATATATCCTACGATACGATCCTACCAACAAGCGTGCAGGGTTTTGTTGACATTTACAACGCGCGTTATTTCTCAGCGTGTGGAAGTTCTATATTCAGCCCGTCCGCTGGAAATATACGTCCGTACGCAGGAAATATATGGTATTTAACCAAAAAAGTTATTGATCAGTGCAGAGTTATGATAACTTATCAATTCTGCATTTCACGCTAAAACACTTAAAAATTTGGATAACCGGCGATTTTTGTCAGTAAAATCAATGTCAGTATAGTGAATGTAGTGAAGTTACTCCTTGTTACATCAGCTATTTGCCAATGAAAGTCAGTCCAGCCATTTCAGAGATTAGCTGAAAGACAGACAAAAATGAAAACAAAATGTTTTGATCTATGTAACGTGTAAGTAAATGCAACATTCAAATGCACTTTAGTAAAAGGCGGTTATTTTAATATTACAAACATACACTCCAATTTTATTGTATTGATTGACGGGCTAGTCACAAAAAAAGATTTATTAGAGGCGGTTAACTGAAGTGTGTCTTATAAACTAAAAAACGATGTAACTGTCATATGATAATGTTACTCTAAGGGAGAGACAGCCTTTTCAGGAAGACACGTTTGTTTTGTATATCATGATTGATGACCTCTGTGTTATGTTGTCGATCCTCCAACAATATATCATCGACGATGTCATTGACATTCCAAGATTTGCGGCATGGCAAGGATATAACCACGTATAAACTCGTACCAACAGATGCAATGAACAAGGTTGTGACTAAAACCAAACAATTAATGTCCAACTCACCAACTTATAAACTGGCTCAACACCTAGCAAAGATTCTCAGTTTCGCGGCAACATCAATTCATACATTCATCAGTCAATTTAAAGATCTACGTTTCACTGATGAAGAAATAATGGTCAGTGTAGATGTATAGTCCCTTTTCACCAATCTCCCACTACATGACTGCATCGAAATCGTGAAAAAGGTGCTAAGTGACCACAACTTGTCTCTGGATATACGCAGAATGACTCAAACATTGCCTAACATCCGGCTATAAATATTGGGAAAACAAATTCTACACCCAAATCAACGGTCTGCATTTTTTACTCATCTCAACTCCATAACTGACTGCCTCGTTGGTCTAGTGGTTAGATGTGCCGCCTTTGGATCAACGGGTCCCGGGTTCGATTCCGGGGTCGGGCAAAGTGTCTTTGTCTAAACCAGAGGCACTGGCTCGGAGTCTGGGTGTCATTTCTATCTATAATAAGTATGTATTTACAAAAAAAAAAGAATGTATATAAGTAGTTTATCATCCATCTCGTTACCATAACACAAGCATTAAGTTGCTTAGCTTGGGACGAGATGGCGTTGTGTGAAATGTCCAAGGATATTTATTTATTAATTATTATTTATAAATAATAATTGTCTAACGTCGGGAGAACACGGTTTCAGCGAGACCAAGGCATCTAGAGCCTACCAAGCCAAGCCAACCTAGAGGAACAGCTACGACATGTCAAGGCAGTATTACGAAGCAACACACTCAAACCCCCTCGTCTGCATCACGTCCAAGGGTCTAAATAACAGGAAGCTTTTGAAATCAGAAAACAGAAGATGGTCTCTCTGCGTGCTCTACCGTCTGTTCCACGGGGAGTGCTCCGAGGAACTGTTTGAAATGTTATGATGGCCTTTCTACCATCGTACAACTCGACATCGCAGCAGGGTTCACTCATATCACCTGGAAACGATAACGTCCAGCACGGTAGGTTTCCAGCGATCATTCTTACCACGCACGTGCGGAATCTGGAATGAACTACCTGAGGCGGTGTTTTTTGAGCGCTACGACATGTCCTCCTTTAAACAAGGTTTATAGAGAGCATTCACTTCACGGTAGGCTACGGCTTGGCTGTCACCCCTTGCCCTGGCACTGCCAAAGTCCATGGGCGGCGGATACCACTTACCATCAGGTAGGCCGCTAGCTAGTTTGCCACCAATGGTAATAAAAAAAGGCTACACTGCGCTTTACTCTAGGCAGTTTAGTTACAAAATAGAATATTTTTAAACACAAATATAAAAAATATTGTAATGTCTTTGCAACTTTAAACTATTGGTATAAAACGAGCTTCAAAACTTAATTGATTTTGAAAACAACACAGAAAAGTGGTTATAAGTTAACCAAGTTTACAGGAAAACTAAGATACTACGCAAATGAGTTTACTTGCTGGTGAATAGAATATCAGAATTTACTATCTGATGATGTGAGAAGTAAAGTGCATTAAGATTAAGAACTTTGTTCAGTAATGTTTATGTAGATAACTCTATTGAAATTTGAATACTGATGCCATCAATGCAAATGTAGGCCACGTACGAAACAATGCTGCGGCGGTAAGTGCAGAAAATTATACAAGAACGTCAAACCTCCGCTAGGTAAATATTTGCATGTGACTCAAACGGGAACGGCGGGCTTGACAAAGGAGGTACTTTCGCCAAGAAACAAAAGACAAAACATTAGGAATGGAAGCCAAGATGCAACGATGCCGCCCGCCTCCGTTTTTGTTTTGGAATTGGTTTTTTTTTGTAACACAAGCCTGTCGTGCTTGGATTCTAAAACCATATCTTATGTAATTTATTTTCTATTCTATTGTAAAATCATTGTTTGTGAATGATTTGTGGCACATTAATGACAAGTTGTTGGTTTTAGCTTATCCTTGCGCAAGTGTAATCGTGAAAAATGGAGGTTCGCAATATAAGCGAATCACTGAAATACTTTTTTAAACAGGCTGACATCAGTTTGAGAAAATGATGACAACGAACAGCGGGCAGGTTACGGTGATCGTAATAATTTGACGTACGAATGAAAATTTGAAATAACTGGGCCTTAAAAGTTCAGCCATATATACCCGTAAGATTAAAAAAGGTGGGCCGAAGAAAATTTTATGTTAAGCGCAGATGTGTTAGCTAATCTGGATATGTGGTAACGGATAGATACATGTGATACATTGCGTCGAGCCCATGTAATGATTCTGTTACATAGTATGTATGGTATTGAAAAATGTTTTCAAAATTATAGTCATCAACTGTTTACAGTAATTTTATGAGATTGAATTATTGTGATCATAAACATAAGTATTTACTTTATGTTATTACTAGCTTAAGTGCGCCGCTTCGCATATAGTCAAACGAATGGTGAAAGAATGTTTGGAATCAGTTCAGTAGATTTTGAGTTTATTTGTTATCAACATAAATAATTACAAATCTTCCTTATTTATAAGAAGACTAAGACTAAGAATAGCGACATGCGCGGACTTCACACGGTTATTAAACATGTATTTTATGGTATCACACAACCTATATATAATAAATTCACACTATTTGTTTACAAGTTATATGCTATTCTGATGTATAAGCTACATTATTGTAAAGTTACATTAAGATCCATTCAGTAGTTTTGCGTGAAAGAGTAACAAACAGACATCCATACATTCTTACAAACTTTCGCGTTTATAATATTAAGTATAGATCGTTATTTTAGTCACTAAGTTAGCTGACTATTTGTATTTTACATCTTAAACGCCTTGGTACTAGCACGTAATCAGCTCTAATATGTATATGATTTTCTTGAAAATATCGTCATAGTAATATCGTGACAGATATGGATATTTCATGAGTAACTGTGTTCATTACAGTACCTACGTCTGGTTACATTTGACAAGGATGTAGGAGAGTTCAGAATGTGACACATGACATCCTCAGGATAATATATTCTACGTCTAAGAATGGTCCAGATCATCTTGAAATGATCGTTAGAATTTTGTCCTAATTGCAGCATTATGGCGCTCAGCACAAGAGGGTTTTGTCCAGCAACAGTTTAGTTTTTCTAAACGAATCTCCGGATTGTTTATCCTTTAACGCGGGACAGTTTATAAACATGTAATTCACACACACAAACACCCAGGCTGAAAGCGAGTGCCCTTTACACTTGCCCGACCCCGGAAAGGAACAGGGGACTCGTGATCCTAAGGAGGCACATCCAACTCCTAGACCAACAAGGCAGTCAAATTTATGTTTGTCTACTTATAGCAGGCATTGCCAAGCATACACAAACTATATTCGCGCAGGTCAGATAACGTAGCCATGTATAATTCTACCTCGTGCCATAATTTTAAATATTTTGAGGCTGAATAATTTTAAAATGTGAAATTAATAAATTTGTATCTGATCTGAACCTATCTGCCCGAGGCTATCACGTGTAACTTTTAAGCTTGCGTTCCAATGATTTGATACTTATCATTTATGTTCTATTGGACTAGACTAATAACTTTGGTTCACGAAATTGGTAAAAACTCAGACTGCTGACAGCTAACATAGCAGACATAGCTGTGTGTGTTAGTAAGTATAATGTATTTCGTCTAAAAGCAGCTTGGGAGACTGCTATCCTTTTAGCTAATACTACTACTAGCTTAAAATACTTTTCTTTATAATTCAGAATTCTTTTTATAGTTGTTTTTATGTGTCGTTATATCACGTTAAGAAATAAGACTAATTTGGTCTTTTTTCGCTTTAATCACTTCTAAGTTCATTATTATCCATAAACATGCAGTGCCTTCACCAATTTAGTAAAAATGTATACGAGTACATAACCGCCGATTAAACCACGAGCTGCACTGCATTAAATATCATATTATGGATGTGCCTCCGAAATAGCTTTTGGCTTTTGCGGGAATTAATACCTATTGAGAAACATTGAACCATAGAGAGATTATAACAAAGCTGGCGTTCGCAGACATAACTTCAGCTTTGCACGTTATTTTAAGCTTTGTTGCAAATAGTAAAATAATATTGGGCAAAACAACTATTGCTATCAGAACTTGGGGCTTTAGTAAGTATTAATAAATAATAAATATCCTTGGACATTTCACACAACGCCATCTCGTCCCAAGCTAAGCAACTTAATGCTTGTGTTATGGTAACGAGATGGATGATAAACTACTTACATACAAAATTTTTTTGATTATTTTATTGAATATTATAGATAGAAATGACACCCAGACTCCGAGCCAGTGCCTCTGGTTTAGACAAAGACACTTGCCCGACCCCGGAATCGAACCCGGGACCCGTTGATCCAAAGGCGGCACATCTAACCACTAGACCAACGAGGCCTAGGTGTTTTTCACGTGCCACTTGACCGTGCTGCCACGTTGCTGCGGTGAGTGGACTTGCGTGCCTTTAGGATCCGTTGGGGCCATATCGGTTTCGGGTCCTCCATGCTAGACCAGAGGCCAGACGAAGAGCTGCACACAGTGTCGTAGCAACGCTGCCTCAAGCGCTGGTAGTATGCCGACTGACCTCGAAACGCGGCTGACAAGCAGCCACTTCACGAGTTTTTCGTCGTGCATACGGTGGTAACCAACCAGGCGGGTAAACCCTACCACCAGTTGAGCAGTTACCAGCTCTGTATTCCCATTAGTCGCCTCTTACGACACCCATAGGGAGGAAGGGGCAGTGATTTGTATTCTTGCTCCGTCACTGCACGGTTTTGGCTCTGGAGACTCCTACCTATGTCCTCAGAGTTGCTTCGGGAGCCTTAAACGGTGGTGGGATACTTGGGATCCGAAATAACAACAGCGGGAGCAGACTGGTGACCAAGCATGCCTGCCAGTGCTGTGGGCACTACATCTGGCGCTCGAGACAGGCACGTGAAATCTCCCAGAGGGGCGAATTGGGGTTTGAAAGCGTCTAGAGCACGCGACCAAGGCGCGGGCCGCGCTAATAGGCAAGTCAAAGCTAATCAGGGTCTCGGAGCATGGGGCGAATTGGGGTTTGAAAGCGTCTAGAGCACGCGACCAAGGCGCGGGCCGCGCTAATAGGCAAGTCAAAGCTAATCAGGGTCTCGGAGCATGGGGCGAATTGGGGTTTGAAAGCGTCTAGAGCACGCGACCAAGGCGCGGGCCGCGCTAATAGGCAAGTCAAAGCTAATCAGGGTCTCGGAGCATGGGGCGAATTGGGGTTTGAAAGCGTCTAGAGCGCGCGACCAAGGCGCGGGCCGCGCTAATAGGCAAGTCAAAGCTAATCAGGGTCTCGGAGCATATTATTATAGCTCCATTGTGGAGTGAAACCCGTGGCGCAGTTTTGGGCAGTCCCGTTTACCGGCCAGGCCCGCTGGCGCCTAGCGACAGGGTGTCTAAGAGGATTTCTACCGTAAAAAAAGTTAAAAGTTTTTTTTTTTTTTTTTTTTTTTTTATAAATACATATCCTTGGACATTTCACACAACGCCATCTCGTCCCAAGCTAAGCAACTTAATGCTTGTGTTATGGTAACGAGATGGATGATAAACTACTTATATACATATTTTTTTTGTAAATACATACATATTATAGATAGAAATGACACCCAGACTCCGAGCCAGTGCCTCTGGTTTAGACAAAGACACTTGCCCGACCCGGGAATCGAACCCGGGACCCGTTGATCCAAAGGCGGCACATCTAACCAACTAGACCAACGAGGCAGTCAGTTAACCTACATCTGTGTCAACATTATAAAGTACCACTAGGTGAGCGCTGAAGTTTGCGGCCTACCTAAGGCCAAGCGTTCACCGTCACCCATGGACATTTGTAACACCGGAATATCACTAATGTGTAGACAGGCCTTTTTTTGTTTTGGTTAAAGAAATGCTTTATGCATACCGCCGCCCCTCGGGGTGGGGTCGGCGATTATGTGGGACTCTAACGAAACCTATAAAACACTATACCCTCACACAAAATGCTTAGGGCGCCAAAGGTTCGCGTAAACGCAGTCTACTGTTGACGCCCCGACGCGAAACGACTATTAGAGGGCGTCCCGGGCAACTGGGATGCCTTCAGTCAATAAGGCTTTCGTCGGTGGCGGGTCCCCCGACCCACCATGGGCCTCTATATGTGTAGCCAGCCCTGTGACAGCATAACACTGCTAGCAGAGGGAAATTGGGTTCCTTCAACTTCACTTTACACTTCACTGGTGATCATACTCTACTCGCTCATATGACCCACTGCTGAGTTTGGGTTGTAGCGGTTAGGTTTTCGGCCTTGTCATTTCCTTTTGTCGGCTCTTACGACGCCCTCAGGATGGAATGGGGTAGTGACACTAAGTATTCTAAATCCGTTACCACACGGATAAATTAAAGCTGATCTTACACATGTGCATGAAAACGCCGGTTTGAGCCTTTAGTGTTAGAGAAAATAATCACTGGCAATTATTACCTATCTAAAGCTTCAGGGAATAAAAAAACTGTCTGTGATGAGGTGCATCAGCAAAACGACTCCAACAATTTCCGCAAAGTCACATCACTAAAATGAGTTCAAAGTTAAAGGATGAACTAAACCAAACTCGGAATCGCGCACAAAAACAAAAGCCATGAAATTGCTCGGGTGTTTTCGAAATTTGCGGCGGGCAATCTAACTTGAACACTACTCTCCGACATTAACCTCATACAGTTTTTGCTAACCGAAATCTCTTGTCATATCAAAACCGTAGACCAACAAGTCAGTTCTCACGATAAAATTCAAAACTCATTTAATCAAGTTGGCTCATTAGAGCTCTTTTGACAAGTCAAACAATAAAATATTATTTAAAATTTACCATCTACCACCGGTTCGGAATGCAGCTCTACAGAGTTTCTTAACTATTTTGCCATATTTAGGTACAAGGCCGTGATAAGACAGATTTGTGATAGCAAATTCGCGCAATAGTCGCAAAGGGCTAAACAGCCAGATCTAGTCAACAATAGTAACCTTCTAATGCCCGAGCCAACCGACCTCCAGCAACGGCACCTGTTCACAAGCATGGCATACGATCATCGTAGGACAGCTGTAATTGGGTTTCCTGATAGGGAGAAATTAGACTTAGTTTTTAAAATTGTTTTATTATAGCGACCACATTCCGTCAACAAATGATAAATGTTTTTGAGAATTTCACCGTCTAAGCAAGTGTAAGGCGTCAGTGTCGTAAGGAATTGCCCACAGGGTAGCTGTAACCAGACACCACGAATCCCGGTTCATGCACACTATTATAGCAACCACAGAGTTTCTTGCCGGCTCTTCTCAGCATTTCGAACCGGTGGTAAATGGTAAATGTATTTTCGCATTTTCAAATGAGCTTATACAAACCAAACTTGATAAAATAATTTTTTTTTATTTAAAAAAGCAGTATTCAAAAGTAATAGTTGACGAATCGCCAAAACTCATGCCTATAAATCGAAATGCCGAGAGAAATTCGTGGGAATTCAAAAGCTCATAAATATTCACGTCAGTTTGAATCCTGAAAAGCACACGTTAAGTCTATTTCCAATAAATTGTTGGAGTAGTCAATTTATAATTTTGGGTGACACGAGAACTGGGCGTTAAAGAAGAGACACTGTTAATTTAGTGGTATTTACGAATAATAATAATATGTATGTATTTACGAAAAAAAATGTATATAAGTAGTTTATCATCCATCTCGTTACCATAACACAAGCATTATGTTGCTTAGCTTGGGACGAGATGGCGTTGTGTGAAATGTCCAAGGATATTTATTATTTATTATTTAAATGTCACCACACCATGTTGCGGACGACTAAAGGAACACAAGCGGCGGACCACCACCGGTACAATTGTATACGTGCGGTTTGTACACTGAGATGATGATTGACTACAAGATTCTCTGCAGGATGGACTGCATGTCAAAATGCAGACTACGTTGGTATCACGTAGTAGCAAGTGCTTCTTCGTACTATATAAAACGTAACAAATAAATAAATTTCACAACACCCTCTAATAGGCTCTACCGCGTCAATTTGATTAAATTGATCCACTAACGACTTTTGGTAATGGTAGCTGACGAGTTCTCGTTTCACTGAAGAGCTTGTCATTACGACATTTCTTCAATTAATTTATATAAATACATATGTGTGTGGGTTTATTTGCGTATTTATTTGTTTACAACACACGCCAACATACTTAATATGTCATTACAATTATACACACACAGGTTAAGCCTGATATGCATGTCAGTTTTAGGCATGCACAGCATTGAAAAATCTTGGCAACACTGAATAAATTTAAACAGAAATTTTAAGCATGGCATTTAAAGTGTTTATTTTTTTAATAAACCAATTACATAATATTAAAAATAAAATATTATATTATATTTTGTTATTTCGATGTCGTGATTTCAATCATACTCAAACTCAAGAGAAACTTGTTAATGGACGCTATGTGGTAGTCTCCATACTCCTTTCGGTCCTCATATCTAAATTCACACCTTTCATAAACATTGTCGCATTTGCAGATTGCATTATTAGGTAAAATAAAAGTAGTTACACTTATTATTGGTTCATTAATGTACATTCCTGAACTAGGACTACTATACATAGTTAATACTATGGAACGTGAGGGCAAGACGACCAGAAGGCAGAATGGAATGAGATAATACCATGCCAATGCACCAGGTATTGAGCAGAAGTCTTAACACCTTACCGTACCGGTAACCGTAAATGCGTTTACGGTTACCAAAAATCTGAATATGTCCTTTTCGAAAACACGTACGTGTGAAGTGCGATTTATTAAATAAATGTAAAGGTAACAGTCAATAGCTATTAAATATTAATCGTTGGAGACGTGCGTCTTTGTTACGGGAATAGCTGCCTTATTTGAATATGAATAGGAATCGAATCTACTTGTTTATGAAGTTCGTGATCTGAGAGTTTTGGCTTGGGGAACAAATCGGGGAGGGTATATAGGTCAACAACTCCAAAGGAGAGGCAGTAGGTAATTGGAACGAAAATCGAACGAACCTTAGAGCTATCGTTGTAATCTTTATCTTTACATAGTATAAAACAAAGTCACTTTCGTCTGTCCTGTATGCTTAAATCTTTAAAACTATGCAACGGATTTTGATACGGATTTTTTAATAGATAGAGTGATTCAAGAGGAAGGTTTATATGTATAACCCACCCCCGCTTTGCACGGGCGAAGCCGGGGCGGGCCACTAGTATGTACATAAGTTGACGACATAGTAATCATGTGTTTACTTTCTTGGTTTCACATAACATGTTTAAAATAAAGACTTTTTGATGTCAATATTTTGTCAAATCTTGGTTGAGTAAATAAGATAAATATAAATAATAAATAAATATCCTTGGACATTTCACACAACGCCATCTCGTCCCAAGCTAAGCAACCTTGTGTTATGGTAACGAGGTGGATGATAAACTACTTATTTACATTTTTTTTTGTAAATACATACATATTATAGATTGAAATGACCCCCAGACTCCGAGCCAGTGCCTCTGGTTTAGACAAAGACACTTGCCCGACCCCGGAATCGAACCCGGGACCCGTTGATCCATAGGCGGCACATATCTAACCAGGTTTCGGTTCAATTCCGGGGTCGGGCAAGTGTCTTTGTGTAAACCAGAGGCACTTGCTCCGAGTCTGGGTGTCATTTGTCTTCGTGAATTTCATGTTTGTAAATTGCCGCAGCGATGCAGGTTATACCTGCAGTTTCAAAAAGAAAATGTAAATCAACTTAAAATATAAAAGTTGTCCAAAATAAACTTATGTCTGGTAACAGGACTGTTGTCGCGTTATAGAAATCAAATATTAAATCAGTTATAAGTACAAATAATTTTGGGTAAACATGTTCATAACTTGTAAAGTAACTCTGGATTTGGATAATCAGCTACATTTGCATTATGGGTCTATGAATGTCAATTAAAATCAATTACTTCGTTCGCTTCAGCCCATAAATGACCCACTACTGAGTCCGGCCTCGTCCATATTCATGGAGGGAAATTGGCCTACTGTGCCACGCTGGGACAGTCTAGTCGGCACAGGGTTTGTATCAATATTCCTTCTCTTGCGGCAAGGTGATCGGCTTCATGCGTTCCTTTCGTCACCTCTAATCGCGGGGCAGTTTACAAACGTGAAAATCACGAACACAAATGACACCCAGACGCAGAGCATGTGCCTCTGGCTTTGTGTAAACCAGACCCACATGCTCTTGCCCGACCCCGGAATCGAACCGGAACCAATCAACAGTGTCTGCTCTTAATCCATGGCCGCACAGAATACATAAATTTGACTAAAAGAATTTTGGGTATTCTTATTAAAAACCTGTAAAGTATTAAGTGGGAGTCGCGAATTGCATATTCAGTTTCATTTGCATTATGGGTTCAGGAATGTTAATTAAAGTATACGACTTTAATTGGTGCTCAAACGATATTTAATGCCATTTGCATGTTGTGGCGGCATTACCTACCGGATATTACTCATTCGTAATCGAATTTCCTACGCTTTCCAATGTTTTCTATACAGTACGAGTATATGTCATATTTGTTAGGGGTTCTCTTTTATCTTAATACGTCCGTGTAGTGAGTTTAGAATGCATAGTTTAACCCCCCCTATTGCCATCCTTAGGGTGTCGTAAGAGCCGATAAAATGAAATGACAAAAACCTAGTCGCAAGAGAACGAAAATTTCCGCTGGCCAGCGTGGCCAATTCATCATCATCATCATCATTTTAGCCAAAAGAAGTCCACTGCTGGACATAGGCCTCCCCCAAGGATCTCCACAAAGGCCGGTCCCGTGCGGCCCGCATCCATTCCTTTCCAGCGACCTTAACCAGGTCGTCGATCCACCGTGTGGGAGGCCTACCAGCACTGCGCCTTCCGGAACGCGGTCGCCACTCGAGGACTTTTCTGCCCCATCGGGCGTCGGCCCTGCGCCCTATGTGCACTGCCCATTGCCACTTAAGTTTGGCAATCCATGAAATTGGAGGGGCCACGACTCAGTACTGGGTCATCAATGGTGTAAGTAGTAGTATATCTTTATTTGTGACGAAGAGAGGTACGTCTAATAACTTCTTGGTTCTAAGACTATAAATGTTAGCAGTGTTGATAAAGCCAAAACCTATTTAATAATGTTTATTTGGTTTTGATATAAAGGAAGGCTAAACAATAGCGCACATGCGAGCCCAGCCTTAGTTTAACGGAAACAACCGCCCGCCCACCGCGCGCTGTCCTCACTAATTGAAGTTTCCAACCAAATTAAGCCAATTTAACTTCATTACGGTGTCATTGCATTTCACTGGCCATTCATTTTGTATTGTGTAATTATAAAAATGTATTTGTTCACAATTCAGTGATTTTCTTTGGGTGCCACGCCCGAAGCCACAGTTGCGGTAGATTAATGTAAAAATATACAAGACGAGCTGTTACACGCGACTTCGTCCGCGTAGTATTTAACAATGTGAAAAATTCAATAACTATGGGCTCTTGAAAAGAGGGGGGCAATAAAAGTAGCCTAAGTTACGCTCTGTCACATCAGTCACTATCTACCAGTAAACGTCCCTTTAATATTGGTCCAGCCATTTCAGAGATTAGCCGCAACAGACAAGAGAAGGAAAACTTGTTACAAACCCTGTGCCAACCCGTCTTGCCAGCGTGGCACAGTAGGCTAATTTCCCTCCATGAACTTGAGTAGCCCCGACCCAGTAATGGGTGATTTATGGGCTGAAACGAACGATCAATATGTACGGTATTTACATCCAAATGCACTTAGTAAAAAGCGGTCATGTATTCTAATAATACAAACAGACACTCCGATCTTATTTATTTGTGTAGAAGGCCCGTCCCGGCTTCGCACGGGTGCGATGTTACCTGCGGTTATTGTCGTACCGCGGGTGAAGCCGCGGGGCGAAGCTAGTCTAAAAAAAATAAGCTAAGTTACTCCTCACGTCATCAGATACCAGTATCAGTGAAAGTCCCGTCAAAATCGGTTCAGCCGTTCCAAAGATTACCCGAAACAAACAGACAGACAGACAGACAAAAATTAAAAAAAAAAAAATTTGCTCTATGTACTGTGTATACATACTTACGCATTTAGTAAAAATTGGTTATTTTATTATTACAAACAGACACTCCAATTTTATTTATTTGTATAGAAGATAATATTGAGAAGGCGTTGGAAACGTCTACAAGGTTTCATCAGCGAGCGCCATGAACGAACCCATCCGAGGCACTAATGTAATCTATTTCGTCTTGCCGAACGGTGAATTTGGGAGCCCTTAAGCGAGCACCCCTTATTAGGCACGAAGGAAAAGTATTTTAAGACGCGACTTCAAGATGCTATCCGCTGAATATTTTGGACGTTGCAAATGATACTATTTAAACAGATGCAAAATGATTGGGACACGAGGCTTGTCGATTTGGTGGTTCATAGAGGCACATAACTTGCTATGGCAATTAAATGACTACTACTATTACTGCAACCGGGATACAAGGCTAAGATAATGATGATGACTATTACTACAATACACAATGCCACCAACCTATACCATCTTTAGGGTGTCGTAAGAGGCGACTAAAATAATGCAAGATGCAGATCACCTAGCCCCAAGAGAAGGACAACTTAATGCAAACCTTGTGCTTGTGCGTCAGGCCAGCATTGCACAGTAGAGCAATTTCCCAACGTGAAATTGGGCACGGCTCAGCAGAGAAAATCTAATATGCTCATTTCGTCATAGTACAATAAAAATACGTAATATTTTTTTATGTTGCCTACGTAAACACGTTTTTATCCTTAAATACAGTACCTATTCGTTATTTAAATATTACCTTACATCTACATTGCGGGAATAAAGTGGATATAAAAAGACATCACATCCTTGTTACAGTGAACATGGGTAAGCTAGTAGCAGAGGTTATAGCGACAATGATAGTCGAGTAGAGATCGACTTATGAATGAGCATAATTATTGGCAAACTAGCTGACCCGGCAAACATTGTACCGCCTTAGAATTAATAAATAAAAAACCTGACTGATATTTTTTCATATTTTCTCACATTTCAAACCTTCCCTGGACTTACACGAATATTTCAAGAACAAAATTAGCCAAATCAGTCCACCCGTTCTCGAGTTTTAGCGAGACTAGCGAATAGCAATTCATTTTGATTTTATTTATTTTAGATAGATTTTAATCAAATACATTGCTGCTATTTCATGTGGTGACGGATTTAGAATACACAATGTCACCAACCCAGATCATCATGTGGCTGTTGTAACGCAACTAAACGACTACGTGATGCCTCTTGCATTCCAAGAGGCATCACGTAGTCGCAATAAGGGAAGACTTGATTCAAACCCTGTGCCAATCCCCAGCGTGGCACAGTAGGCTAATTTCCGTCCACTAATTTGGAGGAGGCACGACTAGTAGTGGGTTATTTATGGGCTGATGATGATGATGAGCACATTGCTGTTATAATAGTTACGTAAAAATCTGATGTTAAAAAAGCTCGCGTGTTCGAAATTCAAAATGCCTTCGTGCACGTGACTACGTGCGTTATTGTCTGGATGTAGCACGTGAATATAAATTTTATAGCTGTATAGATTTGGTTTACTGGTTTTATTATGCATATTCTCTGTGACATGGTTCAAGAAAGCCGGATGCATTGTTTGGCGACCTTAAATCCGGATTTAGGACGTGAATAAATTATTGTAGTAAACTTGTGACATGTATTTTTGAAAACGCGAGCCTAGTTTAAAAAAGAAACTTTTACGGTTGTCTCAATCTTGGATACATGTAAAAATATCACATCAATGGGACGTAGGAAATATTTGATCCCATTTTCATTGACGTGAGCTCCTTTTTCTTTAGGGAAAATCCTCTTTGCGGAAATCCAACCGTAAAATGTTGGGACGGCCAGGTTATGTCGGACCCGGGGCAAGAAAATGGCAGAATGACTTCATTCCCATTAAAACCCTGTGTCCCAAAAATGCCGAGGCCACGCGCTATATTTTACAATAGCTGGAGTAGTGTTTGTGACCTTAGTAATTGACCTAAGCTATTAGCCGTATATAAATCCGTGTGGATTAAGAATACATAGTGTCACTACCCCATTCCATCCTGAAGGCGTTGACCCGACAAAAAGTAAATAACAAGGCCGAAAACCTAGGTGCAAGAGAAGGAAAACTTATACATAGGTCAGTATTTTCCAAAGGACGTAACAATATCGTCATCGCAGCTCATAGCATCATAGCAGTTTCTCTACAATATTATGCATTCCTCTTGAATCACTCTTAAAAGATTAGTAGATTAGTAGTTTTAAAGATTTAAGCATACATAGGGACAGACTGACGACAGCGAATTTGTTTTATACTATGTAGTGATTTATACATGTTAGGGAGTATTTTTCAATTAAATTGAATGTTTCAATAATGTCATAATACAGTAAGTTAAAGCGAATGCAATTTATACACGAAATTTGAAGTCCCTCGTATATACGACCAACTGACAGTTGATTTATTTAATTTAGATGCGAGCAAAATTTCGTAAAAATAACAACATCATCATCAACATCAACATCAGTAGGTATACTTATATCAATGAGTAAGAGTGTAAAGATGTATTAATAAAGTTTACAGATAAATCGATTCATTAATTTAAACAAAACACAGTTTTTAGATCTTTTCGCTCTCCTGTAAAGTAGCTATTTTGTAGATCTCTTTTTATTTATTTTATACTTCACGCAACAAGTTGTACATTGGCGGACTTCTGCCTTATGCATTCTCTCCAGTCAACCTTTGGGCGTTGCAGGGACAACATGCATTTAAGGTAAAACTTACGTTGGAAGATATATTCGAATAACTTTATTATATGCTAATTACATATTAAATATGTACCCTTACACACTCATAAATATCCATATAATAAAGACAAATAATATATTATAAAATGTACTTTGCACCCGTCGATTTATATGTAAGCTCTGAATTAATTCGTTTGTTGTAGAAGTTTCCAGAAGCCTGAAATGTTCCTCTATCAATAAAGCTTTCACTGGGTACAAACCAGCCAGCATTTCGCCGCCAAACGCTCCATCTCGGGGATTACTGCGAGACAGGGATTCTTGCGGCATTTAAATTAGGGATGTGACTACGCGTATTAAGTATTAACTAAGCTAAATACGCCACAGAACGATACTATTAGTATATAGAATGATAAAATATATTGAAACCACAAGACGAATACTGCACTTATAATAAGTAAATCGTCAACACCCCTAGAGGGGTTTTGCCTGAAGCATTTACTATTCTGTCCGTGTGGTGACGGATTTAGAATACACAATGTCACCAACCCATGACAGCCACCCCTTTAAGGTGTCGTAAGAGGCCACTAAAAGAACGCAGGAAGCAAATCACTTAGCCCCAAGAGAAGGAAAACTTGATACAAACCCTGTGCCAACCCGTCTTGCCAGCGTGGCACAGTAGGCCCGACCCAGTAGTGGGTAATTTATGGGCTGTAACGACGATTTACTATTCAGACCTTAAATATAATATAATATCTATACTAATATATAAAGCTGCAGAGTTTGTTTGTTTGTTTGTTTGAACGCGCTAATCTCAGGAACTACTGGTCCGATTTCAAAAAATCTTTCTGTGTTTGATAATCCATTTATCGAGGAAGGTTATAGGCTATATTTTATTTTCAAAAGAATTAGGGATCCGTATGAAAATTGCGATTTTGTAAACCAAGGTGTAAAATCGAAAACCTATTTATGCGTGCGCTGCAAAAACTATTGACAATAGAACAAAATGATGTACTACGGGTTTGTAGGTCTTATAAAGTTCTACAAAGAAGTTCTCGAGATCACATATCTAACTATCATAGTTTAGTCACAATAACCGATTTTATGTTCATAAAAAATATGCACGGGTTCAAAGCCCACGCGGGCGAAGCCGCGCGCAAAAGCTAGTAATAATATAATATCCTTGGACATTTCACACAACGCCATCTCGTCCCAAGTTAAGCAACTTAATGCTTGTGTTATGGTAACGAGATGGATGATAAACTATATACATTTTTTTTTGTAAATACATACATATTATAGATAGAAATGACACCCAGACTCCGAGCCAGTGCCTCTGGTTTAGACAAAGACACTGGCCCGACCCCGGAATCGAACCCGGGACCCGTTGATCCAAAGGCGGCACATCTGACCACTAGACCAACAGACCCAATGCTGAGTCGGGCATCCTTCAGTTACATGGAGGGAGATACTTTGGCCGTCTGTGCCACGCTGGCTAGACGGGTTGGCACAGGGTTTCGTATAAAGTTTGCCTTCTCTTGCGCCTAGGTTATCAGCCGTAATTTTCTTTCGTCGGCTCTTATGCCACCCTCAGGGTGGGATGGGGTGGTGACACTATGTATTCTAAATCCATCCCCACACGGACTAAACTTATGTTGAAAAAAGTCTTGTATTTTTTAAGTTCAAGTGAACTGTGCAACTTTTCTTTGTTAAAGAAATTTATACAATTGAATAAATCTGTCCCTCGTGGTGAGGTGTCTAAAAATACAGAATTTCCCCTTTAAATTGCCAGGCTTATTCTCTGACCGAGGATACTTTTTGCTTTCGTGTCTAAAGAAGTTTAAAATCATCATCATCTTAGGCCTTACAGCCCACAGTGGGCCTTAGCCTGGTTCAGTATGTTCTTCCAGACAGATCTGTCCATGGCTTTCTCCTTCCAGCTTCTGACACCAATCACTTTGAGATCCTTTTCGACGCCATCTGAGCTTGGGACTGCCACAACTTCTGCGACCATCCGGTTTGCCATATAGTAATTGTTTCGGCATTCTAACAATATGTCCTGCCCATCTTACGCGGCCAATTTTTATGGATTTTATAATATTGGGCTCTTTATAAAGTTGGTATAACTCATGGTTATAGCGCGTCCTCCATAAGTGGTTTTCCTGCACAGCACCGAATCTTACGCTCGAACACAAGTAAACGGTTCACGTCTTTTTTGCTGAGCACCCAAGTCTCTGAGCCGTAGTTTAAAAGCTGGTAAGTATAAAAGTTGAATTATGTGGACATTGTACGTCATTACACAACTTAAGTAACTTCGCATCCCTAGTACTAATAAAGATCTTCACTATAATCGCTGTTCGTCATTTCAATTTGTTTCCTCTTTCTTAGTTTCTAAATGACTTCTAAATGATCCTAGACTGCCCGAACCAGGGCCACGGGATTTACCCCCATTGCAAGAGCATGCTCCGTGAACCTGGGGGCTTATACGAGACCCTGTGCCAACCCTTCTGGCCAGCGTGGCACAATAGGCCCCTCTATGTAATTGGAGGAGGCTTGACTCAGCAGTGGCTCATTTATGGGCTGAATAGTAGTAGTAGTAATAAATAATAAGTGCACTCACACAACTATTATTCTACAATTTGCTAAAATTAAAACAAACACGGAGAAAATTCTACGAAAAACTAATTTATAGGGTCTTATAACCTAACATCCCCTTTCCTTCACATTGACACAGTGCATCAAGTCCGTACATAATCCTTGGATTACTTGGTCACAGACCGAAGGGTGGGTCGAAGCGGGCGGGGCAAGTAAGCCAGCCTTGATCCGGTGTCAGTCTGACCCGAGCTTAATGAAGTCTAAAACGAGTTCTCACTGCTTACATCAACAGCCATTACAAGTGTTTTTATCCTTTTTATTTGCAAAGACGTCAGACTAACTGTTGGACCTTCCAGCAACAGGGAAGTCTTGTTACTGTAGGGGATAGATCTTCAGTTCGATTCCGGGGTCAGATGGCTGTGTGTAAATCAGGGAGTCTGTGTGTCATTTGCGTTCGGGAATTGCATGTTTGTAAACTGCCCCCGCGATTCAGGTTATACCTAGTGCAGGAGTCTCATTTTAATTTAAAGAGAGTCGTCCAGTCTCTCCCGTGACCACTGTTTCTTTAGATCAAGGTTCTTTATGTAAACCAGAGGCCCTTGCTCTGAGTCTGGGTGTCATTTGTGTTTCTGAATTACATGTTTGTAAACAGTCCCCTAAGAGTTACGATTCATAAAAAAAGTTGTTTTCTCTGGTACCGAAAGGCGCTCAACTGAAATATGAAAATTGAATACGACCTTCCAAGAATAAAATTACTGAGAGTCAATCGGTTTAGTCTACGTAGGACGTTTCTTTACCTTACACAGTGGACTCCAGTTAGTAATATATTTTATATTCTTAAACAAAAATATTCCAATGAAGATTGGTCGCTAACGCAAATACTTACTACCTGCTATATTATACTATATTATAAGTTCTATAACATTCGCAAACGTAGCCCATTACAGAGGTTTTGTTAAACCTCCGAGCAGTTAAATCTCGAGAGGGCGAGCAAGTCTGGCTCTGAACAAGAAATACACAACTTTGCATTTGCGAATAGAATTTATATTTGCAGTGGAGGCGACGTGCTTCTAGTTCACTTTAAGACCACAACAAACACATTTAGGTTCCTAGCGAACGGAGCGACGCCAGGCGATAAACTTTGTTGACAATGAGTGATGTGGTGAGCGACCGATCTGACCCTGGACCAAGGGAATAAATAGAAATAGAACCTTATTGGAATTGAATAGTATTTGCCTGAGTAGTAGTAGAGTCTACTCAGCCAATAAATTACCCATTGCTGAGTGAGGCCTCCACCCAGAGAGTAATTAGCCTACACTGCCACGCTGGCTAGATGGGTGAGCACAGGGTTTCGTGTCAAGTATTCCTTCTCATGCGGCTAGGTTACTAGGCCTTGACATATCCTTTTGTCGGCTCTTACGACACCCTCAGGATGGAAGGGAGTGGTGATCTATGTATCCTAATTTCGTCATCACGCGGACATATTCATATTATTTAACTAGCTGTTACCCGCGACTTCGTCCGCGTAGTATTTAACAACAAAGTTGAATTGTTCAATCCACAAAGTTTACATTATATTGTTAACTAGCGACCCGCTCCGGCTTCGCACGGGTGCAATTAAGCATGTATTATACATATAAACCTTCCTCTTGAATCACTTTATTTATTAAAAAAACGCTTCAAAATCCGTTACGTTGTTTTAAAGATTTAAGCATACATAGGGACGGACAGACGCCATCGACTTTGTTTTATACTCTGTAGTGGTTCTCCGCTAACGTGCCCGTGGCACAATGGTTGTGCCACCTCAAAGCGCCCCGCAATTTTAGACCCCGACTTCTAGTCGCGCCCCCCGGCTCGGATTTCACAAAACCACTAAATAAACATGAATTTGTTATTGTACTACCTACAAGTTTTATGTTTTTTATATTTATTATGAATAAAGCTATATGATTGAGTGTTTTGTTTATTATTATTTAACTCCATATTAGAATTTTTAGAATTTGAATTTGTTTCGGGTAGAAACAAACAGACTGACAAAATAAAAAAAAAATTGTTTTGGAATACGTCCCGTGCATACATCCGAATGCACTTAGCAAAAGGCGGGTATTTTAATATTACAAACAAACACCCCAATTTTATTTATTTGTATGGATTTGTTGTGAAACTTGCAACATCATATTTTATGTTTGAAAATATTAGGCAATCCGCGACCCTGTCATGAACGCGGTCGGTTTTAGTGGATAGGACGGGGCGATAATTACCAGTAGTATTAGTCATACCCCGGCTAGTTTCCAGCGGCATGAGGATATCCAACAAATATTAAAAACTTGTTCGTGATGATTGGTTGGCGCAGTGGTTGAGAGATCGACTGCTGCGCAGCATGTCGCGGGTTCGGTCCCCGCACGGAAGAAATATTTGTACGACCTACAAGTATTTGTTCCGGGTCTGGGTGTTTTCTATCTTTAATATGTATGTATTTACAAAAAAATTATATAAGTAGTTTACCATCCATCTTGTTACCATAACACAAGCATTAAGTTGCTTAGTTTGGGACGAGATGGCGTTGTGTAAAAAGTCCAAGGATATTTATTTATTTATGATACTCACCAACCACAAACAGTATATTCGAAATATAAACAACATTTGCTAGACGATACCTAATGTACAATGTGTATGCATTGTTATTCCAGTGTTTTATTATACGAAGTTATAGTAACGTGCCAATGACCGACCGAGGCGGTTCATTGACTCCACTAAGTACTAATACAACAAAATTTAGCAACATGTCGCTAAAAACATATGACGGCGGTAGGTATTTAAAGGAGCATAAAGGAAAGACAGTTATCGAAGGTAGAAATGAAAATGAATAAAATAATACAATCCGATACAACTATTTCATTACAAACAAGTATAAGTCTTTTAAAGTCCGGTACAAAGTGTCACCAACTCATTCCAACCTGAGGGCGTCGTAAGAACCGACAAAAGGATATGACCAGGCCGAACATCAAGTAGCAAGAGAGGGAAAACTTGAAACAAAACCCTGTGCCAACCCGTCTGGCCGGCGCAGCGGCGTAGCGCAGTAGGCTCTCCGTGCAACGAGACCAATAATTTGAAAAAAAAAGCAACTACAGAGTTTCTGGCCGGCTCTTCTCTGTAGAGCAGCATTCCGAACCAACACAAGGATTGTGGGAGATCAAAAGAGATAGATGGATTGTAAGAATAAGGAATTGTGTATGGAAGTAGTTTGAAATATGATGATTTATAAGTTTTGTGATAAAACCTAAGTAATTAAAGTTCCTTTTAAGTTTGTGTAGTAGTAACATCTGAAAGAAAGTAAGTTCCAAGACGAAATCAATACATGACTATAACATGTTTTTTTTAAAGAACATTCGAGACGGTTCTATTTCTCCACCAATCTTAAGTCGGGACCATACTCGCCAAAATGCAATTTTCGAACGTGCCATTGCAAAGGATAAAAGTTTCCCTTTTCTCAGCACAGTAACTCAATTCAGTGACAGTGACACAATGCTGCGCTCGCCCCACTTTGGCTCTGCGGAATTATTTTGATATGAAGTTAGCCCGAGAATACTCCATTTATGTCCGCAGCTCTTTGCTGAACTTTGTTCTCTGTTTGTTACTTGCAGTTCATTTCAGCGCAGCTCTGCGACTTTGAGTCTACTTTGGTAATTGTGGCTGATTAGGAAATTGGACTGACTCGTGCTAAATCATTAAGATCTAAACACGTAAATTGAAGCAATTGGAGCATCTGTTTGTAATATCTGGATGCTTGTGAAAGCGTATACGTTACTTTAAAATACTTATATGAATAATCTCCGATTCCTGTTAGCGGGCGCGGCCCTTTCATTTTACCTGTAACAAATGAAATATCCTCAATTAGTATGTATTTTAAAAAGTGTCTACATACAGTATAGTCCGGTCAATTTAGACATACAAATAGTGGTCAAATAACAAAAAATTCCACAGAGCCAAATATTGGTGGAAAGCTGGGGTTTACCATTACAAATAAAGTTTAAAAAATACCCATCGATCCAATGTGTGCGTCAAAAGTTATTCGGGGTCAACTGTAAACATTTTAGGTTTCTTTGTGATGTGATTTTGATTGGATTTTACTCGAAAACGGTAAGTTTTACCAAAAAAAAACCCCAGCTCTCATCAATTTTAGGCTCTGTGGGATTTTTTGTTATTTGAAATGTCTATATCACTAGATAGTATAAAATAAAGTCGCTGTCGCCTGTACGTCCCTATGTATGCTTAAAGGTCTGGGCAAACAGCGGACGGGGCGGGACGGCGACGCGACGCTGGCGGGACGTGAAGAGTTGTAATGTATTAGTTAATGTAGAATATGTCACACAGAGCCGACGCGACGCGACCGCTACTCTCGCGCCGAGCGCGACGGCTCTATGTGACCTATTCTACATTAACTAATACATTACAACTCTTCACGTCCCGCCAGCGTCGCGTCGCCGTCCCGCCCCGTCCGCTGTTTGCCCAGACCTTAAATCTTCTAAACTACTACTAGTTTTTATGTATAATACATGCATAATTGCACCCGTACGAAGCCGGACCAGGTCGCTAGTTAATAAATAAATATCCTTGGACATTTCACACGACGCCATCTCGTCCCAAGCTAAGCAACTTAATGCTTGTGTTATGGTAACGAGATGGATGATAAACTACTTTAATACATTTTTTTTTTTGTAAATATTTATTATAGATAGAAAACACCCAGACCCGGAACAAATACTTGTAGGTCGTACCGGACTAGTAGGTATTCCATCCGTGCGGTAAAAGATTTAGAATACATAGCCATAAGCCATACCACTCCTTTCCATCCTGAGGGTACAGGTACAGGAGAAATACTAACCGCAAGTTATGGAAATCTTGACACGGAACCCTATGCTAACCCGTCTGGCCAACGTGGTACAATAGCCTAATTACCCTCCCTGTAATAGGTGGAGGCCCGACTCAAGAGCGGGTTATATATGAGTTGAGTAGTAGTGGTAACGAAGTAGACATGAACATTAACACAAAGATAGACCAAATGGTGATAAAAAAAATTTACTCATTTATTTTTCTAACAAACATCTTAGTAATTATAATGATTGTTGGAAGATAACGCTTCAACGGGGGCTATGGGCCGGCTTTAAAATAGGCACTGGGGGCGAGAGGTGGCTAGAGAAAGGCCATTTGACGACATGGTTGGCGCATTGGTTGAGCGATCGACTGCTGAGCAGCATATCGCGGGTTCGATCCCCGCACGGAAGAAATATTTGTACGACCTACAAGTATTTGTTCCGGGTCTGGGTGTTTTCTATCTATAATATGCATGTATTTACAAAAAAAAAATGTATATAAGTAGTTTATCATTCAATCTCGTTACCATAACACAAGCATTAAGTTGTTTAGCTTGGGACGAGATGGCGTTGTGTGAAATGTCCAAGGATATTTATTTATTTAAAGTCGGTGCTTCCTTCTTACCTATTCTAATAATTAACGGCGGTGCGAATTTAAGTAGGCGCTGACTTCTTTCACTAGCCTTTGAAGTCGATTTTTACTACAAATAAATACCAAACTTCTGAACGATTCCAAGGCTGGTCTTGGATTTCGGCCTCCTCTTTTCTTAGCCAGTCGTATACTTTCCAGATTCCCGGTTCCTGATTCCGTGGATCGATCTGTACCTACATTAGCTCGGCAATTATGTACATAGCCACTTTAATTTAACAGTTTTCTGGGTTGTATTAGTGGCTTGTGTTGGCCTTTTTTGCTCTAGGGGGAAGTGCGTTTACGCGGAGCCCCTCACGGCCTCACGGCTATCCGCGGTTTAACTTACGGGCTGGCATGGTCGGGGTAGATCCCCACAATGGGTGCCCAGAACACCCACTAAGGCCCCCTTGTGTACTGACTCGCACCTGCGCGCAGCGCGCTGGTACCAGTAGCTCCGCTGAACTTTGAACTCTCATTTCAGATTCGATTTCACCGGAAAACATCTAGTATAGCCATATTCATTGCCATTTATGAGACTCATAGTGAGCAACCATGATCTTAAGTACAACGCATTTATGCAAGTGAAATATGGCTTAAGGTTTCATAAATATATTTTTTCTTGTTTATAACATAAAAGGGTTTGTGTACATTCTATACTATACAATAACTTGCTATATTATTAGGTAAACTTGATAAACTAATCTACTGTTACTAACGTAACTATTTTTTGTATGGTGACGGATTTAGAATACATAGTGTCGCGACTCCATTCTATCCCGACGATGTCGTAAGCGCCGAAAAAAGGAAATGATAAGGCCGAAAACCTAGCCGCAAGAGAACCAAAACTTGATGCAGAACCCGGTGCCAAACCGTCTGGATAGCGTGACACATTTAGCTGATTACCCTCCATGTAGTTGCAGGAGGCTTGACTCAGCAGATCCCGGGGCAGGGCACGGGGATGCCCTCGCCCCACATGGGATCTGTGGAGATGCGACGTCCTGTTGGGTGCTCCCGACAGGACGTCGATTGCTCGTTCAGCGAGCCTGAGGTGTGGAGGTGTGCCTCCTTGTCTGCGGCGGCGTGGTTCTGCACCAGATCCCACAATGCCGCAACAGGACGCGAGTTGGAGCACTCCGGGGATGTTTAGTGGGTAGGCCCCCACTCTGGGGGAGAGTCCCACACGCCCCCCCTCGGCCATCCCCGTGGCCGACGGGGATAGACAAGGATTTGACCCCGGGCGAACAAAAAAAAAAAGGCTTGACTCAGCAGTAGGTAATTTATGAGCTGAGAAGTAGAATGAATTATAGCATTTGTTTTCAGAAAACGGTTATTGATGTATTAGTCTGTCCTATTTACAGATATTGAAAGTTAATTATAGGCTAGGATGTTGATGATGTTGTAGTAATACTTCATTTGAGATAGTTTTAATATTAGGGTCTGACTCGGTACGCGTCTCCCAGTTTAGGGCCATGATCGTTAACATTTTGACAGACTTCCACGACACACAGAAAGTTTACCCTATTAAACGCGGTCGCTAATTGTGCGTAAAAGCACCCGGAAGACAGATAATTTGATATTATATTATAATTTTACCGGCCCGTTGGTATAATTATTGCGGAAATGATTATGCACGCCTGGAAACAAAGGAGTACCGAGCACATTTTGTAAGTACTAGCGTCGAGCGAAAATACTCTGTAGAGTTTAAACATGGAAAAACTCTCCGGCGGGCTAGGCAACTTGTGTAGTAGTAACTAGTAAGTAACTAGTTAAAATACGGAGTTAAAATACACAATGTCACCAACCCATACCTACTTTAGGGTGTCGTAAGAGGCGACTAAAAGAACGCAAATGGGTTTAGCCACAAGAGAAGGAAAACTAGATATAAACCCTGTGCCAACCCGTCTTGCCAGCGTGGCACAGTTTATATTTTATTTCGATCTTTTATCTGATATGTGTACAATGTGTGAATGTGTTTATTGTGTACAAAATTTGTCATAGTTTGGAGCTTAAGGCACGATTGGGCCGCAGCTGAAAATCAGCGTTAGGTATTAGTATTTCCCGGATTTGAATTACGAAGACACAGAAATGCTTTTATAACCAGTCACGCTCTCTTTATCACACACACACAAACACACCGACACACACAAACGCAGACACACACACACACACACACACTAAACACACACACAACTTTTTCTTTAATTCTTATTGTCTTTTAGATGGGCCCAAAATACAAGTTTAACTTAGTTTGGGTCCCACTGGTAATAATTATTTGTAAACCTTATTGACAATAAACTATTATTATTTTTTATTATTACCTTACATTATGCTGAGCTGGTGGCCCTTTGGCGCTAACACTCATTTTTTATTTAATTTTTCTTGTCGCCTTTGTTTATTATTAGTGCCAATAAATGTATTTTTTTTCCTTGTTTCAAGTACCTTTAGTAAATTTGCATTAAATTTAGAAGAGTAATATACTATGACACCGATGAAACCAGACCCTGACAGTGAATATAGGCCGAGATAGTTGAAGCATCAGTCTGCTGGAGTATATTTTCAAAATTGGTTTGTAGCTCTTTGTTTTATTGGAAAACCGCAGTCTGTACTAATATAATAAAGAGAAAAAATCGCATGTAAAATTGTTTGTCACTATCACTATCACTACATAGTTTAGAACAAAGTTACTGTCCTCTGTCCGTCCCTATGTATGCTTAAATCTTTAAAACTACGCAACGGATTTTGAAGCGGTTTTTTAGTATAGAGTGATTCAAGCGGAAGGTTTATAATATTGTAGAGAAACACTGATAAATTTAGATGTTCATCATTGCACCCGTGCGAAGCCGGGGCGGGTCGCTAGTAACTAATAAATTGAAAAACTACTCTACTATTATGCTGGTTCACTATCTCTGAGTAACATAGTCTGCATGCGAAGTTGACATAAACACGGGACTGAAGCCCACGCAAGTGAATCCGCGTGCAAAGATATGTATATAGGATCTAATTTTCGATATAGTATTTGTCGGTATAGAATTAGACCTAGGGTAGAAGTATTCACCCACGTTTAAATATCGCAGTCAAAATCCCTAACCAAAGAGCTCAAGAAGTCAACAGTTTACGTTATTTTTTGACCGATGCCAAAAAATAATGAACAAAACTGGATAGATTTGATTAAACTATTGATAAGAAATGTCAGATTTTTATCAATACCAGTTTTGGCTCGTTAATAGATTTTACAGCAACATACAATTCTCGTCTCAAAGCAGTTTGATTCTTTAGTTTTGTCGTCAAGATCCCATTTTTTTATACAATACAATAGTCAAATTAATCATTGTGTAAAGTATAAAAAATAGTGTTGTATGTCTGTGGGCAGACTTATTTTTGCAGAGAACCTTTTTGATACAAAATGTTTAACCTTTACTGAATTGTGGACCTTTATATTACGTTTACAGCATTGAGAATTTGTAGAATTACCGTGTGCGCCGTATCAGATTTAGATTCTTGTTTATCGGCTATACAGCTTAGACTTACGGAACATGTGTTACCTAGCTCCATTTTGGCGCTCGCGCATATAAAGGCGCCAAGCAAACTCACTAAACTTGCTTGGCAGCACGCCTTGGCACAGATGCCAGTTTGTCGTAATCTGGTGCCAACAACTGGGAAGCTCACCCCATCCGTAATAGCTCAGTCCGTTTATTAATAGGCAACGAATGTTTCGCCATGGGTAATGTTTCTGCCGTTTAATGGGTGGCTCATGATTTTGATAAATCTGAAATCATTTCAGCTGTGCGCGGCGGAATTGCAAGTAAATGGCCCAGTGAACATGTTAAACGTTTCGTAAGATAAACTGCGGCAGTTTGGGTTTTATGGACATTCGAGAGAGAAATTGAGGACGGCAGAAGCTAAACTAACTTGATCTTTGTGTTGTTCAAGATAGTTTACTTATTGGGGAAGTTAAATTGGCTTATTTTCGATTATATTTTCAATAGGCTTCGCACAGGTGTGATGTTATATTTTGGTCTATGTACTGTGTATACATACTTACACATTTAGTAAAAAGTGGTTATTTTGTTATTACAAACTGACACTCCAATTTTATTTATTTGTATAGATATATTTGTTTCTGCGTATTTTTTACTTACATCGTTTTTTATTAATTGTTGATCTAATCATCAAATGTAAATACATTGTCTGTCTTTATTTAATACACTGTCGTCTTTAATTTGGTTGTGAAATTTTTAACAATTTAAGCACAAGTGAAGTTCCGACTGCATAAAGGCGCGAACGATAGTGCACAGTACACTGACAGACGGGTGATTGATAAACTGCCTGCAATTTACTGCTGTTCACTCAGACGTAAATTGCACGTGAGCTCCGATTTTGTGACGACCAACATTCGTTATGCATATGAAATAGCACCAGTTGCTGAGCAATGTAAATGTCAAATATGAATAGCGTGGTTCAAAACAGAGAAGGTATTTCAACGAGGTTAAGTTAAAACTTACTCATAATATAAAATTTATTGGTTTTGCAGATGATATAGCATACAACAATAAGCAAACAACAACACAGAACTTCAAATAATGCATAGGTAAATAGATATAGTTTTTACTGAATTCGGACTCAAAATCAATGTAAGAAATTAAAACATTAACAGAAATAAAGCGACTGACCTAGTTCTTGTAATAATAAAACATTAGACCCAGTGAAGGCCTTTCAACGCCTTGGAAGCCTAATTGCTGGCTAGAGAATACATCATAGTAATAACAAAGAAAGCGTTTATTGATGAAAACACTTTATTCTCTCAAAAATATCATTTCGAGGGCGCAACACATTAATTAGTTTGTGTCCGGAGCATTACATTATATGGTCGTCATACTTGGATGATGACAAAATTAGATATAGATTACAGGATTTTAAGATATGGTGATGAAGAAGAATGGAGAAAATAAGTTGGACAGAAAAAAGAACAAATAAAGAAGTACTGGACATAGGGAAAGAGAATCAAAATCTATCAAATTTGTTGAGAATAGAATATTGAACAAAACAGGAGACTTATTACAAAATGCCAATTTAATAAAAAGGAATATTGAATTAAAATACAAAGCAAAGGAAGAAGAGAAAGACCGAGAAGGAATTTTCAACAACTCAAAGATAATTCAATATCGTGTCATATTTAGAAGTCAAAGGAAATGTTGATGGGACATGTTGTTTAAGTTGGAAATTACTCCACCGACAAGAGTGAAGCGCGCGTTATATGAAGCTCTTTTACGCCAGTCATATCAAGAATATCAACTAACAATATAACAATGAAACCTACAAAAATAAAAGACAAGTTAGTCATTGTCTGATTTCTATTTAACAAAATAAATAAATATGAATAAATATCGTCCCAAGCTAAGCAACTTAAAGCTTGTGTTATTTATGGTAACGAGATGGATGATAAACTACTGATATACATTTTTTTTTTGTAAATACATACTTATTATAGATAGAAATGACATCCAGACTCCGAGCCAGTACCTCTGGTTTAGACAAAGACACTTGCCCGACCCCGGAATCGAACCCGGGACCCGTTGATCCAAAGGTGGCACATCTAATACAAAATATGTAACCACATTAGTACACAATACTACTACTACTCAGCCCATAAATAACCCACTGCTGAGTCGGGCCTCCTCCCATTACATGGAGGGCAATTAGTCCACTGTGTCACGCTGGCAGATGGTGTGGCACAGGGTGTCATATCCAGATAACCTTCTTTTACGGCTAGACTGTTTGCCTTGTCGTTTCATTTTGTCGGACTTACGACACCCTCAGGATGGAATGGGGTGGTGGCACTTTGTATCCTAATCGTACGAAAAATACGGCAGGTTGGGAAATAGTAAGCAATATTACTAATAACCGTAACAGACAATTTGCCATAATAAACATAGGTTTTAAGTTTACAACGATCTATTTTTCATCCGCTCCCGCTCCAATGTTTCCTTACATTTGTTATTTAACGGCAAGATGCGAGAAATATACCCTGCCAATTGCTAAACCTAGATCCGCTTGTGGATTTCACGACCCAGTCTAATAGTACCTACCAGCCATTCGTTGGCATAGTGATATTGTTTTATTTTAGCAATTACTTTAAATTATTACTACTTAATATTCATAAATGACCCATTCTGAGTCGGCCTCCTCTCATCACAGAGAGGGTAAATTAGCCTACTATGCCAAGCTGGCATGCAGGGTTGACACAGGGTTTCGTATAAAGTTTTCCTTCTCTTGCGGCTAGGTTTTCAGCCGCTTACGACACCCTCAGCATGGAATGGAGTTGTGACACTATGTATTCTAAAGCCGCAACCACACGGAAAATTATAGCGCTTATCATTTCACCAAGAAGTTAATAATAACAATTCATTACCCTCTTCATTACACTACAATGGAACATGTATGTGTTCTCTTGATCACTGTTTCATAACAAAATATACGGTATGTGGAAGCAAAATGAAATCGAGAATTTATATAGTTACTTGCACAACCCAGGTAGTAAGCAAGAATTTATGAGACTAACGGCGACAGGGGACTAGAATTTGTAAATTTTAGAGCACTGAGTAAAACGACATTAGCATATCCCAACAATAACACTAGCTCACTTACTAAAATACTACATTGAAAGTGTTATTTGTAATTCAGTTCATTGTTGGTCTTTGATATACCCGTACATACAGGTAAAGTCTAGTTACTGTTATATAATGATAATGGAAACTGTTTTGCTCCTGTTGCTGAACAAGTAACATTTTATACGCGAAATTGCAGGGCAAGGCGTTAATGATAAAAAATGTTTTTAAAATTTCACGAACAGCTTAATATTGCGCTCCACAGAAATAGTGAGCTTTTCACATTTATATCAGACAGACGTGTCAACTTATACTAACTACAATTTGTACTTTGTTGAAATATGGATATTCTTTGGAAAAGTCGCTAAAACAGTGTAATTAATAGATTAGGTTTACAATATATTGTGATTTTGGACGTTGAAATTATAACCAATAACTACGAATTCTATGGGAACGATGTTGGGCATATCAATTCGTATTTTGGAGCTATGTATGAAGAAATGAAGAATCTAAAGTACGTATTTTTTATTCCAGAGTAGCTGCCAGCCTTCGAACGGGTGCGATGTTTCCCGCGGGTGACGCCGCGAGGCGAAGCTAGTAAAAAAAGTAGCCTAAGTCACTCCTTATATCATCAGCTACCTATCAGTGATAGTCTCGTCAAAATCGGTCCAGCCGTTCCAGAGATTAGCCGGAACAAATAGACAGACAGACAGACAAAAATTAAAAAAAAAAACATTTTGGTCTATACATATATATTGGTGTATACATACAATTTTGTAAAAAGTGGTTATTTTATTATTACAAACAGACACTCAAATTTTATTTATTTGGTATAGAGTATAGATGAAACCGGATGACTAAGATGGTGGTGTCAAAAGACGCGGTCTACACGTTTTATCAAAATGAGAAGATCGATTATTTTACATAACCAACCGCCCGAGTTGATAACATAAATTAAATTATAATTGGTAGACCATTACGAAGAAAAGTCTAGCGTGGTTAACATATTTGTCAATTAAATTTAAGCGACGTGGATATTCTCTGTAGTCGAAAATTAATGCACCGCACTTATTCTTACTAATGTCTAAGAGAATATTAGTAAGAATAAGTTTCTCATAATAAAGGCTAAAATAGTCGTAAGTATGATAAAATCTCACATATTTCGTAGCATTCCATAAGCCCTAATTGTTTAACCGACATTTAATAAAGTATAGCCAAGGAAAATAATCTTTAAATATTTCGATATCTAACATATCTGACTTTGTGAAACCCAACCTTACACAACGAAATTACGTTCGACGGAGTTTCCACTAATGGCTGGAGTTATTCCAGTTAAGCTGAAACATTGCACAGATAACGAGCCAAAACTTTAAGAAACTGACTCGACTGCCCAAATAAATAAAAAGATTAACTTTCTTTTTGCTTAAACAACTGGTCTTTTCGTGGTTTATCCGTAACTTTACCTGGCAATGAATTTCTTCTTGGCGGTTTTTATTAATCCAAAATTTAGAAATTAAAGTTTTTAATTCTATAACGTGAACGTCTATAGTGTGTATAATTATTATTTCATCCAAAACCTGATAAAGAGGAGTGATAGAGTTTGTATGAAAATTATTCCATCATTTACAAAGTACATTACAATTTACAAAGTATACACTTGCTTTTGTTTCCAAGTAAAATACCAATTACGGTTTGAAATTGTATATTGAGTTAGTACTTTTTAAAGTACGTACGGCATGTTAAGCCAATTAGGGTCACAAAGGCATGACTTATAAACATTATGGATTAGAAGTGAAACTTTCAATAACATAAATAACTATTTCCAAATTACAGGCGTTAAACGGGCAAGTTGTATAATTGTATGATCAGTACTTTTTGTTATATACATGGCTATGTTTACAGACAAGTACAGTTCATGTATGTACAGCATGCAAATATTTGTGTTGCAATGGGATAAGAGAAACAGTAATGAACGTGTCCAATTAGTGACTCCCACATCTTACCCTGAAAGCTATAAACAAATAAATTAAAATCTGCCCTCGTGAACTTCTGGGAAATACGAAAATAAAAACGTTCCATATTGCACTCGTTATCTCTCAGAAACGGGTGTGGGATAATATTTGCCTACCGATGGTTAAACGAATATAAAGCTCCATTTTTTCACGGAACAACTGAGCCCCGAATAATTATTTAGGCAATGACACTCGGGGGATTACTGTTACTCGTTCCGTGGGTCATTAATCAAATATTTTTGACATTTGATGGGATTTCTAATGACAACTGTTTTGGTTTGTTATTAGCTGTCAATAACAGTAATAATTAATGTTATAAATATTGATGGACTGAAAATATGAAAAATATTGGTGGTTGATTAACAGACCCTGTCATGACGGAATATTTTCTTAGTAATGTCATTAGTGGCTAAATCTTGTTCTATTGAAATGGACTTATTTACCTACAATGAGAATCAAAACACTATCCACCAATTTTTTCAAAGAAAGAATGGAAAAGAGTAAGCCAGTGAATAAAAGTATTGTCACAAGAAGACGGAAGAACAAAATAAACTGTATGCAATTAAGAACTGTACTCAGTAGGAAAATACAAAAGTCGCTCGATAAAACAGACTTACGTACCAACCTAAGCATAATAATCTTATATCTTTAAATGAGTAATTCTTGTATATATATAATTGGAATCTCGGAATCGGCTCCAACGATTTTCATGAAATTTAGTATATAGGGGGCGACAAATCGATCTAGCTAGAAGCATTTTTAGAAAATGTCATTTTATTCGGGTTTAGGGGGGGATAAATCGATATAGATAGGAATCATGACATCTATTGGCGAATAATAATACTACTTTTTTGTGAGATGGATGGCAGATGGCGTTGTTAAGTAACGCGAAGTCAATGAGTGTTTGCGTAATTCGTACTTAAATATAATTTGCAAAAAACACAATTTATAAAAAAAAACCGAGCAAAGCTCGGTCAACCAGATATTGATAACTAAAACAAAATAGTCAATCGCCAGTATTGAGTTGATTCGAATCTACTAAAACGAAATGAAGCTGAGTAATAGATACTACTACTACTTTAAACGTGGAACCCTCCATGTAGCCTTACTTTTGTTTTAGGTTTTCCTTCTCTTTCCTTCTCTTTCCGTTTTCAGCCTTTAGTTAGTGTTATTTCCCTTTGTCGAGACACCCTCTGGATGGGATGGAGTGGTGACATTATGTATTATAAATCCGTCACCACACAGAGAAATAGATAGGTACCTACTACTTAAAGTGGGCGGTAGATTTTTATTTCAGTAAATTAAATGTTATTATATTCTTTGAAATCTTATTGTGTCATTGAAACAACAAACAAACGAGAACATTCGTAGAAATATAAATTGATGTCGTCTTAATTCGATTATTCTTGGAAACTTAATAATCTGCTTAAAAATATTGCAGATTTTTCGAATTCTGGGAATACGTAATATGTTTTTTTACTATTCGTGGATGGTAAAAATTTAAACTATGAGGTAGTATAAAAACCTCCCTAATTAAATGAAAAATCATTAGTCATCGGTCAGCAATCGGACCCAAAAATTTAAAAAATACTAGTCAGTATGTTGCACCGTGTGGTGTCCGTATGGTGACGGATTTAGAATACATAGTGTCGCCACCCCTTTCCAATCTGAGGGTGTCGTATGAGCCGACAAAAAGAGATGAGAAGGCCATGTGCCAATCCGTCTGGCCAGCGTGGCCCGGTAGTTTGATTATCCACCATGTAACTGAGGAGGCCTCAGCAGTAGTTGTAGTATGTTGCACCACCCAATAGTAATAATAAGGATCCAATTCTCCGGGCCATTACCCAATAATTTCGCTGCACTATCAAAATAAAGTATCAAGGCAGTATTTCCCCAGAACAAACACATTTAAGGATACCGCGTCCATAGCTAAGCGAGCTTCGAAGGCGCGATAAACTTCGTGCTGACGTTGATTTATGTCTCCGTTTGTTTGTCCCGGAGACAGCCGGCTCCCGACTGCCGGTTCATCCCGGAATACCGGTTAAGATAAGGCTAATGCGTACTACAAATTACAGGACAAAATTGCTATTTACGTATATATGGGGTTGAGAGTTCCTGACTCCCTCGGGCCAACTCACCTTGTATGCTCAGTTGATTACTCTGTCGCCGCAGGGCACTTGAATGAGCTTTAAGCCGTAATTATATTTAGCCTATGCCGCGTGTCTCAACGCGTGGGTAAGCTATCGGTTACATACATTTAGTATTGGATTGATTACATTAGTCCCATCCCGCGTGTCGCAGAGCCTGCTGACGCCACACAGACCGAGCGATTTCGATCGTCGTGGGGTCGGTGGTGGGGGTTGTGACGCGTCAGCTCAGTCGGGTCTAGTGGAATAACGCGTGGGCACGCGCAGACAGCCGAGTGGCGACGTAGAACGTGGAAAATGTCAGGCGAATTAATAGAAGTCGTGAGAAAATATGACATTTATTGGATGCACCCAATATCTCCTTTTCTCTCTTTCCTTTTTGAATAAATATCCTTGGACATTTCACACAAAAGCCATTTCGTGTCCCAAGCTAAGCAACTTAATGCTTGTGTTATGGTAACGAGATGGATGATAAACTACTTATATACTTTTTTTTTGTAAATACATACATATTATAGATAGAAATGACACCCAGACTCTGAGCCAGTGCCTCTGGTTTAGACAAAGACACTTGCCCGACCCCGGAATCGAACCCGGGACCCGTTGATCCAAAGGCGGCACATCTAACCACTAGACCAACGAGGCAGTCAAGTCAAGTCAGAATAGGCGTAACATGAGCAGGTATGCTAGATTTTCTTCAAAATCCGTATCAGAGTCTGAAGAAAACATTGTAGACGTTTACTCCAAAGGCCACCACTGTACTGACTGAGACGATTTTTCGTGAGGCCGCGTGGCGACACGACACGCAAATGTAATAACCCGCCGTTGCGTCAGGCAGCGTGGGCTAAATATAATTGCGGCTTTTAGAGTTTATGATAACGTGAACTAGTGAATGACTAAAAGGAATAATTTACCTTGCTTTTTCCTAATTGAGTCATGATCGACTCTATATCTAAACTCGATTGCACTTAATTTTTAATATTAAGATTAGAGATGAGCCGAATGTCGTTTGAACAAAAATTTAAAAGTCGGCCGAATTTCGGTTCCGTTTTATTAGTACATTGTTGATTTTTGAACACACTTAATATTTCTAAATGTTTAGTAGGTTGAGAACTGAAAACGTAATATTCTTTATTTCCTTTAATTAATTTTTAACCGATTTCAAAAAAGACTTTATGAAGTTTTTAATTTTTATTCGAATGGTATTGGTTCCAAGTTGTTCCCATAGAAATTGCAATTGGATCAGTAGTTTGGTATAAAATTTTAGATAAGTGAACAACATAGATTTGTATAGTACTCGTAACATGATCTCTTTATTTATATAACCAAACATAAATGAAATAATAACCAAACATTAAAATACTTAAAAATACTAAGAAAGAACGAAACATCATCTGAAACATAAAAATATATTATTTGTTACATTACTTCATTCAGATTGCTTCTCTTGGGGAGGGTGCTCAAAATGCTGGCGAAATTTCGCCTATACATATCGAATATCCGCGATACATTCGATACAGCAAGGCATTGGCCTTGCTGTATCGATTTGTATGAACGTAAAATTGGTTTATTTTCAAATTTTCGAGTTCTAATCGCAAGATTAGGCTGTTTATTAATGACTCAGTTTTATTTTGCTGTTATGTCTAACAGAAATGCTTTTAATTTATGTCAATGTTGGCGCTACAACAATGTTTTTTTTTAGTTCTAGTGTGCATTTAAACCGGTCGAATACCGATGTTCGGCTCGAGCTGCCGAAATTCGGTTAAACCAAATATGATCTGATACCTAATTATGATACAATGTATTACTCTGTACACATGACCAAAACTTTTAACCATAGGATATGGTTCAGAATAATTATATTCAGTAGTTCAGAATAAGAAACTTTCTTTATTGTAAATGTCTGAGCATATGAGAGACCAATAAATATGTGTAGATAATTAACTCTAGGATACGTGATAGGGTAATTTATGTAACTGAACACACTCTTTTATCAGTCTAGGCTATACATGGTGTAACAAAAACCCTATAGCCATCCGAAGTAGGGGCATAAAGCTAATGAAAAGGAGCATTACTATAAATAAAAATCTACAATTATGTCTTCTTAGTTTTCCCGACGTTTGGAACGCTTTGCAGCAGTCTTGTTCACGGGAGAGACTAGATGACAGGTGTCTTCAAAAGTACAAAGAAACAGTTAATTCTACCGCCTGAAATTTTGTTTTATTGATAACGTTCCCTGTACACGCATAAATCGCTCAAGGTGTGCAGAGGTCTTGCAGATGAGTGTTGAGCTTGATATTTGATCAACTTAATGACAGGATCCCAAGCAGGTGATACTTGCCAACCATCCTCTCTATTGAAATTTGGATGTTTTTGAATCTCAATAGCGTCCTTGGAATGTAATGATTTTCTTTGTCAAGGATTTGACTTCTATCAGTGTGAATGTAGTGGTTGGGCTTGTTGAATGTGTGCTCACAAATTGCAGACTTGGTCGAGCGTCTATGTTTTATGTCAGCTATATGTTCTTTCATGCGGATACCGATACTTCTCTTTGTTTGCCCAACTTATGATAATCCACATTCACAGTCAAGTTTATTAAAAATCTACAGAAGCTCTACCTTAATTTTCCATCGCCTAAAACACATGGCACTTTAATAAACAGTTCTAAAAGTTTTATTGTTTTGCGTAACGAGTTACACGCGATCTTATAAATTACTCGTGAACAAATGAATTTCTTGAAAAGGTCGTAGAAATTAGAAGTGTACGCCGGTGTCCGGTCACGCAAGCCTTTATACTGCTGTAATAACCCTCTGGTCTACTTTGATAAATTATTCATTACAATTATGATATAAAGACATAAATAACTTAAACTCGCAATGAAATTAAAATTAATTGTTCATTAAGAATAGGTTTAGTTTACAGTTTGTAACAAAATCCCTATAGCTATAACGAAACGATCGATAGTACTGATATAAATACTCAGTACAAACGAATATAGAACTGTTCCTTTCGTTATTCTCTATATTAGTTTGCTATAGGATTGATTAGTTGGCAAAGGGCAATGGAGAGGGCTATGTTCGGAGTTTCCCTGCGAGATCGAATCAGAAATGAGGAGATACGCAGGAAAACCAGGGTAACCGACATAGCCCACCCGATTGCCAAACATAAGTGGCAGTGGGCAGGGCACATAGCTCGCAGGACCGACGCCCGATGGGACAGAAAAGTCCTCGAGTGGCGACCGCGTTCGGACCGACGACCTGCTTAAGATCGCCGGAAAGGATGCGGGCGGCCCAGGACCGGCCTTTGTGGAAATCCTTGCGGGAGGCCTATGCCAACAATGGACGTCTTTTGGCTGAGATGATAGGAGTGTGCTAGCGAGAACATTGTTTTTATTCTTAACAGCTGAGTTTCTACCCGAGGGTGACGTTCTTCAAGGCAGACACCAAACCAAGGCAGCAAGAGAAAGCTTGATACGAAACCCTGTGCCATGCCTTAAGGCCAGCGTGGCATAGTAGGCGAACTTCCCTCCTTGCAATTGGAGTAGGTCCAACTCGGTAGTGGATCTTTTAGTCTTTTAGTTCTTTAGACTCGGTAGATGTTGATGATAATAGATTTTGATGAAATATTGCACAGTACGTTGGTACAACCATACAGTTGTATAGCGATACCGTGTATTCTCCGTCTCGTAAGAGCCGAGAAAAGGAAATGGCAAGGCTGACAACTTAGGCGCAAAGGAAGGTTTCCCTCTCCCACGACTAGGTTCTCGGCCTTTTTATTTCCTTTTGTCGACTCTTACGACAGGATGGAACGGGGGTATGTATTATAAATCCACCACCACATGGAATTTGATCAGCATGCAGCTATCTCTGTATTTAATGAAAGAATATATAGGAGCTGGCTGAGAGCGCGAGAGGAATAATAAATAAATAATAAATAAATATCCTTGGATATTTCACACAACGCCATCTCGTCCCAAGCTAAGCAACTTAATGCTTGTGTTATGGTAACGAGATGGATGATAAACTACATATATACATTTCTTTTTGTAAATACATACATATTATAGATAGAAATGACACCCAGACTCCGAGCCAGTGCCTCTGGTTTAAACAAAGACACTTGCCCGACCCCGGAATCGAACCCGGGACCCGTTGATCCAAAGGCGGCACATCTAACCACTAGACCAACGAGGCAGTCTTTTCATATATAATACACTTTTCTGTGCTGCTTCGCATCATAGCCATGGATTTACCTTCAACTTTTTATTTACTATGAATAATCAGCCCATTTTGATTTTTGACGACACGGTTGGCGCAGTGGTTGAGCGATCGACTGCTACGCAGCATGTCGCGGGTTCGATCCCCGCACGGATTAAATATTTGTACGACCTACAAGTATTTGTGCCGGGTCAGGGTGTTTTCTATGTATAATATGTATGTACTTACAAAAAAAAATTATATCAGTAGTTTATCATCCATCTCATTACCATAACACAAGCATTAAGTTGCTTAGCTTGGGACGAGATGCCGTTGTGTGAAATGTCAAGGATATTTATATTTATTTAAGACCCACTGCTGAGTCGGGCCTCCTCCAGTTGCATGGAGGGTAATTGGTCTACTGTGCCACGCTGGCAAGACGGGTTGGCACAGGGTTTCGTATTAAGTTTTCCTGCTCTTGCGTCTAGGTTTTCGGCTGTATCATTTCCTTTTGTCGGATGGTGACATATTGTATTCTAAATCCGTCACCAACTTTTCATTAAAATTTATATAATGGGGCAGTTTTGCAATGACAAATTATGAGTTACATAATGTAAGTTAAGATCTACAGTTTCTGCCCCAGCTTAATTCACTGGTCGACCCCAAAATAATAGGTAGCTGCGTAATACGAAAACACCCATATAAGTGCTAGGGGCTGTAACTTTGATGACGCAAACGAGGGCATGCGCTGTTTGGAGTGCTCCTTCGTGATCGCGATTACATTTACAACATTTTTGATAAATTGTCACCTGCAATTTCCGTATGCTAGAAACATTCACAGTGTATAATGATGAAGTATGATCAACGAAATAACATAGAGATGATTCAAGGTTTCTACATACCAAAAGAGAACCACATATCGACACATTTTTCAAAATCATACCTCATAATACCTAAGAATTTAATTGTGACGCTAAAAAAAAACAATATACAAAAATTGTTGATCAAATAACGAACGTATGCGAATTACATGTTTGTGAACATCCCTCGCGATACAGGTTATACCTATTGCAGAAGCATAGATAAAAAATAACCCTTGAAATACGAATAAAGATTAAAAAAATACACCAAAACAGCCAGTATAAATATATTATAAAAAACCTGACGTTTATTTATCTGGTACGAGGAAGGCAGCTTAAAGGATTAAGTTGACAAGCAACTCTTTATTTTAAAAGGGGTTTCATGACTTGTTTTCGCTTACAATTCGTGCGAGCGGAATAAAACACAGGACTGCGTCCGGCGCGGTGGTCCGTAATTAAGAAAGACTGACATCAAACATGCGAAATGAATGGCAAAGCCCAATGTATGGGATGTAGATTTCCACATTTCCCCTTCGTGTAATGGGTTTATGTAAGGGGATGAGAAGGGTCCAAACTAACAGCTTATATTAGGATACAAGTTATCATTAATTGCAGTTTGTATAATTCATGTCAAGATGATATACTAGAGTCAAAATTCAAGGACCTTTACTGTAAAACTTACAATATAATGGACGGAAAATAGAATGTAATTTTGCACCAAAAACCTATATATTGCGGAATATATTCTCTTATCTATCACTATCACTACATAGTATAAAACAAACTCGCTGTCGTCTGTCCGTCCCTATGTATGCTTAAATCTTAAAAACTACGCAACGGATTTTGAAGCGGTTTTTTGTATTATATAGAGTGATTCAAGAGGAAGGTTTATATGTATAATACATGCGTAATTGCTCCCGTGCGAAGCCGGGGCGGGTTACAAGCTAGTAACAAATATTACGTTTGTACACTTCTACTACTCAGCCCATAGACTGACCCGCTGCTGATTCGGGCCTCCTCCAGTTACATGGAGGGTATTTAGCGTCGCTGGCCAGACGCGTTAGCACAGGGTTTCGTATCAAAATTTCCTTTTCTTGTGGCTAGGTTATCGACCTTGTCAATTTCTTTTGTCGGCTCTTACGATACCCTCAGGATGGATTGGGGAGAGAGAGAGAGAAACGTTTATTTATTAGAATATAAGTAGTTATTTAGATGTTGACAAATGTATGTATCATTATATTCTACCGGTTTTGCCGGTGTACAAATATTAAATGTAAAATTATTATATTAAATTCTCGCAATTTACCATAATTTAAATTAAAATGACATATATATTATATTGAATTCAATCATATTATTATTAATTAGCATTCACGCAAAATATATAAACCAAAAAAATAAAAATACAATTATATTAATAAGTCCATTATTTACATAAATACTTCATAAAATTGTCATCATTGAAATCATATTTTGTCTGTAAGAAAATCTTTTACTGAGTAATACATTTTACCTATTAATAGTTTAAATAAATCACCACACGGCCACGTTTTTTGAGTCATCATCAGCCCACATTAGTCCACTGCTGGACATAGGCCTACGTAATAATAATGGCGGTGAGTATTTATTCTGAATCAATTATTATTATACAAAATTAGCAATATCGAAAAATGCGCTCGCGTCATCCAACACGTTCCCTGTTATTCATGAATAAGTAATAAGAGGTGTTATTCTGTTCTGGTGAATAATTTATTCTCGATCGGCACGTTCTTTGTCAGTATGAAATCGGAGTTGTTGCCAGGTGTCCTTTTAAAATATACATCTGTAATGGTGTCTCATCCTAAATACGAGTACTCTCTTTGTGTGTCTTTCTGGCTAATACTATTACTACGCAGCCCATACATTACGTGGAAAGTAACTATCCTACAGTGCCACGCTGGCCAAACGGGTTGGCGCAGGGTTTTATATCAAGTTAACCTTCTCTTATGGCGAGGCTATCGGCCTTCTTATTTTCTTTTCCACGGTTAATATCCACCGAATTTTAAAAGTCTGGTACAATGCCTCTTATGTTATGAATGAACCAATCGAGGCATATTGCTGCTTACAAGCTATAAATGGAATCTTAAACCGAATCCTGACACTCTAAACTAGGACGCTTTAGTTTAGTTGAATTGATTATTATCTTAAAAATAATTTTTATTATTAATGAAATAATTATAATTTTTTTATAATTCTATTGAACGTGTCACTGAACTCCTCCTAAACGACTGGACCGATTTGAATGACTTTTTTTGTATACGTTTCGGTGGCACCGAGGATGATTCACTGTTTTGATTCACAAATCAGCCCGAAAGATAGCGCTGCAGTTGGTAAACGAATATCATGCAGCACAACGTATGCCCGGTCATTTAGTAATTTATGAAATTTTCGGTTTATCCACTAAATTGAACGATGTACGAAGCCGCATTCAGCTATTAAACCTGGCTTAGCTAAACACACCATCAAAAGCTAAAAAAAATATGCTTGATTAAACAAGAGTTGGTTTTAATAATCATATCTAAAAAAACTTAATATTTAAAGCCTGCTGAAGTTTGTAAACGAAAACAACAAGCATACGGTTCAGTGGATCCGAAAGAAAAACTTATTCCAGTGACGTTGATGGATGCGACGAGCGGATGCGAACCGGACCATTTTACTTGGGCACTCACAAACAGCTGTGGGCTCAACATGATTTCGGCGAAATGCAATGAGGAAGTCTTGTTGAACATTAAATAATTTTGGTAGAGGATACGATTATGATATCCAAGTTCATGTTTTAATAAAAAAATATGTACGATTAGATACTGAAAGGTATCTACAACCTTGGTCCTAGAACTTAACTAAATAAACATTATGTCTGTACCATCTCAATGTATCCTTGAACATTTGATGTATTACACAAAAATTTACAAAAATATACACGGAACAAGAATAATATTCCTGTGCGTTGTGTGTGCTACACTACAACCTTGGTCCTAGAACTTGTGTAGAAGAAAAAACTCAAATAAATAAACATTATACGTCTGTACCATCTCAATGTATCCTTGAAAATTTTATGTATGTACACATAACTAAATAATATTCCTGTGCATTCTGCTCATATCGTCTCCACAGAATAAGTAACACTTATGCTGCCTGGGACTAAACTGTACAGTGTCAATATAATTTACTTATAATATTGTAAATACATACAATAGGATCGCAAATGAAAATAAAAATGACAAGCGTTCTGGGTTTCTTGGCAAATTTTCTCAGCAGTGGTCGCGTGGTAAATAGTCGTATTTAGTATTATACAAATGTTAGGTACCATTTATATGTTGACATTCGGTAAAGCGTCCATGGTGACCTAAGTAAAATAAATAATTAAATCCTAACATGCACGCTTCCTTTGTGATATTCACGGCAGCTATACTAAACAATAAGCAAAACTTTTTGTTCCACTTTGCACGTAACGTAATTCAAAATTCGGTTAAGCTGACGTGTGAAACGGAATTAATAACTTATTTAAATACTCAGTGACTTTCCATTCGCTGTTCGGCTTAGGATCATGTGCGATTTAATTATAATGATATATCGTTACGCTGCCATGTGTTTATTTATTTATTATTATTATAAAAGAAAAGAAAACAGTACAATGTTTAGATCATCGAAAAAATTATACCATCACAAAGTTGTACGAAAATATGTACAAAACTCATCCTGGGGCTATTGTACAAGAACCAAGATAATAAAATCCCAAACCAAGGTAACTTAGTAGGCCAATTTCTCTTCCAAGAATTTGTAGGGGGCCCGATTCAGCAGTGGGTAATTTATGGGCTGAATAGTAGTAGTAGATTGCAGTCTGCTCTCCAAGATCCAAGCAGTGGGCCAAACAGTTATTATTTGGTTAAACCAGCTGTCAGTGACTGACTTTGTGTGATGACTGCTATAGTTGGTAGAATGGCAGCCGGAATAGATTGACGATAGACACCCATTGAAAATCCAGCTGATGTAGACGTTGTACCAATAGGAATAAACATTGACTTAGCTATGTTTATCGTTTAAGAAAACTTTTTCAAACTAACCAATTTGGAAAGAAAGTCTCAACAAAAGCTATCAAAACTGCGAATCTAAGAGTTTATTAACAAATATGTTATCAGAATAATCACAGGGAAACTGGGAATTGAGGAAAACAATCGTCTGCTCCCTCACCCTTCGAGTCTGTTTACCAAAACTTCGCTGTTTCGATCTCGGGCTTATGTCTGCGGATTCTTCGGGAACTCTTAAATGGCGTTTTTGTGATAAAATTACGTTTCCAATATAAATGTGTAAAATCATTGTTGTTAATGAAAAAAAAACCTTTTTCATGCCTATTCTTGCTAATGTTATGTATCGAAAGGATATACTTGCTGAGCCTTCTTTCTTCCTTACCTTTTGGCCAATAACCAGTATTTACACTGAGCAATCGCAGTCTGCTCTCCGCGACGCATCAAGTGGGACAACCGATTTGGTTAGATTATCTGTCAGTGTTTACGCTACTATGTGAATCGACTGCCATAGATGGTTTACGTGCCCTCCGAAGCATGGAGGCTTCACTTGCAGATCGATGGACTTCGTATTAGCCGAAAATCTACAAACTCTTCAACACTTCACGAGTATGTACCATTAACAGATAGACCATGAACAAATTACTTATTATTGACAACGTTTTTCAATTTAATGAAGATTAATCCGCACTAACCGTTAGCGGTTTTGTTAAACAGGGTTTACTAAAAAAATATCTAACTTCTTTACAGTCTAGATAGTGTGTTAACTTGGTGAAGATCGGTTAAACATAGTTTAATATGTGTAGTACATCGGGGGTAGTATTGTTAAACCAAGATTGATCCCAGATCAAAGGCAGGGTTTGCAATGTTTATAAGTTTTCTCTTTAGGTTTCACAATTGATCACGGATATCAAATTACGTCGTACTTTGTTGTATAGCTCAAGCTAAATTTATACTAATACAAGAAAGGGTGTTAACGCTACTTCATTGGGCCTTTAAAAAAGTGTTGAAATATAATTAATAGTTTCTTAATGAAAGCCACTTTCACCTGCCAATAAACATTTAAAATTATATTATATTTATATCACCATCAGTCAAAGTAACAATTTGATAACCCGCCTACTTCCATTGATTACTTGATATTGGCGAAATTATCCAATAATTGATAGAAGCTGCTAAAAAAATAAGTATTTGCCTATTATCCTATCTTATATATATCCTACTTCCTAATTAACTTTTAAAGCAAAGCTTTTGTAAACAGATGCATTAATGTTCATTGATATGCTGATAGGGTGACGATGAAATTTAATGGAATATTATAATGTGCATATTCATATTTGTGGACCCAAATTATTGATTTATAACGTAGCCACCAAATCAAAGTATCAAAGGATGTGTCCAGATATTCCGGTTTAAGCGCAGCGGATATAAATAATTGAATCGTGGTGAAGTGTAACAAGAGCCCATAGATTTAGTTGGTTATCAAATAATCGGTCTAATTATTTGTCAGTAAGGTGATTTAGGCTGTGATTACTTTGGTTTATAAAACACAACTATTATTTTATGATAAAACTAAAAGTGATAAACATCCAAATATTTCTAGCCGTGTACACATATTTGGGCTATAAAAACGTGCAATATTTATAATTGATACATTAGAACTTTTGGAAACAAGGATTAGGTATATACGAACGGCAAAAAAACAAGAAAAAGAAGATTATGTGATTGAGGAGTTTTATTGGAAATATGCAGAAAATAAGTAAAACGACGTATGACAAAATAAAAAAATATATTTAAATATAAAATAATATACATAGGTATAGTGTACGCAATTTTTTAGCTCTCCTTGAATTTCATTTTATAATAATGAAATATACAGTACTAGATAATGTAATTTTAGAGTTAGTTCCACAAAATATAATTACAAAAGATATTATAAGTATTAAAGAATTACGTACAAAAATCTATATTTTGTTGTTTTTTCAACAAAAATATAAAATCTACACATACAAATCGCTGGCCTATGCCCTCACCTTGTGTATTGGAGTCCCCCAGAAGTCGTTGAGAAAAATATTTGAAATCGGCGTTTGCGGCCTCAAGTCTCTATTCTCTTTTATGGCACTTATGTCGTCAAAAACAAAACCGCAGTACAAACAGTTGTGGTACACTATGATGCAGGCAAGAACTAAAATAGCTCCTAAGCCACGACGAGGTGATTCAGTCAAGTCTTCGGGTATCACATTTTGAGTTGTTAGCCGCTTTTTGCTGCGACCGGTTCTGGTCCTTACTGCAGACATCATCCCTCCAAACTTACACACACCACTCATCCGGTTCATAGTGCATGTATCACATTCGAAAAACTTTTATTCCAGTATCACTGTCTAAAAATTTCGTTAAATTGAACCATTGATTAGTGAGCGAATTCGAGCCGCCCGAATTGTTTGACTTGTAGCGAAAACACGATCACGAGTAGATTCCCAGTTGTAATTTTTTGTACACCATATTTGAGATTATACACAGATTTTACATACTTAAATGGACTCATAAATGCAAAACGAAATCATAAAACATATGTTTAGGTTAAGGAGGAACACATGTCACTATTGTTTTTGCGAAATAGCCTCAGTTGACATTTATGTGAGAGTTTCGATCCGACGCGCGTGAAGACACCCGTTCAATAGGCAACGTCGCCGAGGACTGCCGAAGACCGACGAGCGAATGCCGCGTCAAGTCACGTGACCAGTCGTTTTACTGCGGGTCGTTTTGATATAGCGCATGCGCCATGTTAATAACCGGCTCACACCTTAAGTTATGGCTTGGCGGCAAAGAATTTCTCGAGAATTCTAAAAAAATCAAACAAATGAAATAAATTTGATTGATGATAGACAGAAAATATTAAACTTAATAAAAATGCCGTTATTTTGACCTGACCTCATGATTGAGGTCATCTGTGTAATCATATAAAAACAATTTATTCCATTAGCTTTTTAGGTGCTTGTTGCAAAGTGTAACATAGCCGAGTTTTTAATTCAATCAAATTCAAGACAGTCGCATTATCACTACATAGTATAAAACAAAGTCACTGTCATTTGTCCGTCCCTATGTATGCTTAAATCTTTAAAACTACGTAACGGATTTTGAAGCGGTTTTTTTTAATAGATAGAGCGATTCAAGAGGAAGGTTTATATGTATAATACATTCATAATTGCACCGTGCGAAGCCGGGGCGGGTCGCTAGTAAGATATAAAATAGGAATAAAACTTTGACTTGAGTCCACTTTGAGTAGCAAAAAAGCTTCTCCATCTATTTGAAATAACCTATCAGTATTATCACAGCTATAAAGAAGAACCACAATATATCACTACATAGTATAAAACAAAGTCACTGTCATTTGTCCGTCCCTATGTATGCTTAAATCTTTAAAACTACGTAACGGATTTTGAAGCGGTTTTTTTTAATAGATAGAGTGATTCAAGGGGAAGGTTTATATGTATAATACATTCATAATTGCACCGTGCGAAGCCGGGGCGGGTCGCTAGTAAGATATAAAATAGGAATAAAACTTTGACTTGAGTCCACTTTGAGTAGCAAAAAAGCTTCTCCATCTATTTGAAATAACCTATCAGTATTATCACAGCTATAAAGAAGAACCACAATATATATAATAAAACGTGTCTCGACTAATGAATGAACTGGAATGAAATGAACCAATGTTGACTTGTAGGAGCTGGTTTAAAGTACTGAAATAAAAAAAAAATAAGGAATTTCTACCGTGACCACGAGTCATCATCATCATTTCAGCCAAAAGTCGTCCACCGCTGGACATAGGCCTCCCCCAAGGATTTCGACAAAGGCCGATCCTCGGCCGCCCGCCTAAGTCGTTTTCCGGCGAGCTTAACCAGGCCTTCGGTCCACGGTGTGGGAGGCTTACCAGCGCTGCGCTTTCCGAAACGCGGTCGCCACTCCAGGACTTTTCTGCCCAATCGGGCGTCGGTTCTGTGCGCTAAGTGCCTTGCCCACTGCCACATAAGTCTGGCAATCCTGACCACGAGTGCTGTAAGCCATTCGAAACGTCGTAAATTAAATGATAATGAATGTCGGGATGATGATAATGCAATGTGTTATAATCGCGAAAACAAAAAAAATCATCAACATACTACTACTCAGCTCATGACCCACTGCTGAGTCGGGCCTCCTCCAGTTACATGGAGAGTAATTAGCCTACTGTGCCACTGGCAAGATGGGTTGGCACGAAAAATTTCCTTCTCACAAACTTAGCAATAGCTTTATAGAGTGCGTGTCTTATTCTTACACATTCTTCCTTTCTAATCAAAGATCGTTACTTCGTTCTCCTAACTTTTAAGGCCTTTTGTTGAAACGCGTCGTTGAGAGTTCCATTCAATCCTGTTAATTATTTTCCTTCAAGTACTTTCTTTCGGAAGGGAATTTCGCAGACCAAACTTCTCTATACAGGTATTGTTGGGAGACCTTTTCAAACTGTTAAGTAACCTCGCGACAAGATTAAAACGGCCACTTCACCCGGGTACAAAATAAATGCGAATTTGGAAGGCACTGACAACCATTGAGTTTATTTGGAATTCTTTTCTACCGCCCACTTACCTATTTACATTGTTCATTAAAATATTCATGGAGAAATTGATTTCTGAAATGTAATTTGGTCTTGTTATTGATGACAAATGGACTGATTTTTATGAGTTATGGCGTAGTACCCGCAGATGGCGACTAATAGATAAAAGTAGGCTGAAAAATAAGCTAAAAAATGAACTAGACTGTTACCTATTGTAAAACCTGGCTTCAAGACCAGGGACATTTGATACAAACCCTGTGCCAACCCGTCTGACTATAATCCCTCCACTTAATTAGAGGAGTAATTTATGTGCTGAGGTGTGTGGTATGTGCATACCTACTAAAACATAGTGTTATATTTTTACGCCTATTTTAATTGTATTATTATGACATTCATATCCCAATGGAGTGCTTTTTGGAGCCAAAGGAAACAACTTAGTTATACATATTGTGTACAGTCCGCGCCAATCTTTATGGCCGGTCTGAATGTAGCCGCATTACGCTGCACAAAATCAGGAAGTAGCGCGACGCACACGTAGCGGGGACGCAGGACACACCCGCGCGCGCCGCATGTGCCCTCGTCACCCGCATGTTAGTGTGAGTGAGCTACGCTGGTATTGGTTATATGAAATGTACGATGCGCAAGTTAGTACTCACGGCACCATTCAGACCGGCCATAAAGATTAGCGCGGACCGTACGTGGTAATTGTAATGTGGCATTTAATTATTTTAATTGAAGAAATAAACCTAAATATAGTGTTTATAAAAAAATATAAATATTCTTTAGATATTCATTAATAACATATATACAGGTTTGATACGACATAGGGGCATTTTTTTTTAACTGCCTATACCAGGTATAATTTCCAGGCTCTGTACAAAAAATCAATTAAATTGGAGCAATAGTTTAGCCGCAAATGATTTTTTAAATTTTTGCCTAATTTGAACATGATGTATCTTTCCTAACAGATGATTATGCCTAACCCATCGTTTATTAACCTTAGGGGCTGTCCATTAATCACGTGATGTTTTTTTAACATTTTTTAACCCCTCACTCCCCCTTGGTGACCTGGTGAGGTTTAAGACTACCCCTCCACCCCCTATGAAAAATCACGTGTATTTTTTTTTGTACCGTTTCGAATTCATATATAGTATACGTAGTGTAATATAATGTCCCTCTGTCATATCAACTCTGTATATGGGTACACACAGCATCCTAAAATTTAAACAAAACTGAGGGTCGACCACTAGCTGATAAACTTCAATTAAAATTTAAGCTTTCAAGGGCTCAGTCTCAATCTATGCTTTAAAGGGTTTATGATTGAACAAACTCCTTGCAAATATTATATTATTAATGTACTTAATTAAAATAAACTCCGCGTTATAACCTTTAATAAATTTAGGATCACAATCACGAATTAAGGTCTTTGTTTGTGTAATCTAAGCAGGGTGTAACAATGCCATCCAAAGTGGGGGCATAGAGCAACTGCTCCTGTCCAGAACTCTGTGTAAAAATTGTATTTCTACTTTGACGTATAATGATGAAACAGATGTTGTAATTTGTTTTTATTTTTTTTATAATAATATCCTTGGACATTTCACAGAACGCCATATCGTTCCAAGCTAAGCAACTTAATGCTTGTGTTATGGTAACGAGATGGGTGATAAACTACATAAATACATTTTTTTTTGTAAATATATACATATTATACATAGAAAACACCCAGACCCGGAACAAATACTTGTAGGTCGTACAAATATTTCTTCCGTGCGGGAATCGAACCCGCGAAATGCTGCGCAGCAGTCGATCGCTCAAACACTTTTTCACACAATTCCGTTTGTTGACAGATTTAGAATAAATAGTATTCCATTTCATCTTATAGGAGTCGTAAGAGCTTTAGGATGATCATCCAGCCATACGAGGTGGAATGTCTAGGTGGATTTCTTAACCGTGCGAATTGCTCTAGAAGCTTCTCTATCGCGGTGTCTTCCAAAATCTATACTAATATATAAAGCTGCAGAGTTTTTTGTTTGTTTGTTTGAACGCGCTAATCTCAGGAACTACTGGTCCGATTTAAAAAAATCTTTCAGTGTTAGATAGTCCATTTATAGAGGAAGGTTATAGGCTATATTTTGTTTTCAAAAGAATTAGGGATCCGTATGAAAATTGCGATTTTGTAAACCAAGGTGTAAAATCGAAAACATATTTGTGCGTGCGCTGCAAAAACTATTGACAATAGAACAAAATGATGTACTACTGGTTTGTAGGTCTTATAAAGATCTACAAAAAAAGTTCGCGATCTAACTATCATAGTTTAGTCACAATAATCGATTTTATGTTCATAAAAAATATGTACGGGTTCGAAGCCCACGCAGGCGAAGCCGCGCGCAAAAGCTAGTTTAATTATACAGCCGCCATCGTAGCTTTTAACAAATATGATTATTTTAGTAATCTTCTGGTTGAAACATTAAATTGAACAATCAAATCGTAATTGTAGTTGATTTTTAGAATAATGATAAACTGTTATGTTTCAATAGTTCAACATAAATAAAAATACCATTGAGGGACATCCTGCGACCACTACTTGACATTGTAAACTGAATATAAAGCCTAGCCGAAATTAATTTAGGGTTCTTTCAAAGAGGTGATGACGGGGTTAATGTCTAGTTAATGTTGCGACGCTTCCGTTGTGGAACAATGTGAGCTAAACAAAATGCTTATTATAATGAGTTCACCACTAATTGCTATTCAGTTTGGATTTGTGTTTTATTTTAAAATTAGTTTTATATGTGCTAAATATCATTAGACACACCGTAATGTTATAGTTACGTTTGACCAATACATAGATTATCGATAGATTGAGTAAGTTAACTTTATGAATAACCCACTTAATAAAACTGATTTAACATAACAGATCTGAGTAAGGTAACATGGCCTTATTGCTAAAAGCATTTCTTCTAGGCAACCATACTTCTTCGAGTAGTATAAGAAAAAGAGTAGTATTATAAAGAGTAGTATAATCTTAGAATAGTTCTACAATATGGATGTGAAATATGCAGCCCAATCCCTCCTAAGGGTGTCGTAAATGCTAGCCATAGGACATCACCAGGCAGCGAATGCGTTTGGGAAATTTTCAACACACTCCACGAGCAACGACATCCATATGACAAGGCGTGTTTGTGCTGAATGTTACAAGAAGAAACTTAGATGCGGATAATCCTCCTCCTTGCTTCGTGTGTCCTCAGTGCTGAGGGTCGTGACCTCTATGGAGTATTTTACTGTGAACGATTTCACGCCATGACGCTCTGTCTTCTGCAGCGTGAATTGCGTCACATACAGTGGTGTCGAGTTCGGCGCGTATTTGGTCCGACCATCGCATGGGGGAACGGCCCCTCGGTCTTTTTCCTTCCACCTTTATGGAATAATAGCATACGCTAAATCCATGGCTTCCATTACTTTACTTTAAAGCATTACTTTAAAATATTTTTTTATTGATTATACAACAAAATTACTTATAGATAAAAAACTTTACTAGTTAAGTAAATCAACGCAGACAGAACCTTGAGCTTGGGTTTCAAAATATTAAACGAGTAACAAATATGCCCAGTATCGTATTGGAGATTCGGAAAATGGTTTAGAAAGCAAAAGTACAGTTAAAATAGCTGAAAATGAAACTGTGGACACAGAACCACTAATCTGTGCTGAGACTCGTCTAAACGCCTGCATTAATTTTTCAAAGCTCGAGCAAAATTTAAAACACGAGCGTTTATCACAAAGAGGATTAAATAAAAATGTCTACCAAAAACTCGGACCCGAAACACGTTCATTCATATCCCCGAGGAGGGTGGCTTCACACGGTTTTTTCCGTGGGCAGTCTGTCACGGGATGTCGACTGCAAGTTGAGTCCTCCGGGGGCGATCGCCCTAAAAAACTGGGCCCTACAGTGATTGATGGAGAGTCGTGCGTAAGCACCGAATAAACACACCCCACGTCCTTTGCAATCACCCTCAGGTGCTATTTATTTTTAAGGTATCGTTCCTTTTTTTTCGTATTGAAACCTCTCACTACTGAAAATGACTAATACGTACTTGTTAACTTCAAACCAAGGGCGGATCCAGGGGGGGGGTCATGGGGGTCATGACCCCCCCCCTGAGCTGGTTCCAGGACTTAGGTGGACCACTAATTGAACATAATGATTTTATTTATATATTTTATCACCATACAGATTTTATGTAAAACAATACCTTATTAAGGAACAAAAGAAACAAGGACTAATTATTACAAATATATCTATAATCTAAGCTAACAAAGATGCTGCCACCACATATTTAATTTTTATTTTCAAGTAATTATAATTGCATGCAGTCGGGATTTCATTATATATATAAATTGTCGTATATTTATTATTAATTTATTAGATATTATTGGTATTATAATACAAATGTAATCATTATGTTTCATGTTTTTAAGTATTGTCGGTTTTTTATTTATTGTAATCATTTTTTTTTAGTATAGATTTAATTTGTTGTATTTTTTTTGTAGACTATTTAATTATATAACTACTACACGTCACACTAACTATTCGAAGCAAAAGAATAGACCCCATACTTAGATTTACGTTAGACCTCAAGTGCTTGCAGCTTGGTATCCGTATGCCACTACTGGGATTCAGCAGAATATCAGCGTCAGGTACTGCACTTGACATATGCTGAGCTGGATAACCTTTCGGTGCAGTTTCGAGACACATAGCTAATTCAGAAAATTTATTCTTTTTTGGTTTTATTTATTTTTTTATTATTTGGTTGTATACATGGACGTCATGGACGTATAAAAAAAGTCGGACAGAGTCTCGCTGACTAAAAACTGTGACATCATAGTCGGCCAGATCAGCTATATGTACAGGCCAGCACGCACACTTTCACACATTAGTCGGCCATTACGCGCGTGAACATCGATGCTTAAAGACGCAATATGCGGCGAAAAAATAAAAACTATAAATCATGTCTTGCGTGGTAAAATGGTGTAAAAACCGTAGTGACTGAAAGAAAAACAATCCAGGAATCACGTTTCATACGTAAATGAATAATTCAATCACTTATTTCCAGATTATACACATTAAAATCAATTTGTATTTGCTAGAACAAAACAATTAATTTTAAGTTCAGTGTTGCCAATATTCACGTGTGCAAATTAACCGGTATGTGGGCAAAACGTTTCGTTTATTATAAAAATCAATTGTATTATTATGGTTAATTATTTAATAGTCACTAGTGGGTATTTTATTTTATATTCCTTTTGCTAGATTTTCTAAGGAAAATTAAGTATGGAGAAATGATTGAATTAAAATTACTTAGTAGAAATTGTAATGGTGAAAACGATTGGATTCCAAACAAATACAGTGTCATTTGCAGTATACATTTTGATGCGGATGACATAAAAACAACTAAAGGAGGACTCCGGCGTGTTGTTACTTATGCAGTACCTTAAAAGGTAAATTAGCAATCTACCAAGTCATGGATAATACAAAAAAAAATGAAACTATGCCGCTTATTTTTTCAAAATTTAAATGTACATTGTAGCTATTGTGTCGCTATATAATAATAATAAATATCGTTGGACATTTCACACAACGCCATCTCGTCCCAAGCTAAGCAACTTAATGCTTGTTTTATGGTAACGAGATGGATGATAAACTACTGAAATACATTTTTTTTTTTGTAAAAACATACATATTATAGATAGAAAAACCCCCAGATCCGGGACAAATACTTGTAGGTCGTACAAATATTTCTTCCGTGTGGGGATCGAACCCGCGACATGCTGCGCAGCAGTCGATCGCTCAACCACTGCGCCAACCGTGTCGTCGAATCGTAAAAATATTCATACATTATTTTAATCCCCAGTGCTTTATTTTGTTTTAATATTTGTTTGAGTCAAGACACGTGGCAGAGGAATAAACTGTTACTGTACCATTTAATACCAGTGCTTCTCAAGAGGTGCGCAATAAATTATAATTATAGCAAGGCAACATAAATATATTATCACAAAAAAATTTTTGGTAATGAAAGCATTTCTTTTAATTTAGAATCGTTTTCAACACATCTCGAAATTAGAGGAAATTTCAAAAACCTCTCAAAGTAAAAGACATTTTTATAAAAAAAAAATACTCAGCATTTAGGATGTTAAAGTTAAACATAACAATTTCGAACATTTTTTTTTTATATTTTAACCATGTTATCATTGCAAAATTTTGTGTATCTTGGCAACCCATCATGGACGTCCATCATGGACGTATAAAAAAAGGCGGACGGAACTCTGGCTAAGACAAAAGTGAGACGCCAATATGGCGGCCGCTCTTTAAGTGTGAGTTAATTTTGGGGTGGCCAAGTTACACAAAAATTTGCCATTAAAACACGGACAACGTAATAAAAAAAATATGTATTGTTCGAAATTGTAATGTTTAAGTCAAAGTCAAATTTATTTTGTATAGGACACAATGGACACTTACAAATTGTCAACATATTAAAAAAATGTATAGAATGCATATATTGTAGTTTACCACCAGTTCGGAACGCGACCACTGCTGAAAAGAACTGGCAAGAAAATCAGAGGGTTCGTCATTCTTTTTTTAATAATTTGCGGTCCTATTTCATTTAATTTAATATCCCAAATGCTGAGTAATTTTTTTATAATAATGTCTTTTGTGTAATCATCTCTTTTTTTATTTATAGTCGGTAGCTAGTTGTTTGCCCAGGGTGTTAGAAAAAGTTCGCGCAAGACGACCAAAAAGCCGCGTTCTCCTACATCATGACAACGCTTCTTCACCACGGCCAACAAAACAAAGTCATTTTAGCTTCCGGAAAAGTACAACTCGTCACCCATCCTGCGCATAGCCTCGATCTAGCACCCTGTGATTTCTGTATTTTCCCCAAACTCAAACATTTCATGAGAGGTTTCACTTTTACCAACTCCGAAGAGGCAGTGATAGCGTGAACGCTCGTAGAAAACATGCATTCAGATCTGTGGGCCTCCTGTTTAATTAAAAAAACGGTTCAATCGCATGAAAAAATGTTTGAAATGTAGTCTTTTGAAAAGCAATAAACACAATATTATAGTTATAACATTTTTTTTAAGTTACGCAAAACTTATAGTGTGACCTACGTATGTATTTTGTATGTTTCTATTTTGTTTGTTGGAAACCCTTGTCGTACCACCTCTACAATTTTGCGGAGTTTTGCGTCATGTCATGTCGAGGGGTGACATACCTCTCTAGCTGTTATGACAAAATCATTAACCACGGTTACGGAATTTAAATAGACTGCCTCATTCAGTGCGTGATAGTGGTTCTCTTGGTTTCTTCAAGAGGGCAATATGTACGTGGATATGTACAAGTTATTATGTGTGGAGTTTTTCAAGTGTACAATAAAGAATAAATATTTTTAAGTACAGTACTTACGTACATTAATCTTATTAATATTATAAACGTGAAAGTTTGTAAGTATGGATGGATGGATGGATGGATGGATGGATGGATGTTTGTTACTCTTTCACGTAAAAACTACTGAATGGATTTTAATGAAACTTTACAATAATATAGCTCATACATCAGAATAACACATAGGCTACAAGTTATAAAGATATTATGTGAATTACAACAATATAAGCAAGTCGAATTCAAAATTTCTAATTGTCAAATTTTCGACCATATTAAACTATAGACAACATAACGTTTCGCTGTCAGTTGCTTTTTTGTTATAGTAGGTTTTATACGGACGGGATAAAAATCTCAGGTATCCTATGTCCAACTTTCTTTTTGTTTTAAATATATATAATGCGGAACAACGTTCGCCGGGTCAGCTAGTAAATAAATAAATAAATATCCTTGGACATTCCACACAACGCCATCTCGTCCCAAGTTAAGCAACTTAATGCTTGTGTTATGGTAACGAGATGGATGATAAACTACTTATATACATTTTTTTTTTGTAAATACATACATATTATATATAGAAATGACACCCAGACTCCGAGCCAGTGCCTCTGGTTTAGACAAAGACACTTGCCCGACCCCGGAATCGAACCGTACTTTACTTGAATCTATTGTTATCAAAATCTATACTAATATATAAAGCTGCAGAGTTTGTTTGTTTGTTTGAACGCGCTAATCTAAGGAACTACTGGTCCGATTTCAAAAATTCTTTCAGTGTTATATAGTCCATTTATCGAGGAAGGCTATAGGCTATATTTTATTTTCAAAAGAATTAGGGATCCGTATGAAAATTGCGATTTTGTAACCCAAGGTGTAAAATCGAAAACCTATTTATGCGTGCGCTGCAAAAACGATTGACAATAGAACAAAATGAAGTACTACGAGTTTGTAGGTCTAATTAAAATCTACAAAAAAGTCCGCGAGAGCACATGTCTAACTATCATAGTTTAGTCACAATAACCACTTTTATATTCATAAAAAAAATGCATAGAGATAAGCACGGGTTCGAAGTCCACGCGAGCGAAGCCGCGCCCAAAAGCTAGTTAAATTATAAGTTCTTGACTTGACCACGACTATGTGACCCCCTCCTGGCGCCAAAGCTGGATCCGCCCTTGCTTCAAACGAAGGAATATTAACTGCTTGTTTATCTATATTATAGTTAATACTCAGGTTGTGGTATCGTAAAAGTCAACTCATTCATCATGTGTCGTACGAAGCGTGTAAAGGGAAATAAATGCAACAAGATAATGAAAAATTTGCTATGAAAACCGGTGCCATCACAACTAACAGGCGTGGCACATTAGGAATTAGAATAAGATGGCAATGAAGGATTTTAAAATATTTGTGGTATTATTGAATTCTGAAACCGTCACCACATAATGATATGCGTAACTTGAAATAGTAAATAAGTATGTATACTCATATTCTATTACGAGGCACCGCGACTACAATCGAAACTAACCTAACTTCTCCGAACAACCTTAATGCTCAGAAACTTTTATAAGTCTCGCTAACCCGTACTTCACTTGTCCCTAACTTCTTGGAGACGTAACCGTGGGAAATAACTTGTATTAAGTCTCCGCATCATCGTTCTCCTTAGGCGATCTTAGTTAGACGTTTGATGAAGAGATATTAGCCTACTGGGTATGTTGCCTGCTTGGTATTAGGTTTCATGATGTTTAATCTTTCCTACCTACCCAAGTTAGACTCTTTTAGAGCCTTAAGGGTTGGTAACACGATGAATACAAAATACCTCACCACATGGATAGTTTCATTGTGTAATGGATCGTACATTTCGAAAGAGCTTGTAGCCGTTGAGGTCCTGGGTTGGGCCGACCAACGACCGGCTGGTTCGCCCTTTATTCAATTTACCTAATTAAAAACGAAACATAAAATTACGACCTTATTATCAAACTAAAATTATAGAATTCTATATTTAAAACACATGACAGTTTTCTTCGTACGAAGATAATATAAAAATAAAACTAAAAATAGGTTTTAACAATAAAAATAACGGCTTGTGCCGCTCACCATCGCCAACAGAGCTCAAATTACCTTATCTACTATATGATCTAAACAATACTAAGCGATTAATTTAAACTGCTTCTAAACGTACTCCCGAAACAAGTGTTTGAAATTGCTTCAAGTTTGATGTATTTGCTCGCTCCTCTAGAGATAAATTTGTTCGAAAACTTGCTGAATGTGAAAAGTTTGAAGCCCACTTCAATCCATTACACGAGTGAAATATTTCTTTGTTTTCTGACTTGACTGCGGGACGCGACCTTTAGTTGTTTGGTATCTGTACTTACGTACAAACGATGTTATAGGACAAAATTTGAAATATTAATAAAATACACGATGTTAAAAAGTTGTTTATTTTTCGTCGGAAATCCTCATGGATAACCCGGCCGGTCTGGCCGGGTTATGTCGGACTCCGGAGCGCGTGGAGACTTACATTTATACGATGTGCAATAAATAACTGGTAATACAACTAAATACCATAGATGCCCTTTTCATTAACAAAAAATTTTATCATCACAAATTTAAATAAATTGAGGTACACTTCACTTCAATATTCGTATATGCGCACTTGCCATTTTTAACATGCGGTTCCATGTTTGAATTGAATATTTTTTAAAGAGGCTTAGTGCGAGATTTTGGAAAGAAACATATACTTTTGGAAATCCGTGTGGGACTCCTTTAAGCAGCAGTAGAAAGTCCACTGCTGGTTAAAGTCTTGGCTGAAATTATGATGATGGTGGAAAATATACTCTATATGGTATTACTAAAAAACGATGGGAACAAAACTTTATGATCAGAAGTTTTCCATTAGCGCGTGGCTCGTCCGCGTCGTCGAGTTACCACAAATTTCCTTAAACGCATCTCCAGGCTACATCAATCATTTAAATTCTAATGGGTTTTGTAATTGATGACAGCGGAATAATTTACGGAAAACAGAACTTCCTACGAGGTACGAGAGCGACCATTTTGCTATGTCAAATTAAACATTTTGTTAATGATAAAAGAAGCAAATGAGACTTAAAATCATTTTCATCTGTCTTCTACGAATACCACGATCAATGTTCCCGATCTTGTTGGCAACATATAAAGGGGATGAGAGTTCCTTGTGCATAAGCAAAGAAAAATGTTACATTAAATGCAAATAAAAAAACCATAAACACCATGAAGTTCCTTCCTTCATCATTTGGATTTCGTAATTTTAAAAATACCTATTTGTAATCATCACTACATAGTATAAAACAAAGTCGCTGTCGTCTGTCCGTACCCATGTATGCTTAAATCTTTAAAACTACGCAACAGATGTTGAAGCGGTTTTTTTTAATAGATAGAGTTATTCAAGAGGAAGGTTTATGTGTATAATAAATCCATAATATTGTAGAGAATTACTGATACATTTAGAGGTTTATCATTGCACCCGTGCGAAGCCGGCGCGGGTCGCTAGTTGATAATAAAGAAATGCTCTAATAAACAACGTTCTTTTTTGATGTATTAAATATTATTGCCTTTTATATTACACAATTTGCGTTCTTATTTTAATGCTAATTGTCCAATAAAGCTCGTCCAATAGGTAAACTTTTTGCCGGTGGGCATTTTTATCGATCACTGGCTGACCCGGCCGCCAGCGAACAGTTTGTATGGGAAAATAAAATAATTATTCTACTACCTTTCATACCTTTTAAACCTACTTTAGACTTCTACAAATATATCAAGACCTTCCTTATTTTTGTGAGACCACTACTACTACACCAGCCCATAAATTAGCCACTGCTGAGTTGGGCCTCCTCTCTAGGGTTACCAACTTTTTTTACAAGAACTAAAGTATATTCAACACTATGAAGAATATTAAACAGTATTTTAGAATATAAAACAGTATTTAGAAAAAGTAACAGTATTTTATTTATTTATTTATTATTGTTTTAAATACATATTTTTAGAGCTACTCGCAGAACTTACTAATTTTAATCTTTTTTTAAAACTTTACACGCCTCACCACAAGTACCTATAACTAAAATTAAAATAAATTAGTAGCTCATTTATTTTATTTTCATTTTACTTAAATTAATAGATGCTCTATTTCTGTCCTCATGCCTTTTAGTTTTCATTACTGAAAAAAAATTGTGAGCGTCTTAAGTGTATTTTGATACTGAAAACAGTATTTTGTATACTTTATTTTTGTTCAACAGTAAAAAGTATAATTTAGTGGAAAACAGTATAGTTGGCAACCCTACTTCTCTCATCACAGGGAGGGTAATTAGCCTACTGTGCCACGCTGACCGAGTACGCACAGGTTTTTTTTTAACTCTATCCTTACCTTCAGCAGAGTTTTTATAATTCTAAATAGCCTCTTCCATTCCAGTTCTCGCTTATATTCCTCTCGCAATTTGACACTGCATAATAAGTACGCACAGGGTTCAGTTATAAGATTTCCTCCTCTTGCGGCTAGGTTTTCTGCCTTGTTATATCATTTTGTCGGCTCTTACAACACCCTCAGGGTGTAATGGGGCGGTGACACTATGTATTCTAAATCCTTCACAACACGGACGAATAAACTTCAATTCGTTTTAATCTAAAAGAAAGAAGAAGATTAATAAATAAAAAATGGCATCAGACAAAAACTGTTAATCACGTCTGAGAAAAAGACTATTATATTAAATGTGGATTCTTTTGGACTATTTGTATTAAGCGTTATTCATTTTACCATTGCCTCGATCAATCTCCGGCATGTAACATGAACCGATATGTTTGAAACGTAATATCCATGTGGTTTATTTAATATACAGGCGATCAATCATGGCACACTGGAATATTATGGTTTGTGGTGACAGATTCTGCACTGTGACTCTGGCGTTATTGAGAATCTCATGGAAATACATATCAAATGGCTTTTAACCGGGAAAATATAAGTTCTAATTTGTATAATTATTTTATTTTCAAAATACATTCAGTCAATAAAGAATTGGGAATGAATGAAATGTTTATGGTTCCAAATTCAATTTTTTTTGTTGTTGTTAGATTGGCACTAACTGTTTTCTTCAGTTTGACTTGCATCTGTTATTTATATTAAACTAGCGACCCATCCCGGCTTAGCCCGGGGTGCAATGATGGACCTCTAAATTTATCAGTGTTATACTATGGACAATATTATGGATGTATTAAACATATAAACCTTCCTCTCGAATCACCGGTTCAAAATCCGTTGCGTAGTTTTAAAGATTTAAGCATACATAGGGACGGACAGACGACAGCGACCTTGTTTTATACTATGAACCTAGTGATATTAATAATATCAGTGTTGTTTTTAGTTATATCATAACTAGTGTGTATTGCGAATTTTACCTAGCTGCAATAGAAGAATTTTTGATACCAACCCTATGCCACTGTTGGCTATTTTCCCTCCATGTCGTTAGAGGAGGCCCGACTCAACTGTGAGGCACTTATTGGCTGAGAAGTAAGCATAGTACGACAGTAATGTCGAAAGCTCAATACAAGTTTTAAGAAGAATCAGAGGGAAACTGCAGAAGACGTCTGTTGAGTTGTTGGAATCTATTCTAAACTTCGCAGTCCAACGAAATATACATGAGATTGAAGAGTACAAATGCGGAACAATATTCCAAGAATATCTAGCTACAAAAATAACAGAATGTTACGAATGTAACACCGAAGTTTGTGGATAAAGTTGAGGCCAAATAGAGTAAAAATAAAAAAGTGTCCGTGTGGTGACGGATTTAGAATACACAATGTCACCAACCTATGCTATCCTGAGGGTGTCGTAAGAGGCGACTAAAAGAACGCAAACGGCAGATCACCTAGCCGCAAGAGAAGGAAAGCTTGATACAAACCCTTTACCAACCCGCCTTGCCAGGGTGGCACAGTAGGCCCTCCATGAATGTGGAGGAGGCCCGACTCAGTAGGGGGTCATTTATGGGCTGAAACGACGAGGGTAAAATATTTAAGGTGCCAGGTCCGAGTTAGTTCTGTGAAATTTACCAAAAGCTATTTATTTTATGTATCTACATAATAATCAACCCATTTCCCAGCGCTACCGATAGGCATTCTACAATTAATCAGTCCATTAATGACCCACTGTTGAATCGGCCCTCCTCCCATTACATGGAGAGGAATTACTCTACTGTGCCACGTTGACACAGGATTTCGTTTCAAGTTCCCTCCGGCTATTTATACATCCAACATTACAATATATTGTACAATATGTTGTAGTGTGTGTATAGTAGATTATTCTAAATCTAAATGTAAGTAAGTAAAATAAAAAATCAAGTAAACTAGTAAAAAAAAAGTAAAAAATACTAATTTCCATGAATATATTCACAAATTTTCCAAGTTCTTTTTGTTTTTCCATTAGACCGTACTTCTGGTCTTAGGTTGACGATTATGACACATTGAAATTAAACACTTTTAACAGATTTATCGCGTGTATTTTACATTATTTCATTCCCGATGTTTCAAATGCTTTGCAACAGTCGTGGTCACGAGAGAAACGATAAAAACACGCGATAAATCCATTACAAAGTGTTTAATTTCAATGCTTATTAATGCTCTGCTATTGTTCTCTTCTTACGGTAAAATTATCATATATAAGTACTTGTATTCTTCTTCAGCGGTTGGCTTGGTTCTTTTCTAGCATCACTATCACTACATAGTATAAAACAAAGTCGCATTCTTCTGTCCGTCCCTATGTATGCATAAATCTTTAAAACTACGCAACGGATTTTGAAGCGGTTTTTTTACTAGATAGAGTGATTCAAAGGGAAGGTTTATATGTATAACCCACCCCCACTTTGCACGGGCGAAGCCGGGGCGGGCCACTAGTTGAAAATAAAATGGATCGGTGACGGTAAATATTTTAAGTCTGTTACCATATTTAACTGGGACTTCTCATCATAGTTCGTGTGGTTACGAATACATAGTGTCACCAACTCATTAAGGATATCATAAGAGCCGGCAAAAATCAAGGCGGGTAACCTAGCCACAAGAGAAGGTAAACCTAATACAACATCCTGTGCCAACCAGTCTGGCCAGCGTGGCACAGTAGGCTAATTACCCTCCATGGCAGGATAAAATTATCATATATGTACTTGTCTTCTTCTTCATCGGTTGGTTTGGTTCTTTTCTAGCATTGAAAATAAAATGGATCGGTGACGGTAAATATTTTAAGTCTGTTACCATATTTAACTGGGACTTCTCATTATAGTTCGTGTGGTGACGAATACATAGTGTCACCAACTCATTAAGGATATCATAAGAGCCGGCAAAAATCAAGGCGGGTAACCTAGCCACAAGAGAAGGTAAACCTAATACAACATCCTGTGCCAACCAGTCTGGCCAGCGTGGCACAGTAGGCTAATTACCCTCCATGGCAGGATTCAACAGTGGGTCATTTATGAGATCAGTAGTAGTAATTTCGTCGTTTCAGCTCATAAATGACCCACTACTGAGTCGGGCCTCCTCCAAATCCATGGAAGGAAATTAGCCTACTGTGCCACGCTGGCAAGACGGTCTGGCACAGGGGTTGTATCAAGTTTTCCTTCACTTGCGGCTAAGTGATCTGCCTCTTGCCTCTTACGACACCCTCAAGATGGTATGGGTTGGTGAAATTGTGTATTCTAAATCCGTCACAGTAGCAGTAGTGGTTAGTTATTTAAAAAACTATTAGTTTACTTAAGCGCATATAAGTTTCCTCGCCAATTTCAATAACGCAAACATTACATCAACGTAATTTATTGATGGCAATATAAAATATTGCTACGCGGAACTTAGATGGAAGCAATTCCTAGTTCTGAAAGGAGTTTGTATGGAAAACGGACAATCGGCGGGGCACCCATCTCGTATTCACTCGAACTGGTAAAACGACCCCCTAACTGGGAAGTTTTGATTTAGCGCTTATGGCTGTCCCAAACGGGTAAGCCCATTGACGTAAATTCCTGAACTGCCGGTTGTTATGTGATCAGTCATCATCATCATAATTATTTCAGTCCGCTTCTGAGTCAGGCTTCCTCCATATTTATGGAGGGAAAATCTTGCGGCTAGATGGTCTGCCTCTTGTGGTCCTTTAGCCGCTTGTTAGGATACCCTCAGGATTTGGTGTGTGTTGGTAACATTGTGTATTTTAAATCCGTCACCACACAGACTGTGATTAGAAGAATGGTGACAGATCATCATCATCATCATCATTTCAGCCAAAAGGCGTCCACTGCTGGACATAGGCCTCCCCCAAAGATTTCCACAAAGGCCGGTCCTGGGCCGCCCGCATCCATCATTTTCCGGCGACCTTAATCAGGTCATCGGTCCACCGTGTGGGAGGCCTACCAGCACTGCGCTTTCCGGAACGCGGTCGGCCATTCCAGGACTTTTCTGCCCTATCGGGCGTCGGTCCTGCGCGCTATGTGCCCTGCCCACTGCCACTTAAGTTTGGAAATCCTGTGGGCTATGTCGGTGACCCTGGTTTTCCTGCGTATCTCCTCATTTCTGATTCGATCTCGCAGGGAAACTCCGAGCATAGCCCTCTCCATTGCCCTTTGGGTGACTTTGAGCCTTCTGATGGAGCCCATAGTGAGCGACCACGTCTCTGTTCCATATGTCATCACTGGCAACACACATTGGTTTAAGACTTTTGTCTTCAGACACTGCGACAGATGGTGATAGATGGTGACTTGAAATATTTAGTGTCAGCAATCCATTTATTTATTAAACTAGTGACACGCCCCGGCTTCGCACGGGTGCAAATGAACATCTAAATTTATCAGTGTTCCTCTACAATATTATGCATGTATTATACTTTAAAACCTTCCTTTTGAGTCACACTATCTATTAAAATAAACCGCTTCAATATCCGTAGCGTATTTTTAAAGATATAAGCATATATAGGGACGGACAGACGACAGCGACTTTATTTTATATTAAGTAGTGAGTAGTGATAGTGATTATTAAAGGTTGGGATTGATAAACCAATCCATACGCAGTTAAAATAATGTAATAAAATAATGATTCGATAAAGAGTTCGTAGTAAAAAAAAAAAATTGGTCAGCTGGTGACTTAAGTGACTTATGCAAAGAAAACCCAAGAAAAAATACTAAGCTCATAAGACTTGTATGCCTAAATAACAACAGCTGGTTGGGTAGATTTCACTGGAACCCATGATTTGTGGAAACAGTCAGATTAATTAAAACGTCAATATCTACTTCAAGATAGTTTTTCAACATGGAACTGCTTCTCTTGATAACCTCTATATCACTATCATTAACACTTTGGATGGCTGTAGACTTTTGTTACACCCCGTATATTATGTTCAAACTCAAAGTTATAGTTATCATTTCCAAAGTCATTGATAGAAAAAATAATAAGCTTTTGCATAAAGACATCAACATCACATACATCAACAGAAACACTAAATTTGGAATATACCCAATCCACGCTTGCAACTCCTATGAATGGTTAAAGTTTAAAGTAGTGTAATAGAATAAAACTGTTAGAACAATGCTTGAGCTTGCATTCATACTGGTTCGGTAAAGCATTATAGAAATGCGCGGACTCATTGCTGGCAACGTTTGCTAACATAAAATCTAATGGCACGTACATTCCCCATGAATATTGTAAACTTTGCAGTTGGACTGAATCATAATGCCCTCATGTATTATCCATAGGCCGGTTCTAGTTTTAATCTCTTTTACGGGCTTTAACGTCTAAAGAAATCATAATCTTCATCAGCATCGTCGTCGTTTCGGACCATTAGTGACCAACTAGTGAGTCGGGCCTCCTCCAAAATCATGAAGGTAAATTTGCCTACCGTGCTACTCTGGCAAGACGGGTTGGCACAGGGTTTGTATCAAGTTTTCCTTCTCATACGGCTAGGTGATCTGTCTCATAAGATCCTTTAATCGCCTCTTCCGACACCCTCAGGATAGTGTGAATTGGTGACATTGTGTATCCCAAATCCGTCACCGCACGGACAACATTTCATCATCATTTCAGCCAAATGTTGTCCACTTTTCCAAATAAGCCTCCCCATCCTCATTCCCCGCCACGTAAGGGAAAGAGAAGCGTGGGAAGACCCCCGACTAGGTGCACGGACGACCTTGTGAAGGTCGCTGGGAGTCGGTCGATGCGGTCTGCACGAGTTCATGCATTGTGGAAATCTATGGGGAGGCCTATGTTCAGCAGTGGACTTCTGTGGCTTATAGATAGATAGATAGATTCCCACAAAGGCCAGTCCTGAACTGCCCGCAAACATGTTTTCCGGTGACCTTGACCAGCTCATCGGTCTACCGTGTGACAGCAGTGCTGCACTTTCCGCGGAATCGTTTAAGGACTTTTCTGCCCCATCGGGCGTGAGTCCTGCGATCTATGTGCCCTACCCACTGCCACTTAAGTTTGGAAATCCTGTGGGCTATGTCGGTAACACTGGTTAGCCCGAATAGCTGCTCATTTCGTATTTGATCTCGCGGAGAAACTCGGAGCATAGCTCTCTCCATTGCCCTTTGAAGGCCTATAGAAATCAGTATATCTAATGGTGGCTCTACACTTGGCAACACAAATACCCTAATTGATTTACGAATTACGCAGTTATGCGGTAGCACATACACAAAAAAGCAGCACAAAGAGGAGGCAATTGAACCCTCCTAATTTTTTGAAGTCCGTTAAAAATACGCCAACCCACTACTAAACTCACTAACAGTTTTACTCTTAGTTCGTATGGAATCTCTTAATACACTTTAATGTAATTGCTGGGGTTTTGGCAATGACCATACACACATATTTCCCCTGTAATGAAGATAAAGAATTTCAAGTCGTGGACTTTAAAAACAAATCTCTGTTTTTAACTTTGAAAATTGTTCGTTGGTGTAATGGTTGGAATTCCATGGAAAAATATACAACGATGCGTGCCTACTATTAGATAATTCTTTTCTTTTCTTTTTTTTTTAAAAACGAAACCTCTTCGCTAGTTATATATCCTGTGTTGCGGGGGCAGTAAGAGTCGACGAATGGAAATGACAAGGCTGAAAACTTAGTTGCAATCTTGCCAATCCATCTAGCCAGCGTGGCCCAGTAGGCTAATTACCCTCTGTGCAATGGGAGGAGGCCCGACTCAGCAGTGGATTATGTCTGGTCCGATAGTCATTTCAGCCAAAAGACGTCCACTGCTGGACATAGGCCTCCCCCAAAGATTTCCACAAAGGCCGGTCCTGGACCGCCCACATCCACTGCTTTCCGGCGATCTTAACCAGGTCGTCGGTCCACCGTGTGGGAGGCCTACCAGCACTGCGCCTTCCGAAACGCGGTCGCCACTCGAGGACTTTTCTGCCCCATCGGACGTCGGTCCTGCGAGCTATGTGCCCTGCCCACTGCCACTTAAGTTTGACAATCCGGTGGGCTATGTCGGTGACCCTGGTTTTCCTGCGTATCTCCTCATTTCTGATTCGATCTCGCAGGGAAACTCCGAGCATAGCCCTCTCCATTGCCCTTTGGGTGACTTTGAGCCTGATAGTAGTAGTAGTCAATTGATATAACAAAGGAGTTCAATGAAGGTCATGCTCGCGTTTTATGTGTCTTCCCTGAACGCTACAGTCGTTGTGAATGTTTATTTCAAAGTAAGTAAAGTCGTAAAACTAAGAAACAGTTACATCGTGGGACCAGTATTGTTTGTGATCTCTATTACCAAGTTGCTTCCTTAGAAAGTGCACAGGGAACAAGAACAAATTGGATCGGTTTGAAAAATGTGTAACAATAACAAAATGGGGAAACTTGAAAGTGACATCGGGCCATTAGGCAGCCACCGCGAGTCTGACAGAGCTCCACTTCTGGCGATAATGAATCAAAAGTTTCGCGCGACGCAAATGGAATACTTGGAACTTTTTGGATCGAGAACAGTCATCAGTAACAGGTTCTCGTTTTTGTTTCAAAATAGAATAACAGGCTGGTCGAATCGGAAACTGGAAATAGAAATTCTACATCAAGAGTATGTGGTTTAGATTTATATTAAAAAAGAATTGTACTTTTGGGATGGCACGTTTTTAAATCTACTAAAAGATTTGAGCGCACACGGTTTTCCCTTAAATATATTCGGATATTTGAATCTGAATATTTGATTGTTCCCGATCCAAAAAATTCGGAGTATCCCATTTGAGTTGCGAAACCCACAAGAAAACGATGATTTTGATTCATGATTTTGATGCTTGAAAGTTCTTTAATTATCTCCTTCTACAGGAAGGTTCCACGAGTTGCTCAAGTTTTTTCAAATTCAAAAAATTACCTCGTCCAAAAGTGTCCCGTCTTCTCGTTAGTACTCCTGCAGGCCCAGCCAAGTTGTTTTCATAAACGTACGCTTTGGTGGAATAGAAAGACACATGTATAGGATTGACATAGACAGTTCATGTCATGAAAGGCCTCTTATGCTTAGGCTATTTAAAAAAACACCTTATATAATTTCGCTTAATTTGTTGTATTGTATACAGTGTCGGCCAAAACTTTTAAATCAGATAGACAAACCAATAATAAATTTTGGGTACGCGATTATACGCCACGTTAAGTAGTCTACATACTGGCCTGATTTTAACGATCAGAATATTAGCAGCTTAAACGTCGTCGAAGTTGCGTGTACATCTTAAAAACAAAACAAAAAGAAACGATGAAATTATGACATTTGTGATAACAACTACTAATCAGCCCACACATTACCCACTGCTGAGTTGGGCCTCCTACCATCACAGGGAGGGTTCTCAGCCTACTGTGCCACGCTGGCCAGACGGGTTGGCACAGGGTTTTGTATCAAGTTTTCTTTCTGTTTTCCGTCACGTTTTTTCTTCTTCTTTTCTTTTCGATTTTCGGCCTCGTCATTTGGTCGGTTCTTACGATATCCTTAGAAAATTAGCTTGATCAAATACTGAACTCCAGGTAACTTCTTGTAAAACTGAAGCTTCAGCAACGTCTACCAAGTTAGAAGCATATTGTACTCGTAACATCGGACAAGTTGCAAGTTTTAACGAGATCCTATTGAGTCGCCGCTTGTCGCTGCATTGCCTTACAAAACCTTATTTATCCAACAAAACTTTAGTGAATACGCTTTTGTACCCAAAGTTTTTATCTGAAGGTACAGAGACTTCAACTCAAACATATCCGCCTACTACAAATAAGGATCAGAAACAGGATTATAGTCTTACTACAAATACCCTCGAATTTCCCCTTGGGTATTTGTAGTTTAGTCAAAACGGGAACAACTCTTATAAAGTTTCATTGCAACAATAACTACAGGCTCGCTGGAATCTTAAGGCGGCTGCGGGTGCGGCTGCCCGTGTATCACCATCTACACTTTCTGTACAAAGATTTGCTAGTGTTTGTTCCGTGTTCAGTCTCGCATAATGCCGTTATGTGGCAATAAACTAAAGTGTCTTTAATTACCCTTTCATGTAAATAAAGTGAAAAAAGACTGTCTGTGTGGTGATGTATTTAGTTATGTACTGTCACCACCCCATTCCATCCTAATGAATGATAAAATGACAAGCCTGCAATACTAGCTGAAAGGGAGGGAACACTTGAAACTCTGTAGCAACCCGTCTGGCCAGCGCGGCTCAGTAGGTTAATTACCATCCATTTAATTGGATTAGGCCCGACTCAGCAGTCATATATAAGCTGAATAGTAGTATACTTAAAGTTCATGAGTATATTTCATGGCTTTAAGTTGAAGCAAATCTATGCCGAAATGTTTAGGGTTTAAGTATATTCTGGTCAATCATAAAAATTTTGGTAAAAACACCCCATTAATATTAGTAGTACCCTAGCGTTCTTAGCAGCCAAAATAAGCATCAATGGATCAAACCGTCCCCGAAGTAATATCGCCAGTAATATTTGCAAGTGTGCAATATTGAAGGCATTAGACGCGATTAAGGCCGCTCGCTCACTGAAATCGATCCACCTACGCCTTATCTAGCTTAAGTACAGTCTATAAGCACGTATTCAAAGAAGTTTGCATAGCACGACCGGCTCGGTTAGGTCACAGGTTATCGCAGCTACCGATTGCATTGTAGAACGTGAAAGTACGTTACGTAAACAATGCAAGTTAACTCCTGTGCTGCAATAGTTTTCTTTAGACTCTATTTTTTAGAAAATTACGGTAAAGAAAGAGTTTGTTTAATAATGACGTAGGCTTTTGCGATCCTTGGACGTTGTGGTAATGGTAAATGGGTTTTAAGTCGTGTTATTTTTATTTAAACCCCAACATTTCACACTTTGCAGGGTTGCGTTAAAGCTCATTTAGCGCAATCAGTTTATTTTAACTTCACTCTTTTTTAGTTTAGCAGAATTGATATTTTGCCTACATCTAATTTTAAGCTATACTCTAGGCTATGGAATGCAATACTCGTAAATTATTGTGATTTACTCATATATTAATCAATCACGAGTTTAAGTTGCTGTAGAAACTTTACTATGATAATTAAAAAAAAAAACCGAATTTCCCGCATTACACAAATTGCGCGAATGTAAAAAATAAACGTTTTTAAACTTTCGTGAATAAAAAAAAAGGTCTGTATTTCTTGTGCAACACGTATACGTGAAAATCTATCTTCGTACGTTTCGACTGGATTGCACTGACTATAGATGCGGCGCTCGTTGCTCACATTTAGAGTCGGCATCGGAACGGCTTCCGATTACCCTCGCACCATGAGATTCTGCACTATTGTGGGCACCCGACACACCACACTGACCGTGGCGCTGAATGTTTAGTTGTGAAGGCCTTTTGGAGAACTACTTGGTTCTCCTAAGAAACGACTTTTTGTAGCCAAATGAGTACTACCTTCAGATAGATGGTGTCGCAATGGGAAGTCCCGTCGCACCATTAATGGCAAATCAGGATGGAACATTTTGAAGAACAATTATAAATGCGATTACTTCTGCATTTTGTAATACAGTCAGAAATGCCAACAACATCACGGGAACCTATGAGGTAGAACGCAATAGAATCTTGGCCATTGATAACGAATTAAGACAAGACCCAAGGGTCTCTAAGACATCATGTATATGGGAAGAACCTACGCTAAAGGAAACATTACTGGTGAACATATGATCTTTGCGACCCTGAAACCTATCTGCAGAGTTAAGGTAATATTTAGATTTTATTGAGAAGGTACTTCATCAAAATAGGTACAATCCAAAGAAGTGTCTGTGTTTGAAGTTTAGAGTCTATATTCTGACATTTTGTAGTAATTCTTAAAATGTTTGTCAACGTGAATTCATTTCGTTGACCAAAGTTTTATTATGGGTTGCTCAACGCTTTCGTTATTGATACGCTATTGTTAGTTTAAAATATAGTCCAATATAAAATATAAGAATAAAATAATATATAGACATATTATTACAAGGATCAAATTGTTTTGAAATATTGCCCATATTCCCTTGCTAGTTGATAAAATAATAACCTTCGCACGCAACTTCGTAACTCATATTCGGGTCACGTCACCTGAGCTCACCCCTTTTACGTGACACCTCCCTGTCAAATTATTTAATCTTTAAGATAAACTTATGTGAATATAGCCTTAGCTTCTCTATGAGATAAATTCGTAGCGAAACATTTACGGGGCAGATATAATAAAAATAGCATACAAAAAATTGTTAATGAGATCTAATTATCTATCTATTGACTGCCTCGTTGGTCTAGGGGTTGGATGTGTCGCCTTTGGATCAACGGGTCCCGGGTTCAATTCCGGGGTCGGGCAAGTGTCTTTGTCTAAACCAGAGGCTTGCTCTGAGTCTGGATGTCATTTGTGTTCGTGAATTTCATGTAGGTAAAGTTTTTTTAGAGGCAATAAAATATTGGGATCATTCTGCTACTATTCTGGATGATGTATCGAGTTCATAATTTGTGTTTAAAAATTGACCTCTTCAGTACTTCGGAGGGCCCGTAAACCCATGCCACCATCTATAGCAGTCGTTAAAACTAATAGTTAATATTAATTCATGGTAAACATTGGACTGATAGAGAAACAATTTTATCGGTTAAGGTTTCCTAAAAATTAATTAGAACAAAGGAGAAGACAAACAAATTAACTTAAATGTAAACGAACAAGTTGATCGCAAAGCTAGTTGTGACATCGTGACATGACTTCATAAATAATTCTGATAGACAAAGCCAAGACAAATACATATAGGGTTGTCATTGCTTAAAATATACATGGTTATTTTTGACAGAAAAATCAATGATAGAAAAGTAATGGAGGCTGGCACGTCACAGTCCTTATAATAAACGGCTGACTGCCGAAAATGTTTAAGGCCATTGAAGTAATTTATGAATGTGTAATAGTGCCTTATTGGTCTAGCTGTTGGATGTCCCGCCTTTGGATCACAGGTCCCCGGTTCGAGTACCGGGATCGGGCAAGTGTCTTCGTGTACACCGAAAGTTTGATCTGAGTCTGGGTATCATTTGTGTTCGTGAATTACATGTTTGTAACCTAGTTAATTGCTTTTATAGAAAATTGGATATTAGATGTAAAATAGCTATTGTAATACATTTTTTTAAACGTTACCCCTGCAGTAGCTTAACCTGTGTCGCGGGGGCAGTTTACAAACATGAAATTCACTAACACAACTGACACCCAGACTCAGAGCAAGTGCCTCTGGTTTACACAAAGACATTTGCCCGGCCCGGAATCGAACCCGGGACCCCGTAATCCAAAGGCGCTTCTAAGAGATTTAAGGTGAATGTTCCAGGGTAGCCCGCGAAATTCAAATTTTCGTAGGTTTTTTGCAATTTGCAGGTCAGTGCTAGGTTTTATGTTGATACGTCTTACAGCAGCGTATAACATTTTAATCAACATACAACCTACCACTGACCTGCAAATTGCAAAAAACGTAAGAAAATTTGAATTTCGCGGACTACCCTGGAACATTCACCTTAAGATGTTGCTGGTTAGAGACACTATCTGAGAAAGACTGCGGCCAGCAGCTAGATACGTCAAACTAAAATCAAGGCGCTATTGCGGTTTTAGGGGATCTATATAGAGTGGGTGGTTGATACTTGCCTTCGTTGTCCGCAAGTTACGAAACCAAGGGCCAACCCATCTAGCCAGTAGGTTCATTACCGTCCATGTAATGAGAGGAGGTCCGACTCAGCAGTCAGTTATACATGGGCTATATGTGTCAATGGAATTGATATTCGAATACAGGGTGTACAAAAACCCTGTGGGCATCATGAAAGTATGGAAAATTAGATGCGGCGTTCAAATTTTCAAGATTAAATAACTATTGCTGTGCCTTTGTACTAATGTGTCCTATATTTCTATATGTGTTCAACTTATGTTTTGTATGTGTACATGAATTATTAAATAAATAAATAAATAAATATTGTGTGTCTCAGGGTAGTAGGCAATAACTCCAAGTAAAAAGACGATAAAAGACACAATAGAAATTGTATCTTGGTGATCACTGAATGATGTCAAAAAAGGCTAACAATCGCTTAACTAAACTACTAAAATATATATTTTCAAGCCTCGGTGTCACAAATTGCATACACTAATACTAACACTTTTACAGTCCGATCGGATGGTGTCAGTATTTTACTCGGTATTATTGCTTTTCAGGTCGCTCCTGTATTTTACAACCTTCCAGATAGACACGTTCAGGGGACTCGTAAAATAGATGATGTAGCACCAGCTAGTTTTATTCATGACGTTTGAATTTATGAACATCTTAACTTACTTTGGGTGGCTATTTGTTATTTCATTCAATAGTATATTAATGTCTCAGGTTTTCGCGATTATTACACATTGAAATTGAACATTTTTTAAGGGTTTACCGCGTGAATTTTACGTTTTTTTATTTTTTTTCGTTTCGCATGCTTTGTAGCAGTCATGGTCAAGGGAGAGACTAGATGATAGTGATAGTTGTCTTCAAGAGTACATTGAATTGTTTTATTGAATATATTGTTTGAGAATATTATTACGAGGGACCAAAGTATAATTATTTGTATATTCCGTGTAGCTTAAAATACAAAACGCCACCACCAATAAACTCAAGCGTCAGATTACCTGGCCACAAGAGAAAGAAAAACTTGACACAAACCCTGTGCCAACTTATGACAGCAGGCTTATTGCCTTCCATGAAATGGGAGGAGGTCCGAATCAATACGGTTATTTATGAGCTGAAAGATGAATGATCTGCTGCTTGACCCAGCTGCTTGGGACTAGGCTGTTCAGTGTTAGTGTATTTTTTATGTTCTTTATTTATGTTACTAGACAAATAGAACCGCAATGAAAAAAAAAAATGACAAGCCCTCTGAGTTTCTTGCCAGTTCTTCTCAGCAGTGGTCGCGTTCCGAACTGGTGGTAGACGGTCGAATTTTTTTATTGTATAATATGGCAATGTGTTGACTATTTGTAAGTGTCCATCGTGACCCACACAAAATAAATGATTTGAATTTGAATCAAATTGATATTCGAATACAGAGTGTTACTTGCCTACTACCCTGAGACCCACAATAACTATTGTGTGTCTCAGGGTAGAAGGCAAGTAAAAAGACGATAAAATTGTCTCTTATTCATCATAATTATAATGAATGATGTGAAGAAAGGCTAACAACCGCTTAACTATGCTGTCAATGTCCGAAACCTGAACTCATTGGATTATAGGTACATGAGTTGATTAAATCTCATTGGTATTCCAGTACATCGTAAAATACAGGTTAAGTGGCCGTCGAACAATTTAATAACATTAAAATGGCCGGTGAAAATGTTCTGGCGTTGTATTTAAAATTAAGCGTGGGTCCCCTTGTACGGCCCTTGTGATGCGTAGGTATACCTGAAAGAGTTTTATTTCACGTTATTTTCAATTACTGGCAGAATTAACATCGAGATTCGTGATTTAAAAGTATACTCTATTAACATATTTAAGTGTTTGGGATAGTTTTAGGTAAACGTTATCAATAAAACAAAATTATAGGCGCATATAGGCGGTAGATTTTAACTGTTTCTTTGTACTTTTGAAGACAACTGTCATCTAGTCTCTCCCGCGACCACGACTGCTGCAAAGCATTCGAAACGTCGGGAATTAAATAAAGTAATATACACGCGATAAATCCGTTTAAAAGTGTTTAATTTCAATGTGTAATAATCGCGAAAACCTAAGAAATCTGTTTTTTTGTAAGTTTACCATACGTCATTTTCAATTACATACTGGTTGAATTCACAACAAGATTCGAAATTTAAAATTAAACATTATCGGTTGTTTACCCTAATAACATATTTAGATGTCAAGGGATAGTTTTTTTTAAGTTTTACCATACGTCATTTTTAATTACTGGCCGAATTCTCACCGAGATCAAACATTTTTAATTACATATGTTTTTCAATATTTTATTGTACTCAACATTTCCATTGTGTTCAGTTGATAGATAGAATAATATTTAGCTTTCTTTACAATTCTGTTGAATATTTGGACCTCCAAAAAAGATGAGTCATTATTTTTTATATAAATATTAGCATAATAATGAACAAAAACATGAAAAATTGCGGTTTTCATCTTCAAAGATATTTTCGTGTTCATTGTAAATTTTCTTTCAGAGCCAATGTACGCGATAATCATAATATTTTGACGAAGAATGCTTTGTAAATGATTTCTTATAATAGTCTTCACAAGGATGCTAATTAATTTCCACGTATCAAGTATTTTCTAGGAATTTTTTTGCTTCGACTCGTATAAAGATGCCCATTGTCAATTACATAATATTATGTGTTTAGGAACATACTATGTACGTTTTTATACAAATAATGATGTTTATACATCCATGATACTAGTGCTTCAAGCAAAAGCTAAAATTGGTATTTTTTTTTAGATTTCCCACATTTATAGTTTTCATACTCCTACCCAAAGTACGGAATGCGAATATATTTTGTAAACAATGTATTATTTAATACGTTAAATGTGGTGGATTTAGAATACACAAGGGTACCAACCCATCTTGAGGGTGTCGTAAGAGGCGACTAAAATAATGCAAGTGGCAGATCACCTAGTCGCAGGAGAAGGAAAACTTGATACAAACTCTGTGCCAACCCGTCTTGTCAGCGTGGCACAGTAGGCTACTTTCCCTCCATGAATTAGGAGGAGGCCCGCCTCAGTAGTGGCTTATTTATAGGCTGAAACCACGACGACGACGAAACCAGTAAAAATTACACACACTATCATGTATTTGACACATACACGCATATAATACTCTTTTGTTTATTATTAAGTCTGTGGTCAATTTGGGAATTATATTATAATTTAAAGAACTATAATTTAAATTAGTTATGGTAAAATTAATGGATGGATGCGTCAAGCTGAAGACAGGGCGCTATGGCGCTCTTTAGGGGAGGCCTATGTCCAGCAGTGGACTATGTGTGCTGACGATGATGATGATGATAATGATGGTAAAATTTCGACCACTAGTTACAATAATGTTGCCAAATTTCAAAGCGTAATCTTGTCTCTGTCTCGGACATATTTCTTTATAACTCTGTACATAATTTACAGAGGACAAAAAATACAATATACCGACGTAATAATAAATAAACATTCATATTATCCATATTCATACATTTTCATCAAAAAAATAACGAAATATATTTCGTAAATAAAAAAAAAACAAATTACCAACCTTACAAGGCTCCGAATAAACACACTACACTTTAATAAAGATCTAAAGTTCCACACGGTAAACACTGGGACATTTCGTTTCCACTTTAAGGGAGAAATACAAAGGGAAGTAGGTACGTACCTACCTTAATAACGAACCTTAATAACGCCGTCCCAAATCAGTTTGTTTTCAACCCTAGTTCTATGAGAACTTAAGGAGTATTTTATAGTATCCGATATTCTGCTCAAACAAAAACCGATTCCAATTATTTGACGGCCATTTTTAAACCAACATTACCACTGTACCAATTTTCATCCCGAACTGGTTCACCCGCGTGATGACGGATTTAGAATTTAAGAATACCAGAGGCACTTGCTCTGAGTCTGGGTGTCATTTAATAAATAAATATCCTTGGACATTTCACACAACGCCATCTCGTCCCAAGCTAAGCAACTTGATGCTTGTGTTATGGTAACGAGATAGATGATAAACTACTTATATACATTTTTTTTTGTAAATACATACATATTATAGATAGAAATGACACCCAGACTCCGAGCCAGTGCCTCTGGTTTAGACAAAGACACTTGCCTGACCCCGGAATCGAACCCGGGACCCGTTGATCCAAAGGCGGCACATCTAACCACTAGACCAACGAGGCAGTCAAACGTGAATTTCATGTTTGTAAACTGCCCCCGCGATACATGTTATAGACGGTATAGGGGTTTCGTTTAAAAAAAAAAATTACCAACGCAGTGATTATAGACTCTTTGGTTTTTACAATTAATGGAATACTTGGGTAAGTAGTTTTTGCAATAGTCAAAGACACGTGTGTGAACATCTATGGTACTGCAAACATCGATAGGTGACCGCTTATAAAGAAAGAATTGATCGTGTTTTATTTAATTTGCTGGTATTTCCAAGCCACATACATATAAAAATAGCTAATAGTCCACCTTGAAGGTGTCGTAAGAGCCTAAAAAAGGAAATAACTAGCCGAAGCGAAGTAAACTTGATGAGAAATCCTATGGCAATCCGTCTGGCGAGCGTGGCACAGTATCGGCAACGATTTGTGTCGTTTCAATATCGTGACATTAAAATTAAAAGTTATCAACTTATAAGTTTCCGTTTGGCAGTCTTCGGTCTTCTAAAGATCAAATATTATTAAACTGTGAAACAATATTTGTTTTGAGTTTCAGTTTTAGAACAAAATGGACGAATGGTGCTCGATGGTGATCAACACAGTACCAGCCAAAGGTCGGACGCGAAAGACAGGTACTTATGAAAAATTCGGTGTGGTGACTGATTTAGAATGCATAGTGTCACCATGCCATTCCATACTTAGGCTGTAAGAGCTGACACAAGGAAAAGATAAGGCCGATAACCTGGCCGCAAGAGAAGGAAAACTTAGGCACTGTAGGTTTACTTTCTTCCATGTTACTGGAAGAGGCCAGACTCAACAGTGGGTCACCTAAGGGCTGACTAGCATAGTCATCATCATTTAAACCAAAAGACGTCCACTGCTGGACATTGCCCTCCCCCAAGGATTTCCACAAAGGCCGCATCCATCGTTTTCTGGCGACCTTAACCAGTTCATCGGTCCACCGTGTGGGCGGCCTACCAGCACTGCGCTTTCCGGAACGCGGTCGCCACTCGAGGACTTTTCTGGCCCATCGGGCTTCGGTCCTGCGCGCTATGTGCCCTGCCCACTGCCACTTAAGTTTAGCAATCCTGTGGGCTATGTCGGTGACCCTGGTTTTCCTGCGTATCTCCTCATTCGATCTCGCAGGCAAACTCCGAGCATAGCCTTCTCCATTGCCCTTTGGGTGACTTTGAGCCTTCTGATGGAGCCCATAGTGGGCGACCACGACTCTGCTCCATATGTCATCACTGGCAACACATATTGGTTGAAGACTTTTGTCTTCAGACACTGCGGTATTTTGGACGAGAAGATGTTTCGCAGCTTCCCGAACGCTGCCCAACCGAGTTGAATTCGACGATTGACCTCTTTCTCGATATTGGACTAACCGAACTGGACAGCATGTTGTGACATGTGACAGACCTTAATGGTCAACAACTTAAGGGGTAGAACCTTCGATGTTAACAGGAGTGGCTTGAACATGGATATTAGACATGATCTTCGCCTTCTCCATGTTCATCTTAAGGCCGACTCGTTCGGAGGCTCGACGGAGTACTTCGAGCATCGTAGTGAGGCCCTCCATGGTCCCACCCATTACGACTATGTCGTCATCGCATTGAAGGTGTGTGATGTACTCGCCGTTCAGGTTAATGTCCAGCCCTCTCCAGTCCAGAACCTTAAAAACATCTTACAGTGCAGCGGTGAACAGTTTCGGAGAGATAACATCTCTCAGTCGATTTTTTCTGTATAATTGTGTACATTTTCCCGGGATTGGTTCAAATGTTTGTCTTGCGAAGGATTGTCAAATTTGAATAATCGAAATCTCTTGCAAGCTCCGGAGGTTTATTTAAGTTTTTCGCTTACATTCCGGAATGCAAAAGTTCTCGAGACAATTTATGCTGATTCTTCAACTTGCTTGTAATATGCTCTTTTCAGGTATATCGGTAGAAACCTACTTTCTTCTTTAATATATCCTACTCCGGGGCGGGTCGCTAGTATTAAATAAACGTGAAAGTTTGTAAGAATGCATGTCTGTTACTCTTTCACGCAAAAACCACCAAATGTATTTTCATGAAACTTTACAATAACATAGCTTACACATACGTATAAACAATACACATACAATTAATTTAAAAAGATATAGTGCAAATTAACCTAAATATAAGTATAAGTTTGTAAATAGGAAAAAGAATACGAAAATATAAAACACTTTCTATCGCCTTTGTCACAATTTTCCATCACCGTGCGGGTGAAAGCGGGATGCAGCTAGTAAAATAATAAGTGAGTATTTGGGGTTGGCGGTAAAAGGTTTTAAGACGTAAATAATCATATCACATAAAGCGGGATATCTTTACACATAATATTAGGTTTGTTTATAAAACATTACTTTACTTCCTTTCAGCCCATAAATTACCCACTGTTGAGTCAGTCCTCCTCTAACTACATGGAGGGTAATTAGCCTACTATGCCACGCTGGCAAGACGGTTTGGCACCGGAATTGTATCAAGTTTTCCTTCTCTTGCGGCTAAGTGGTCTACCTCTTGCGTTCCTTTAGTCGCCTCTTACGACACCCTCAGGATAGTGTGGTATTTTTTTTATAATAAACGAAACATGACTTTTTATATTCTAAAACCCGTCACCACACAAAAATTCATTCAACATGGAATTAAAATCGCACGTCATAAATTTATTAATATACGAGATAGAATAATACGAATCAAAAGTTTATGAGGTAGTAATGTACAAGCATCTGTGGCAGCTGCAATATTGCGATACATGCTCTCAGTCGGTATTGTGGTCATATCCTGCACTCGTGTTGACAGAACAGTGGTACCTATTAACATTATTAATATGCATGATTAATGCAATGTCTATTAATGTGATAATTGCTATATTGAGACTTTAGCACCGTTTCAGCCCAAGTTTGATGTTGAGTCTGGCCTTGGCCTACTAGAAAGAAAGATAATTATTTTATTCTTCTTCTTCTCTTGGTTGACTGGCTTGCTTCGTCTTTTGACACGATGCCGCCAATGAAATCTTTTATTTAGAGTTGCTTACATAATGAAAACAAAAAACTCAAAAGTCAGCATGGTAAATTAAACTCGGGACTATAGCTTGATCTCTGTGACAGATAGCTATTGAACATCGGTATCTAGTGGCTATATTTTTTTTTTCCTAAAAGAAACCTTTGCTCTATGTATAACCTGTATCGCGGGGGCAGTTTATTAACATGTAATATACAACTTATATGACACCCAGACCCGGTTTATACAAAGACACTTGCCCGAACCCGGAATCGAATCCGGGACCCGTTGATTCAAAGGCGGCACATCTAAACTCTAGACCTTATTATTTTATGTCTCTATCTATCTATATATTATACAGGATTGATACGACATAGGGGCATTTACTGCCTATAGTAGGTATCATTTCCAGGCTCTGTACCAAAAATCAATTAAATTGGAGCAATATTTTAGCCGCAAATGATTTTTTAAATTTTTGCCTCATTTGAACATGATACATGTATCTTTCCTAACAGATGTTTATGCCTAACGCATCGTTTATTAATCTTAGGGGCTGTCCATTAATCACGTGATGTTTTATTAACATTTTTTAACCCCTCCCTCCCCCTTGGTGATACCTGGTGAGGTTTAAGACTACCCCTCCACCCTCCACCCCCAAAATCACGTGTATTTTTTTTGTACCGTTTCGAATTCATACTAATCACATATAATATACGTAGTGTAATTTAATGACCCTCGGTCATATCAACCATGTATAAATAAAAATTAATTGCAATTCTGTTAATTTTGCTAAAACTCGAGAACGGCTGAACCGATTTGGCTAATTTTAGTTTGAAATATCCATGTCAAGCCCAGGGAAGGTTTTTACGGTGAGAAAATGTGGAAAAACTTGAGTAAAATACTAGCTGTTACTATAAACATGTACCAAAGTGAATTAAACGGAAAAAAAGGAATTGTGTTTAGCGAATAAAAAGAAAAACGTTGATCCTAAACCTAATGCTTTATTGAGACGGTTCGGCGGGATTGAGATTTACAACTGTTGCCTTTCAAACTAATGAAGTTCTATTGGTTCTATCGCACTCACAGACTATTTACTACTCCATAAATAACAATAAGACGTTCATTAGATACTGTTTGATTAGGAACTATTAACACTTTTGTACTTATTGTACCCAGGTATAAGGTTTCTTTTTAATCTGTTATTTTCCTAATATCACGACGATTTTTTTATAACTGTTTTTCTTTTGTTTTTAGTCTTATACCGATTTCCACTGGTTAGCCCCAAGACCTCAGACATTTAGCCACTTTATTATTAAAAAACTGTATTGAAACGTATGACATCACGCACAGGCAGTAACGTTTATCTACAATACCTAGACACTTAAGCGTTTAAACTACTCCTATTAAGCAACCCATAAGGCCTACTATTAAGTCTGGACCCCTCTAGTTTCAAGGAGGGCAATAAGCCTACTATGCCAAGCTGGCCAGACGGGTTGGCACAGGGTTTCATAACAGGGCGGGTGGAAGGGGAAGTCACAGAGGCTACTGGTAAGACCTGGTGACTTCGTCTTTCACCGTACTCCATTGTCTTTCCCGGCAATGTGAGGGGTGTTGGTCTTGGGTGGAGCACTACTGTTGCGTCGAAACCCAAGGCAAGTGTGGTTGTTATCCTGCTCGTGGTTGCCGCCTGCTTTTGGTCTGGCCCTTCTGGACAGACGTAGCCGAAACAGCCATGCGCCTTCCCGTATAATTCTCCCCCTCCTTCCTTTCCCTTTACCTTGTTTCCTGTCTTTCCCACCTCCTTCACAGCGTCGCGGCGGGTTGCGGCTCCGGGGACTCCTCTGTTTTCAGAGTTGCCTTGTGAGACGCAAACCGTTGCGGCGCACCATGGGGCACTCGGGTTGGCGCTCAATTCAGTTGGCCGCTAAACCGAGTCCCCACTCAATTTTATTTTAACTTAATTTTATCTAATCTAATCCTAGTCTTCAGTTTTTTTTTTTTCGGTGTTTATACTTGGCTTTGGTTTGTTTTGTTGGTTGTCGTTTGTTTGGTTTTCTGTTTACTGTTCTATCTTTTTGTTTCTTTTCGTTTTCATGTTTAGCTTCTGGGGTGCGGCTCTCGGGTTTTTCCCGGGAGTCCGCGGGGGGGGGAAAGTGCTTAGGGCGACGTTTGATAGGGAGTAATTATGATGGATAAGCACCAATATGAAAAGACTCCCCGGGCGGGTCCCAGCAGGCCGTTGGCTGCTGGGGAATCCCGCACCGCCACTCCCTCACGGGGGGGCGGTCTGCCCCAAGTATACGGGGGGGGCAATATCGGTGTTCCGTCCGTCGATTTGACGGTCGAGGGAGGAGAAGGGAGGGTGACGCGCGCGATGCGCAAGCGCGCATCTGAGGAGTCCGCCATGGTGGAAGGGGCGACGGCTGGGAAGCGGCTTAACAGTCCGCTCCCCGGCGAGAAGGAGCAGTCCGGCGGGAGCGACGTCCCGCTCAGCCGGGACAGCTCGATAGGGCGAAGGGGCGAGGAATCGGAGTCCTGTGATACCGATGCCCTGAATGATAGGGAGAGGAATAAACGCTTCCTGAAGCGATCCGTAGCGGGAACGGCGCGTCCGTCACAGACACCGGCGACAAGCGACTGGGAGGACCCGAACTCTGAAGATCCTGCGGACCTCATGGACAACATGGCGATTTATGGGGGCATATACCACGAAAAGTCGCGATATATGCTCAGGAAATATCAAAACCTCCGAAAGGAGATCGATGCCAACATCATAGCCGGCGTCGCGGTTGATGATATCCCGGAGGACATGTGGTGTAAGGCGAGGGCCCGCGGGTATAACGCGAAAGGGAAGCTGGCCAACGTGATCGCGAAGGTCACTGAAGGTCGAGGAAAGTTACCTCCAGGAGAGATGGATGCCAAAACCTTAGGCACGGTAATCCAGGACGATCTGGCCATCCTCCTGGAGGTCACGAAAAGACACGGGCGACCAAAGGGAATATTCCTCAAGGCCGTTCAGGTAGCGACCTCTTCGCTCCTGAGCGCAATGGGCGAGCTGGTGACAAGGGCGTCCAGCACGGAGGAGCTGACAAAGCGGGTGGAGGGGATGCGGGCGGAGCTGGATCAGCTTCGGGCTGAAATGGCGAGCCGGCCCGCCCAAGTCCAAACCCCACCCACCACCACACAGGAAGAGAGGGCGCCCCTGCTGACTATGCGGGAGATTGGCGCCATGGTCGACGCGAAGATCGCGGGCATAGCGGACCGCCTGCTGCCGGAGAAGCGGCTTCGGCCGCCTCTGGAGGCAGACCGGTCTGCTGCCCGCGAGCGCGCCATGGCGCCGAAACCGGCGGAGAGACGGGTGGAGCCTGAAAGGCCGCCCAGGAAGAGGAAGCCGAGGAGGAAGAGGGCCACGGCCGTGCCACCAGTTGCGGCACTCCCGGCGGTCCCCTTGTCTGCGGAGCCGAGTTCGGCCCCAGCGAGGGAGCCCGCGAGGGGGAGCTGGGCGACGGTGGCGGCCAGGAAGGCCAACCCGGACAGGACGCAAAAGCCGACGAGCCGCCCCTCCCCCCCCTTGCCACGCAAGGCAGGGTCGGGGAAGAGGGCGAAGTACCGGCGCACACCGGATCTGACATTGACGGAGGCTGTGACCCTCACTCTACCCGAGGGGTCGCAGCACTCCTACGCCGGCGTTATGACAACCGCCAAGGAGGCGGTAAACCTTGAGGAGGTGGGGATCGCCCCTGAAGACATGCGGCCGAGAAGAACCAGGACGGGAGGGCTGCTTTTTGAGCTGTCCGGCCCGGATCGCAGGGAGAAAGCGAACCGACTTGCGGATCGCCTGAGCGCGGCTTTGAGCGCTCTTGGCGTCCGAGTCGCGCGCCCAACAAGGACGCAAGAAATCGCCGTCAAGGACCTGGACGATGCCACCACGCAGGAGGATGTTGGGAGGGCAGTTGCCTCGGCCGGGGGCTGCGCGGCGGAGACCGTCAGGGTCGGTAATATCCGCCGCGCGCCGGGCTACCTGGGTGTGGCCCGGGTGCGCTGTCCTCTTATCGCCGCTCAGCGGCTAATATCTACCGGCCATGTCATAGTTGGCTGGGGAAGGGCGAGGGTCGAGGCACTCGAGGCAAGGGCGGCGTACTGCTTCCGCTGCCTCGAGTGCGGCCATGTTGGGGCGCAGTGCCCCAACAAGGAGTCAGGGCGAGGGGCTCGCTGCTACAAGTGCAGCGAGCCCGGCCATACGGCGCGTGAGTGTCGGGCCGAGGAGAGACGCTGTCCACTGTGTGCAGAGCTGGGTTTAGCCCATGGGCACCGGTTGGGCAGCGGATCATGTGCTCAGGCGAAGGCGAAGGGGGGCCGTAACAGGTCTCCCAGGCGCCGCGGGGGGGTCCAGGGTGCTGCCGCTGTTGCGGCGGCGCCCATGGAGACCGATGCCTCGCAGCCTGGGCTGGCGGTGCGCGCGAGCTCGACTAGCCGAGCCGCCACCGCCGGGACGTAGGCCGTAGTGACGGCTACGGATCTCGGGGCAGGGCGCGGGGAAGCCCTGCCCCACACGGGATCGTTGGGTGCCCTGTCATGTGTACTGGCAGGGCACCACGGAGTTCATCTCCAGCGTAGGATCGCTCCAACCGGAGCTGGGACTGGTCGGGGGGTGAGCGCGTTCTTGGCTCCCCCCCCTCGCGCGTCTGACTCGTGGTGCAGTTTCTGGGCCCACGAGGCAGGTCTTGCGCGGGATTGTACACCCCGGGGATGTTTTAGTGGGTATGCCCCCACTCTGGGGGAGACTCCCACACGCCCCTCGTCGGTCCTCCCCGGGACTGACGGGGATGTCCATAAAGGATTTTTACCCCGGGCACAAAAAAAAAAAAAAAAAAAAAAAAAAAAAAAAAAAAAAAAAAGGGTTTCATAACAAGTTTTCTTTCGCTGGGTGTCTGGGTTATTGGTCGTGTGATTTCATAGAATACACAGTGTCACCACCCCATTTCATCTTGAGGGTGTCTTAAGTGACGACAAAAGGAAATGATAAGGCCGAACACACGCAAGAGACGGAAAATTTAACAAGAAACAATATATTAATTTATTATTTTGCATCATGGCCCGCTATGGCATCACTGCACGGCTCTTACTGAAAATCTGCGCCACATTCAGTGGCATAACAGCTGAGTCGGGACCATTTTGTAGCCTCACACCCCATAATTTTATTTGTGTTTCTCCTTCTAATTTGTTTCAATTTAAGAAGTCGTTATTTTGAAAGCAGATCGTTATTAAGGTGGATGCTCCAGGGTAGCCCGCGAAATTCAAATTTTCTTACGTTTTTTGCAATTTGCAGGGCAGTGCTAGGTTGTATGACGATGAACATTTGATTCGCGGCTGTAAGACGTATGTAGTTACAGAGTTATAATCATCAAACTCATCAATACAACCCTCCAAGCTCATAAAGGTGCAAGAATGACTTTGACGTTGAAAAAGTTTTTCTTGGACCTTTATGAGCTTGGAGGGTTGTATTGATGATTTTGATGATTATAATTATATAACTAAATACGTCTTACAGCCGCGAATAACATTTTAATCAACATACAACCTAGCACTGACCTGAAAATTGCAAAAAACGTAAGAAAATTTGAATTTCGCGGGCTACCCTGGAGCATCCACCTTAATATTAGCCTCTAGTTAGCAGGTAAGTAGTTTTATAGAAGATTGAGATGTAATCCACTTTATATCACTTGTGAGCTGCAATAAAATTATGTTCCTTTCAACCCATCTGGCCAGCGTGGCACAGTAGGCTAATTACCCTCCATGTCGTTGGTGGAGGCCCGACTCAGCAGTGGGTCATTTATGGGCTGAGAAGTATAAAGTGAAGGTCCTGTTGTAGTCTGGCAACTCTAGTGAACAGGAGTTTATCCACAGCGCGCTGCTGTCTGGAGTAAGGCGAAAAATATTTCATGAAACGAGCAATGTAGGAACTTTATCAGTTACTTCATTGCGGTCGACCTTTTATCACTACGCACGACATATTTACGATGACAAGTATTGTTTATAACATGCAAAGGATGTGGGAAAATGTTAGTATTTCACCAGTGTCGCTATAAGTCTGTCTTGATAGTCATCTTAGAATAGAAAAATACTTTATTGTTCATACCAATTATAGCGCTCACAATCGTCAACGGATATATATATTTTATAAGAAATCACCAGTTCGGATCGCCAACCGAGAAGACCTGGCGGAAGAAAATCAGTGGGCTTGTCTTTTTTTAAATGCCATGTTACAATGACCATTTAAATATTTCCAGATTTCAGGAAGGAGCTCAAAAGAAAATGAATTATTAAAAAAATATATAATTAAAAGTGAAATAATGAGTCTTGAATTCAGTCTGCCGATCAACCCCAAACAGCCGCTGTTTGGGGTTGTTCACAAGTTCACAAGCATAACGCTTGTGGCAGCCATCGATCTACTCCTGTTCGAAGTATTTTAGGGAGCATGACAACTTACAGGATCGACGCCCGCGAATGAATGAAGTTAAATTCGTGTGTTACTTTCCACCAAGCTTGCCGTTTTGTATTCAAACTATCAAAAAATTTTTTTCTACCTAATAACTACATCATCCCAGACTACGGGGTACAGTCAGATAATCAGTAACGCTATAGCCTTACAAAGTTGAGATTTGGTTGTCTTTTTTCAAACTCAAAAGGAACTTTATTTACGTAGGTTTTATCACAAAACTCATAAATCTGCAGTCGCACCTTTCTTACACAGTTCCTCATTCTTACAATCCATCCATCTCTCTTGATCTCCCACAACCCTTGCGTCCACCCACATTCATGCTGAAACTACCACTGGTTCGTAATGCTGCTCTACAGAGAAGAGCCGGAAACTGTGTAGTTGCTTTTTTCAAATCATTGGTCTTGTATACAAAAAACTTGGTTGCTTGCTCTCAAAATGCTGTTTAGTGTTTTTTGTATACACGATACAAAAAACACTAAACAGCATAGTGAGAGGAAGTTCGCCAGATGAGAGAAACACGCAACACGTTAACGTTCGATCGGAAGTCCTCTCAAACTTGTAGGGACTTTATTGTAAAAGCGAATATACTGTCCTACAAATGAATTACAGACTCTTTATTCCTTATTTAAATGACTAAATTCGTCAACAGTTTAATATTAATTGCTATTGAAATGTTAATCATGTCAACAACTCTCAAAGTTGAGCATAAACTTTCGCAACAATGGCTTTCGAGGTTTGGACAGGTGAAATGTTGAATAATCGAACTCTTGTGGCCATCTGCTGAGTTCGCTTCAAAGTTCCATAAGATCTGTTTCCATAAGTTTAAACCAATTAGGAGTATTAAAGTTGTTAAATCCTCAACTGACTGAAGCGAACAGTAAATTATCGTACATTATGGTTTATTTCTTGTTATAATACATACATATAATCACGCCTCTTTCCCGTAGGGGTAGGCAGAGTTCCGTCACTTGCTACGATCCTTAGATAATTGTTTCGCTTAGTACACTTTTACATTTCAAGGTTCAAAGCGAATGCTATGCTTTCGAAAATATGTTTTTTTTTACATATTACATGTAAATAAATAAATAAATATCCTTGGACATTCCACACAACGCCATCTCGTCCCAAGCTAAGCAACTTAATGCTTGTGTTATGGTAACGAGATGGGTGATAATAAATATAGCAAATAAAAATACTAAACCTACTATAAAAATAATATAAACATACTATCCTTTCAACTTAGCATATTAATCTTTCCATTTCATTTCCCAATCTTATAATTCCCGCTGTCTGCTAGCTCGACAAAAATACACCATGAAAATTCCATTCAATAAAGGAAGGATTTCCGTGCAACCAAAGGGTTTATTCTGGTAATGTAGGGTTCCAGCCAATCAGCCGACGATATTTACATAGTAGGCCACTTGGCAAACATCAGATCATTCAATACCGGATATTGGTGCTAGTCGAGCTGAGGTTGAGCGTCGAATACTCACAGCTAATTGGATGGGGTATTCGGTTCTATATGGACCCGCTTCATAACCTATAAATGAGGGGAAAGTCTCAAGGACTTGTACACTACTTGATGCGATTTCTTAGTAGGAAAGCAAGCAAAATATTAACAAAATATCACCGATATTGATGCTTTAGTAAATCGTTAACGAGAAACAGCATTGAAATTAAACAGTTTTTAACGGATTTATCGCGTGTATATCGAAACGTCGCAATAAATTCGTTAAAAAGTGTTTAATTTCTATGTGCAATAATCGCGAAATCCTCAGTAAAGAGAATGAGCATTATTTTGGCTGAATTAACTAAAATTACAGGGTATATTGACGGATGAATTAATATATGGTGTACAGCATCCCATTCCATCCTGGAGGTGTAGTAAGAGCTGATAAAAAAGAAAGAAAAAAGGCCAAAAATCTGGCCGCAATAGAAAGACAATTTAGAGGGAAATTGAGTCCATACAATTTGAGGAGGCCCGACTTAGCAGTAGCCAGTAGGTCTTGTATGGGTTGAGTATTAGTGGTATACAGTTTGTTATATTATATTTTTCCGATTATTACATAATCGTCTTTAGAAAAATAAGGAGAGATATTATTTTTTTAATTAAAAATACAACAATGAACAGCTAGATTTAATTAAAAAATACAAGGTTGTTACAAGATTATGCGTTAGCTTAATATCCTCAAAATGATGATATCCTCACCATTACGCTGCAAATAATATTTATTACAATCTAAATGAAAATATATATTACCTTTTAAAATAAAAGTTCACGATTTCGTTTGTAATGCATTAAAATTAATTCAAATATTTCTTCACCTGAGCACGGGCGGCAATTCCAGAGAGATGGCGTAATCCGCCAAAATAAAATGGAACAAATTTATTTATGTAGATATACCAACGCTTAGGTGCGTTTCAATTTAGTAGGAAACATTGAAATGTGAGGAAAGCTGGAAGACTTGCTTTTACAAAGCTTGCATATTTTTTTTAAGTACTCATGAAACCGTAAGAAATGAAGTTTAAATTTTAGTCAGCTAAGTTTTACTTATTCTAAACCTAAGCTAAATCTAAACACCCTAAGAATTTATAAAAATCGTATCTAATTAAAAATTGAAACAAACATGACTCTCCATTTAATTTGAGTGTGTAGTATAAATGTAAAAAGCTTCGTGTGTTTGTTCCTTGAGTCAGGGCTCAATACCGTTTTTCTATTCTTAACTTCTACTACATAGTATATAACAAAGTCGCTGTCGTCTATCCGTCCCTATGTATGCTTAAATCTTTAAAACTACGCAACGGATTTTGAAGCGTATTTTTTAATAAATAGAGTGATTCAAGCGGAAGGTTTTTATGTATATTACATCCATAATTGTACCGGTGCGAAGCCGGGAAGCTAGTCATATATATAATTCTACTGTACGTGTGTATGTCACTGAACTCCTCCTAAACGGCTGGAACGATTTGAATGATTTTTTTGTACGCGTTTGGGTGGCAACGAGGATGGTTGAGATTCACAAATCAGCCCGACACATGGCGCTGCAGTCAACGAGACAACATCTGCCCGCAGGTAGCTAGATTATAGATTTGCCGTGCGGTGACGGATTTAGAATACATAGTGTCACCACCCCATTTCGTCCTGAGGGAGTCGTAAGAGCTGACCAAACGTGGCCGCAAGAGAAGGAAAAGTTGACACGAAACCCTATATGTCAACCCGTCTGGCCAGCGTGGCATAGCAGGCTAATTACCCTACATGTAGTTGGAGGAGGCCCGACGCAACAGTGGGTCATTTATGGGCTGAGAAGTACGTAAGTATAAAATGAACAAAGGACCGTTGGAAGTTTCTGGATAAATTAGTACCTATATCTCTAATTATGTCTCTACTCGCTGACTAAGGGTCAGCGTCCACCAGCGGAGAGCAGTTCAGAGGTCGCAAAACACACTAAGCGGCGCGCGGTCGTCAACGAGCCGCGCCTGTAGAGCCGTCGCGCTACTCCGAGCGCCTCCGCGCGCCTCTCGACCGCGCTTTACGTCGCTCGCCGTAATGTATTTCGTTGTACCAAATACAGTTTTATTCTGAAGTGTTTTAGGTTGAAATTAAATTGTTACTGAAATAGCCTCTTCCCCGCCACTCCACTGGTAGGCGCTGACCCTAACATTTTGTGAAAATAAAGTTTAAAGAGACTTAGTCTATATATCGGTAGTACTAGCCGTAGTCTTTCGTTATGGATCTATGGTTTAGTAGATATGGGGTACAAACTTTAGACGCAACGCGATAAACCATCAAGCTAAGTTACGCCCAAGGCTCTGAATTGGATCTGTTTGCTTAACGTCGATGTTTGCTAGCTATAAACATTCCTTGCCGGATATTATCCCTTGTCCGGATGTGTGGAAGAATGTTCTCAATTCAATTTCTATTAAGTCTTTTTCTTAAGGCCGCTCTTGAACGCTTACTCGATCGAACGAATGAATGCCATTCTTTACGGTTAGTTTTAGGGTTCCCTTTGGTAATGGTTTTTTAATTAATTTGCTTTCGCCCCTAGCTCTCAAACTCATTCGTTCAATCTAATCATTTATTTTGTATTGGATACAATGGACACTTACAAATGGTCAACACATTGATATAAATATACGATACAATGCAATACGGTTAACCGCTAGTTCGGAACGCGGCTACTGCTGAGAAGAACTGGCAAGAAACTCAGAGGGCTTGTCAATTTTTGTTCATACTTAGGTTTCCTATTTTACATAGCTACAATAACGCATTTTTTTTTCCGACCAATTCCGTAAAGCAATCTTTTCTATTTTATTCGGAAGGAGTCAAGTGAAACATAAGTATTATCGCTCTTTCAAATCCGAGTTCAATACCAAGTGATATACTGACGTTGATGGGTTCATAAATTCCTTGTAGTGACAGATTTAGAATAAATAGTGTCTCCACCCCATTCCACCCTAAGGGTGTCGACCGAGAGCCGACAATAAGAAATAACAAGGCCGCAACAGAAGGACAACTTGAAACAAAACACTGTGCCATCCCGTCTTGCCAGCGTGACACAGTAGGCTAACTACCCTTATAATTGGAGGAGGCCCGACTCAGTAGTGGGTCATTTATGGGCTGAGGTACTCCTCAGCCCATAAATGACCAATACTATACCATGACACATGACCATACTGCCCAAGAAAAGTTCATTAATACTCTACTGAGTAGTAGTGAACTTTTCTTGGCTAAAATGATGATGATGATGATCTTATCGAACGTTTACTACAAACGTAACCAAACAGTCTAATCGCATTTGGAACCAAACAGATTGGAAAGGGAAATTGATCAAAAGTAAGGTGTTCCTTTTAAGTTTCCTTCTTGTTATGTTAGGAAATGGACTTCAGGCCCGACCGGTAAGTAGGCAAGATGAGGTGGGGAAGTTTTTGTTTAAGTTACAACCGCTCTGTCTTTGAGGTGATGGATTTAGTATACATAGTGTTATCACCCCATTCCATCCGGAGGTTGTTCTAAAGAAATAACAAGGCCGAAAAGCTAGCCACAAGTGAAGGAAACTACTTAACTACTACTGCTGAGGAGGGGGGGGGGGTGCTGCACCTACATGGTGGCGCATTAGCCTACTGTGAAGAGACTGACTGCCTACAAGATAAGGAACCATTGATATGAACCCTGTGCCACCCCATTTAGCCACCATGGCACAGTAGGCTAATGACCCTCCCTGTGATGGAATGAGTGGGTCATTGAGTAGTAGTTGTAGATTGGTCCATATGGTCGTTTTAGTTGGTTTCCGTGTTGTGACGGATCTAGATTACACTATGTCACCAACCCATACCATACTGAAGGTGTCGTTAGAGGCGATTAAGGGAAAACAAAAGGAAGATCACCTTTTTTTTTGGTGCCCGGGGTAGGTATTTCCTGCCGCAGGATAGGGAAAACTTAAAACAAACTCTGAGCTATCCCATCTTACCAGTTTGCCACAAGGCTAATTTCCCCCCATTAATTTGGAGGAGGCCCGAATCAATAGTGGGCCATTTATGGGTTGAAATGATGATGAATAGATTGGTCTGCAAGTTTATATTTTAAAAAAGTCTGAAGAATTACTCCCATTTCATCTTGTAGGGAGATAAACTGGAAAACTTAATTAAACCGTATTCCAGCTTTCTTGCCACGGCTCGAGTAATGAAAGGTTTATTATAAAATTAGTAGGTACGTACCTTACTGGTAATATTTCTGAAAGATCTAATATTAGGCGAACTTATTAAGTTTGTGGCGTGTGTAGTTGGATAGAATACATTTTCTTTGAAGAGTAAATTGGAATATGATGTTTACCTAAGAAGTTGTTCTGTTATTTTGGCTGTTCAATTACCAAATAAAAAAAAACTAAATGTTGGTTGGTTAGATGTGCCACCTTTGGATCACGTAGTCCTGGGCTCAATTCCGGGACCGGGCAAGTGTCTGTGTGTAAACCAGATGCACTTGCTCTGAGTCTGGGTGTCATTTCACACTGAAAATCAGTTGTCATGTTGTGACCTTTGTCGCAACATGGCAGAATATGCTGAGTTTCTTTTATGACTGAATACGGCGTGCACACGTAATGTACATATTACGTTGTTAGTTCTAATACATATTATGATTGTGTTTGTTACATACCCACTTAGAAGTGTCTGTATTTTTATTTGTATTGCGCCGTGTTCTTTGCACAATAAAGAATTTATATCTCTCTCTCTCTATCTCTCTCTCTCTCCGCGATACAGGTCACACACAGTGCAGGGGTTTAGTTTGAAAAAAAAAACCAATAACGTTTGTATAAATTAATAATTATTTCATAATATGGGCTATTAAATAATAACTTAAACATTTTTTCCTCTTTTCACTTGAATACTCATTTTAATACTCATAAATGAAACTCAGCTTTTTATGAATGAATTTTATTTCTCAACGGATGTGAAAACCCATTTAAAATAAGTCAAGGATATTCTTCATTTCGTCTCTTCTGCATAAAATTAGAAAACTAATAAAAGAGTTTCGTTTTCAACTCAAGATGCTAGACGCTAGATCAAGATGACGATGCAAGATGCAAGACAAAAGATGCTGTTTAAAAATAAAAACTAGTAAACAGTCTGTAAATAAATAACAAAAGAATCGAGAGTACCATTTGTCTGGTGCGTGCAAAATTTTATGAAAAAGTAAGCAACTATTTTCATTGAAAAAATGTTGTCACCAGTTGTTACGTCACCAAACATTAAGTTACTAAGTATCTAGGCCAATAACCAGTATCGATTGGTAGCGCAATTCCTATGGAACAAACTTTTTCTAACTAAAACTTTTATCAGAAAAGTGTGTTCCTCCATTCATATTTAAAATAGAAAAAGCAATTTATAATGATGTCTTATGTTTTCGCGATTATTCCATGTATTTAACATTATATAATCTCTTAAAATCTTTGACTATTTGAAAGCATTCGCAAGAATTTATTCGAATAAAAAACATTTTGATTTTGATAAATTCTTAACGACCCATGTAGTGACGCATTTAGAAAACATAGTGTCACCAACCCATCCCATCCTGAGATTGTCGTATGACAAAAAAGTCCGAACGAGGCCGATAACCTGGAGGATAACTGGAGGAGGTCAGGTTCAGCAGTGGGTCATCTATGAGTAGTTGTAGTTTAAAATGCTTTGCAGCAGTCATCTCTCCCGTGGCGACGTTTTTAGATAGAGCTACTCCTTCGATCCGATAGCCCGTGTGGTGACAGATTTAGAATACAGAATGTCACCAACCCATACCATCCTGAGGGTGTCGTAAAAGGCAGATCACCTAATCGCAAAAGAAGGAAAACTTAATAAAAAACCTGGGCCAACCCGTCTTGCCAGCGTGGCACCGTAGGCTAATTTCCTTCCTTGTACTTGGAGGAGGCCCGACTCAGGGTAATTTATGGGCTGGAAAATGATGATGATGATGATGATGATGGTGATGGTGATAATGATGATGATGACTCCTTCGATCGGCTCTTTGCACGCATGGTGGCTATTGGACCCTTGTTACACCGTGTATAGTAAAATATCGGGCACCCAACTGAAATTTATATCATTGCAAGCTTAAGATTTACGGTCAACACTCCGTGCGTGCGGGTTTTCCAAAGCGCAGTAGATCTTCTTTATTTATGTTTCCAACTTATACCGGTTCCATCCATTTCATATATAGTTTGAATCCGTTTATCGGATTTCGTACACGTATCGGTCGAATCCCATATCGATGGACTTGATATATAAGCGCGGCCGGGGGCCCTTATAAAATTACTGCTTCGGAAATAACGCAACGAATGAGGATACAATAAGAATATTCAAATGACCTACTTCATATCCCATACGAATATAGAAAGAAGCTTATTTATCCGGGAGAAAATGTCTATTCATCTACGAGATTTCGTATACGCTTTGCCTTGCCGAGATAAATTGAGATTGTACAAATGGAGAGCAAGGAATCCTCTTCGATATGCAATGCCTGCGAAGTGTATTTTCTATTCTTTGCCTTTCTTCCATTGGTTTCTTACAATGTTCGGTCATATGGCTCAAACATTCATGGCTCATGCAATCAGCATGCTCATGAAATGATATAATTAAATGGGAATCAACTATACTATAACTCGTCATCATCATTCATAATTTCAGCCAAAAGACGTCCACTGCTGGACATTGGCCTCCTCTAAGGATTTCCACGAAGGCCGGTCCTGAGCCGCACGCATTCATCGCTTTCCGGCGACCTTGACCAGATCGTCGGTCCACCGTGTGGGAGGTCTACTAGCACTGCGTTTTTCGGAACACGGTCGCCACTCGAGGACTTTTCTGCCCCATCGAGCGTCCAGCGCGCTATGTGCCCTGCCCACTGCCACTTAAGTTTGGCAATTCTGTGGGCTATGTCAGTGACCCTGGTTTGCTTGCGTAACTCCTCATCTCTGATTCAATCTCGCAGGGAAACTGCAGCATACCCTCCATTGCTTTTTGGGTGACTTTGAGCCTTCTGATGAAGCCCATAGTGAGCGACCACGTCTTTGTCCCATAAGTCATCACTGGAACACACATTGATCGAAGACTTTTGTCTTCAGACACTGCGGTATATAAACGGTATGAAAACCAGTAAATACTAAAAGTATAGTTTTTTAATTATTATAAATGATATAAAGGTGCTTTGTTCTATTTGTATTGTATGAGCAAATAAGGATTATAAATAAGGCCGTTGGTCCTTATTTATAGCTAGCGTCCCGGCCCGGCTTCGCCCAGGTGCAATTATAAATGTATTGTACATACAAACCTTCCTCTTGAAACACTCTATCTATTATAAAAACCACTTCAAAATCCGTTGCGTAGTTTTAAAGATTTAAGCATACATAGGGACGGACAGACGACAGCGACTTTGTTTTATACTATGTAGTGATAGTGATGATAGTGATAGTGATACTGTAATAAGCGTTTAATAAATTAAACGTGTATTATATCTGCTGCTATCCCTTTCATTAGGCTGTTCGATGACAAGGTCAGAGATATTTTTAAAGCTTCGATAAAATTACAGCTTTTGTGAACAATGATTTGTATTCACTTTTCATAGGTTTCAGAAAAAGAAAGATACATATTGTAAACTTTTGAAAGTCCTCTATGGCAATCTACAGAATAGCTAAATAAGTTGGGCCTACTGCCCATATGTAAAATCCAGGTGTGGCAATTGTTACTACGTTATCTTTTCGTACGTTTTTTTATCTTAGCAAACAATGATAACCTAGCTAACGCTTATCTAGCCTGATAACTAAGCAGTTACGATTCAATCGACACTGCGAGTGGACATTGCTGTTAGCAAGTGTAATTGTGTGTGGGTTAAAGTGAAAGTGATTAAAGTGAAATGGCGGGAGCCGGAACGGGTGCAGGCCGTGGCCCGACTGTGGGCAAGCTAGAATCCCAGATCTATTGCATCAAGTACACATTATTTTGCTTCAACGTGGTACTGTGGGTGAGTATCGAGCAAATTGGAATCTCTGTTGAACTTTTCCGTTTCATTTTCAGCCCTCATGTTTGCTTTGAGTTACTGCCAAGCGTCGATCCGTGGAAACGAGTGGTTTAGTAGGTTTGTGTGTTAAGTTGTTTTGTTTTATTTGGTAACTGTTGTTTTATGAGTCATCTCACTAACCTGTGACTAATGGGTCTGTCAGAGGTTTAAAAACAATTCAATAACTGTACTTACTATATGTACGGATTTAGAATACACGTTGTCACTCATTCTATCCTGTGGGTGTAGTAAGAACCGACAAAAGGAAATAACAAGACTGAACACCTAGCCGCAGAGAAGGAAAACTTGATACGAAACCCTGTGACAACCGTCTGGCCAGCATGGCACAGTAGGCTTTAGGCGCAAAGGGATGATCGTCCGGCCAGACAAGGTGGTATGTCTGGCAGGGGGCCGCAGCGCTTATCCCCCGATAACTGTAGTCGGAGAATTGCTCTGTAAACTTCTCTATCGCGGTTTAGGACTTGTTGGTAATTCTTGCATTTGTAGGCGATATTGCTTGATGTTGATAGTTCAGATTTTTCGGGTAAATTGTGTAAAGTATCTTGCATGCTGGCTAATTCATCATCATCATCATCATCATCAGCCCACATTAGTCCACTGCTGGACATAGGCCTCCCCTAAAGAGCGCCATAGCGCCCTGTCTTCAGGGCGCTAATTACCCTACACATAATTGGAGGAGGCCTGACTCAGTAATGGGTCATGTATGTGCTGAATAGTAGTAGTATTAAACGCCGAATGAATTATTGAACAATAAATAATAAATATCCTTGGACATTTCACACAACGCCATCTCGTCCCAACTTAAGCAACTTAATGCTTGTGTTATGGTAACGAGATGGATGATAAACTACTTATATACATTTTTTTTTGTAAATACATACATATTATAGATAGAAATGACACCCAGACTCCGAGCCAGTGGCTCTGGTTTAGACTAAGACACTTGCCCGACCCCGGAATCGAACCCGGGACCCGTTGATCCAAAGGCGGCACATCTAACCACTAGACCAACGAGGCAATTGCAGCTTGTGGTTAGTGATACATATTTGAATAAACAGTTCACGTGTATATTGATACACAATTTAAATGACCAATAAGCCGATTTAAGTTGACTAGTTATAGATATTTTAATTGTGTATACTTAACGTACATAAGCATACTTAAACATTTGAATTCAGTGTACCAGCAACTTTTAATTAAAATCTCTTCTAATAAATACACAAACATTATAGGAATAAAATTTTCTCGAAAATATACTTCAATCTTAATAGACAACGTTCATGACGTTAATTATACTTGTAAATCTGGTAATAATTAACTGTGTTATGTGAAGCTAATTAGTTAAGTTGGACGGCTAAATGTTCGACCTCAGTGTCCGCATATCTAAAAAATAATGTCTTTGTAAGGTTCATTCTAAGATTATATTAACGCTACCATTGAGTTCTACCTATCTATAAATCAGCGAAATCACCCGACTGTTGAGTGACTTTCGACAGTCCGTGAGGTGATTTACAATACAATCAAGACCCCATTCCATCCAGAGTGTGGTAAGAGCCGACAAAATTAAATGACAAGCCCGTAAAGCGGCTAGCTTTACGGGCTTGTCATTTAATTTTGTCGGCAAGAGAAGGAACACTTGGTACGGAACCCCATGCCAACCCGTCTGACAACTGTGGTACAGTAGGCTGATGGCGCTCTGTAGGAGGAGGTCGGGCTCAGCAGTGGGTCTACTGTACTGGTGACCTGGTGGGTTTTCTTGTTTTTTGATCCCACACTTTGATAGAGAGCTCTGGACGCTCCCCAACCCAGTGGCGCCGAGGCAATTCTGAGGACATAGGAGACCCCAGAGCCAAAACCCACTACGACTCCATGTGTCGCTCTTCATCAGGAAACGGTACAACCCTATCCGTAACCTTTTTACCAAAACGTTTAATGTTCATACCACCCCGCTATTCTCGATTAAAACATTTCGATATCACACATTTAACCTAAAATAAAGGGCCTGGCATAAAGAACGTGTTATCAGTCGCTGATAAGCCGTCTGTCCTGTTTTCCAAGTACGTGTGGCAGTCATACTATGATTCATGGCTGGAAATAAATTCCATTTGAATAGCATTTTCATGATTATGAATGTGCTACTTCCGTTTTTTGGTCCTTACTTATTAATATTAATAAGCAGTGATTGATGATTCGTGTTAGCCCTCTGTATATGCATAATTAAGTATTTTTCTGGGAAAATGTGAAGTGGGTATTTGTTATGAACGCTGACCTAACATTATTTTGTGATAGTTCAAAAGCAAAGTGTTTTTTATTCAAATTTCAAATAGTAAAATGTTTTAACACAATCCTACTACTGTTTACTACATACTGAGTGCAATATTTAAAGCAAAAAGAAGCATACCTTTTCTGATTATGCTAAGCTTGTAGGCCAATAATAGCGCATGCTATGTAGTGAGTTTTCATTATAAGTTCGGTTTCATTCTGACGTGCTTGAGTAATACACACATTTAACACTAGCAGACACGGCAAACTTCGTACTGCCTCAGAATCAATAAATAAAAAACCTGAATGATAATTCCAGAATGTTTCAACTTTATTAAAATATGTGCACACCTTAACTGGAACAAAAATAATGCGTATTAGAAAACAAGTTTTTTCATCATTTCTCACTTGAATCCTTCCCTGGACTTCCTCGAATATGTTAAGACCAAAATTAGCCAAATCCGTCCAGCCGTTCTCGAGTTTCAGCGAGACTAACCAACAGCAATTCATTTTTATATATAATATGATAGAAGATAGATATTACTTATTTGACAACAAAGCTGCAATTGCATGGCATGATTAGAAACAACAACAAAATAAAACAAGTGAATGCCTAGGGCATCCTCACAAAGCTCGAGTTACCCAAACCCATTAGGAGTCACCGATGTGGCGAACACAATGTGGACATTACTCAAAACCCAAGTGCTTAAACCCGGCCGAGAGTTGGGAGCACACGGCTCTTGTTTAGCGGACGCTGTGCCATTTGTCTTGGCGTAAATCCAAAAGTCAATTATCGATGGGTAGGGGAAGTAACTTCGGCAATTATTTCTCGCGCAACACCTTAACGAGAGCTTGCTGTGGTTTGAATGACACTTGAAATCGGCGGCGCAGTTCTGGCGCAGCTATCCAATTTGTACTGAACAGCTCGGATGATTAAAGTTTTGAGAACCTTTACTGGTCCGTCCTTCTTTTTATTATGAGTGAGTTGCTCAAGTGAACGTGAATTGCCAAAACTATGAAGAAAAAAAGAACTCGAGCTTCGATTCCCATTTTAGTAAAAACTACTGCTGTAGATTTTACTATTATTAGGTACCTCTAATTTTATCAATGTTTCTCTGCAATATTTATGAATTTATTATACCTATAAACCTTCCTCTTGAATCACTCTATCTATTAAAAAAACACTTCAAAATCCTTTGCGTAGTTAAACAGATTTAAGCATACATAGGGACGGACAGACGACAGCGACTTTGTTTTATAATACGAGTATATAGTGATTCGGCATTTCCTTTTGTCAGCTCTCACGACACCCTCAGGATGGAATGGGATGGTTACACTATGTATTGTAAATCACCACTAACTAAAAGAATAAATGGAACATAAACTTCAAGGAAACAAATATCTAGTATCCTTCTATTACTAGTACGAATCATCATCATCATCATCATCATTTCAGCCAAAAGACGTCCAATGCTGGACATAGGCCTCCCCCAAGGATCCGCCCGCATCCACTGCTTTCCGGCGACCTTAACCAGGTCGTCGGTCCACCGTGTGGGAGGCCTACCAGCACTGCGACTTCCGGAACGCGGTCGCCACTCGAGGACTTTTCTGCCCCATCGGGCGTCGGTCCTGCGAGCTATGTGCCCTGCCCACTGCCACTTAAGTTTGGCATAGTACGAATAGTAGTGCTAAAAGTAAATGTTGGATTAATATCGTGGAGATGAGATAATTTCATGAAACGAAAAAGAGGCCATCGTCCGTTGATGTGACTCAAAAAAGTCTCCGGCATCGCTTGAGGCTCACTAAATCATCTATACATACAAAAAAATACATAAATTTGGAGTTTCTGTTTGTAATAATAAAATAACCACTTTTTACTTAATGCGTAATACACTGTTTATAGACAAAAATAACTTTTTTATTAAATGTTTGTCTGTCTGTCTGTTTGTTCCAGCTAATCTCTGGAACGGCTGGTCCGATTTTCACTGATAGGTAGCTGATGATATATGGAGTAACTTAGGCTACTTTTTTTTGACTATCTTCACCCCACAGTGTCACCCTCGGGTAATGCGAAGCCGGGACGGGCCGCTAGTAAACCATAAAGGCCAAACGTAGGAATGAATGTGAGAACGAGACAAAGATAATGCAAAATGCTCTTCGTACAAAGTTAAACCTGCAAAGACCGTTCAACTACAGGTAGACTAATTAAGGGTGGGAACGAAACAGGAAACGAAAAGTAAAACTTGCTCCGCGAATTTTCAAGCTATAAAATGTTTAAGTTCCATATTGCACTCTTGCATTTCTAATTATATGCTTCGTCGTAACTTTAAAGGAGTTAATAGCCGTAATAATACTGCGACAATATTTCAGAGTTAAATATCTTTATTATATGCTAACCAAACCTGACCACTGGATCCTACTACTGTTGAGTCGGGCCTTCTCCCACCAGGGAGGGTAATTAGCCTACTTTACCACGCTGGCCAGATAGCACCTGGTTTAGTTTCAAGTTTTCTTTCTCTTATCAGCCTTTCTTTTCTCAGGACGGGATGAGGTGGTGACACTACGTATTCTAAATCCGTCACCACACGAAATGGATTCACACACGCATCTTTATTATAATGCTAACTAAACCTGAACACCTGAGCATCCTAACGCGTTATTTACTTTTTTAATTATTTAGTTCCTTGGTGCTCAAGTTATTATGATCATTTTGAGACTCATGGCGTCGTGTGGCAGGTATTTTTTTATTATCAAATTATTATCATATTCTAAAAAACACATTTTTCTTACGTATTACCCTATGGCAAACTCCTCAATGTTTTTAAATGAATCATCATCATCATAATTTCAGCCAAAAGATGTCCACTGCAAAGGCCTCCCCGAAGGATTAACACAAAGGCCGGTCCTGGGCCGCCCGCATTCACCGTTTTCCGGCGACCTTAACCAGGTCATCTGTAGGCTATGGGCCTGTAGGCTATGTCGGTGACATTTGCAATGTTACGCGATAGATCTAGAACGGCATTAGACAATTGTTTTAGAGCATACATATCGAGTATTGAAAATGAAGTGACATCAAATGTTAAGGCTTTTTGGAGATATACTAAACGAAAAAGAAATACAAGTTTTATCCCCGGGCATGTCTCTTCTGACGGTGTAATTGTTGAAGGTGGAGTTAACATTGCAAATGCATTTGCCAAATATTTTTCCTCGGTGTACGATAACGATACTGTTACCTCATATGAACCGGATTTTCCATCCTCTAGTTACAGTATTGGCTCATTTGTGATACAGGAAGAAGATATTAAGTGTAAACTAAATGGATTAGACTTAAGTAAAGGAGCCGGACCTGATGGATTGCCACCATTTTTTATACGCATGTGTGCCGAAGCTCTGGTCAAACCTCTACATATCATTTATAATAAGTCTATACGAGATGGTGTTTACCCTACTTTGTGGAAAATCGCAAAAGTTGTACCAGTGCTCAAATCTGGCAACAGAATGGAAGTATCTAATTATAGACCTATATCCATCATTTCATGTTTTGCGAAAATATTTGAAGGTTTTGTTTATAATCTAACATATAGTCATTTTAATCATTTACTGAGTAGTAATCAGCATGGTTTCGTCAGTAACCGATCAACTGAATCAAACCTACTAGTTTACTCCACGTATATATACAAAGTAATAGAGCAGAAGGGTCAGGTGGACGCCATTTACACAGACTTCACCAAAGCATTTGACAAAGTGAATCACTCCATACTGTTAAAAAAACTTTACCACATCGGCATACATGGAAGTCTATTGAGATGGTATCATAGTTATATAGGTAACAGAAGTCAATTTGTAGCGCTGGCTGGTTATGAATCATGTCCTTTTGTCCCGCAATCGGGAATACCTCAAGGCTCCAGATTGGGCCCGTTACTCTTTTTAATATACATAAATGACCTCTTTCATAAACTCCTCAGCGAATGTCTTGGTTATGCCGACGACTTAAAAATATATAAATCTATAGCCTCAGCTGATGATTGCCTACTACTCCAAAATGACTTGAACACGCTATTGGAATGGTGTACGCGTAATAAAATGGAACTGAACATAAACAAGTGCCAATGTATCACATTCACAAACAAAAAAACATATATACGATATGACTACAAAATCAATCAGTACTCACTAGGGAGAGTATTTACAGTACGTGATTTAGGGGTTATTTATGACTCGTCTATGTCTTTTAGATTGCACTATGAGCAGTTGGTAGTTAAAGCAAACAAACTATTAGGATTTATAATACGACACTTAAAACCTTTTCATAATATTAAATGCATGATGATATTATACTATACCCTTGTAAGGAGTGTACTTGAATATTGTGCGTCTATATGGAATCCTTGTTACTCGACTTACATTAAAAGAATAGAGTCTGTCCAAATCAGATTTGTTAGATACTTATGTACAAGGTTAGGATTAAGAAAAGTCATACCTGATTACGAGAGTCGACTGATACATTTTAATATGATAAGGTTAGAGAACCGACGTAAAATATCGTCAAAATTGTCCATGGCATACAAGACTCTGGGATGGTCAGTCACTTCAAGTTTAAAGTAAGTAACCGTGGGCAGAGACAGCCTCGTATTTTTGAGTTACCAATTGTCACAATGAACACTGTTTATAACAGTCCGGTATTGCGATTGTCAAGATTAATGAACGAGTGCTGTTCCGATGCCACAATTGATTTATTTACGAAATGTTTTATTACTTATAAAACTAATGTAACAAACTTGTTAAGTACCACCGAATGAAATTGCATATTTTTATTAATATTTTTGGTTGACTTTGACTCCCATTCTGTGACATATAACTCCAGACATTTAAATTGTTTCATTTGATTTAATTTTGTATTTAATTCTGTATTTAATTTTGTATTTAATTATTAATTTAATTGTTATTTTTTATTTAATTTAATTTCGTTTTCAAAAAAAAAAAAAAAAAAAAAAATTCAAAATGTTTTATTCAATAAATTTGTTACAACAAGTGGGTAATTGTGTTTGGGGACTCCTTTTAAGCAATATTTGCCTGTGTTAGGAGGCCCCGCTCTTCCATAGCAAAGTAATTATGATAGTAACAAATATTTAACTAATAATACGTAATTACTTATTTCTAATAATATTTACAATTTTAATTTAAAGAAAATAGGGTAAGTTTTTGTATAGTGTGTTGTGTGTGGTGGTGGTGTGTGTGTGTGTGTGTGTGTGTGTGTGTGTGTGTGTGTGTGTGTGTGTGTGTGTGTGTGTGTGTAGGGTGTGTGTGTCTGTATTTGATTTTTAAGTGGCAATTTTGTGAGACATAAATAGTTATGAGTGATAGTTCAGTGACATATTGTTATTATGCATCTTGCTATTTAACATTTTGTAGAAGTGCCTCAGTCTCTTCATATGTGAGTGTTTTTATCCAATTTGTTACGGTTTTCTTACAATCATACGTAGTTTTCGTGTATATGTATATTTTTTTGTTTACCTTGTTGTATAATTCGGCTGAGCGTTTATAGAATTGTCTGCAAGCTAACTCGGTTTTAGTCTGGGGAACTGGAGCTACCAAGTCTTTCCTTCTTTTCGTTAGATTTTGTGTATCCAGTGGTAGGGTTTTATGTTTTTTCAAGACAGTTTGTATTATGTACAACTTTCTTATCGAGGTTATATTGCTGATTGTATAAAGGCTATTTGTAGGGTATAATATGCTTTTGAAGTACATAATCTTAATAAGGGCACGCTGGGCGCGCTCTAAGTATAGAAGTTTGGTTTTAGTTGCACCTCCCCAAACCGTGATACAATACATTAAAACCGATTGCACCAGAGCCAAATATACCTCATTCAGGATGTTTCTAGTAGATTCTTGCTTAGTGATTATATCTTTTGGAGCAATGTGACGCAGTGATTTAAATATCCAGCTCAGTCTCCTAACCCTATTTGTAACCTGTTCTAGATGCTGGTACCATGTTAGACGTTGATCAATTACTATTCCAAGGTACTTAGTCTGCGAAATTTTGGAAATACATAGACAGGCACAACTTTTATTGCTTGGATCTCCGCAAACATGGATTTTTATGTTAAAATCGTCACTTGGTTGTGTCCTGTTACTCAAGCTGAAACAGACGTAATTCGTCTTGGATGTGTTCAGCGTGAGCAGGTTGTTATTGAGCCAGCTGGCAACTTGGGCCATACCCATCTCTGTTTTTAATTTTAGGTCGTGCCATGAGTTCCCAGTAAACACTACAGAAGTGTCATCAGCATACGAGAAGACTTTTGCATTTTCGATGTTTATGTTGCATAAGTCATTAATATACAAAAGGAAGAGTGTAGGACCCAGTATGCTTCCCTGTGGGACACCATATGTCACCTCCACTTCTTCACTGATATATTCCTCCACCTTCACCCTCTGCCGCCTTTTAGAGAGGTAGTCCTTGAATAATTTCAGAGGGATATCTCTTACTCCTGCATTTTCGAGTTTGTTCACAAGGTTTGGGACAGAGACGGTGTCAAATGCTTTTTTAAGGTCTAGAAAGACCGCTAAGCATTTATTCCCAGCATCAAGGTGTTCAGTTACCAGGGAACTTAGAGAAGAAACCGCATCCTCCGTTGATAATCCTTGCCTGAAGCCAAATTGTTGGTTTGATAGTAAACTGAACTTATTTAAGTATTGAGTTAATCAAACATTAAGCAGTTTTTCAATTATTTTAGATATTGACGGAAGGATAGAGATAGGTCTGTAGTTATTGACATCGTCTCTGTCTCCACCCTTATGTACTGGAGTAATAATTGATTGCTTCAGGAGTTCAGGGAAAATGCCTTTTTGAAAGCAAAGGTTCGCAAGATGTGTTATTATGGGAACTATATCATATCGGGCAAACTTTAGAAATTTTGTAGATACCTTGTCCCATCCCGGTGCACTGTCAGATTTTAAGCCCATCAATATTTGATCTACTTCATGAGCATCAGTGTCCAAGAGCACAAAGGTGTTGCTTTGTGCAGGTTTGTTGACAGCTAGTTTATTATAAGTGCTTGGCACTATTTGCTGAGCTAACAGTTTACCAACGTTGGCGAAATGATTATTGACAAAATTTACTGATGCTAGAGGCGATGACCTAATGTCTAGCAGTTTGGTGTTACGATCTTTAATTTTATTTGAATAAGTTAGGCTCTTTATATTTTTCCAGAGAAGCTTATTATTACCAACTGATTTCACTAGTAAGTCCCTTTCATATTTACGTTTTAATTTTTTTATAAGCGAGTTACAATGGTTTCTATACCTAGAGTAGGTTATTTTTAGGATTTCGTTATGTGGAATTAATATGATTTATTTGGAATTCCTGTTTATGAGCATTATTATTACTTATTAGTTTTAAATGAATATGTTCCTTAATTTTTTATGTTGTCATTATTGATGTATTATATGCTTTGCTTGCTGATTTAACGTCATATTTAAATCAGATTAAGTTTACGAGTTTTTCTTTTCTTTTTGTTAATGTAGGGATATGGATGGGAATGCTGTGCATATCTGTAATTGATATACATACGACATAATGCCTTTGAATGTGTGTGCTTTATTATTTAATGTTATTCCGCATGTATATTGTTGATATGTCAAATAAAATAAAATAAAATAAAATATATACCAACCCGTCCATCCCAAGGGTGTCGTAAGAGGCGACTAAAGGAAGACAAGATGCATGCCACTTAGCTTGAAGAGAAGGAAAACTTGATATAAACCCTGTGCCGTCCCGTCTTTGTAGGATGGCACAGTACTCAATATCCCTCCATGAAACTGGAGGGGGCCCGGCTCTTTATGGGCAGTAGTAATGATGAATTAAATCAGATAATTAACCTCTAATGTTTAATTATTAAGTAGTATTCCCGTTTTTTTTATAGTTCCAATATTAAAATTCTGATCTTAAGCCTCTAAAAAATCTGTACACTTTCCCAATATATGTGCAAATTTGTATTCACGCTTTATAATTTTATGTTGAATTCTGACGTTTGTAGATTAAAAATATTTCAACAAAACTCGGAGCGCTTTCTGTTTTTAGATTCGTTCAAAACTTCCATTTGTTCAAACAAAAGCTTTCACATGTACCGGTTGTTTGCGAACGTATAGAACATGTGCGAAAATATGTATACAGAATTTTATTTTGTACAAAACTAAATGAAGTGTTGCTTTTAATGACATTGCATTTGCGGTCAAGGATTAGAAAGCTGTGTTCATATTTTATGTCCGCCTTCGCACTCTATCGAGCAAAACATAAACCCACCGAATGAAAATACTTATTTAACTTAGATTTAGGGATACCACTTCCAAATCGGTCATGACTTATAAAATACAGAACTTAGTATATAAGTGAGAAGAAATTTAATTATGAAACTTTTACGTTAATAACTTTGACATCCTTAAATATATATTTTAAACTATAAATATGATTATACACTTGTGGCATGGGTCCTTAACGCCCACTCATTTTATAAGGACCTGGCACAGTGACTGTTTGATTGCACTTGTGACCAGAAATCTGGCATTTATTTCACTGAGTGAAAGAGCATCCAGGCTGGGAATGCCTCCAGCCTTCAGGGTAGATTTGAAAACAGCAGAAAAACTAGATTTATTAAAAATATTTTTTGTTTTAGGATCCCTTTATTTTTATCTTAGATTTATATTTAAACTAGCGACCCGCCCGGTTTCGCACGGGTGCAATATTAACATATAAACCTTCCTCTCGAATCACTCTATCTATTAAAAAAAACCGCTTCAAAATCCGTTGCGTAGTTTTAAAGATTTAAGCATACATAGGGACGGACAGACGACAGCGACTTTGTTTTATACTATGTAGTGATTAGATATTTATAATAGTTTCATTCACAGTTAGTTTATGGTTTTTAATATTTTACAAAAACTTATCAATGCTTTATAAAAAAATACATTATCTTTAACAACATAAAATTTTAAATCTAACTAACCTATTCAACTGTTCGATAATTTATCGTTATACAGTGCTAACCAGGTTAAAGGATTCTAAAATATATCGCTATTTTAACACACCTAAGGTTACGGGATTGTTTAGGAACTTAAAACGCTGAGACGAATCCATTCAGCGGGGAGTTGCGTGGAACAGATAAAACGTACATATAAGATATTCAAATCCCTTAAGTGCACGTTGCGGTTGAATTGCGAGAAAAAGTCCCATTTGGAAACGTTGTAAAACTCTTTATTATTCCAGCTTTGCAGGTGTCTCTGTGGAGACAATACGGAGCGCGGCTGGCGGCTGTGGAAAAACGGGGCACTGTGACCGAAATAAATAGTTTCTCGCTTTGAAAAAATGGTTTGAGCGGGGTATGTAGGTGTAGACGAGTGAAAACGAGATGTGTCGCGTCTGGCGAACCGTAGTTGTACTCGAGTTACCAAGCGCAATTTATTATTCTGAGGTCTAGGGTTGAAAGTATATTAAGGAGGCTAAAACGTTTAAAAAAATATGTATTTTTATATGTTACTTGAATGCCTTTGACCCTAGGCTTGCTTGATGGAAAGCAACGCCAGGGTCTAAGATGGAGCAGGCAATTCAAGAAATGCCCTGTCGGGCACCGGCTCTCACATACCCACGACGAAACACAATAAAACTGCTTGCCGGACTTAGATGCGAGGGTGGTAGCTATCCGGACGGACCGTTAGATCAAGTGTGCTGGGTTTGGTTGACTTTTACAACACGTATTTTTTCCCAGCGTGCGGCGGGGAAGTGTAATATTGTGACCCGTCATTTAAACAAGAGGTACAGCCACATATATCAAACTAGCGACCCGCCCCGGCTTCGCACGGGTGCAATTATGAATGTATTATACATATAAACCTTCCTCTTGAATCACTCTATCTATTAAAACCGCGTCAAAATCCGTTGCGTAGTTTTAAAGATTTAAGCATACATAGGGACGGACAGGCAACATGGACTTTGTTTTACACTACGTAGTTAAAAATTACACTATGTAGTGTAATTTTGAATACATAGTGTCACCATCCCATTCCACCTTAAGGGTGTCGTAAGAGCCCAGAAAAGGAAATGATATGGCCAAAATTTTAGCCGCAGAGAAGAAAACTTAATATGAAACCCTGTGCCACCCCGTTTCGCCAGCGTGGCACTCCAGCATACCTGTGAGGGGAGGAGGCCGAACTCAGCATTGGGTCATTTATTGGCTGAGTAGTAGTAGTATACATCAAATAGTTCTTCCATTCAAATAAAATCTTGAGAACTAAAAAATGACACCAAAGGACGAAGCAACGTCTCTTTTCGGAAGACTTAGTGTAAGTTAGTGATTACTCTTTTTAACGAAAAAAAACGATCAGTGCAAGAAAAGCCAATCTTGTACGTCTTTAAGCAATCGCTTATTTGATATGACGTTCTCTTCATTACATCGTTTTAACATAATTTTAAAATATTTGGAATACCATAAAAAATCTTATCTAATACCGTCGACAAGATGAGATGAAAGAAAGCGGCCGCAATGATAAAAAGCCAATAAAGATTGTAATTCGAGGCACATCGCTAAAATGTGTTCAGCGTAAAGTCATATTCCGTACCTAGACCCACTCCCGGCATGGCAAACGAGCATCTCGTGACTTTTTATGACCCTATAAATTTTTAATGTGGCAAAAAGCGGCGTCTTATTGCCGCCGAAAAAAAATACGAGATGTAACAAATTACCGATTCTCGGGTACGTATTGAATTCGATGTTCCATGTTAATAATGTATTTTAGTACCCAAGAACTAAATGGTTAAGTATGTTTGGTTGCAGATAAGAACCCTGTGCCAGACCGTATTGCCAGCGTATAGTAGTCCAATTTCCCTCCATGAATTGAGAGGGGACACGAGTTAGTAGTGGTTCTTTTATGAGGTATTGCGACGAAAGTACGAGCTATCGCTCATATTGATTATGTTTGTGCGTATTGCACGCACAAACATAATATAATATTAAAGTCTTCATTTACTTGGTTGGTTAAATTATAATAAAAAAGGTTTAAAAAAAAATACTACTGGATTAACTCCAAACGAAGATTAAAATATTGATAGTGATTGAAAGTCGAACTTTAGACATAAAATGGAGATTCGCTTTACTTCCCGGACAATAATATTATTCGCAAAGGTTTTACTGACAAACTTTATTTCATAAACTTCAAAGGTTAAACTTTGAATAATATAACTATGACAAAGTTGTAAAATACTGAGTTCTTCGGAAGAACATGATGAATACTCAACAGTTCAAAGTGGTAGCTTCAGTTACTGGAATTAATCTTTATGGGAACAGAACTAGCATTAATATTATCAGCAAATTGACTGGTGAACGACCGTCTCGCACAGATGTCGCCATTAATCATCGGCAGCGAATCAGCGCTTGTTCGATCATTAATAGCATCCATTGCCCCATATTCATATTATATGATTTTTCCAACAAACGTACAAGTCAACTTTCCGCGTCATTTGGCGGTATACTAATGGATTGCGAACAGTACTGTTGTCTCGACAGAGCTTTTTGCAGACAAAGTATAATGGCGCGTGGTTATGCCCCAGTTCTTTGTGTCTGCCTGTTCGTTTTCACAGATTGTGTAGACGGTATTACGTCGACAATTTTCTTGCGATTCTGCGTCGCGACGCGGTAGCTTGCGTCTGGCCGCGATCATTAATCATTTCCTTATTTTCTGATATTTGCGCATTGTAGTGTTGTCATTACTAATATTATAAACTAGCGGCCCGTCCCGGCTTCGCACGAGTACGATGATACACGCCGGTCACGCCGCGGGGCGAAACTCGTAAAAAAAGTAGCCTAAGTTACTCCTTATATCATCAGCTACCTATCAGTGAAAGTCCCGTCAAAATCGGTCCAGCCGTTCCAGAGATTATAATTAAAAACTTATCGGGACTTATCGCGCACAGAATTAATACCTGTTTTTGCTCGACCTTTCGACCATGTTACAAAGTCAGCTCGAACCACGGCCATTGTAACATGGTCGAAAGGTCGAGCAAAAACAGGTATTAATTCTGTGCGCGATAAGTCCCGATAAGTTTTTAATTATGTGTTCAAATCGCGAAAGTTTAAAAATAAAAAGTTCCAGAGATTAGCCGGAACAAACAGAAATACAGACAAAAATGTTATTTTGGTCTATGTACTGTGTATACATACTTACGCATTTAGTAAAAAGTGGTTATTTTATTATTACAAACAGACACTCCAATTTTAGATAATTGTATAGATGCGATGTTTGATTGGATAGAAGTTTGTTAATAATGGCTGAACATGAAAGCTGAATGTGCTTTTCATATTGACCAGTATGAAAAGCACAGGGATAAGTATCTAGAGTATAATAATATGAAAGCGCACAGACTACTTTTTACCGCGTCCGTGGTCGTATCCCCGCCCTAAGTCCATGCGAGTGAACCTCCAGACAAAAATAAATTTATTATCGTATTATACTTAATAAGTTTATACTACGTTCAATGGTGTACATTTATTTCTCTATTAATGCATTCGTTTTTGATTCTGTGTTATTTGACGACACGGTTGGCGCAGTGGTTGAGCGATCGACTGCTGCGCAGCATGTCGCGGGTTCGATTCCCCGCACGGAATAAATATTTGTACGACTTACAAGTATTTGTTCCGGGTCTGGGTGTTTTCTATCTATAATATGTATGTATTTACAAAAAAATATATAATAAGTAGTTTATCATCCATCTCGTTACCATAACACAAGCATTAAGTTGCTTAGCTTGGGACGAGATGGCGTTGTGTGAAATGTCCAAGGATATTTATTTATTTATTATTTGGCAATAATGAAAATTAGATAAGTATATCGAATATAACTACTACTGCTAATCCGCTCATACACTACACACTGCTGAGGTTGAGAGCCTCCTCCAATTATAGAGTAATTAGCCAACTATGTGACGCTGGCCAGACGGGTTGGCACAGGATTTCATATCAAGATTCTCTTGCGGCTATGTACGTAGCTTGTTTTTATCGATTTGAATGTTAACCAAAGTTAATATTACTTGCATGTAAATTCAAAAGAAATACTTATGATTAGGTACGTGTATTTCCCTTAGCGAAGCACGTGTTTCGTAAACGCGAAAAATCTCGCCAGGCCCTCGTTCCAAGACAAACAAAGAACAGTCATAGAAGGTTAAATATTGTTAAAGTTTGAAGGATAAGGTGACTTTCCGTAGAGGCCTTAGAGGCCCATGGTCCACCTTTATATTTGGATACAAAATCATCATCATCATATAAGCAAGTAAATACAAGTCACTATCCCATTCCATCCTGATTTTTCGTAAGATACGATTTAAGGAAATGACAATGCCGAAAACTTTGCCGCAAGAGAAGGAAAACTTGAAACGCAACCCTGTGCCAACCCGTGTGGCCAGCGTGACACAGTAGACTAATTACCCTCCCTGTGACGGGAGGAGGCCCGACTCAGCAGTGGGCAATTTATGGGCTGAGTATTAGTAGTACGACGCTAGCCAGACAGATCAATGTTTCATGATGTACATTTTTAAAGTAATGTAAATTAAAATGAAAACTAGTACTTTACAAAGCCTCCCCTAGTTATATGGAGGGTGCTAGGTTATCGGCCTTGTAATTTTTTTAACTCGGCTCTTACGACACCCTGAGGATGGAATGGGGTGGTGACACTTTGTATTCTAAATCCGTCACCACACGGAATAATATTAAATACTCAGACAATGTCCTACTTATGAATATATCAACTATTCATTCTGTATTATGCAAATAACGCTAACGAAGCAGCTAGATTTATTTTCAAAAAAAGGAACTCACCCAATTTAAAGTCAACACAGACGAAGACTGCGGGTAACACCTAGTCCTACTAATATTAAAACGCTAAAATGTTGTAAGTATGGATGGATGTTTGTTATTCTCTCACGTAAAAACTACTGAATGGATATTAATGAAACTTTACAATAAAGAATAACACATAGGCAATTTATAAAATTTATAAAGTTAATGTGTGAATTGTCCAAAATATAACAATATGTGTCAAGTAAGTATAAAAAAACACTGAGGAAATAATAAATTCCATTACCACGCGGGTAAAACCGCGGGGCGCAGCTAGTAGTATTATAAACGCGAAACCTTGTAAGAATGTATGTTTGTTACTGTTTCACACAAAACCTACTAAATGGATTTTGATGAAACTTTAAAATAATATAGCTGACACATCAGAGTAACACATAGGCACATTATACAGATAACGATAAGTTTCAAGTAGGGAAAAAAGTTACCGAAAATGTTCCCGAGGGTGTCGAAAGAGTCGACAATAGGAAATTAAAAGGCAAAAAATCTAGCCGCAAGAGATGGAATATACGAAACCGTGTGCCAACTCGTCTGGCCAGCGTGGCACAGTAGTCTAATTACCCACTATGTAATTGGTGGAGGCCCGCCTCAGCAGTGGGTCAATTATGGGCTGTATAGTATAGTATTTTAGTTATAGTTATATTTGACTGCCTCGTTGGTCTAGTGGTTAGATGTGCCGCCTTTGGATCAACGGGTCCCGGGTTCGATTCCGGGGTCGGGCAAGTGTCTTTGTCTAAACCAGAGGCACTGGCTCGGAGTCTGGGTGTCATTTCTATCTATAATATGTATGTATTTACAAAAAAAAATGTATATAAGTAGTTTATCATCCATCTCGTTACCATAACACAAGCATTAAGTTGCTTAGCTTGGGACGAGATGGCGTTGTGTGAAATGTCCAAGGATATTTTATTTATATAGTAGACCGGCCTTTGTGGAAATCCTTGGGGGAGGCCTATGTCCAGCAGTGGACGTTTTTTGGCTGAAATGATGTTGATGACAGTAGTTAGTAATATAGTGATCTTTAAAAGCTTTTACAAGCTTTAAAGACTACCACGAAAAACGGTGAAATAATACAAATGGGTTGCTTAGAAAACCAGAAAATTCCACGAAACAATGGCGCCCATAAAATGGTTGGAATCACCGCTTCGATATCATCGATCGACGGAATCTTGGAACAAGATTGTACGCAAGTAACGTCTTTATAAATTAATGCCATCGTTTGTCAAAGTTTTGTTCTTCTGTTTGGCAGATTTGTGTAATATCATTGTATGTAATATCATAGGGTTTGACAACTTACATTAAAGTTTAGTTGTAAATATTGTACTACTACATTACTTAGCCCAAAGATCATCCACTGCTGAGTCAGGTTAGTACATAGAGGGTTATTTGCCTATCGTGACACGCTAGCGAGACGGGTTGGCACAATATATATATAATACAAGGTTTCATCTCAAGTTTTCCTTATATATTGTACAGGATATTAAAAATATGAACAATTACATTTTTAACAACTACTCTCCTTAAATACTCTGTTGCTGTTTAAGTTTAAGTTAAAATAAAGTTTTACATTTATTTCTATATTTTATATTATTTGTCAGAAACTGTCATATTATCTGGGAATATTATTTGTTTATTGTTAAAAAGGTAAAAAATAATGAATTAGGCAAGACAATTAAAAGATTTAATTGGATTTTCTTTTAATTGGATTTTAATTTAATTTTAATAGATATTTTAATTTATTAAGTGAACTTTGAATAAAACAATTTTGTCACAAACAACTTAATATTGGAAATGTTAGGAACACTAATTCTCAAGGATTGTCTCACGCTTATACGCATCATAGCTTACTACATTGTAAACAACAGCCAAGACTAACCTTCGCTTTTATGTCTTGCAATTTGGTAAGCGAAAACAAAGCTATTATAACAAATCTACCGGTCTCAGAACCCACTCTTATGCGAATAAAGATTGACGACATATTTACCAAGTTTATACATTATAAAACTTTTAGAACCAAACATCTACCGTCTATTGTTCGTTTTTATTATTATTTTATCGACATCTTTATGAAGATAGATAAATCTATGGCAAAGTTTGCAAATCTCTATTGAGAACGATAAAAGTTGAGCGTAATATTACGATTCCGGTAAGAATTTCGCATTGGCTTATAATAATCTGTAATTCGCGTGGGTTTAGAAAATTAAATGTCACCAACTCATACCGCCTTGAGGATGTCGTAAGAGGCGACTAAAAGAGGTATATCCTACGTAACCTAGCCGCAAGCGAAGTATACAGTAGACTAAATTTCCCTAAATGAATTTAGAGGGGCTGCTCTGTAAGTCAATCGATACCATTGAATATTTTTTCTTTGGACATCAACATACTCCTTTTCTGTACACGCTGTTCATTTATGGAACTCACTTCCTGCTGGTATTCGGAGCTCTGATTGCCTATTTACCTTTAAGCGAAGAGTCAATGATCAAGTCAAAGTCTCTCCTGCTGTCAGTCATAGTTGTATTTATTTAATAAGTACGTACATGTGTATGTATTAATATTTTGTATTTAAGTATCTTATTATTATTTGTATTATATTTATTTTAAATATTTGTAATATTCTTAATATTAAATTTAACATTATTTTTAAGCACTAAACCTATTATACTATTTCACTATCTCCTTTTGCGGGGCTACTGGAAGAGAATTCTATAGAAATAAGTAGTACTTTTGTACCAAAGTATCCTAAATGTAATTTTACTTTTTCTGTGTACATAAAAAAATACCCATTATTTTAATTTTAGTGTCGTTAAAGTGTATAGACATTTTTTTCTGCCATTTAAAGGAAGTCCGACTTAACTGCCCACCAGGGTCACGGAGTATACCCCCAGCTGCATGCTGTATAAATGTCATCAATCATTGTGCTGTACGATCATGTAGTTAAACGATATTAATTGGGCAGCACATTGCAAAGATAAACATTTTCCTTTACAGTTCGAACACACAACTTTTATATTCATGTCTCTTTATTTCTTATTTTAACATACATATAAAAAAATAGAAAGTGATTTTAAAAAAATTACATAAAAAATAGACAAAGCTGTCGAAAATGAGGTCTATGACCAAAGCTACCGACGGTTTAGGGCTCCTGAGAGAGGAACCTCCTCACGATCCTTGCCGAATCCAGGATGACGGCGAACAAACAACTTAGGTATTTTTAAGAAAAATAAAAATAACCAGAACAGATTTTTGAAAAACCCCTATTTTCAGAGTTGGATACAATCTGCTCGATTAATTCGAGGGTCAAAAATACAAAAAAAACTAATGACCAACAGGCAGTTGAGAGTTTTCTATCTATAATATGTATGTATTTACAAAAAAAAATGTATATAAGTAGTTTATCATCCATCTCGTTACCATAATTCAAGCAATAAGTTGCTTAGCTTGGGACGAGATGGCGTTGTGTGAAAATGTCCAAGGATATTTATTAGTATTTATTTTATTTTCAGTTGTTCGGCATATCCATATTTGCGCTATGCCTGTGGATTTGCTTCGAGCCGGGATTCAACGAGTGGATGAGAATTCTGGAACTCCAAAAGTACTTCATTGGCATATACATCATACTGATAGCGGCCCTAGGTGTCATGGTCGTTGCCTTCTTGGGGTGCGGTTCAGCGCTTATGGAGAATGTGTTGCTTTTATACGCGGTAAGGGTGAATTTATAGCGTTTTGAAGATATTTCTCGTGAGTGTAGCTGTTACCATATTTTTTGGTTGGTTGTAAAGTTTAAGTGCGGCGTTGAAGTTACCTTATACGTTTTTTGGGCTTAGAAAAAAGAGTGTTAATATTTTACGCCGTATAAGACCGAATGAGGAGTTTGCTGTACTAAAGGGGGGGCAGTACCGGTTTATGTATAACTGTACTCTCAAAAATGGAATGTCAAAATATCATCACGGAACTTTTTCATTTATAGAAATATTTAAAATGCAAACATCTTTGAAATTGCAGCAATAAATACTCTGACTTTTGGGGGTTTTCGTCCTTATATCTTAAGGCTTGGTCGAAGTAGCTGTTAGCGAGTACCTATGCATACTCTTTTATATCCTCTGTTACCTTTGTATTTAAATAACGTGTACACGGAAATAAAAAATACCTAAGAATTTTTTTTTACATGTGTGTGTTTGTATTTATTTCACAGTACATAGCATCTCAAATAGCCATATTTGTCTTCGGATTGGTCGGAGCATGCGTGGTTCTGGATTTCTCCACTTATGACTCCAGCATCCAGCCTCTCATCCGAGATGTTGTAATGAGGCTAATAAATAACCCCCAACACGAGGGCAGCAAGCAGATTCTACGGATGGTCCAAGAAGGGGTAAATACTTATTGTGAATCTAAGTTAGCCCCTTTTTCCCCAATTTCAATGAAACTTATTATTACTGGGCTAACCAGATTTAGCTAATTGCCACAACTTACACGGAGCGATTAATCCGTGTGGTGACGGATTTAGAATACATATCGTCTCTGTATAGGAAGAATTAGCTAAGTCTTCAAAAGTGTTTGGCCATTTTCAACCTAAGTTGGTGATACCTTAGGTCGAAAATTAACTACATATTTTTGGAGACTTACTTATTTCTCGCTCTACGGGGACAATGTTGTCACCACCCCATTCCACCCTGAGGGTCGTAAGGGCCGTCTAAAGGAAATGACATGGCCGATTACCTAGCAGCAAGAGAAGGAAAACTTTAAACGAAACCCTGTGCCATCCCGTCTGGCCAGCGAGAGCGAGGCACAGTAGGCTAGTTACCCTCCTTGAAATTGGAGGAGGTCCGACTCAGTAGCGGGTCATGTATGGGCTGAGTAGTAGTAGTAGAGCGATAGCCGTCTGACCTCAAACTCAAACTCAAAAGGAACTTTATTTACGTAGGTTTCATCACAAAACTCTTATAAATCGTCATATTTATAAATACCATTATCATCTTACGGCCCCTGTCCCACACTAGGTGGTAGTCTCCACACACACCTATCAGTCGTCATACCTACATTCACACCTTTCACACACAACTCCTCACTCCCACAATCCCTCCATCTCCCCTGATCGCTCACAATCCTTGCCGAAACTACCACCGGTTCGGAAGGCTGCTCTACAGAGAAGAGCCGGCAAGAAACTCTGTAGTTACTCTTTTCAGATTGCCATTTTTAGGTACAAGACTGGATAAAATACAGATTTGTGAGAGCAAACTCGCGCAATAGTCGCAAAGGGCCAAACATCAGCCAGATCTAGTCAACAATAGTAACCTTATAATGCTCGATTCAACCGAACCCCAGCAACGGCACCTGTTCACAAGCATGACGCATGTGGCAACCTTTGCGCATTAAAAGCTAGGCTACGTGTTTTAATATCTGACACTAATTAAATGATACATTCATCATCATCATTTCAGCCAAAAGACGTCCACTGCTGGACATAGGCCTCCCCCAAGGATCTCCACAAAGGCCGGTCCTGGGCCGCCCGCATCCACTGCTTTCCGGCGACCTTAACCAGGTAGTCGGTCCACCGTGTGGGAGGCCTACCAGCACTGCGCAATGATACATTACTTCTACCTTATTGGAAAGGGATGAGCATATCAGTAACCTTAAATCATGCCTCATTATGGCGATATTGTTTTGTTTAACTTTGTTCTCATCCAATCACAATTCAATCAAAACAGAGTCAATAAAACCATCAGTTCAGGGACGAAAAACAAATTCGTTCAACACTGATTTGGTTTCTGTCAAATTGTCTGCACAAAAACGTGAAGCAAAACCAAATATCTAACGAAGCAAACACTGTGACGCATTTTCCGAGTGGCCAGTTGACGAATCAGCGGCGTGCAAAAGACAGGCTAATTGGTGCCTACTGTGGGTCAAATCATATTATCGATGTTCCGAAGAATAAAGACCTCTCTGCAATACTGCTTAGAAACCATTTTGAACTTCATAATATATTAGATATAATGAAGAATAGAGTTCAAAATGGCTTCAAAACATTATTGCAGATAGGTACGATAGTATGACATTTACACTTTAATTTTTATTATTATGTCTAAAATTTTATTACGTATTTACAAAGCGATTCTCCGAACTAAGTACTAATCACTATTGTTGCCGATAGACAATGCAACCTTTTTAAATGATTCTTTATTATTATACGTTTTTAAAAATGGAACGTTGGTATGTATCAGGCTTGGCTATTCAATTGTAGAAGAAAAAGGATTACGAGAGATTAATTTAAAAAAAAATTCGTTTATTTAGTTATCGGTCCTATTACGACGCACTTCCATAATAACTTTAATGGGCACTTGTGCAATACACGGACATTGATTACACACACGGACATTGATGACACACACGGACATTGATGACACACATACTGCGTTTAAGTATCTCTAGTTTACTTAAAGAACATTGCATTGATACGGAGTAAGATCCAAAGATAGTCTTTGCAACCTCTTCCCTTTTCCATAAACCTTTTATAAATTTAAATTAACTTTTTTAAATTTAAATATTAATATACTCTAGCTGACCCAGCAAACTTCGGTCCAGCCGTTCTCGAGTTTTAGCGAGACTTTAATTAAATAGATAGATAGAAGATAATAATATAAGATATTTAATAAAAAAAAGTTGTCCTTTCAGCAAACTTTTAATGAAACCCATAGAAATTTATAGCTGTTCGCTATCATTAGTTATTTCACTCAATTTATGTCAAACGGCGTGTATGCTCTGTAACATGTATGGTCTACTATAGAAGATGTAAGAGCAATAATTCGATCGAGGCTCTTAGACATATGCCGCGGGTAATCAAAAAGATGTACAAACATACACGCATGTGCCATGTGCCTCTGTCGATCGCTGATATTCGTTTGAAATTAAACTCGATTCAAAGTTTTAATAGATCTTAAATTTATATTGAACGGCGCGATTGTTTCCTCTTCACAGTAAATTAAGAATATCTTTTTTTAACTTAAATTTAACTTAAACGTAAGCTAGGTTTTTTAGATGAGATTTGAGGGGTTTCGGGTCGTGTTGTTTTTATAAAACCTTTGTAACGTTGGGGTTTTAAAAAAATAAAACGACCTCTAACTCTAACCCGAAAATAACACGAGGAACACGAAAGCCTAACAAGCTAGCTACGTTCAAAGAAAATTTACTAGCTACAACCGAATAAATCCCTATTTATAAATAAAAAAACATTATATTATTTTTAATTAGCCCACTGTATAAAGTTGGTTGAGCAGAGTTCAATTCAAGATTCTTTTTCCTATCCTAGACTTTATAAATGATTAAATAAAAATAAATGTATACATAAGTACATACAAATTAATATATAATAAATTTTATTATAATAAATATATTGTCATAAATTAGGCTCATGTGGTAATAGGCCTAAAATACTGGCAGAATTTCCCTTTGAATGGCCAGGCGTATCCGCTGGCCGAGGAAACTGCCAGCCCCTGTGTCGCCTGGCACCTCTATAAGCTTTTTGCTGAGGTTTTCATAGAGCCCGCGTTCCCAAAGTAACATGATATGTTATTTATCATTTAATTATGAATATTGGGTATCCGTGTGGTGACGGATTTAGAATACATAGTATCACCATCCCATTTCATTCTGAGGGTGTGGTAAGAGGCGACTAATGGAACGTAAGAGACAGATAATCTCGTCCCAAGAGAAGGAACACTTGACAAACGCTGCCAACCCGTCTGGCCAGCGTGGCCAGTAGGTTAATCACCCCCCCATGTAATTGGAGGAGGCCCGACTCAGCAATGGGTTTTTTGTGGGCTGAGTAGTAGTAGTATGAATATTTGCACGCTGAACAGTAACATATGGCTAAGCTATACTTTTGTTAAAGATTGCACTCGGTACAACTTTTATTTGCCAAATAAATTATCTTTTAACTTTAATTTCCACTAGTTGTCGACGACATTTGAAAAACCTATCCATTCAGAGTTTATCAGACTATTTTGTAAATTCTTGATGAAACGGTTAACGATTTCCAATGTTTTCAGATCGGTTGCTGCGGTGCTGATGGACCAATGGATTACATCAACCTGAATAAGCCTCTTCCGTCAGAATGTCGGGACTCAGTCACTGGAAACGCCTACTTCCACGGTTGCGTTGATGAGCTGACTTGGTACTTGGAAGGCAAGACTGGATGGCTTGCTGGAATCGTACTGGCCTCATGTTTGGTTGCTGTGAGTATTTTTAAAAAATAGTATATTTCATTACAACTGCGGAAAGGCTGTCATTGCAAAGAGTTGACAGTCGGAACAAGGTGCAATGACGGTTCCGCACGTGTACTGAACGACTATTTTTAATACAGTTGCGAAAAAGTGAAGCAATTTAATAAAATAATAAAACACAATAAACTCAACTAACTAATCATTTCAGAAAAATGGCGCCAACCGTAGAATATAAGCAGAGATTTATTTTTTCTTCGCCCATTCTAGTAGGCAAAAGCAACTATGCCCAAACAGCCAAGTCTTCAGTAGACATTTTTTATTGATATGAAATGAAAATGAAATTTAATGAGATGAAATGAAATGAAATAAAACCTAACCTAACTCATTCAATCAAATCATTAAATCTGATATTGACAAATTCATCAATTTATTTATTTATTTATATTTATAATAGACATTATTTTGACAGTTGGGAAAGAAAACGCACTAGTGCGGGAATGGTAAAAAAAAGCACGCGTGTGTAATAGCCCACTTCCCGAACGCTATACGGCCCTGCAATATGCCACTTTTTGAGCAACTGTATTAAAAAGAAATATTTTTATTTTGAATAAATATCTGTCAGTTTTAAATAGTCAGATTAGCTTTGCTATGATGTAATGTGTTTTAATAGTAAAATAGAGACAAGACTTAAATAGAGATTTGAACTAATTATAAGCAAACGCGGTAGTAAATAGCGAAAAAAAATACTATTAGTCTCTACTCAGCTCATAAAAATAAAAAATAAATATCCTTGGACATTTCACACAACGCCATCTCGTCCCAAGCTAAGCAACTTAATGCTTGTGTTATGGTAACGAGATGGATAATAAACTACTTAGATACATTTTTTTTGTATATACATATATATTATAGATAGAAAACACCCAGACCCGGAACAAATACTTGTAGGTCGTACAAATATTTCTACCGTGCGGGGATCGAACCCGCGACATGCTGAATCACTGCTGAGTCAGGCCTCCTCCAATTCATCATCATTCATCATCATTTCAGCCAAAAGACGTCCACTGCTGGACATAGGCCTCCCCCAAGGATTTCCACAAAGGCCGGTCCTGGGCCGCCCGCATCCACTGCTTTCCGGCGATCTTAACCAGGTCGTCGGTCCACCGTGTGGGAGGCCTACCAGCACTGCGCCTTCCGGAACGCGGTCGCCACTCGAGGACTTTTCTGCCCCATCGGACGTCGGTCCTGCGAGCTATGTGCCCTGCCCACTGCCACTTAAGTTTGACAATCCGGTGGGCTATGTCGGTGACCCTGGTTTTCCTGCGTATCTCCTCATTTCTGATTCGATCTCGCAGGGAAACTCCGAGCATAGCCCTCTCCATTGCCCTTTGGGTGACTTTGAGCCTTCTGATGGAGCCCATAGTGAGCGACCACGTCTCAGTTCCATATGTCATCACTGGCAACACACATTGGTTGAAGACTTTTGTCTTCAGACACTGCGGTATTGTGGACGAGAAGATCTTTCGCAGCTTCCCGAACGCTGCCCAGCCGAGTTGGATCCGACGATTGACCTCTTTCTCGAAGTTGGACTTACCTAACTGGACAGTGTGTCCCAGGTAAATGTAATGGTCAACAACTTCGAGGGTAGAACCTCCGATGTTAACAGGAGTGGCTTGAACATGGATATTAGACATGATCTTCGTCTTCTCCATGTTCATCTTAAGGCCGACTCGTTCGGAGGCTCCACAGAGGCCATCGAGCATCGTAGTGAGGCCCTCCATGGTCTCAGCCATTACGACTATGTCGTCAGCGAATCGAAGGTGAGTGATGTACTCGCCGTTCACATTAATGCCCAGCCCTTTCCAGTCCAGAACCTTGAAAACATCTTCCAGTGCAGCGGAGAACAGTTTCGGAGAGATAACGTCTCCCTGTCTAACACCTCGCTGCAACTGGATCGGTTTCGAGGTCTGGTCCTGGAGTCGGACTGACATGGTGGCGTTTTCATACAAGCACTTCAACACTTCGATATACCGATAGTCGACTTGGCACCTCTGGAGAGCCTGCAATACTGCCCACGTCTCGATCGAATCGAAGGCTTTCTCGTAGTCCACGAACGCCAGACAAAGGGGCAGGTTATACTCCTCGGTCTTCTGTATAACCTGCCGTAGCGTTAAAATATGGTCTAAGGTACTGAAGCCTTTTCGGAAACCGGCTTGTTCGGGAGGCTGGGAATCGTCAAGCCTGCACGCGAGTCGATTTGTGATGACCCTCGAGAACAACTTGTAGACATGGCTCAGAAGTGAGATGGGTCTGTAGTTCTTCAATAAGGTGTTATCTCCCTTCTTGAAGAAAAGCACCACCACACTTCTGTTCCATGCCTTTGGCGTTCGTCCTTCGAGTATGACGGAATTGAATAACTTCTGAAGGGCCCTAAGGATCGGTTCTCCACCCGCCTTCAGAAGTTCTGCGGTAATTCCGTCATCACCCGCCGCCTTGTTGTTTTTAAGTTGCTCGAGAGCCATCCCGATCTCACACAGGCTGACGTCCGGGAGGTCTTCTGTGTAGTGCCGGGTTAATCTAGCTCGTGGGTCGTCTGCTAGATTTATGACGGGTTCCTGTGTAGACGTGTACAGTTGTCCATAGAAACTCTCGACCTCACCCAAAATCTCGGACTTCGACGTGACGATCCTGCCGTCATCAGTCTTCAGCCTGACGAGCTGGCTTTGCCCAATAGACAGATCCCTGGCAAAAACCTTGGAGCCCCTGTTGCGTTCAATAGCCTCTTCAACACGATTCGTGTTGAATCGGCGTATATCACGCTTCAGGGACTTTGATATCTGTCTATTGAGCATCCGAAGCTGCGTCGCATCATCTGTAGACTGCAGAACCATTTTCCGTCGCTCGTCCATGAGATTTAGGGTGAGGTCCGAGAGCTTTTTGGCCGTTTTCAGGCGTTGGGTCTCACAGAACTTCGACCCAACTTTGCGGACAGTCTCCACGAACCCGTCATTATAATCGTCCACGTCAACGCCTAGGCTTATAAAGCGGTTTTGCAGTTCGAGCTGAAAGCTCTCCGGGTTTTGAATTTGAACTGGCACGGGACGCAGCGTAGACCTCACCAGGCGCGACCTTTCAAGCTTAACGTCGATATTCAATGTGCCTCGTACTAAGCGGTGATCGCTTCCGGTTTTGACCATATTGATCACGGAGACATCATTGAATATGTGCTTTTCCGTCGACATGATGAAGTCTATCTCGTTTTTTGTGGTGCCATCCGGACTCAACCAGGTCCATTTCCTCTGTTCTGGTTTTTTGTAAAAGGAATTCATCATATAGAGTCCCTCCTTCTCCAGGAAACCAGCCAAAGTCTGGCCCCGTTGGTTCCGGTGTCCAAACCCAAATTGCCCCACTTGCAGCTCATCTCCACTCCGCTTGCCCAGTTTCGCGTTAAAATCCCCCATAACAATGGTGTAGTGCGTTCTAGAGCCATGTATGGCCGAGGAAATGTCCTCATACATTGTCTCCACCGCTTCGTCGGGGTGTGCCGAGGTCGGTGCGTATACCTGTATGACCTTCAGCGAATAACGCTTGGTTATTCTGAGTATAAGGTACGCCACCCTGGTCGACACACTCTCGATTTTAACAACGTTGTTCACAAGGGACTTGTGGACGATAAACCCAACACCACCTTGGGACTGTTGGTCGCCCTCCCGGAAGTAGAGCAAATTGCCGGATTTGAGGGTTATCGTGTCCTCTCCCTCTCTTCGGACTTCAGACAACCCCACTATATCCCATCGCAACTTGCTCAACTCTTCCTCGAGTTCTACGATCTTCTCGTCAGTCCGCAGTGTCCGTGTGTTATATGTTGCCAGGTGCAGCCGTCGTTTTTTGTGGTAGCCGGATCTCTGCCGGAGATTGTTCGCACCCCCTGCCCCACCGTCACCTTGGCTGCTACCGTGGCCGAAGGAATAGTGGGGCTGCCGGGGACTGGGGGCCGTTTTCCTAGTTGTATCCATTCATTCATGGGGGGGTTTGCCATAATCGCCACGCTTGGCAGGCGGGTTGGCGATCGCAGTGATGGATGGTGTGTTTTTAACAGAGCGTCGCTGCTGCCCAACGTCTGTTGTCCCTTAGTCGCCTTCTACGACACCCACGGGAAGATATGGGGTGGTAGTATTCTTACTCCGCTACCACACGGAAAACTCCTCCAATTACATGGAGGGTAATTTGGCCTATTGTGACACGCCGTCCAGAGGAGGTTTGGTATAAAGATTTCCTTCTCTTGCCACTAGATGTATGGCCTTGTTATTTATTATCTATAATCTATAAATTAATCGCAAAATGTGTTGGTAAGCGCTTAGTTTAGGGTTACTCAACAACGCCTGGACCAATTTGGCCAATTCTGTTTTTAAAATGTTCGTTGAAGTTCAAGTATGGTTTTTACGGCGAGAAAAATTCGAATAATTGCAGGAAAACCCCTAAAAACTGCCTTTTACTTTTTCCCATACAAAAGTTTTCTAACTAAAACGCAGAGTCAATATCATTATTATTATATATTTTTATATTATAGAAGATTCATTAAGGTGTACTTTAACGTGGGCTGGGTCTGTGAATAATAATTTGATATCTCATTATTTATGTAAATACAGAAATATTACCTTAAAATTAAATAGGACGCAAGTGTACTCAGAATAATAAATATTTTTAGGAATGTAAGTCGATATTTCTACTTGTACTGTTCCCGTAATACACCACTCCCAAACCACACCAAAGGAAATGTACAGACACCAAATGGTAACGTTTAATCAAAAAGTGTTATTTTCAGGTTGTGAACGCGGTCATGTCATTAGTTCTCATTCAAGCAGTCAAGAAGGAAGAGGAAGAGAATTCAATGTACAAAGATTAGTTTCAACGTTTCGATGTACCTTCGTTTGAAGGCCCTTAATTAACAATTAACTTCGAAAATTTTCGAGCATCCTCATCTCAAATTCCGCAATATCAATTCGACCTTATTTTTGCTAAATTAAATATTGAGCATACCCATTTTATTTTTAATACTTATTACTGATTGTGTAATAGAATTAATCTTCGCCCAAATGATCTAACGCGTATCAAAAGAAACTTTTGACACTTTTAGAATTCATTTAGATCAATGATTAATATAAGGAATGGAGATTGCAGGCATTGCATACCTATTTAAACTGTGCTTGATTTGATTTAATCAGTGCCATTTATTATACATAAAGATTCCAGGACCACCGATAAAATATATTGTTTTTTTTAAATAACGACGCGGGTCTTGAACTCTTTAGAAAGAACCCCAATAAATAAAGGTTTACCTTAAAATGTCTCCCACGATTCAGACCCCTTTGGTTAGTTAAAATGTTTATAAATGGCGTAAGATTAACATAGTATTACTTTTATTTTATAAACTTGCAAGAATAATATATTTTGTCGTAAATTTAAATTCAAACCCAAACGATAAACTTTTATCGGGTTTGGTTTATCGGATTTGTATGGTAGAGTACTAAGTATAATATAATACTTTATATACCAATGAAGGGAATAGAATTAAGTAAAGTAAAACAATATTTGTGTGTATTTGAACTAATTTTTTTTTTTTTAAGTAAGTATAAGAAAATACATAGACTTCTGTTTATTTTTTATTACAACCAAAGGCAATCCAATTCCCTTTGTAAAAACACTGGCTAAAATCAGAACTCACTAAAAATACGATTACAATTTTACGGTCGTATCTAAATGTTTTACTTGTCTAAACGTAGAAGTGTTTTATAAATAAAAGTTTCATTGTAATTTTTCGTTGTTTTTATTTGAAGTGTAAAGAACAATAGGTTTTGTGAAAGCGGTGCGTCTAGTTTTGAATGATAAATCGTTGTTGTATCGTTTATTATTCCATTGTCAGAAAGAAACCTAAGTGATATGCCAAGGAATACTATGAATTATCGTCTTTTGAAATTATTATTATGTTATTCATTAATCATGTCGTTTGAGGCATGCCCAAATAAATCAACTGACTACTACTAGTACTTCCCAGCCCATAAATGTCCTACTACTAAGTCGGGTCTCATCTGACTACATGCCTCCATGGCTTAGGTACGGATGCATAATAAATGGCGAAATATATTTTTTAATTCAAGGACGTAAAGATGTAGCCTGTAAGCATTGAATACTTTTAATAGAAAAATAGCTTCTAAATTGTAATTAAAGTAACAATATTGTTACTGTTATTTTAAATATTAATTTTAACTTAGACATTTTCAGATGACAGAATCCTCATTCAAAGTCACAAACTTCATTCATAGGAAGTGAAGTTATAATAATAGAATAAGATGGAATTCTATTAAAATTACCCATACACCCATATACCCAATACCCATTATTCGTTTTTGAACTCCGCGTGGTGACGGATTAAGAATATATAATATATATATATATAGTGTCACCACCCCATTCCATCTTGAGGGTGTCGTAAGAGCCGACAAAAGAAAACGACAAGGCCGATAACTTAGCCACAAGAGAAAGAAAACTTGATACGAAACCCTGTGCCAAAACGTATGCCAGCTTGACACAGTAGGCTCCTTGTAACTGGAGGAGGCCCGACTCAGGAGTGGGATATTTATGGGCTGTACTTTCGTTATAAAGTAACTGTACTTTCGAAAGGATCAATAGTACCTACTGTAGCTACCAACATGCTACATACTTTACACAATTTAGTCGAATCTGAATTAATTACATCAAGTAATAGCCTACAAATGCGAAAATTACCAAAAAGTCCTACACTGTCATAGTGAAATTTCAAGAGCAATTCGCTCAGTTAAGGTTTCTCCAACTAAAACTATGGGAGCCAAATTCCAGCAAAAACAAAGAAATGAGCACAGAGAACTCAACAAACAATATGGAACTCAGATGACTGAGCTTGTAGGATAATAGTTATGTTTACTAGTTAGTTGGATGTCACTGGAACCCCTATTTTGAAGTAAAATTCCAAAATAACGTTGATTGCTCCCGCAAACTACCAGGTTCCAGAACCAGTTAAACTCAAAACAGTGTACAATCTTTCGTTAGGCGACGCAACTTCGGTTCATTACAATCAATACCACGTTACATAACTCCATAATCTCGTTCGCCTAATTGAAATTCAATTCTGTAAACAAATTAGCATATTCAACAATATCAAACCTGAGCATTAGGTAATACGAATTTAAACTCTACGTCTACATAGTTCATAATCATGTTGAACAATTCAAAGTTAGAAGTGCTCCTACAGCGGTATACCGTTGACGAGTATCCTTCAAAGTCTGGAACTTTAATAGCTAGAAACGAGACCCTACGCGTAAAGTATTTTATTTTCATTAAAGTATTTAATAGCAGGGAGCTGAGAACTTAATTTGTGTTGTCATTAATGTATTTTTTGTTGCCAATACTAGCAACAATCATCGGCTTAATTCAGTCCAGAGTGGAGAAAGTGTTTTATGTGTGGATATTATCGTTACAGAAATTATGTGAGCCAGATTGATTGAGATTCCTAACTTGTAATTATGCACTCTCATTTTTAAATGTAAATCAACGTGTTTAAAACGTTTTAAACCAAATGTTGCGGGTTTAAACCCCAAATAAACCGTTTTAAACTCGCCTACAAAAATAAAAGAATTGTGTTTTACATTCCATTTTGGGAATTTTTTTTTTTAAATATGACGATTTCTACGAGTTTTGTGATAAAACCTACGTAAATAAAGTTAATTTTGAGTTTTGAGTTTAAGTCTGTTCGTAGTGGTTGATAACCTTAGTGGTTGATAATTTTGAGACCTTCAAAAGGGGTACAAGGCTGTGGGTTCTCCGTAACAGGGCGAACCCTTAGCGCCGGCTGATAAAAGAACACGATCAGAACCGTCAAGAAATCATTTCCTGCAATGCGCAACGATCGTGAAAACATAAGTATCATATAGATAAGATCTATCTAACTTATACCTAATACATTCCTAGATTCTCCAATTAAATGCTGCAAACGTAACCATTGTCGCATAACGCCCTTAATGCGACACGTGAGGACAAACAAAGCTCCCGTGTGTCCGGAGTCCTAGATGCAGATATATTGGCAACAGTAAACAAACGCAGTGTTTGCATTCCGGCTCGATTCGCTTCTGACGGCACATACTTCAATGTATCGGACGTACATTGAACTGAATATGTCGTAGGGTCATGAATATTAATATTTTGTTAAGACTTAAGGTGTTTGCGGGAGGTGTAGCTTAGGGGATACTGTAGAATGCAAGTTCTGCAGCTAAGCAACGCCTGGCTAAGGGTCTGAGTGTCTATCATGTTAACGTTTAGCCTTCTCCATGCTTCAAAGCCGTACCAACTGTTATTTGAACATTCATGGCAGTCGATACATGAAGTTAGTAAGTAGTGTGACTACAAATAGTTTTTTTTTTGGTTCGTTGGGGAAATTCTTTATGCATACCTCCGCTTGTTGGGGGTGTAGGGTGGGTAGTAATGTGGGACTCTGGGAACTACTCTTCTACTTACTAAAACTCCAGCTGGATATCTGCACACGGGACGCCCTCAGTCAATAAGGCTTTCCTCGGTGGCGAGTCTTCCGACCCACCCCCGGCCTCTATTGGGATAGCAGGGAAAGAGTCACCTCCTCCTTCCCGGCCTCCATCTGCGGTGCAAGTCAGCTAGAGCATCCTCTTCTATGACACGCTTCGCCGCCTCCTTCTGCGACATAATGTCCACGCAGAAGTAGGCCATGGCTTCCCAGCCCTTCTCGATGTCGATTACGTCCAATTAAGCTCGATAGAGAGCTCAGATCACTTTAGACTTGTACCCACCACAATGAAATGACGAGAGAAGCATGGAGCCGTTTTAAATGTTGTGACAAAACGCACGCCACACTTTTTACAGACGGGATGCACTCTCGCTTGAAATTAATCTGCAAGATGCTGCTGCGGTGACTATTTACAAAGCGACCCTTTTGCTTCCTCCCCCAGCCTCTTCATTCCGCCACGTAGGGCTGTGAGACAGTAATAAATGCAACTACACTAAAAAGTTATTTACATAGACTGAGTTACTGACTGAGTTAGTAAACACACACACACGGATTTAGAATACACAATGTATCTTGTCATACCTCAAAATTCCGCTAAATGAGTTTTGGAGGTCAGACGACAATCACCCCGTTAGACCGGTAGCTCTCTATCTATCCAATGACATTAGGAACAATTCAGTTAAACATATTTTCGGAGAAGCAATATAATAAAAAAATTATTAAAAAACAAATAAACCAAAAACTATAAGGATGAAATTAGCAGTAGCTATATTTTTAACTTAATAATACGTGTCGGTGTTTAAATACTGTGTCACTATAATTTGGGCTAAATAAACCTACTTATTAATATAATCGTTAGGCAGATACTCTTGTCGAAAGATAGTAAGTAATTAAGCTAACCCAATATTTAATTGTAGAGGTGTGATTCAAATTGTTTATTGACGAGTTTTCTATCTATAATATGTATGTATTTACAAAAAAAAAGTATATTAAGTAGTTTATCATCCATCTCGTTACCATAACACAAGCATTAAGTTGCTTAGCTTGGGACGAGATGGCGTTGTGTGAAATGTCCAAGGATATTTATTATTATTATTTATTAAGTTGATGATATTCTGCGTATATCATTTGTTTAATTTCAAATAACAAACGTGAAATGTTAAATTTACATGCAAAAAGCATTGTGTAAGCCCTGTGCGAATTTCCAACGAGGGCTGCAGACATGAGTAAATAATTTTCCTGATTACTGTCGCGCATCTTCGTCGAGCCAACGACGGAGACCTCGACAAAAATATAAAAGCTCTCTCCCAACATCTCACCATTCTATCCGAAATGTACAGGGAACATTATATATTTATGATACAGTTTAAAAGAATTTTAGTTATTTTATTTTAATATTATTTAAGTTATAATTGATATAACTTAATAATACTTAAAAGTCAAGTTTGATGGTCATTTAAAATTTCTTAGATTAACATTAATTTTAAAGACTTTATTTTGGAAATCACCAGAGAACTACGTACTAGGTGAAGTTTTCCAATTGTGCGAATTTATTACAAGGAATATTAATAAAACTAAAAAAAAAACTATTTTGATGAAAACAAAGTTATAAATATAATATTCCTGGTTTATTTTTTATTCATCATCATCATCATCATCATTTCAGCCAAAAGACGTCCACTGCTGGACATAGGCCTCCCCCAAGGATTTCCACAAAGGCCGGTCCTGGGCCGCCCGCATCCACTGCTTTCCGGCGATCTTAACCAGGTCGTCGGTCCACCGTGTGGGAGGCCTACCAGCACTGCGACGTCGGTCCTGCGAGCTATGTGCCCTGCCCACTGCCACTTAAGTTTGACAATCCGGTGGGCTATGTCGGTGACCCTGGTTTTCCTGCGTATCTCCTCATTTCTGACTCGATCTCGCAGGGAAACTCCGAGCATTATATTTTTTATTATATTTATCTAAATTATTAAATTCTACATTTAAGTCAATTTTCTGATACAAAAATACACGGTGATTCATACTGCTCCCTATCCGTTTATCATATTCAGTTCTTCCAAGTAGTGTTCCCAATTGGAAACGTCTTGATATTACTCGTCGAGCAAATTGATTTCCCCGTCACCTATTTCGAGATGCCGTTTAATGTGAATTGAACCTAAATTTAGTTTACTCGAAACGGGGTTCGTAGATGAGATTGCAGTTTGCGATGCTGCAAGCGACAATCCTTAATTGAAATTAAATAGTTTTTGCTGATAGCTCCATGAACTTTGGATCAGCATGTAATAAGAAAATGACGCAACACTCGTCATTTTCGTGACTGAGCTGTAATAGGCGAACATTTTCACGTCACTTTTCACATCGCTAAGTATCGTTTCGTCGTTTCAGTCCATAAATGACCCACTACTGAGACGGACCTGGTATTACCATATGGTACAGAGTCGTGGTCGCTCTCTATAGGCTCCATCAGAAGGCTCATAGTCACTGAAAGAGCAATAGAGAGGGTATGTTTGGAGTTTCCCAACAAGATCGGGTCAGAAATGACGAGATACGCAGTTGAACCAGAGTTACCGACATAGCCCACAGGATTGCCAAACTTAAGTGGCAGTGGGCAAGGCATATAGTTCGCAGGACCGACGCCCGGCCGAAAAGTCCTCGAGTAGCGGCCACGATCCGGAAAGGGCAGTGTTGGTAAGCCTCCTCCACGGTGGACTGATGACCTGGCTAAGGTTTGGGTGAAAACGATGGATATGGTGGCTCAGCACTGGCCTTCGTGGAAATCCTTTGTGGACGCCGTCTTTTAGCTGAAATTTATTTATTTATTTGGATTCCCAACAGAAAGTGTACAAGGATTACAAGTATGAACTTAAAATTATTGACTAAAACTAGTACCTTCCCAATTGCCTCGTTGGTCTAGTGGTTAGATGTGCCGCCTTTGGATCAACGGGTCCCGGGTTCGATTCCGGGGTCGGGCAAGTGTCTTTGTCTAAACCAGAGGCACTGGCTCGGAGTCTGGGTGTCATTTCTATGTATAATATGTATGTATTTACAAAAAAAAAAAAAATGTATATCAGTAGTTTATCATCCATCTCGTTACCATAACACAAGCATTAAGTTGCTTAGCTTGGGACGAGATCGCGTTGTGTGAAATGTCCAAGGAAAAAGAAAAGAAAAAGAAATTACAGGGAACCACAGCATTCATTAACATTTAAAAACTTAATATTATTTATTAAAAATTGAAACTATTAAAACTAAGAGTATTAATTATTACTTAAATTAAACTACATTACTTATTAAAGAAGACAATAAAAGACTAACAATTATAATTAAAATTCAATTCAAAATTCAAAATTCGGGGTTCAATGCGCCGCCTTTGGATCACGGGGTCCCGGGTTCGATTCCGGGGCCGGGCAAGTGTCTTTGTGTAAACTAGAGTCACTTGCTCTGAGTCTGGGTGTCATTTGTATTCGTGAATTTCATGTCTGTAAACTACCCCCGCGATACAGGTTGTACCTAGTGCAGTAATCGATACGTGTAACGTAAATTGTATACTACTACTCAGCCCATAAATAACCCACTTCTGAGTCGGGCCTTCTCCTTACTTGTTATGGACTTTTTTTTTTACGTCGGAGATCCTCATGGATACCCGGCCGTTGGGAACTGGCCGGGGTATGTGGGACACCGGGGCGCGTAGAGATGGTGAATTGCGCCCCGACCTACCCACTAAAACCGACGGCGATCCTCGACTGCCCAAACCAGGGCCACGGGATTCACTCCCATTACGGGAGCATGCTCCGTGACCCTGGGGGCCTTGGCCCGCCTCTTACATGTTATGGACTAGTACAACCTATTTAAATTATGAGAAAGTTCATATTTCGATAGCAGGTAATGGCTTGCTGTTGTTGTAGAAACATTGAACCAGAAAAGTAAACTAACCAGCAAATTATTCATCATCACAAACAACTTTGGATCAACGGGTCCCGGGTTCGATTCCGGGGTCGGGCAAGTGTCTTTGTCTAAACTAGAGGCACTGGCTCGGAGTCTGGGTGTCATTGCTATCTATAATATGTATGTATTTACAAAAAAAAATGTATTTAAGTAGTTTATCATCCATCTCGTTACCATAACACAAGCATTAAGTTGCTTAGCTTGGGACGAGATGGCGTTGTGTGAAATGTCCAAGGATATTTATTTATTATTTATTTATCACTATCACTACATAGTATTAAACAAAGTCGCTGTCGTCTGTCCGTCCATATGTATGCTGAAAACTTTAAAACTACGCAACGGATTTCGAAGCGGTTTTAATAGAAAGAGTGATTCAAGAGGAAGGTTTTTAGGTATAAAACATGCATAATTGCACCCGTGCGAAGCCAGGCCGGGTCGCTAGTATTATGTAAACAATGAAAATATTATGTTACAAAGCGTAAGTAGTAATTTAAACAAAAGCGTAATAAACTGGAGTACCTTTTGTACCAACTCAAACAGACAAAGAGTGCTAATTTTAATGCTTTGTCAACACAATCCAAAATAATAGAATTGCAGAACGTCCAAACGGTATAATTTTGATGTTAAAAAGCGCCTGTAGGAAATTATTTCATGAGATTATGACTTTACTAATCGGATTAAACTTCTGTATTATGTTACTTTGCTGCAGAAACTGCCCGTTCCGATCCACTTACGTCAGCACATATACCCATTGCCATATATGTATCAGTAAATTACTTATTATGCTATAAATTACTACTACCTACTACTCAGTCGGGTCTCCTCCAGTTACATGAGGGGTAATTAGTCTACTGCGCCGCGCCACCCTAGCCAGCCGGGTTGGCGGAAGGTTTCGTATCAACTTTTCCTTCTCTTGCGGCTAGGTGTTCGACCATATCCTTTCATTTTGTCGGCTTTTACGACACCGTCAGGATGGAATGGATGACAGTGTGTATCCTCCGTGACCACACGGAACTATAGTAAATAATATAATAATAATAATAAGCCTTTATTAATGATAAATAAATAAATATCCTTGGACATTTCACACAACGCCATCTCGTCCCAAGCTAAGCAACATAATGCTTGTGTTATGGTAACGAGATGGATGATAAACTACTTATATACATTTTTTTGTAAATACATACATATTATAGATAGAAATGACACCCAGACTCCGACCCAGTGCCTCTGGTTTAGACAAAGACACTTGCCCGACCCCGGAATCGAACCCGAGACCCGTTGATCCAAAGGCGGCACATCTAACCACTAGACCATCGAGGCAGATTAATTTCAACAACTTTACTAAGTAGAAAACAAAATGAAAATATGATCTTAAGTGGGTTTTTTATATTTCAGTTACTGAAACCCCATTTTGGGTATAGGCCTCCTCCAGTTGAGTCCAAACTTTTCTATTCATTGCTATGTTTTGCCATTCTTTTCCCGCAGTTGCTATTATATTGTCATTCCATCAATATCTTGGTCACCCTCTTCCCCTTTTTCCTATGGTCGTTTCCATATTGTTGTTTCTACCGTCCATCTTTTATCCGTGTATCTCGCTAAATGTCGTGCCCACCGCCAATTTTGTGTCAGTGCGTGTTTGAGAGCATATATTAGCTTTGTACTTTTTCTAATATGGTCGCTTCTTATCTTTTGACTTTTCCTTATCTTCATTAAACTTCTTTCCATCGCTTTCTGACAGTGTACTAATTTTGTTTTTATTTTACTATAGTATGTATTTGTAAATTCTAACCCCCCAATCTGGTTCAGAATGGGCTTAGTTAGACCCAGTCTTGGATCCTGGACTGTCTGTAATGTTAAAGTAAAAAAAAACACAGCAGTCCAAATAAACTGTTATTGTTGACTTCAACGCCATCTCCCGCGAAAATGGCTGGGATCGTAACGTATCTTCCACCTTAAATATTGCGATCTAACATTCCAACGTTTAATTGTGTAAATTGATGTTCTTAATATATAATAAATTAAATAAAATACGAAAAAATTAAACTCAAAAGAAAATTTGTTTTTACGGCTCACACTAAACGTACGTACGTAGATTGGGAGCACAATTAAATTGCTCAGGTGTGGGCGTCCGAAGGAAATAAGTGAGTTGCCCAGACCAAATATTTAGCTGCGTTGTTGCCCCTCACACGAGAAAATACAACCTGTTTGTTTTAATACTGAAAGAAATATTTGCTGTATATTATTTATATATTTCTTCAATTTATTTACGGATGACAATTGCATAATTTACTGTATATTACGTATGCCAAATATTAGAGAGGAGAGAAGGAAGACACGTCAGTTCTGGGCTTGGCGAACAACCAGGTTGACCGCCAGCCCAAGGACACTGATACACCGCAGCGGTTTAGGGCTAGCTGGCAACTCTGAGGACAGAGGAGTCCCCGGGGCCAAACCCGCTACGACACCGAGAGCTACTCTTCGTCTGGCCTGTCTCCGTGGGCCCGCCCGGCATGGGTGACCCTGAGCGGATATGGCCCCAACGGTTCATGAAGGCACGCAAGCCCCTCACCAGGGCTATTACTGACCAACAAGGCTTCAGTCGAATATGTAGAATGGGTCGACTGTTTTTATTTTGCTACTCGATGAAGTTGTTATTTTTCTCTGAAACCCAAATGCTTATGGTAACAACAAACGGAAATGCTGAATAAGCTTATTATGGGCCTGTTCTCAGGAGACTGTGTATAATATAATGTTATTTTAACTGTATCCCGGTTTCCGTATCGATGTAGCCCGCCGCGGCGTGAAGGCAGCCATGTTATCTCACACACGTGTCTACTCAGTAACGGATCAACAAATATCAGCCATATACAAATAAAACAAAGTCGGTTTAGTTACACATAGCACAATCACGGCTTGACAGATTTGAATGAAATTTAGGATGGATCAAAATGTTTTTTTTTATTCGAATAAATTATTACGAATGGTTCTAACTATACAAACAATAATTAATCATTTAGTTTTTTCCACTGATTCGGAATGCCATTCCACAGAGAAAAGCCGGCAAGAAACTCCATGGTTGCTCTTTCTAAATAAACCGGTTATAATGATGGTGGTACAAATAAGTCTGTCAGATTAGTGAAAGCAATCACCCTTGGGTAACATCGCACCCGTGCGAAGCCGGGACGGGCCTCTAGTGCTGAATAAGTCATCATACGGAAAAGCCACTAATAATTTAAAACTATTTTAAATCAAAATTCCGCACCAGAAAGGCGGCCTTCGTTACCATAAATGCATACATGTTTTTAACGTGCAATTGGCACAATTTTTATATACTTTTTAATTTAAATAAAGCTCTTGCGTGCTTGTTATAAGTAAACCGTTCTTAAGCGCCCTCAGTGGCAATTAAAAATGTAGCTTAGTGTAAATTATGGCGATTGCTCAATGTCGAGCTGACTTTTCAAAATAAATTATTCTATATTACACGCGCAATGATTTCATACATAAAGTTCAATTTGTATAAATCGTATGTCAACTATACTCGGAATAGTCTGTAGGTATATTATCTTTAATTTGTAAAATTGTAAGTCAATTATACCCGCAATAGTCCGTAGGCATATCACTATCACTACATAGTTTATAACAAAGTCGCCGTCGTCTGTCCGTCCATGAGTATGCTTAAATCTTTAAAACTACGCAACCGATTTTGAAGCGTTTTTTTATAGATATAGTGATTCAAGGGGAATGTTTATATGTATGTATCATACAGGCGTAATATTGTTGAGAAACACTGATAAATTTAGATGTTCATCATTACACCCGTGCGCAACCGGGGCGGGTCGCTAGTTACCTATAATTTGCAAAATTGTATGTCTACTATACTGGGAATAGTCTTTAGGGACCTTTAATTTGTACAATTAAATATAAATATCCTTGGACATTTCACACAACGCCATCTCGTCCCAAGCTAAGCAACTTAATGCTTGTGTTATGGTAACGAGATGGATGATAAACTACTTATATACATTTTTTTTTGTAAATATATACATATTATAGATAGAAATGACACCCAGACTCCGAGCCAGTGCCTCTGGTTTAGACAAAGACACTTGCCCGACCCCGGTATCGAACCCGGGACCAAACTATACTCGGAATAGTCTGTAGGTATATTCTCTTTATTTTGTAAAATTGTATGTCAACTATACTCGGATTACTCTCTAGGGATATTATCTCTAAATATGTAACATTTTTGTATTGTGACGCGACTTAAGCGTGTTTATTTTCATTTCACTGGCCCAGTTATATTGACGGGGCTTATTTCATCATCAGCCTATTTCAGTCCACTGCTGGACGTAGGCCTCCCCCAAGGCTCGCCACTGAACCCGGTCTTCGGTTCTATGCATCCAGTTGCTGCCGGCTGCCCGTCGCAGATCGTCGCTCCATCTAGCAGGGGGGCGTCCCACCCTACGTTTGCCAGTACGTGGTCTCCACTGTAGCACCTGTTTGCCCCAGCGGCCGTCAGTTCTACGACAGATGTGGCCAGCCCATTGCCACTTCAGCTTGCTAATCCTATGGGCTATGTCGATGACACGCGTTCTCGCTCGGATGACTTCATTACGAATTCTATCTCGTAGCGAGACACCGAGCATAGCCCGCTCCATAGCTCGCTGAGCGACTTTTAGCTGATGGACTAGCCGCACCGTCAGTGTCCACGTTTCAGCACCGTAGGTTAGTACGGGTAGGACGCACTGATTGAAGACTTTTGTCTTCAGACTCTGCGGTATGGGCGACGAAAAGACCTGACGAAGCTTCCCAAATGCTGCCCAGCCCAACTGAATCCTTCTGGCTACCTCCTTCTCGAAGTTGTTTCGTCCTAACTGCAGACACTGCCCGAGGTAGATGTATTCCGAAACAAGTTCAAGTGGAGTACCATCAATGCTGATTGGTCCCGGACTGACATGTTCATTGAACATAACCTTGGTTTTATCCAAGTTCATTCCGAGACCAACCCGCTTGGATGCAGTGGCAAGGCTGTCCAGCATTTGTTGAAGATCCTGCAGCGATTCTGCCATGATGACAATATCATCGGCGAAGCGCAGATGGGAGATGTACTCGCCGTTAACATTAATGCCCCGTCTTTTCCAGTCCAGTGTCTTGAAGACGTCCTCCAATGCGGTTGTAAACAGTTTCGGGGATATGACATCCCCCTGTCTTACACCTCTGCCCAATTGGATTGGTCTTGTCTGGTCTTCCTGTACTTGGACAGTCATTGATGCAGCGTCGTAGAGGCATCTCAGCGCTTCTATGTATCGCCAGTCAACTTGGCACCGCTGCAAGGATTCCAGAACAGCCCAGGTTTCGATAGAGTCAAAGGCCTTCTCATAGTCCACGAATGCTAGACACAGCGGCCGATTATACTCTTCTGTTTTCTGTATAATCTGCCGCATTGTGTGGATGTGGTCTATGGTGCCAAATCCTCTCCGAAACCCGGCCTGCTCCGGTGGTTGGAAGTCGTCAAGTCTTTGTGCCAGACGGTTCGTGATGACTCTCGAAAACAGCTTATATACGTGGCTCAAGAGCGAGATGGGCCTATAATTCTTCAGAAGGGTCTTGTCTCCTTTCTTGAAGAACAAGACGACTATGCTCTTGCTCCACGCATTAGGAGTTCTCCCAGAGAAGAGGACGGTGTTGAAAATGCGTCGGAGCTGTCTGATTACAGGTAATCCACCTGCTTTCAGTAGCTCCGACGTAACTTCGTCCTCCCCCGGGGCTTTTCCATTGTTAAGCTGTTTGAAAGCCAACTCGATTTCGTCAAGGCTGACTTCCGGCAGCTCATCTGTGTAGTGGCGGGACAACGTAGCTCTGGGATCTGTAGAAGCGGGTGATGGCTGTGGAGTATTTGAAGCGTATAGACGACCATAAAAACACTCCACTTCCTTGACGATCTCCGGTTTAGATGAGACGACATTGCCGTTGGTGGTCGTGATATTACTTAGACGCCTCCTCCCAAGACGCTGCGCGAACACTTTCGACCCCCGATTTTGCTCAATCGCTTCCTGTATTTTTTGCGTATTCGCGCGTCGGAGGTCACGGCGTATCAGTGTCCTGATTTTCTTGTGGAGGGCCCTCTTTTCGGATGTTGTGGCGCTGGTATTTTGCCGTCTATCATCCATAAGCCGGAGAGTCTCAGTAGAGAGTTTCGATGCCCATCCATATTGCTTCCTCGCACAGAGCTTACTTCCCTCGTCCTTAATTATTTGGACTACGTTGTCCAGATCCTCGTCAACGCTCATTGTAGTTTCCAGAGCAGCGAACCGGTTCTGAAGTTCCAGCTGGAACTTTTCGGAATCGCTAGCCACTTGATGCAGGTTGGGTCGGAGTATAGACTTCATCAGCCGTCTGCGTTCAAGCTTGAAGTCTATATTCAAGGTGCCTCGTACAAGTCGGTGGTCACTACCGGTATTTACCCTGTTGACCACAGAGACATCCCTGAATATATACTTCTTGTCCGTCATGATGAAGTCTATCTCGTTTTTCGTCACAGTGTCGGGGCTTTGCCAGGTACACTTCCTTTGGGGCTTTTTCTTAAAGAATGAATTCATTAAGAATAGCCCCTCGCGTTCCAGGAAGTTGACCAGCATTTGCCCCTTGTGGTTCCTACATCCGTAGCCATGCGATCCGACTGCCGATTCGCCGCAACTTTGTACTCCCACTTTGGCGTTGAAGTCCCCCATGACAACATTGAAGTGAGCCTTAGTGGTATTATCCAGAGCCCTGTGCACGTCGTCATACACAATTTCCACTTCGTCGTCCGAGTATGTCGACGTTGGTGCATACACTTGCACCACTTTGAGGGAATACCTTTCGGTGAGCTTTAGAATGAGGTATGCAACCCGCGCTGACACACTAGATATCTCAACAATGTTGCCCTTGAGGGCCTTATTGACGAGGAATCCTACTCCACCTTGTGAGGATTGGTCTCCTTCTCGAAAGTAGAACAGATGGCCCGATTCCAGAGTAATGGTGTCCTCCCCTTCTCTACGGACTTCACATAACCCTAGAACGTGCCATCTTATATTGTTAAGTTCTACTTCGAGCTCCTCAAGATGTTCGTCCAGCCGCATCGTTCGTCCGTTGTACGTCGCCATGGTCAGTTGGTGGTGGTAGCTATCCGTAGCCCGGGGATTGTTCGCACCACCCGCCCTACCGTTACCACGGCCGCTACCGTGGCCGGGGATAGTAAGGCTACCGGGAACTGGAGGCCGTTGCATATTTGTGCTATTCATATGGGGGGGTTATGCCATAATCGCCACGCTTGGCAGGCGGGTTGGCGATCGCAGTAACGGATATGTTTTTGGACAGAACGTCGCTGCTGCCCAACGTCTGTTGTCCCTTAGTCGCCTCTTACGACACCCACGGGAAGATATGGGGTGGTAGAATTCTTACTCCGCTACCACACAGATCAGGGGCTTATTTGTTATTGCAAATTTATGCAATATCTATACATCTATACAAATCTATACATACATACATACAAATAAATAAAATAGGAGTGTCTGTTTGTAATAATAAAATAACCACTTTTTACTAAATGCGTAGGTATGTATACACAGTTCATAGACCAAAATTTTTGTCTGTCTATCTGTTTGTTCCGGCTAATCTCGGGAACGGCTGGACCGATTTTGACTGGAGTTTCACTGATAGGAAGCTGATGATATAAGGAGTAACTTAGGCTTTTTTTTAGACTAGCTTCGCCCCGCGGCGTCACCCGTGGTACGACAATAAGTAAGCGCGGGTGAAACCGCGGGGCGCAGCTAGTTTATTTATAAATTATGTTCCGCATAATGTGGCGTATTCTTACTACGGTAAACTTGCTTTTGCAAATAAAGTACACAGTTTTTGTCGGCTCTTCGCTTTAGATCAGCACACCAAAACGGTGGCAATTTCAACCTTGGCGATTCGTAAGAGTTTTGTGAAAATACCTCCTTGTATACTTTTATTAGTACTTAACCCATATGTGACTGACTACTTACTTGGGCCTCCTCCCATTACGGGGGAGTAATTAGCCTACTGTGCCACACTGGCCAGACGAGTTGGCACAGGGTTTCGTATCATGTTTTCTTTCTTTTGCGGCTGGGCTTGTCGGCGTGGTAATTTTATTTTGTCGGATCTTACGACACCCCCAGGATGGAATGGGGTGGTGACACTATGTATACTAAATCCGTTACCACATGGAACGTGCACATAATACGTACGACACGTATAAACACATTTATTTTTAGTTCGAGTTTAATACGTAGTCAAAGAAAGTTAACCATACTATGAAAAAAATGTATTTTGAGTGCTACCCTAGAGCTTCACTACATAGTATAAAACAAAGTCGCTGTCGTCTGTCCGTCCCTATGTATGCTTAAATCTTTAAAACTACGCAACGGATTTTGAAGCGGGTTATTTTAATAGGTTGAGTGATTCAAGAGGAAGGTTTTTAAGTATAAGACATGCATAATATTGTAGGGAAACACTGATTAATTTAGATGTTCATCATTGCACCCGTGCGAAGCCGGGGCGGGTCGCTAGTTAAAATATAAAAACATATATCATTTCGTTACTATAATTCATTTATGTTGCAAACATACAACTTTGTACTTGTTTACGTAATGTAAATTACACACACAACTGAACGTCGTGCTACACCCACACAACGCGGTCTTATACAGAGCTTTGCTAACAATATATACCCGTGACTTTGTTCACGTGACTTAATACTTAATACTTAAGTCACGTGGCATATACTTCTGAAGCCACGTTATTGAAACCATAAAACAAAGCGCTGTTACAATGTTCTAGAAATTACTGAGACAAATAGCAATATTAGAGCAAATCTTATATTACTCCACTCCAAAACTAAGTAATTTGGAGTTTGAATTGGATTCGGCTCTCTTGTAGGTTCTCGTATTTCAATTTCTAAGTTTATACAGGGTGTTATGAAAACCCTATAGCTAGTTCTGTGTATATTTAATTTTTATTTTGAAGTATGAGGGAGAAAATCTAACGAAGAAAAATAATGAAGCTGATAGGAACCCCTGTGCTAACTCGTCTGGCCACTGTGGTATATTAGTATAATGACCCTCCTTGTAACTGGAAGAGGCCCGTCTCAACAGTGGGTGATAGTAGTAGTACTAAAATATCGATTCGAGAATTTATTGCCTTACATTCGCCGTATGGTTAAAGTCGCCGGAAAACGATGGATACGGGCGGCCCAGGACCGGCCTTTGTGGAGATCGTTGGGGGAGGCCTATGTCCAGCAGTGGACGTCTATTGGCTGAAAATGATGATGATGATGATGATTCTCCCAAACCAAAACAAATCACCCACGAGTCATCTTGATAGTAGGGAGCAAGTTTTTCATTAATATTCTATTCATATTCAAATCCGATTCGGCAGGCGTTATCGCGAAATGTGTCAGAATTCAGATCACGCGTTGCCTTCACCAAACCCGCGAGGCTATAAGATAATAATAGATGTATCAGGGACGTATAACAAACAGTAACAATATATTTTCCTTGATTACATTACATTTCGCGTGGTGGCGCATTTAGAATTCATAGTGGCACCACCCTATTCTATCCTATGGGTGTCGTAAGAGCCGACAAAAGGAGAGAAGGCCAGGAGCCTGGCCGCATGAGGTAAACGTTCATAACAATGTCTTCTAACTATCTTATACATGCAGGTATTCTGAGGGAGAACCAATAGTGCTAGTGTTTAGGCACTCAAACAAATTCCTAAATTCTAAACTTAAATCCCGAAGACTCGCTAGCTATAATTTAGAGCCCAATCTTATATACAATATTGAATTTTCCTACTTTAATAAATATATCAGTAAAATCTCCAATATTACTTGAAGGATATCAACTTTAATCATCACGATCACTACATAATATAAAACAAAGTCGCTGTAGTCTGTCCGTCCCGCAACGGATTTTGAAGCGGTTTTTTTAATAGATAGAGTGATTCACGAGGAAGGTTTAATGTATAATACATGCATGATGACATCCGTGCGAAGCCGGGGCGGGTCACTAGTTTAGATATAAAAACATATGAAATTCGCATTATCGTACACTAGCTTTTGCGCGCGGCTTCGCCCGCGTGGGCTTCGAACCCGTGCATATTTTTTATGAACATAAAATCGGTTATTGTGACTAAACTATGATAGTTAGATATGTGCTTTCGCGGACTTTTTTGTAGATCTTTTTAAGACCTACAAATCCGTAGTACATCATTTTGTTCTATTGTCAATAGTTTGTGCAACGCACGCATAAATAGGTTTTCGATTTTACACCTTGGTTTACAAAATCGCAATTTTCATGCGGATCCCTAATTCTTTTGAAAATAAAATATAGCCTATAACCTTCCTCGATAAATGGACTATCTAATACTGAAAGATTTTTTTAAATCGGACCAGTAGTTCCTGAGATTAGCGCGTTCAAACAAACAAACAAACAAATAAACAAACAAACAAACTCTGCAGCTTTATATATTAGTATAGAAGATATAGATTACTAAATATAACGTTGAAAGTGACATAGTTCTCACTAAGCCAACTTGTCCAATTGTCGAATACATGTTTGCAACCTATGTACAATATAAATGACCATTAAAGGAATTCCGGTATATTATCTTCTGAATAACATAGTTTATTTGTACTACTTAGCTGATAAAAGACCCACTACTGAGTCGGGGCTCTGACTATGGGCTCCATCAGAAGGCTCAAAGTCACCCAAAGGGCAATGGAGAGGGCTATGCTCGGAGTTTCCCTGCGAGATCGAATCAGAAATGAGGAGATACGCAGGAAAACCAGGGTCACCGACATAGCCCACAAGATTGCCAAACTTAAGTGGCAGTGGGCAGGGCACATAGCGCACAGGACCGATGCCCGATGGGGCAGAAAAGTCCTCGAGTGGCGACCGCGTTCCGGAAAGCGTAGTGCTGGTAGGCCTCCCACACGGTGGACCGATGACCTGGTTAAGGTCGCCGGAAAACGATGGATGCGGGTGGCCCAGGACCGGCCTTTGTGGAAATCTTTGGGGGAGGCCTATGTCCAGCAGTGGACGTCTTTTGGATGAAATGATGAAATGATGATGATGACTGAGTCGGGCCTTCTCTATTACTTGGAGGGTTATTACTGGGTTACTTCTGTGCCACGCTGCCCATACGGGTTGGCACATGGTTTGAGTCATGTTTTCCTTCTCTTACAGACAACGTGATCTGCCTCTTACGACAAAGTGAGCTGCCTCTTACGTTCCATTATTCGCCCATAACGACACCCTCAGGATGAAATGGGGTGGTGACATTACGTATTCTAAATGCGTCACCACACGGATAAGTATAAGTTTATTTGTGCTTGCGACGAATTACGTAACTCACGAATACCGAATGAGTACGTAATATTATGTTTTCGTGAATAGTTTTCTGAGCTTGCTAGTCGTTTAGCAGTATTGTCGGGTAGAATCTAGACACAGATTAATGTGTTTTGTTTCAGCTACGTAGCTGAGGGAATACCAATGAAATTTAAAGTTGGTTTCCGCGATAAAATCCAATGGTCGGTGCCAAGTAAGAAAATTATTGTGTTGTTTTGATGGGTTGTTTATGCTCCTTATCTTAAATTTACTGTCTATTGCTTCCCATTGTTGAGGATATTGAGTTTAATCATCTTATGCATGACAGTATAGCAAAGACTTCATGCCCTATAATTTTATGTAGGTATAATATGTTGAGGGCAATACCCGGGGAGCAAAATGGTTTTCTTGGATACGCTACGCGATATATTTTCGCTTACTCGTAAACTTGAAGTTTTAATAATTTCAAGTATACAGTTTTTTTTTATTTTTTGGACGGTAACTCGTTTACTCTTAACCGAGATAAGTGAGGGTCTAGCCATGGAAAGGCATGGTATAAAATATCTAGTATCGAAGAAATCCAACGCATAGTGGGTCCAAACTGGACACAAACAGCAAAATCCAGAGAAAACGGGCTCAATTTGGAGGAGGCCTGCACCTACAGAGGGGTTCTTACAGAATATTTTTTATCAAATATACTATAATAACTTGTAAACTTTCTGGAAGAAATAAAAGGCTTTTTTATTTTATTATTTATCCTTAGGATTGCCGTTGTGACTTAGTATGTTAGTTTGACTTAGTACTCCCCGTTTTCGCCGTATAGACATAAAAAACATAGCTCAAACCAAGATCTGGAGAAAAAGAATATAGGTATCAAAACTAAGATGAGATTGATACGAACACTCGTATTCCCTATCTTTATATGGAGAGGCCATTTGGAAAGTCTTGGCTCGAGACAAAGGATTGATGGATTTCAGATGAGGTGCTGGAGAAGAATACTAAGAATATCTTGACGCACCAATGCATTAATCCTAACCTAGCTCCAAGTAAAACTTATTGGTCACCCATATGCCAACTACATAGTCTTAAGTATTTTGCCACACACACTGCGTAGACACTGCGAGAATCTGGAAATGCTGTTTGTCACTGGGAACACCGAAAGTTCACGAACAAGATGGATGGATAAAGTTAGTCTCGACATCCTTTTGAATTTTACTCAGTTGTAAGAGATGCGCTGGACAGAAATAGATGCGGGCAGATCATCCGCGCCAGGCGCAATACTGATCCTGACCACGATCCTCAGACAGACAGAAACAGATAAAACACAACTACATGTTATTTTGTATAGATCTGTATATTGCTATATTACTATTCAGTCCGCATTCCGCGTTCCTTCCTTCCCGCGTTCCGGAAGGCGCAGTGCTGGTGGATGTGGGCGGCCCAGGACCAGCCTTTGTGGAGATCCTTGTTGGAGGCCTATTTCCAGCAGTGGACGTCTTTTGGCTGATATGATGATGATGAATAATGACTATTCAGCCCATAAATGACCCACCGATGAATCGGGCCTCCTTGTCATTTCAGTTTGTCGGTTCTTACGACACCCTCAGTATGGGATGGGGTGGTGATACTATGTATTCTAAATCATTCACGACACACACAGTTGCAACTATAAATTTGTAACTATTAATTACAATTAAATTTTTCAAGTTTGTAGGTAATGCAGAAAATAATTTCAATTTTTTTTTCGATATACTTACCTTGCTTGATGGACTCTATAACATGATATAATTATATTTTCTAATTAGATCAAGACCTCATGTATTGTAACGATCAAAGGATTAGAGAAAGTCAAAGTAAAGTATTCGGTTAAGTACTTTTAAACTATGCTAGTTATCTAACTATGCTAGTTACAAATACTGAATAATAATATGCGATGTTGCCAACAATCTAAATAATCCGGCAATAGATAGAATAACATCGACAGTGGAATACAGTTAAGCGTTTATGATTCATGTTTATTCAAGTGCGGATTGCGGCGGTGCGAAACTCGTAAACCGTTGCCTGTATCTACACATTTGTAATAATTATACGAAAGCTTTATTATAACATATTATAATATGTATAAATTATAATAATAATCATCATCATCATTTCAGCCAAAAGACGTCCACTGCTGGACATAGGCTTGGGGGAGACTTGGGGGAGACAAGGAATTCCACAAAGGCCGGTCCTGGGCCGCCCGTTTCATCGTTTTCCGGCGACCTTAACCAGGATATCGGTCCCCCGTGCGGGAGGCCTTTTCTGCCCCATCGGGCGTCGGTCCTGCGCGCTATGTGCCCTGCCCACTGCCACTTAAGTTTGGCAATCCTGTATAGATTATAATATGTGTACATATTTGTGGCTAAGCGTTTATACTACGGAACGTAACTTTCATCAACTCTACATAGAGTTTGTGGAAAAAAGCAAAACGCATTTTTTTTAATTAGGTACTTATATCAAGTGACACCACTACACAAATATTTCTCCTACTACCACTACTCAGCCATTAGATGACCCACCGCTGGGTTGGATCTTGTCCAGTTACATGGAGGGTTGCTAGCCTCCATGTAACTGGACAAGATCCAACCCAGCGGTGGGTCAAACACCCAGACCGGAACAAATACTTGTAGGTCGTACCAAAATTTCTTCCGTGCGGGAATCGAACCCGCGACATGCTGCGCAGCAGTCGATCGCTCAACCACTGCAATCTTAGGCAAATTCTTTGTACGTAGCTAACAAACACAATGTATTTTATAAGTATAAAACAAACCAACAACATTAAAGTTACAATCTGTTCTATATACAAGAAACTATGATCACGAGGAGAGGCCAGACGAAGAGGGGCAGACGAAATCGTGGAGGGTTTTGGCTCTGGGGACTTCTCTGCCCCCAGAGTTGCCTCGGGAGCCTTAAACAAACGTGCCGCGACACACAGCGCGCGGCGGCGTGGTTTTTTGATTGCAATGGAGGGGTGGCCAGGCAGGCGGGCGAAGGCTGCTGCCGCAACCACGTGGATCGGGCGCCACTTCATTCGGTGCCTGACGGAGACACGTGCAATGTCTTGTTCTCTTGATGGGTTGGAGAGCGTCCAGAGCTCCCCATCTAAGCGTGGGGCCCACTTGTACAAGCGAGCCAATGCCCCAACCGGGTAGCGGAGCATGCTCCCCAGTAATGAGTGAAACCCGTGGCCCTGGTTCGGGCAGTTGCGGGATACCGTTCGTGGGTGGGTTGGGGTGAAATAACCATTTTCCGCGCCCCGGAGTCCCACATAACCCGGCTGGCGTTTAGCGGTCCATGAAGATTTCCCATTAAAAAAAAATGACCAGAAACTATGATGCCATAGACACACAGAATAACAACCAAAAACAGCTGACGATAAAGTTATAAAAACTAACGAGTAATTAATTATAGTAAGGAGTAAAAAAAATGGATTCAACCAATTTAACAACAAAACAAATGACACAACACCCGTTTTTCCCTATAACACTAGTTGTAAACATTATATCACATTGTTGAATCAGTCAACAAACAACTGAGAATTGTTGAGATGTGAGCCCGTAGACCCTCGTCGCTCACCTGATTGCGGAATGCAAATCGACCCCAGGGGAGCCTAGCCTTAATATATAAGAGGAATAGGGGCGTTTATCCCTGGCAACAGTGATGGAAGAGGCCACCAGACCGTAACAGACACGTGAAATAGTTTTGAATTGTTTATAGTGCTTTATTTCAAGGTTGTTTTATTATTTATACACCGTTTCTAATTTGTCAGCAATGCGGAGCTTCAACAAAATAATTGAATACGTACTAAGTAAGTACCTATTTTTTTTAGCAATGTAGGTTCTGTGTACCTCATGTTCCGTGTGGTGACGGGTTTAGAATACACGTTGTCACCATCCCATTCCATATTGAGGGTGTCGTAAGAGTCGATAAAAGGAAATGATAAGGCCGAGAAACTAGCCGTAAGAGAAGGAAAACTTGAAACGAAACCCTTATTATTTTTGTTTTTTTTTTTTCGCCCTGGGTAAAATTCTTTATGGACTTCCTCGCCGGCCACGGGGATGGCCAGCGAGGGGAGTGTGGGACTCTCCCCCATAGTGGAGGCCTACCCACTAAACCTCCCCGGGGTGCACCAACTCGCGTCCTGTTGCGGCATTGTGGGATCTGATGCAGAACCACGCCGCCGCAGACGAGGAGGCCCTCCTCCTCTCCTCAGGCTCCTTACGAGCACTCGACGTCCTGCTGTGAGCACCCGGCAGGACGTCGCTTCCCCTCAGATCCCGTGAAACGAAACCCTGTGCCAACCCGTCTAGCCAGCGTGGCAAAGTAGGCTAATGCCCTCCCTGTAATGGGAGGAAGCCTGACTCAACAGTGGGTCGTTTGTGGGCTGAGTAGTAGTAGAGTAACTCATAAATTTAAGTCTAAAATTCCACCACTGTGCCACGCTGGCCAAACATTGGCACAGGGATTCATTTTAAGTTTTTCTTCTCTTGCGCCTAAGTTTATGGCCTGTGTTTATCTAATAACATTTCAACTTAATGCCTACATAATGTACTAGCAAGTTGTTGGCTTATCTTTATCTTTACTGACTGCCTCGTTGGTCTAGTGGTTAGATGTGCCGCCTTTGGATCAACGGGTCCCGGGTTCGATTCCCGGGTCGGGCAAGTGTCTTTGACTCCGAACCAGACGGACTGGCTCGGAGTCTGGGTGTCATTTCTATCTATAATATGTATTTATTTACAAAAAAAATTGTATATAAGTAGTTTATCATCCATCTCGTTACCATAACACAAGCATTAAGTTGCTTAGCTTGGGACGAGATGGCGTTGTGTGAAATGTCCAAGGATATTTATATTTATTTATTTACATAGTGTAAAACAAAGTCGCTGTCGTCTGTCCGTCCCTATGTATGCTTAAATCTTTAAAACTACGCAACGGATTTTGATACGGTTTTTTTAATAGATATAGAGTGATTCAAGAGGAAGGTTTATATCTATAACCCACCCCCGCTTTGCACGGGCGAAGCCGGCGCGGGCCACTAGTACGAAATAAATTATTGTAGTTAGCAGTTTTTGTAATTGCTAAAGTTTAAATGGCTGTAGCATAAACGGCCTGGAGGTAGTGCGATAATTTCTAAAGCCCTTTTTTTTATTTATATTTGCCAGTGCTTGTAAGTTTCAAATTTAGTTTTATTTGGTGCTAGCTGACCCGGTGAAACTCCATAGTGGCAACGAACGAGGGCGTCATAGGAATTGATAAATAAATATCCTTGGACATTTCACACAACGCAATCTTGTCCCAAGCTAAGCAACTTAATGCTTGTGTTATGGTAACGAGATGGATGATAAACTACTTATATACTTTTTTTTTTTGTAAATACATACATATTATAGATAGAAAACACCCAGACCCGGAACAAATACTTGTAGGTCGTACAAATATTTATTCCGTGCGGGGAATCGAACCCGCGACATGCTATGGCCGAAAACGCTATTATAATGCTAAGGTCGAAAACCTAGTCGCAAGAGAAGGCCAGTTGGCCAATTTCCATTCATGAAATTTAGCCCGTCTCCATAGTGATTAATTTAGTAAGAAGTAAATATTGTAACTTCTACAAATTTCCAATCGAAATTAGCCAAATTTGTGCTTTGAAATGATGATGATGAGGCCAAGACAAGCTATTTAGAGCAAGTACCAACATAATAGTTCCAAGAATTTTGTTTGTCGGCATCCCTTTGTTCCTGAATACATAAAACAAAATGGTAGCACAATTTTTGTTTTGTCCACTCGTATCTCGGACGATAAATCGGAACGGCAAAAGAAATCTCCTTTTATTTCTATACAGAACATTCATTAAACTAATTATCCTCATCTAAGTCTTCTCCGAAGGCACCGGTGATGTTATCTATTTAGGGCCCGTCCGTCCCCTCTTCACTCCAATTTTATTATAGCGACACTTTTTCCTTGGGACAATGGCATAAGTGTATTACAATGTAGCAAAAATAAACCGATCTGTTAAATGTTTTTCACAAATTGTTTATTTGGTGACGGATTTAAAATACACAATGTCACCAACTCATATTATCGTGAGGATGTCTGAGAGTGTCGTCAGAGGCGACTACAAGAACGCCAAAGATCAGCTGTAAGAAAAGATAAAGCTTAAAGCTAAAGTTCCGCTGGGGAATTGCTTTATGCATACCGCAACCCCTCCAGGGTGGAGTCTGCGTTTATTTGGGACTCCGAACGACTCATCATCATCATCATTTCAGCCCAAAGACGTCCACTGCTGGACATATGCCTCCCCCAAGGATCTCCACAAAGGCCGGTCCTGGGCCACCCGCATCCACTGCTTTCCGGCGACCTTAACCAGGTCGTCGGTCCACCGTGTGGGAGGCCTACCAGCACTGCACCTTCCGGAACGCGGTCGCCACTCGAGAACTTTTCTGCCCCAACGGGCGTCGGTCATGCGAGCTATGTGCCCTGCCCACTGCCACTTAAGTTTGGCAATCCGGTGGGGGGTTTGTGGGTATCCGAACGACTCGTCTACCCACAAACCCCCAGCGGTATCCACTCACACGACACGCTTGGGGCGCTACAGGTTAGCGTAAACGCATTCACTGTGACGCCCCGATGTTGTGACCGCTACGCGGGCGAGCGTCTATCGGAGGGCGTCCCGGGAAAGTTGATACAACTGCGCCTACCCGTCTTGCCAGAGTGGCACAGTCGGCTATTCTCCCTCTATCAATTTGGAAGAGGCTTAGCTCGGTAGTGGGTATGGGCTAATATGATGATATAAGTTGACCGTCATTACGCTGGTTAAGTATTTAAAGGGTAGGTATAACAAAAACCCGATAGCCATAACGAAAAGAGCGATAGTACAAGTACTACTAATAAAGATACTGTGTTTACAGGCAAAAAAAGCAAATTTTGTCATGTAATTTGAGAAATAATCACTTAAAACTAAAAAAAATACATAATGGAACACAAATTACCAAGCTTGTTGGATTGTAATGATTGCTAGTTGGTTGATTTCCACTACAACCCAACAGGGTTGTAGTTACAACCCCTGTTAGTTTACAAATCTTCGATATTCCCCACATACTTAAATTTAGAAAAGTATTTTAGACGCAGAACTTCTTTTGATTGGCTCTTTGCAAACTCTATAACAAAATCAACAAAAATGGCCTATGTGACAAACTACCACCGGTTCTAAACGCTGCTCTGCAGAGAAGAGCCATCATGAAACTATGTAGTTGCTTTTTCAAATTACACATCTTGTTTCAAGCAGAAAAGTACTATACAATATAGTAGTGTCCCAGATGAGAGCCAGCTTTACTAACACAAGTCCAAGAATATAATAGGGTAGTGGATATTTTTAGAGAAAATAATCTCTCATACTTTGCCGGGACCGTCGGTTGACACTGGTATGTCGTGTACAAATCTAATAAACAGAAACCGCATTTCTATTTTTGCCCAATAAGTTCAAGAGAGTTAGGTGTAATTATTCCATTACGTTGCTGATTGCTTTGTTAATACTTGCTCTTTGAGGAAAAGTAATTAGATGGTTTGCTGTAAGTGAGGATACTGACCAAATTATTTATAGCGTCATCCTCAATTAAACTCTTTATGTTTGAGTGACTTAGGAGACGTTTATACTAGACAGGCTTTAAAATGGCTTTTAGAAAAACAAAGTAAAATGGCCCTAATCTGTAAAAATAATAAGCAAAAAATCTATGTAGTGTAAGTGCGATAGAGTTTTGTTTTTGAATCGATTATAAATAGCCTGCTCGAAATATTGATAATATTCCGAATGTAGAATCAGGGTTTAAAAATCGGTAAATAAAAATAAATCGCTACGCCTTGAAAGTTTTAGAAAAACAGAACGAAATACAAAAATACTCAGAAAAAATACCATTGAACTGACTTTACTATCGGCTTTAGGTTTGCTCGACAACATTCGCTGGCTTCAATTCATTTCCGTTCACAAATCTCCCATCGGCTACGTTGAATTTACTCCAATATCTGCCTGAATCGTGTTACTAGAATTATTTCGGCTTTCCCACAGTCCGATTTCAATCTGGCTATTGTTTTGTTAATAATACTTTGAAAAGGGCGCAACAGTGTATTCTGAGTTTTGGATTACTGTCAAAATAGTCTCGTAGTCTCTACCTACAAATCGCAGGCCAGGCAAAGAGGCTGCACTAGCTAGTCGAGTTGGCACCAAGAAATCCACCGCAGGACTATATACTGCAGCATTGACAAAAAGAATGATCCTTTTTTGTTTTGTTATGCCTATAATGCATACTGCTTCCCATCGGAGGTGGGTTCAATGGTTATGTGGAACTCCCGAACACTTGAATACCCACTGAAACCACAGCGGTATACCCTCACACGTTTTGTTTGAGACGCCACAGGTCGCGAGGACGCATTCTACAGTGGCGCCTAGACGGGTAACAACTATCCCGTTTAATTGAGATGCCTTCAGTCAATGAGCCTTGTGTCGGTGGTAGGTCCCCCATCCCACCACCCGCCTCTAAGGTGAGGTTAGAAGGGGGGCGTAACGTCAGCAGTCAGTTCCCTGGTCTAACCATATAATTAAAACAAAACAAATCAAATCAAAAATCTATATATTCAATTGGCTCAAAACAGCTATTTTGACACCTCAATTTATATTTTACATTTACTATTAACCATTTATCACCGGTTGGGAAGGCTGCTTGTCAGAGAAGAGCCGAGAAGAAACGTTGTTTTTTTTATTTCCATTTATGTATACAAAAATAGACAAGACAGATTTATTAGGGGAAGCCCGCGGTATAGTCATAAAGGGTCAAACATTAGGTACTGGTCTCACCAGATAGGTCACGGAGGGCAGACGGCAATCCCTCTCGGTACTGACAGTAAGCCAAATCAGGCGAGACAGGATTGGCAGACAGGACAAAATGCCATTGGGAAAATGCAAAGGCGATAGCAATGAAAATTGTTTTTTTTTTCGTTGGAAATCCTCATAGATGCCTGACCACTAAACGTCAGCCGGGGAATGTGGGACTGCGAGGCGCGGAAATATATTAATTGCGCCCCAACCTACCCACTAAAACCAATGGTGTCCTTCGACTGCCCGAAACAGGGCCACGGGTTTCACTCCCCATAATGGGGAGCATGCGACCCTTATGGAGACTTGGGCCGGTTGAAGCGGGCCCACGCTTTGATGGGGAGATCTGAACGCTCCCCAATCCACCGAGAAGCAAAAACGGGACATTGCACGTACCCGCCTGCCTGGCCGCCCCTCCGTAGCTAGCGGCGGCAGACCTGGCCTGTCGGCCTGGCCAAGCCTCCGCTGCTATCAGCGACATCCCTGGCCCGCCTTTAGCGGCAGCAGGTTGTGTCTCTCGAGTCCCCGGAGTCAAAAACCACCACGCCTCTGTGTGTCGCTCTTCGTTTGGCCTTTCTCCGTGGGCCCGCCCTGCATGGGGGACCCTAAGCCTGTATGACCCCAACGGATCCTAAAGACACTCACCACAACAAGGTAATTGCTTCATAAAACTGCGTTTTACGTAGATTTTTTCAAACATGGTTTAAGTATATTCGAACACATTTCACTAGCAGCGATTTTACTTTATGAAATCAGAACATTATAGGAAGCAAAAAAGTAAATGTACCGCCAGATAATTTAGCACATAATGCTTGGATGTCCGATCAGAATACCTTTGAAAATGGAAGCTTGCAAAATCGAGGTGACTCCGTAATGGAATTGGATCTCTTCGTGAATATTAGACCAAGATACGTTCGAGAACAGAGTCAACGTCTCACATTTATAACATAAAATTTAAGTCTTGCATTTATAGTTCTCAAGTATAAGTTTTATCTTATCGCATAATTGGGTTAAGATTTTATTTTTAAAACGTTTTATTGCAAGTTTACGTTGTTTTAAGATTACTATATCTATCTTCTATCTATCTTTTATACATAAAAATGAATTGCTGTTCGTTAGTCTCGTTAAAACTGGAGAATGGCTGGACCCATTTGGGCAATTTTGGTCTTGAAATATTCGTGGAAGTCCAGAGGTTTAAAAGGTGAGAAAATATGGAAATGCTTGGAATTAAATAAAAACAATAATTTTGCTTTTCCTTTGACGTGGCGCTTGGCGATTCCTTTTGTTTGTTTTAAGTTTACTTTATATAAAAGTTTTTGTGTTAATTGCTGATGTGGTAGTATGTGTGAATTACGGACCCACGCGATAAGATGGTAATGTATGGTAAGGATGGTAGCTGGTAAAGCGGGACAAGATAACATGGTTATCCTCAGTTGAAGTCTCCAAAACTCCAAAAAGTATTACAAAATAGAACGAGAGAAACACGGAACTCACCTTCGCTCTGGGGTAAGCAAACATCGAATAGTCAGCATCACTTAAATTTCAAGCTCACCACAGAAATAAAACGGATATTAAAAGAAATAGTAATAAAAACTGTTTTTATAATACGGAGAAGTCCTCCTTTGAAAAAAAACAAGTAACTAGAAAGAAAGAAAGAAAAATGGTTTATTCAGCACAATTTACCTTATATACTATCTATAATTACTTAAGCTCTAATATAAATTGCGCTGAAACGGCGCTGGTTCAGCATATGCCAGACGGAATGCCTGGCGCTGGTTTAATATAGGTACTCAACACTAATTCGTACAATTGTTTATTTTAAAACTATCGCTCTTCTATTGTTTTCTTCTCCGATGCGCTTTCGATACGACTTCTTCTTTTTGGGCCTTAAGTAATCCACTGCTGAGTGGGACTCCTCCAACTACATGGAGGGTAATTAGCCTACTGTGCCACGGTGGCCAGACGGGTTAGCATAGGCTTTCGTATTATCGGCGTGGTTCTGCACCAGATCCCACAATGCCGCAACAGGACGCGAGTTGGAGCACCCTGGGGATGTTTAGTGGGTAGACCCCCACTCTGGGCGAGAGTCCCACACCCTCGGCCATCCCCGTGGCCGTCGGGGATAGTCCATAAAGGATTTTACCCCGGGCGCACAAAAAAAAGGCGCTTTCTTATTATACTTTCCCTCTCTTACGGCTAGGTGTTCGGCCTTATCATTTCCAATACGTATTCTAAATCTGTCACCACACGTAACGATATCATAAATGAAGAAGTCTATGTATCAAATATTTTTTTAATCATGGCAGAAATTGTTGAGATATGATGTATGAGAAAAAAATACAGCAGAAGTCCTTCTGGACTCAAATGTTCGACTAACTACTAACTAAAAATCAAGGAAAAACAGTAACTCAATGGTTACGTGAATAAAATAGTATACTATAATTAGAGCAGAACAGTGTCGGGGCTAATCGATTTTTTATGTACTTACCCCTCATCTAAGTTTCATTACGAAATATTAAGTGGTATGTAAATTATACGTTTGAATACAATTTGAATAATTATTATCCCCAACAAGGCGTATATTTACCACATTTTTCTTAAGTAACGCGTTAGTTTTAACACAGCAGTGTGAAGCTTCCCCTGTTAAATGATACAGATTATGCATACACATGAGGTTGGATTTAATACATTTCAATCGACACCGTGCTTGTTGGTTGGTATGTAACAATAAATTTAATTCGTAGGTTATTCCAATTTACTCATTGACAATAGTAATTTATTGCTCCAAATTTTACAAATACAATTTTAATCAAAATAACTCTTACGACACTCTCAGGAGGCAATAGGTTGGTGACAATGTATATTCTAAATGTTGAACTACGTGTATATTGAAATTAAACACTAATAATGTAATATACACGCGATAAATCCGTTAAAAAGTGTTTAATTTCAATGTGTAATAATCGCGAAAACCTAAGAAATCATTACGTGTATATTGTTGTAATACTTTAAATGGTTACATATTTTTGGAGATATCTTTTTAATTAAAAAATCCTGTAAAAAAATATTGTACAAGTATGTATGGTTATTATTTTTCTGCCAATTAACAATAAAGCTATCTGATAAACAGATATTAATAATTCTAATTAGAAAAATATAATCATTCATAAAAAGAACACAACAGATTGCCAGAAATAAAGTTCAATATTTGTTCTTTTTGGGATACAAATAAGAGTGTTCTACATTTTATTTCTATTTTGTACTAGGTACGGGGATATTGGGAATAAACTTGATGGTTTACGCGCCCGGATGTCGTCACCAACGTACATTTTTTACGAGTATGGCAGAATTTGGGCCCCCAGTTTTACGTTTATGAGGACGTGTAAATAAGGCTAGCGATGTTTGTAGTTATTTGCAAGACAAGAAAAATACCGCCACGTAATTTGCGCTGAATGACTTTCGAAGTATCCTTATCCTTGCATATAATACAACAGTATGCCTCGCCCACGTCTGACTGTCGGTATGAATCTTGTATCTTTGAAGGAAGACGAAACTTATCTGGCGCTCAGCTCAGCTCGTTGACCCAGGTCTACCCAGGTCCCCGGAGCCCCCGTCCAGGGCTCGCAGCGAGACACTGGGGACAGGGTCCCCATCTACCCAAGTCCCCGCAGCCCCAATCTACCGCAGCGCACCAGCGATCCGCCCCGCAGCCCCCCTCCGCGACTTACGGCCTCGCAGATGAGGCCCGTCAGCCCTCGGCCGGCGCCAACCCGAGGACGTTGAGTGAGGACTCGGTTTGACGGCCAACTAAGTTGAGCGCCAACCCGAGGACCTCATGGTGCGCCGCAGCGGTTTACGACTCCCAAGGCAGCTCTGAGGACAGAGGAGTCCCCGGAGCCGCAAACCGCCACGACGCTGGGTGCCGCTCTTCGTCTCACCTCTCCCCGTGGGCCCGCCCGGCATGGGAGGCCCTGGCCGGTATGGCCCCACGGATCCTTGAGGCACTCAAGCCCCCTCACCACGGCAAGGTGGCGGCACAGTCGAGGGGGCTGATACGACACCCTGCGCCAACCCGTGTCGCCAGCGTGGCCCAGCAGGCTAATTACCCTCTATGTAACTGGAGGAGGCCTCATCAAACAGTGGGTCATCATGAGTCCAAAAAAAGTAAAGTTTCAACTTGAATATTGAATAATCTTAGCATTTTTTACCAAATCTCTTTAATTTCTTTCTTATGGCATCTGCAGAGGGATTCCAAACCAGCCATCAATCTAGGCTTGATTTCAATGGATCGCGCTCTTATCGAACCGAGCTGTTTTCGTTAAATAAGGCATCTATTAATTATAAATAGAAGTGAGCTGAAAGCCGTTGCACGATTGATTAATGACTGACAGGGCACGCGTGCAATGTATCACGTATCGGATTAAAAATTAATGCTAGCGACTGCTGCTTTGAAAAGGTAATTCGAAATCGATTTTATTTATTGAAAATCTTAAGTGCAATTTAAATATAGATTATAATACTCTTTATTGCATCATAAGAATAGAACAACAAATATCTCCTCCTCAGCCCATAAATAACCCACTGCTGAATCGGGCCTTCTCCAACTACATGCAGGGTAATAGCCTACTGTGCTACGCTGGCCAGACGGGTTGGCACAGGGTTTAGTAGGGGTATGACGATACAAACCCCTTCTGCCCTCGCCTAGGAGGATAAAGGCCTCGTTGACTGAGAGGGCGTCCCAGTTCCCCGGGATGCCCTCTCTGACAGTCGCTTGCCACGCCACCACGCCGGGGCGTCGCAGTAGACAGTGTTCAAGCGACCGTGTGGCGCCCCAAGCGCGCCTTGTGAGGGTATACCGCTGGGGTTTTAGTGGGTAGACGAGTTTTGGGTAGACGACCCATGTCGGAGTCCCACATAATCGCCGTCCTCTCCCCCGAGAGGGCGACGGTAAACATAAAGCATTTCCCACGCCAAAAACAAAAAAAGGGTTTCCTATCACAATGGGCGCCGCTGCAACGATACGAGCTGATATATATGCTGATACGAGCCTCCGTGTGGGGAACTATTAGGGTCCGTCCCTTGCCTGTGGAGACCAGGTCCAGAGGCGGTTGAGGCCATGCCAGATGTCCCGGGTATGGTACCAACGGAGGATAGACGCACTTCCGTGAGTGAATGGCGCATTCTCCAGTAATGTGCAAGAATAGTCTGGGTCGAGATAATATAACATCGCCCCAGCACCCTCAAAACCTACAGCAACGTGGACGGCGACTTGGATACCTATGACGGGACACGAGTGGGATTTTAGTGGCCCGCCTCCGTATCACCGGATTTGGGCGTCTTTGATTCCGCTCATTACCACCTCCACTCGCGACGACATTTTTCTTCGCAAGTGCTGGCGTTAGGGCAACCGGCAAAAAGGGTTTCATTTCAAGTTTCCTTTTCTTTGGTCAGCTCTAACAACACCCTCGGGGTGAAACGGAGTGATGACACCATGTATTCTAAATCCGCCACCACTATTTCAATATAAATCAGTAATTTCACTGAAATGTAATACTCGAATACTAGTTGAATGTTTGAACAGGTAGTCGTTTGTTTTTCTATCTAGAACTTTTAACAATAAGTGCTCGCTGTGTCCAATAGCGCACTGATATCCAATTTCTTCATATCAGCAACATGAATATTTGTAAAAATATTTTACGAATCGTGAATTTGACATTATGAAAAACACATAAAACTACATCAAGTGGTCGACTATAACCCACAGTGTTCTTTTCTTTGAACAGTGCTGACGAAATCGGCACACCGGCAAAATAATTTCCTTGACACAATATAAAAAATTGGTAGTTTCGAGGTCCGATAACAAATTGCTCCAAATAAAAGGTAGAAAATATAAATCTTTATCTGTCAGTTGTTCGTATAACATCGGGAGGCTGTGCTATTGTCGTTTTTCCAATACATTTGCACTAACAAGACAAATAAGTGGCAAGAGTTTAGCAAGAAACGTTTAAAATGTGAGCTTTGGTTGCACATATTTAGACTTTAAGCTCGGTGTCCTAGAGTTCAATATAGTGCGACGTTCTTCTTATAAGTTGGATAGTTTTGCGAAATTTCTCTCGAACCTGGTTGGCACGGTCCGTGCACCCTCCGCCTGATCATATTTTGTTCGGTTTCAGTCTACGGATAAACAGGAAATTGTACAAGAGAATCGATGCACAGGTATATTATTAGTAGCGGCAAAGAAATATGAAATGTCGACTTATTTGGCGGGACTTGTTTTTGATTAATTTTTGTTTGTGTTTGTAATAACATGTAGCCCAAATTCCAAATGGAACACACAATCTTTTGAAATAACGAATAAGTATATGGTAACTTGTAACGTGGCGTGGTATAGACTTTAAACTCTATAAGCTATAATATTAGCAGGTTACCAAAAATGACAAAATTGGCAATCAAAACATGAATTATTGGTTTATTATTAATGTGACAGTTACATTTACTGAGTATCATAATTTTAACCCAATAATGACCCACTACCGAGTCGGGTCTACTTCAAATTCATGCATGGAAATTGCCCACTGGGTCACGCTGGCAAGACGGGTTAACACAGTGTGTATCTAGTTTACCTTCTCTTGCAGCTAGGTAAACTGCCATTTGCGTTCCTTTCATTGTGTACACGTAAGTACACAATGAAAGAAAATTCATTCTCCAAATAGGTATACGATACGTTCCTTTTAACGGAAATTTTAAGTAGACCTTTAGCAAGAATTCTTTTTTTTCGACATTTATTTTATATTAACGTGCAAAAAATTGAAGCTTGAGTTTGGTTGGCACGAATGTAACTTGATTTGGCTTACTGCCGGTATTTACAGGAAGCGGTCCCCGTCTTATGTCTATGACCCATCAGACAGGACAGTCGGTGATTAGTTGGTTACTGACTAGACCAGGCAATACTTTCCCCCACCCTAAAATAAAAATTACAGAACTAAATCCAATGTTTTTTACTATGAATTTTCATCGTAAATTAAGTTTCTAAAAGTATCTAGATTTTTTTTAAAGTAGTTATAAAGCTTTTACCTTAATTTATTTAGGAGGTTAACGCTTTAATCCAGAATTGGACGTGACAAAGTTGATTATTGATAATTACATTGCGAACTTCGTACGTCCTTAAAGATGTTCCTAACAGGTTTTTTTGTAAACAAATAATGATATTTTTAAACTAAAGATGTTTTTGCGAACTAAAGTGTGTTTGTGTGTGTAGAGTATAAATTCGACATATTAGTACTGTTTGGCTTTGTTACAATATATAACAGTAGTTCAAACATATGAATTTATTTAAAAAAATCTACCTTTACTTTAACAACAACAACTAACTTCTTCAGTAGTCATATTTAACTTCTTCGGTTTTCGAGATCATTGCTCCCAGTTTAGCTATTATTTTTAATAATTGTATTGTAAATTGAGTGTTTCCTGACACAGATAGCGTTGCGCAGTAGGCAAATTATCATGTAACTGGAGAAGGTACTCAGTAGTGGGTCATTTATGGGCTTACTATTAGTAGAAGTTATACATTTTATAGTTATAAGTTATAACTAGTTCAGGGCTATTGCCTTAAAATAACACTCTAAGACTGATTGGCGTTTTGTGATTACTGAACATGCCTAAATAGTTAAAAAGCATATATATATCCTTGAGCATATATATATCCTTGGACATTTCACACAACGCCATCTCGTCCCAAGCTAAGCTACTTAATGCTTGTGTTATGGTAACGAGATGGATGATAAACTACTTAAATACATTTTTTTTTTGTAAATACATACATATTATAGATAGAAATGACACCCATACTCCGAGCCAGTGCCTCTGGTTTAGACAAAGACACTTGCCCGACCCTGGAATCGAACCCGAGACCCGTTGATCCAAAGGCGGCACATCTAACCACTAGACCAACGAGGCAGCAAAGTAGCAAAGCAATTTATTCAAAGTTCAAAGGACTTACTACTAAGTGTATACTGGAATGCTTACAAATGATTGAAAAGCAGTAAAATTTTGGGGAAAAGCCAAAAACAACAGTTCCATTTAAGTCGACATATTGCTATAACAACCTAGAATGTTCATGACATTTCAATTATGGTTTATCTTTAAACTTGCGTTGTTGCGACTAGCTTTCATGTGAACATAGTAAATACATATATTTATAAACAGTATGTAGACTGCTCACAAATATACAAAATAAATTTTAAAAATACTTCTACTCTGCCCATAAGTGACCCCTGCTGAGGCCTCCTCCAATTACATGGACCACACTGGCTATACGGGTTGGCATAGAGTTCCGTATCACGTTCTCCTTCTGTTGCGTCTAGGATTTGCGCCTTGAAATTTCCTCGTGTCGGCTCTTACGATACCCTCAGGATGAAATAGGGTGGTGAGCGGTGACACCATTACATTTACGAAGTTTTGGTTTTTTGTACACAGTTTAAGAGTGCAGTTTTAGATTGCATGCTATTGGTTGCATTTCAATGGTTTTATATTATTATTATTTCTGGCTATGTTACATGATTATGCGTGAAATTAATTACTTTCTGTCAGACTTGTTTATCACTACATAGTATAAAACAATGTCGCTGTCGTCTGTCCGTCCCTATGTATGCTTAAATCTCCAAAACTACGCAACGGATTTTGAAGCGGTTTTTTTTTATAGATAGAGTGATTAAAGAGGTAGGTTTATATGTATAATACAACCATCATTGCACCCGTGCGAAGCCGGGACGGGTCGCTAGTACCACCATAATTGTAACGCATTCATAAAAAAGAGGAACCATGCAGATGCTTGCTGGCTCTTATCTGTGTAATGTCAATCCGAACCACTGGTGAAGATAATGATTAAACAAGAAATTGTGTGTTTTTTTGTTTATAATATGGAAAGCATTGTTACGCATTTATCAGAATAAAAAAAAAGTTCATACATTTTGATTCTAGTTCATCACCACAAGGACAAATTTAAAATGATCTGGAAAAAAAAATTGCAGTACAGAGCCGTCAATAATCTCTGTAGTTATTGTTATTTTCTCTAGTAATTGTTTTAATGACTTTTGAGCCGACAATCCTCTGATTTAAATATTTGTTTCAAGTGATTGTATTACTTAGATAGCAAAGTATTTTGTATTTATTATTACTAGTGGTCGCCAGCGTTCGAAATTTGCCAAAAGGTAATTTAAATTATAGTAAAGTTATAATCTCGATTTCACCACAGACTATGACAATAAACAAAACAATTTAATTGCGTATGTGTGTCAAATGGTAGTGTTAGTGTTTCTTTTATTGATTTCATGTACTTTTTATGCATAGTAATTAAAACAAAATGCATTCTGCCCACCTTCTCTATATAAACTCTAAGTGAGAGAAGTTTTTTATCCTTCACCGGCGCAATTTATTTAAAAATTGGTACAACGTTTTTGCTTCGTGTATTATTCATCATCATCATCATTTCAGCCTAAAAAACATCCACTGCTGGACATAGGCCTCCCCCAAGGATTTCCACAAAGGCCGCTCCTGGGCCACTGCTTTCCGGCGATTTTAACCAGGTCGTCGGTCCACCGTGTGGGAGACCTACCAGCACTGCGCCTTCCGGAACGCAGTCGTCACTCGAGGACTTTTCTGCCCCATCGGGCGTTGGTCCTGCGAGCTATGTGCCCTGCCCACTGCCACTTAAGTTTGGCAATCCGGTGGGCTATGTCGGTGACCCTGGTCATTTCTGATTCGATCTCGCAGGGAAACTCCGAGCATAACCCTCGCCATTGCCCTTTGGTAAATGTATTATTTATTAAAAAACAAGTTTATTATGTTTGGATGTGTACGAATTAGTGTCACCTATGGTATCTTTTGATAAGTAATATCACATATATTTTGTTAATTTTAATTTTTGTAAACTGGTTAGAGGTCTGGTTGAAAACCAGCGCCAGGCACCCCGTCTGGCTTATGCTGAACCAGCGCCGTTTCAGCGCAATTTATATTAGAGTTTAAGTAATTATAGTTAGTATTTAAAACTGCGACGAATAAATTATTTTTCTTTCTTTCTTCTTTCTTTGTATTATTATATACATATAATAAATTAAACTTTTGTTATATTAAGTCTACGATGCAGCATGGAGAAGGCTATGCTCGGAGTTTCCCTGCGAGATCGAATCAGAAATGAGGAGATACGCAGAAAAACCAGGGTCACCGACATAGCCCACCGGATTGTCAAACTTAAGAGGCAGTGGGCAGGGCACATAGCTCGCAGGACCGACGTCCGATGGGGCAGAAAAGTCCTCGAGTGGCGACCGCGTTCCGGAAGGCGCAGTGCTGGTAGGCCTCCCACACGGTGGACCGACGACCTGGTTAAGATCGCCGGAAAGCAGTGGATGCGGGCGGCCCAGGACCGGCCTTTGTGGAAATCCTTGGGGGAGGCCTATGTCCAGCAGTGGACGTCTTTTGGCTGAAATGATGATGATGATGATATATTAAGTCCGTGTGGTGACCGATTTAGAAAACGACGAGAGTCGTAAGAGCCGACAAAAGAAAACGACAACACCGAAAACCTAGCCGCAAGAAAAGGACAACTTGATACGAAATCGTGTGCCAACCCGTCTGACCATCGTGGCACAGTAGGCTAATTGGAGGCTGATAGTCGTCGTTTCAGCCCATGAGTGACCCACTACTGAGTCGGGCCTCCTCCAAATTTCTGGAGGAAAATTAGCCTACTGCGCCACGCTGGCCAGACGGGTTGGCACAGGGTTTGTATTAAGTTTTCCTTCTCTTGCGGCTACGTGATTTGCCTTTCATTTGCGTTCCCTTAGTCGCCTCTTACGACACCCTCGGGATGGTATGGGTTGGTGACACTGTGTATTCTTAATCAGTCACCACACAGACAAGAGTAATAGTAGTTAGTAGTAAATACTAAGAAAAATACCGATTACCTCAAAATGCTCTACTCTGCTAAATCAGAATACTGTGTCATACCGTTAAAAGGGTTTACTATACGTAAGCTATCTTGACTTGGAATCGTTGCAGAGATAAATAATATTGATATACTTGCAAACTGCAGACTGCTACATCTAGATTACAGTTTACATAAAAAACGAAATCGTGGATGTAGCGCATACAATAATGTCTTCTCTACTCTGTTATTATGGTTGACTTTTCTGGTGACGGACACGGTAGGTTTAGACTAAACTATGTCACCAACTCAAACCATCCCGAGGGTGTTATAAGAGACCACTATTGGAATGCAAGAGGCAATCATCTTCAGACGAGCCAAAGACAAAAACGAAGACATACATCACTAAAGTCCAAAATGACACATTTCACAAAAAAACTATAGCATAGTGCGTCCACCAACGGTGAACTAACTTGTGTGAAAAACTGATTCAACTATGCAAGATAAACTAAACTAACTTATTTTAGCTGGCGGTCGAAGTTCGGCTTTAGCCTCGCTGTCAAATGACTCTGTCAAATATGTATACTGTCAGGAACCTCTTAAATGAGTTAAGCTCGCCTTTCTACATTGAATGTCAAATGTATGTTATTAGTGTGACGGCGCGTCTACAAAATTGATGCTATAAAAGAAAAGAATGGTGAATGGGAACGCCGCCTTGCAAATGGAAGCGAGCGGCCATCTTGTGACATACTCGACGTTCGGATGGAAGCCCGCGCACCACGTTCGCGACATATCGCCTTTGCTTATTAAAAATTCAGTGAATTCTCTTTGAAGTGAATAGTTAATTATGCCTTGATAGTTTGTAGACTAATAAACAATCAAATTATTGTTGTGTGTGATTCTCTCATCTGGCGAACTTGCTCTCACTATGCTGTTTAGTGCTTTTTGTAAACAAGACCAATGATTTGAAAGTAAGCAACTACAGAGTTTCTTGCCGGCTCTTCTCTTTAGAGCAGCATTCCGAATCTGTGGTAGTTTCAGCAAGAATGTGGGTGTCCGTAAGGATTGTGGGAGATCAAAAGAGACTGATGGATTGTAAGAATGATGAATTGTGTATGAACGGTGTGACTGTAGATATGACGACTGATAGGTGTGTATGGAGACTACCATCTAGCGTGGGACAAGGATCGTAACATGATAACTGTATTTTTAAATATGAGGATTTATAAGAGTTTTGTGATAAAACCTACGTAAATAAAGTTCCTTTTGAGTTTGAGTTTAAAGTTACGAAACCATTGAGCTTTATAAGAGTGTGACTGATGTTGATTAAATTTTTATGCTTTTTACTGAAGTTATTTCTGTGGTTAATTCTCAATATGAGTAGTAAAACTGATATCAAAAAACGCTCCTGATATTACAAGTATATCAGCGTGTACAATTAAGTGAATATTATTTTAAGTTATTTCTGGCTGTTTTAAAATAATAGGTTGAATTGACATGCACTAGGAGGTGGTTCTTCATCCCATAAAAGTATTGTTATCTGTGGACACTTCAATATTAACTTACTGGAAAAATGTTAAATCAGAATCCTCGCAAATTCAAATCTATATGTACCAAATGTTACATTACACGCGCACGCTCGTCGGTGAGGGAGATAGTTTTGTAATGTAATGCTCAAAGTCGAATGTTACATTACACGCGGACGCTCGTCGGTGTGGGAGGTAGTATTGTAATGTAATGCTCAAAGTCGAATCTATAATGTTACATTACAAGCAAGTGCTCGCGGTGAGGGAGCGCCTTATGATGTGTTTTCGCAATATATACGAAAACCAACTAAGTACGTTTTAAGAACGAACAAACACCTGCGTTTTCCCTTCGCTTAATACGGATTGACGCACAAATCTCCAACTTCATGCATAAATAATGTGAAGGGCTTCAATTAGTGAACTAAGAACACGGGTAAAATGGTATACCAACTTTGTCTTACATGTTACTAATAGATGAGAATTGACGTCGGGATAGAGTCATATAAGGTGTGGTAACAGATTATCTTGGAATGGTGTATTATGGGGAGATGAAAGGCGTGTGGTGAGAAGAATCTATGTATATACTAGCTGAACCGACAAATTTCGTACCGCTTTTCAATCAATGAATAAAAATCCTGAATGATCATTCCAAAATGTTTCAACTTTATTACAATATGTGCAAACCTTAGGTGGAAAAAAATGCCTTCCCTGGACTTGCACGAATATTTCAAGACCAAAATAAGCCAAATCGGTCCAGCTGTTCTCGAGTTTTAGCGAGACTAACGAACAGCAATTCATTTTTAACCCCCGACGCAAAAAGAGGGGTGTTATAAGTTTCACGTGTCTGTCTGTCTGTCGGTCTGTCTGTCGGTCTGTCTGTCTGTCTGTCTGTGGCACCGTAGCTCGCGAACGGATGAAGCGATTTCAATAAAGTTTTTTTTGTATGAAAGGTGAGTTACGGGCGAGTGTTCTTAGACATGTTTGATGAAAATCGGGTGAGCCGTTTAAAAGTTATGAGGGGTGAAAGTGGGGAAGAATAACCGAATGTCTGCAAATATAATCGAGTGGGGTCTCAAATGAAAGCGCATCACGTGTAATTTAACAAAATCTACATTATAATAAGTATGTACCTATAAAAAGTATAAAATAAAAATTAAATTTTAATTTTTTTTTTATTTATATACTAGCTTCACCCTCGCACCCGTGCGAAGCTGGAACGGGCCGCTAGTATATAATAATGATATTGACTCTACGTTTTAGTTAGCAAACGTTTGTATGGGAAAAATAAAATGGCTGTTTTTAGGGTTTTTCCGGCAATTATTGGAATTTTTCTCCTTGAACTTCAACAAACATTTAAAAAAAAGAATTGGCCAAATTGGTCCAGGCATTGTTGAGTTATGCGCTTACCAACACATTTCGCGATTCATTTTTATATTATAGATAGATAGATATAGAACATAGAAATATATATAACTGAAAATTTGAACTACAACGAACGTTTACAGGCTTGCGAAATTTTGGAGAAAGAAACTGTATGAAGAAGGATTATAATTTTACTTAGCCACTTCTTAAAAGTTATGCTATATACATATGTTCCCCGATATCTCAGAAAAAGTGGATTGGATTGATTTTGATGTTCCTTTTTATGTCAGACTTGATTTTTATGGATTATTTGATCGATATGTGTTTAAAAAAAAACATATTTTATGTGTTACGTAATCTGTTAGATACAAATATTCCACACAATTACGTATGGACATAAAAGTTCCGCATTGTGAATTATAAATTTCTGAATTAACATAAAGGTATCATTGACCGAGGTTCCTAATTAATATGCTTGTAAAAGATAATGAGGTATGTTGTGAATAATTAAAGCAATGTTAGATGGTTCCGTATGCATTATTGTTTTTATCAAAAATAACGCACAACCAATTGAAATGCCTAAGTTGTGTGAAGACAGATTAACTGGAAGGTTAATCTGTCTTCACACAACTTCATACATCCTTTCCATTTCAATGTAAGTTTGCATCACAAGGTGAGTAATTTCTTGTAATAAGTAAGCTCTTTCATTGTTATCATCATTTCATCCAACAGAAGTCCTCTCCATTGGTTTTCGGTGACCCTAACAAGGTTGTCGATGCACGTGTGGGAGGCCTACCAGCACTGCCCACTGCCACTTGCGTTTAGCAATCTTGTGAGCTATTAGAGTGACGCTGGGTTTATTGAAAAATGATTCTTTAACAAACTCAAAGCATGATGAAGTTTCCATATGCGAGGGAGGAGGATGCTCTGGCTGACCCGCGCCACAGACGACACTATGCTCACCTCCGCTCACCACCATAGAAGCCAGTGGTGGGTCTGGGTCCCACCATCAACGAAAGCCTCACTGATTGAGAGCGCCCGGTTTCCCGGGAAGGCCTCCGGTAGTCGCGTTGCGGGCATCTTGTTGGGGCGTCACAGTGGAATGCGTTTACGCGAAACTGTAGCGCTCCAAGCGTGTCGTGTGAGGGTATACCGCTGGAGTTTTAGTGGGTATCCGACTAGTTTCCGAGATGTGGGACACATAATCGCGGATCCCACCCCGCATTTCCCCAGCGTCACCAAAACCCGGCTGGCCAGGGTGGCACATAGGCTGTTATTGGAACCGATTGAGTCAACCGTATTTTTAGGCATAACCATTGATAATAAACTACAATGGGGCTCACATATAGAAAAGCTATCTAATAGACTCAGCTAGGCGGCTTTTGCTGTTAAAAAAATAAGACTTTTCACAGATGTCGATACGGCTAGAATAGTTTATTTCAGTTACTTCCACAGTATCATGACTTACGGGATACTTCTCTGGGGATGCTGTGCAGACCTTAATAGCATATTTATATTACAGAAAAGGGCTGTAAGAGCTATATATAACCTTGCTCCTAGAACTTCTCTACGAGATAAATTCAAAGAAATAAATATTCTAACTGTGCCATCTCAATATATTTTTGAAAATTTGATGTATGTTCATAAAAATATTAATAACTTTAGTAAGAACTGTGTGTACATAATATGAATACACGAAACAAGAATAATCTTGCTGTCCATTGTACTCGTCTCCACAGAATAAGTAACTCATTCATGGGTCAATGTATACGCTTTTATAACAAACTGCCCATGCAACTTAGAGACTTGCCTCGCAATGCTTTTAAAAAGACGGTCAAGACAACATTTTATAAAAAGCGTATTACTGCATTGCTGATTATGTAAACGACACAGCTGCTTGGGACTAAGCTGTTCAGTGTCAGTATTTTTATGTTACTCAATTATGTTATTGTTTAAATACTTAAGAGACAGGACCGCAAAGAACTGTGTTGACTTTTCGTAAGTGTCCATCGTGACCCAAGCAAAATAAATGATTTGAATTTGAATTTGCTGATTACCCTTCATGTAATTGGAGGACCCCGACTCAGTAGTGTGTCTTACATGTGCTGAGTAGTAGTATACACACTTATCTAGTAGACTGTCTGCGGTCGACATGCTTAACCTGCAACAGACCAAGTGCCTTCCGTTCTATCCGCTAGAATACAATCTCCTCTAATTGTGTGCAAATTCTATTGTCTATGCTACGGAACTCTAAACTGGAGGTAGGCAATATAATGTCATAGGAAAACGAAACAAAGAGAACAAAGAAACAGGTTTTTATTTGTATTTGTGTATTCGTTATCTAAACCCACTCATTTTCGAGGGTTGCAGAGAGAGAGCCTCGGGCCAAGTTACTTCGCTTTATTACCTAGTAGGTACAGACAGACATAAAAATATAAACAAAATGATTTCTTTGTAAAATAAAAGAGTGTTTGTTTTATTAATTATACAAAACTCTGCTTTTTTATCTAAAATTGGACAAAGCTGAATATATTATTTTGCAAATGTAAAAAGAAATAGGGATAATTATATGTTCAAGCCCAGAAGTAGCGGCAGATAATTTTATTTAAATGAATGAAACGTCGGGAGTTCAATAATGTAATATTCACGCGATAAATCCGTTATAAATTGTTATATTTTTCAACTAGCGACCCGCCCCGGCTTCGCTCGGGTGCAATGATGAACCTCTAAATTTATCAGTGTTTTTCTACAATATTATGCATGTATTATAAACCTTCCTCTTGAATCATTCTATCTATTAAAAAAAACCGCTTCAGAATCCGTTGCGTATTTTTAAAGATTTATGCATACATAGGGACGGACAGACGACAGCGACTTTGTTTTATAATATGTAGTGATGATGTGTAAATTCAATTTTCAATGTGTAATAATCGTGAAAACCTAAAAAATCATAAGAATGAATATTTGTCTGTATGTCCTTTAAATACTCGTAAACTATGCATTTGATCGTGTAATGATCAGCAGTGTTCTGCATGAAGCACGAAGGTCTCAGAACATACAGTTTTCCTTCAAACTTATTTTAGTCAGTGGCGTAGTAACGCGCGCAGTATACAGCTAGTATCACTGCATATATATACATATTATAAAACAAAGTCGATGTCGTCTGTCCGTCCGTATGTATGCTTAAATCTTTAAAACAACGCAACGGATTTATAGCAGTTTCTTTTAATAGATGGAGTGATTCAAGAGGAATGTTTAAAGTATAACACATGCATAATTTCACCCGTGCGAAGCCAGGGCGGGCCGCTAGTCTATTTTATAAAAGTTACTCAACATACATTTTATTTTCAGGAACTACTAGTACTACTCAGCCCATAGATAACCCATTACTGAGTCGAGGCTCTTCCACGCCAGCTGACAGAGTTTTGTATCAAATTTATTTCTCCTGCGGCTAGGTTATCGTTTTATCATTAACCCCCGACGCAAAAAGAGGGGTGTTATAAGTTTGACGTGTCTGTCTGTCTGCGATTTCAATATAGGTTTAGGTGAGTTACGGGCAAGTGTTCTTAGACATGTTTGATGAAAATCGGTTGTGCCGTTTAAAAGTTATGACGGGTGAAAGTGGGGAAGAATAACCAATGTCTGCAAATATAATCGAGTGGGGTCTCAAATGAAAGCGCATCACGTGCAATTTAACAAAATCTACATTATATTAAGTGTGTACCTATAAAAAGTATAAAATAAAAAACCTTTTTTCGGCTCTGAGAACACCCTCGCAATGGAATGGGTTGGTGACTCTATGTATTTGCATCACCACACAGACAATTTTTCAGGAAAATTGGACACAAATAAAAGATGGCTGTTCCAGGTCGACAAAACCAGAATGTGAGCATCGGTACCCGTATAAATTTCGTTCAGTAATTTCATTAATGGCCACAAATACCGTTCAATGATAAAGTTTATGGTGCGTAAATGTTTTACGTTTTTTTCATACTAGCTTTTAAGAAAATAACCACCGGCTGAAGACAAAGCGCTTATTCTACTGTTTTTTTTTCCCAACCAATACGAAGGATGTATTCTCTAGACTCAGTAAATGGGATGGGTGTAAAAAGCCTTTCCAATCTGAGCCTCTAAAAGAATAGAATACACAATGGTACCTTCGAGGAACTTTTCTTATTATTTAAGAGGGCTCAGATGTTTAATGCATGAGCTGTGATTTATACGAGAGACGGAATAATCCCAACGGCGAATACCGATGATGCACTTAGTTCAAATCCAATCTGGGGCATTTCAGGAAAAAAATATGCGCTTGGTTTTTTTTTATAAAGAAGGAGGCCATTTATTTGGGTCACCTGATGGTAAGTAATCAAGTACACCCATGTTCACCTGCTACACCAGAATAGCTGCAAATGCATTGCAGCCTCCAGGAAAGGAATAAAAGCAAGCCGCAAGAGAAAGAAAACTCTCCTCTCCCGTGGACCCGCCTGGCATGGGTGACCCTGTGCCGGTATGGCCCCAACGGGTCGTAAAGGCGCGGAAGCACCCTCACCACAGCAAGGTGGCAGCACGGTCGAGGGGGTTGATACGAAACTGGATTGGTCGTTCGAGAAATTTAAAACTTACGTGAAGTCCGGCCTAATTAAAAAAGCGTACTATAAAGTTTATGACTATCTATCAGATAGTGACGCATGGGAGTAACGTCGGCTGTGTTATGGTCTAGCTCTGATCTCTCAGCCTTTTTATTAGTGAAGTTTTGTAAACAGTATGTGAGTGCAGTTTCAGCACGCACCATGTAATTTGTGTAATTTCACAAATTTTTATTTTCTAATTTTTTAATATACCACATGTATATGCGTGTTATTGCTTTCACTAATCTGTCAGACTTGTTTGTACCACCATCATTGTAACCCTTTTATTTAAAAGAGCAACCATGGAGTTTCTTGCCGGCTCTTCTCTATGGAATGGCATTCCGAACCGGTGGTAAAAACTAAATGATAAATTATTCTTATATATCTTTATTTTGATTTAGAGTATTTTTTTTGACTATTTGAAAGCATTCGTAAGAATTTATTCGAATAAAAAACATTTTGATTTGATTTAAACCCCATGCCCGTCAAGCCAGCGTGACACAGTAGGCTTATTACCCTCCATGTAGTTGGAGGAGGCCCAATTCAGCAGTGAGTCATTTATGGGCGGAGAAGAAAGTAACTTACGATTTATATTTTTTACTGCTTAAGAATTATTTACTTTTTATATCCTTTTCAATATCTTCTAACAAGGAACACCGCTAACAGGAAGCCAGGCTATAAATAATCCTTGTTAAATCGGTATAATAAAGCGTAAAAGTATTAGACAAGTTGCCAAGTAATATCGGGCTTCATAAAAATTGACACTTTATCACAGTTCGTATATAGATACTAAGTTATTACGTATAACTTTGTTTGCTTTTATCAAATAGAGCATATTTTTGTTTGGCAATGCGTTCAAATATGCTATGTGTTTTAATTGATCTCCTGGACACTTCTGTTGTGCAATATGTTACATTGTCCTCACATCTTAGCTTACTATAAATAAACACGAAATAAATGTAACCCAATCAGATGCTTGTAACAGAAAATATGATAAAAAGTGTCCATGGAGTTTCTTGCCTGTTCTTCTCCATAGGATCTACTTTTTGGAACATGCAACTAGATTCCTAACTTCACTTTTGACTTCTGATTCTCATGATTTCTCATTGAGAGTTACATGACTAATTAATCCTTGATAATGAAAATTAAACGAATTTAGAAGCGTTATTCATGGCTATGGCATTGTTTCCAGACTGGTCCCATAAAAATGTTATCAAAATCGATTCTGTATTTCGGGAAAAAAATAGAAATAAGTGATCATCTAAAATTTTGTAAGAAGGCAAAAGCTTGCTTGTCGGCGATGGACTCTTAAACTACTTAACCGATTTTAATCAAATCGGCACACCGTTTGCTGTTTAATCCAACTTAAAAGATAGGATAGCTTACATCTCAATTTATATTCTGAATATTATTTTATTGCAAATAATTTGTCTCAAATTCAAATTCAATTTTTTTCAAATTCAAATTCATTTATTTATTGCTTATACATCAGCTCTTAATCCTAGGTATTTTATAAAACACATTAATAATAGGTAGAGTATTAAATCAATCGTATAAGCAGGACATTCATGACAAATGGTACATCGCTTGTACAATAGTGAGATATGATTACCAAAGACATACCTAGGTGGTGTACTGTCCCTCACACTAGGAAAATCCTGTACAGTGAGGTTACAGGGAGCACCTCAGTGCAAAATTGGTAAAATGTACAAAATAAGATGAACATGATGTGTGTATGTATGCTTTTTTGTTTTCGCCGATTGCTTTAGACATTTATGCTTTTAAATAACCAAAATTTTATAACAGTATAATTCCTTATTTCAGCTCAGTTGTGTAAAAATAATATGTGTGTTTGATGTGAGAGTATTTGTGGTGTTGTGAGCATGTGTGGTGTTATGATAAATGCATTAATTTGTTCCATACTATTCCACCTATAATGTTTTTTCTATCAATTCTTCCGTTTGATTATAATTTAATTGCATTAAATATCTCGTTATTTGTTTCGTAAGAAACAAATAACGAGATATTTAATAATTTATAATTTTTATTATTTGTTTCGTAAGAAACAAATAATAAAAATATATTTCCCGTTAAATAAGCACTTGAAGGTTTATACAATAGTCTATACCAACCATATAAAAGTTAAGTACTTCATAAATTTCACAACCTTGCTATCAATAAGAGAACGTTAGTATAAATATTTTATGTTGGATTTTATTACTGGTACCATCCGCTCCCTTCTGTCTCCACAATCAAATGAAAATAGAACGTTGTGCCACTTAGTTGTCTAGAATTGAATTTAAAAGACGACGTTTTAAGGAATAAAAAAATACAGAAAAAAAACTTAGACTAACAAATTATTATACTTTTTTGCAAACTTAAGAAGAATGGTCATAGCAGTGATAGAAATTGTGGATTGTTTCAAGAAAATAAAAAGGACTTCTTTCTTGCCATATGTTTTATTGGCATTTGGCAGGGCCTCCAACTAAGTTGGCGATTAAAAGAATTAGGTCAGGTCAAATGGTATTCAAAGAAAAAGAAAACGTTGTGTACAACTTTGTGCCAACCTGTCTGACCATCTCTGGTCTGATGATCTCACTGAATGAGTTCGAAATGACCAGTGAGTGTGTCATATAAGGGCTGGCATGATAATGACAGAAAAACAAAACAAAAAACTGGTGCCCTCGATAAATTTCAAAATAAAACTAAAATTACAATAGCTGAACACAGTTTTATAGAAACACGTCTCTACAACACTCTGCCCATAGGTACACACTGCTTTTTGTTACACCCTGTGTAAAGTTACGGTAAATCGAAACAAACATCTATTCCATAACATAAAGGCAATGTCAGCGTCAGGGTCGTTTAAAAATTGACTTTCTGTAATCATTGAGTTGGAAATATCTTTTGGGCACGTGGAAACAAGGTAACGACATCTTTAACGAGGGTGTTGGGACAAAAAAATATTTCCAACGCCTATTGAATGGGTGTCGTTATAAAATGTTTGCTTCAGTAGGTACGGGATGCCCTTTTTGTTTTTATAAGGTATCTAACATTGGTAGTCTTGAGTTTAATGGATTGGAATTTATTGATAATATGCTCTATGGCAGAAATATAAACGAAAATAATTATGAAGTGAGTTCGCAGAAATTGGTCGTTACTGTTTTTTCAGTGGGCTATTTTTCATTCTACCTATAACAATAGTCGTTATAAAAACTGTTCAACGTTTAGCAGTTTTACTTGAAGAATACCTGAAAGCGAATGTTTCGTTTTACAGTTTCATCCACCCGTTGTGCCCAACGTATCGCAGTCTTTACTCAATGTAACAAACACTTTTTTTACCATTTATCTTTCAAGATCTGTTAAAACATCTTGTATGTATATGATACTAGAGACGGATTTTGAATACATAGTGTCACCAACCTATATCATCATGAGGGTGTCGCACTACTGACACTTCTTAAGGCGGTTCGTTTTCGTTATCCGTGTTTTTTTTTGTTATATATTGCACATTTTTTTAGAAATGTTCCGTCCACGCAAGCGTTATACATGACCCGCTGCTTCTTGTTAGTCAGTTCCTAGTTACATTGTCCACGTGATGACGGATTTAGAATACATAGTGTCATCACCACATTCCATCCTGAGGTTGTCGTAAGAGTCGACAAAAGGAAATAACAAGGCCGATAACCTAGCTGCAAGATACCTCAAATATTTGACAGGAATCTATCTGCCAATCCGCCATGTATTTGGAGGAGGCCCGACTCAGCGGTTGCAGCAGTTTTCCTTCTCTTGCGGCTAAGTTTTCAGCCTTATCATTTCCTTTCGTCAGCTTTTACGACACCCTCAGGATGGACGTATTCGAAATCCGTCACCACACGGAACGGGACACGGAAAAATATTTATATTAATAATAATAATTCGACAATCATTGTACCGATAGTTATATCAGTGCACGGACTGATGGCGAAGAGCTTTGAGCAACACCTACAGAAGCTCTCGCTAGGCTCCTGCGTGAAGAGCCTGATCCAAAAGGCAGTACTTTTGGATACGGCACGTATTGTGAGGAGGTTCTTCACTCTGGATCCCTGACCACGGCTGGTTTGGGCTTTCGGCTCCGCCATGGGTGGGATTTTTTCTATTATGAATGTATTTTTTTAAAATAAATGTATTTTATAATTAGTTTATTTAAAAAAAATATGATTAATAAAGATATGTGTGATAATAATAATAATTATCCTTGGACATTTCCCACAACGCCATCTCGTCCCAAGCTAAGCAACTTAATGCTTGTGTTATGGTAACGAGATGGATGATAAACTACTTATATACATTATTTTTTTTGTAAATACATACATAATATAGATAGAAAACACCCAGACCCGGAACAAATACTTGTAGGTCGTACAAATATTTCTTCCCATCAAACTGAAAAGGTCTTTATTTTCACCGCAATGTACCTGAGATATATGTATTTAAATACATTGCTTAATCACCTTTGGCTTGTACAATCTTATGAAAATATTTGGGAATGGCGCTGTTTGCTGAAATACAGGGATACCTAGTTCGGCGACAGATGTCATTAATATTAATAAGACATTTTAGCCGTCAAATGTGTTTACTTTCATTCATATGTGTGAATTCAATCAATTGTATTTGGCATTGGAAATAAAATATTATTATTAAAAAAAAAAAAAATGTAGGGCAGTGGCCTTTCAAGTTATTTTGTTTCGTTAAATGATAATTAAAACTCTCACGCTATTTAATATATGTGTTTACGGCAGTGTGACCTGCTGGGTGCGGTCTGAAACGCGCTTAATTGAAATTCGTCACGCAATGTTTTATTTTCACAGGCTCATAACAGTGGTATTTTACTACAGCTTAAGGCAGATTTCAAAGCAGCAAAACATTCTTTTGCTAACGGAAAATATGAAAAGTACTTTATCTGCAGATTCTTTTCTATATACATATATAAAAATACTGCTTTGTTGGATCACGGGGTGTCGGGTTCCATTCCAAGTTTGAGGTAACAATTAAACAAAACAAAAAAAAACAATTAAATGTCAATTGTCAACTTACATTATTTATTTATTTATTTATTATATCTAATCTTTGAAAAAATAGCAAGTATCAAGTTATTTTGTTGCCAGCTACCTGGTTTTTAGAATATAATACGATGTTGGCGTCACTACGTTCCTATTTCGGCACCATTATCGATTATAGTTCTCTAGCTTCTGCCCGCGACTTCGCTTCCGTAAATTTCCAACCATCTCGACATAATAAAATTGTGTAGTTTATAATAGTTGTGTGTGATTATCCTGATCCAATTGCTTGGGTCAGTAATTATTTACAGATCACTTATAATATCTTGACGATTCAAGAATTTTTTGCAAATCCGATGATAGGAGTTACTATGGATACTTGGATATTGCAAGGTGCATGGATATTGGTAGGTGGAAACCAACGTCTCTTATAATAGTGTCGAAACGACTAAAAATATTATTGACTATACTTCTGATGTGATCCAGATACGAAATCGATATTTTATAATTTCCTAAAATTGTTAACACACTTAGCCGAGGTAAATATAATATTTGTAATTCCTTATTGGCTTACGTTAAAAAACCACAAGCCTCAGCTATTACTTACGAGTACAAGTACAACAGAAAATATCTATCCTTCTAAATCGTAAATCATAGAAGCGTATAAAAATGCCAGTTCCTCCGTATTCCCTTTATTTTCGAGTTTTTACGGTAGACGTCGCTGGGACGTAAAGAATGGCTTATTTATACAAGTATTCATAGTGAAGCTTTATGTCTGCGGCAAGGAAATCCTAGGTATAAAGCGTAGATAACTCAAGATGCAGATCGTCTAAAAATACAACATGTGTTTCAAGATGTCTATGTCTATGGGAATTATTAGGGTATTTGTAAAACATGGATTAATCCTATGTCTACCTATTACTGGGAGACTATCCGACAGAGGACGAAAGTCACCGACATAGCTCAGAGAATTGGCAAACTAAAGTGACAGCTGGTCCTATCTGTAGAAGAAACGACGACCGCTACCGGACTCTCTATATGGGGCCTTTGTCGAGCAATGGATTAGAATGGCCAGATGATAATGATGGTGATTATGACTTCAATGTTCCGTTACGTGTAACATTGGACCTCGTCCTTCGGAATCATTTTTACATTTATGGCAGTGATCATACGTAGACCAGTAGGTTGGGACGTAGACGGAACTTTGAATTGAGTCAAAAAGAAAGAAAAAAACATTGATTTGGTCAATACTTCTACTTCTTCTCAGCCCATAGATTACCCACTGTTGAGTCGGGCCTCCTCCAATTAATTGGGAGGTTGGGACAGGCTTTCGTATCAACACGATGCCACTTCTGCCCTCGCCTAAGAGGCCGGTGGTGGGTCGCGGGAACCGCCACCGACAAAAGCCTCGTTGACTGAGAGGGCGTCCCAGATGCTGGGATGCCCTCTTCTTCAGTCGCATGCCATCGCGGGCTCCACGCCAGGGCGTCACAGTTGACTGCGTTTACGCGAACTTGTGGCGCCGCAAGCGCCGTGTGAGGGTATACCGCTGGGGTTTTAGTGGGTAGACGACTCTTGGGTAGACGACCCTTGTCAGAGTCCCACATAATCACCGACCTCTCCCCCGGGGGCGGTGGTATGCATAAAGCATTTCCCCAGCGAAAACAACAAAAACAAAATTGCTTTCGTATCAATGGTTCGGGGGACCCGCCACCGACGAAAGCCTCACTGCCTGACGGCGTCCCAGTTGCCCGGGACGCCTTCTGATAGTCGTTTGGGTTTGCGTCACAGTGGAATGCGTTTACGCGAACCCAATCGTGTCGTGTGAGAGTATGCCGCTGAGGTTTTAGTGGGTAGACGAGTAGCTGCCATAATCGCCGGCCCCACCGCCGTGGGGCGGCGGTATGCATAAAGCATTGCCCCAGCGAAACCAAAAAAGTGCCTTCCTCATTTCCTGTTTCAAGTTTTCCTTCTCTTGCGGCAAGGTTTTTGGACATGACATTTCCTTTTGTCAACTCAACGTCAACGTCATTTAACGTCAACGATACCTTCAGGATGGAATGGGGTGGTGACACTATATATCGTCCCCGTCAAGCGAGAATCAAGTAAGTCTTCATAATTATGTAATTAATTTTCAACCTAAGATATCAGCACCTTAAGTTGAAAATGGCCAAACAATTTTTTAAGACTTAGTTACTTCTTCCTCTACAGAGACGATATTCTTAATCCGTTACCACACGTAACACTGAATTTTTATTTAATAGCTGTAACACTTACTTAGGCATTTGTTTTTAAATTACCATTATTTAAATGCCCAGGTATATAAGTCAGTCGCCGTCTTGAACGGATCTCATAAATGTGGATAAGTTAAAGCTAAACAACAATCGTCCTCAAGAGCATCTAATTGAAGAAAACGTATTCCACGTAGGGGCCTCATTCCGTACTTATCCAGGACGTAATACGTACTTACCCGTAACGATTATGGCAGCCGTTCGGCTAAGAAAGCTGAGTGGCTCTCATTAATTGAATTACGTTCATTGATTGTTTGGTATTGTAATGTTTACCGTTCAATGGGCACTTTTAATTAAACATTTAATGGAAATCAGTGGAGTATTTTGTGCAATACGGTTGGCTGTGTATAGAGATCGAGCAGTGGCCTTATTGTATTACCTGGTACTTCTTAGCCTGTAAAAGAGCCACTGCTGAATCGGACCTACTCCATTACTCCAATTGCAGGAAGTAAATTAGCCATTAATTAATTAATTAGGCATCTTAAAGGCCGGCAACGCATCTTCTCCCGTTGTGCAGATGTCCTTTTTTTCTTTGTTGTTCTTTGTTCTGGGGAAATGCTTTATGCATACCACCGCCCCCCGGGGGAGAGGTCGGTGATTATGTGGGACTCCGACAAGGGTCGTCTACCCACTAAAACCCCAGCGGTATACCCTCACACGGCGCGCTTGGGGCGCCACAAGTTCGCGTAAACGCATTATACTGTGACGCCCCGGCGTGGTGCCGGTACACTGAGACGCCCTCAGTCATCGAGGCTTTCGTCGGTGGCGGTTCCCCCGACCCACAACCGGCCCCCAGGGTCGCGGGGCATGCTCCAAACCGTAGCCCTAGCACGTACGGGCAGTCTAGGATCGCCGTCGGTTTTAGTGGATAGGTTAGGTCGAAACTTACCATCTCAACGCGCCCCGGAGTCCCACAAAGCCGGTCAGACCCTAACGGCCCGGTATCTATGAGGATTTCCGGCAAAAAAAAAGGGTTAAGTCAATTAGCCTACTGTACCACACCTGGCCAAATGACTTAGCACAGGGTTTGTATAACTGTTTCTCTCTCTTGCACCTACGTTTTCTGCCATGGATGTCCTTTAGTCGGCTCTAATGACACCCCCAGGGTGGATGGTAACACTATTTTAAATCCATCACCACACTATTACGTGTAGAAAATTATGCCGATAAATTAAGAAACATACGTTTTAATCAGAATACTAATAGGCATATTACAGCCGTGTCGGAAAATTTACCAGATTTTGCTATTACTTCATGCTCCGATTGCAGCACGACCGATATTTTATTTGACAAACTCAATACACGCACAAATAACATCGGTTCAATTTTCAAACATGTGCAAATGTCTCTGATTGAACTATGAATTGGTTTTCGATGTTTGATGTGAGTATTGCGTGAGTATTAGTATTGAGTTATGAAAACGTGATATCTATTTTCAACATAATGTGGTTATAAGTAATGTATGTTAGTTTGTGTGGATTTAGAATACACAATGCCACCAATCCATTCCATCTTTAGGCTGTCGTAAGAGGCGACTAAAAGAACGCTAGAGGCAGATCACCTAGCCCCAAGAGAAGCAAAACTTGATACAATCCCTTATTTTTTTTTAGTTGTCGCTGGGGAAATGCTTTAAGCATACCACCGCCCCCCGGGGGAGAGGTCGGTGATTATGTGGGACTTATACCCTCACACAACACGCTTTGAGCGCCACAGGCTCGCCTAAGGCCCGACGAGGTGCCTATCGAAGCGTCTATCAAACGGCGTCCCGGGAAACTGGGAGGCCCTCAATCAGTAAAGCGTTCGTTAGGTGTCTGGTCTCACAACCCACCGGCCTCTAAATTGGAGAAGGCCTGAGCCAGTGAGTCATGTATGGGCTGCCTAGTAGTAGCTAGCAGTAGTTGCTTCATTTACAGCTCGTTTTAAGGACATACTGGTCTAACGTCAGATTTACTGGTCACTTTTAAAACAATAGCTATTGAAATCGTTCACTAAGTGAAAACACTTACAACATCTAAGACACAAAACAAAACATGTTTGAGCAACAGGATCACGGATTAGCTGGCACAACCCATGGATACGGAGCCTCGGATTCAAATTTATAAATTAACATATAAATCGAAAAGATTTACCCTAAACAAGATCAAAGGAATTTGTCCGATGCTCGGGGAAGCTGGAGTTTGATGACTGCTTATGAAGCAGGCGGGCGACTATACCGTTTCTTTGTATCTTTTTTTTACTCTACCTTTGTTGTTAGTATAAAGGAGATTAACAATGTACGAATAGAATTTGTACTTGTTTACGCACTGATTTGTTACAATTTTGCGATTATTAAATTTTCAAGTAACCACATTCAATTTTCACTGTCCGTGTGGTGACTGGTGGTGGGATTTAGAATACATGATGTCATCACCCCATTCCATCCTTAGGGCGTCGTAATAAGTAACAAAAGGAAATGAGAGGGCCGATAATTTAGCCACAAGATAAGGAAACCACCAGTACTAGGGCTATTTATAATATTCATTTAAAATAACTTGAAGTCATTTTAGTAGGAATATCCTAGATGGCTAAAGTACGGGGTTTTACAAGAACGGCGTGATATATTTTTTTTTGGGTTTGGTTAATCATTACTTATTCTATAACAAAGTCGCTGTCATCTGTCCGTCCCTATGTATGCTTAAATCTTTAAAATTACGCGACTGATTTTGGAGAGGTTTTTCTAATAGATAGAGTAATTCAAGAGGAAGGTTTATATCTTTATCTTCACTACATAGTATAAAACAAAGTCACTGTCGTCTGTCCGTCCCTATGTATGCTTAAATGTTTAAAACTACGCAACGGATATTGAAGCGGTTTGTTTTAATAGATAGAGTGATTCAAGAGGAAGGTTTATATGTATAATAAATGCATAGTTGCACCCGTGCGAAGCCGGGGCGGGTCGCTAGTTACATAGTATAAAACAAAGTCACTGTCGTCTGTCCGTCCCTATGTATGCTTAAATCTTTAAAACTACGCAACGGATTTTGATACGGATTTTTTTAATAGATAGAGTGATTCAAGAGGAAGGTTTATATGTATAACCCACCCCACCCCCGCTTTGCACGGGCGAAGCCGGGGCGGGCCACTAGTGTATAATAAATTCATAATATTGTAGAGAAACACTGATAAGTGTAGAGGTTCATCATTGCACCCGTGCGAAGCCGGGGCGGGTCGCATAGTATATCATAATTTCAGACCATAAATGACCGACTACTGAGTTGGGCATTCCCTAAATTCATAGGGGGAAGTTAGTCTACTGTTCCACGCAGGCAACGCACCTTTGCAAAGGCTTTGTATCAAGTATTCCTTTCCTTGTGGTGATCTGCCTCTCACCTCTTACGATAGCCTGAGAATAAATTCAAAATCAACTAAATATGGTCTTTGTACTTCCAAATGGTCCAACAATAAAAAAAACATAAACAATTTAATTTAGTCTTTGCCACTAGTTCGGAGCTCCATGGTTAATAACTCTAATCTCTTAAATATTACGGTTAAAATGGTACAAACAAGTCTGACAGTTAAGTCAAAGCATTGGATATTCCAAATCTGTAACCATACGGTATACGTTTAATCCATGCTTGAGATTTGAGTATAAACAAACTGGCGTTAGAAACTGTTCGAAGTTCCAATAAAAAAGGCATTTCCTAAGCAAAAAAGGTTTCATTATGACCATACTTGACTCACTACTGAGTCCACATTCATGGAGGTTAGCCTACTGTGCAACGCTGGCAAGACGGGTTGGCATAGTATAAAGATTTCGTATCAAGTTCTCTTCTCTTGCGTCTAGGTTATCTGCCTGTTACGTTCATTTAGTCACCTCATAAGCCACTCTCAGGGTGTGGGTTATTGATATTACTTATTCTAATCCGTCAACACACGGAGAAAAGCCGTTTGCCAATACATAATTCACCAACGGTAATTTGGGACATCACTTGTTGATTTAATATTCAACGTGGAAACATTAATCCATGTGCCATTTAAATTCGATGGAACTCAGTGATATGTTCAACGATTCTGTATTTAAATCTCGTTAAAAAGGTTGCGGGATAAAATTAGGATCACAAAATGCTAGTCTGAGGAATGCAAACGAGTGTGCTTCGGAGGAAGTAAGTGGAATTTCTTTGCGCAGCACAAAATTTTATCGAGGACTCGTAATTTTCTTTGATCCCTCATCTATATTCAATGATCCGAGGACGGTAACGCTTCGTAAGCGAATTCATTATATCAGCCAGCTCTTTATACGACATGAGCACCTTTGGGAATTATTTATTTGGAATCGTGTATTAGCGCGTTTTCATTTTGTAATGTTCTCCGTTCGGCTTCGTCGCGTTTGATTTTGATCGAGACTACATTTCCATTTCATTTCATTCATTTAGCCGAAGTTAATGATTAAACAATAGATTTTTGTCAAATAATTTGGTTCCCGTACAGTACGGGTGTGCATTTATATCTCTTGGTGTGCCTTGCTTAAGTATGAATTCCTTCATACTACAATTATAGATAGATAGATATAGATGGGTAATCGTCATCTTTTCATATGGTGATTTAGAATATACACTGTCACCAACCCATACCATCCTGAGGGTGTCGTAAGGGCGGCTAAAGGAACGCAGGCAGATTATCTAGCCTCAAGAGAAGGAAAACTTGATACAAAACCTGTACCAACCTCTCTTGCCTGCGTGGCATAGTAGTCTTAAGTCCTTCCATGAATTTGGAGGAGATCAGTTTCAGTAGTGGGTAATTTATAGGCCCCTATTCCCTATCTCCAAATAATATTGCACCACAAATACTATCCACCAATGATGGGCTACAAAAACGATCTCAATAGTTATAAGCTTACATATCTTCATTACCTTTGGCTTACCTAAAAATACAAGACAAACGAATACAAGCAAAAGGTCAAAACACGCGAGCGGACACGTCTAACAATTTTATCCACTTGAATTCAGTTTCGTGTTATCGCTAGAAAGCTTTTATCAGCAAATAGGCAATCACTTAGCCAAAGAGCTATAAACTTTTGACACAGACATACAACCACCGTAACGTGACATTACCCAATTTTTATGTCCGCCAAAACTCCACCTCGTTCACCGAATGGTTTTTGTGAAAACAACGGGGCAATAAATGGTCTTATTGTTATCCTTTGAATTTATATCCAGATATTATCGCCATCATAAATTGCTACCACGTACAGTTTTCTCCAAATCGGATGCTTGAAAGAGTGACCAGGGGATAACCCTACTACTTTATATACGGGGAGCCGATAAAAGCTAATGTTGCTTTTAGGGCTGTCCAATGTTTATACGATTATGTTTTTGTACACGTTATTCCGTCCGTTTGGTGACGGATTTAGAATACACAATGTCACCAACCCATACCATCTTTAGGGTGTCATAAGAGGCGACTAAAAGAACGCAAGAGACAGATCACCTGGCCCCAAGAGAAGGAAAACGAAAGGGTTGGCACTGATACAAACCCTGTGCCAACCCATCTTGCCAGCGTGGCACAGTAGGCTAATATCCCTCCATGAATTTGGAGGAGGCCTGATCCAATAGTGGTTCATTTATGGGCTGTAACGACGCCACGTTAATATACCCGTTCCTATACGGAATTTAGTTCTAACGTGTACCAGATTTTATGCTCCGTGAAAACTGTGCGTTATTTTTTGTGCAATGCGCAAACATACAAAAAATTACCGAATATAACAATTATTTATAACATAGTATTTTATGTTGTTATCGTAAGTCCTATTCTATATACTCGTTGACCTTTCAAGTGTTTTGTAGCAATCGTTGTCACGGTAAAATCATAGGAATCAATATAACTCAATGACATCATAAGATAAGACAACATTGTTTTATTTAGTTGAAAGAAGTTCTTCGGCTCGTCACATGTTAGCATTTACAGAAAACTCTGCAACGTCCAAAGACGCTAGGTAAGTCTGATAAACGCCTTCTCATCTCATAACGGCGTGAGGAAACACAGGATGGGCATTTAAAGAAGAAGAAGAACAGATGGCGAAAATGATGAGAACATATACTTTGTAGATGCACTGCATTGGCGGGAAAGCAGATGCAGCCTTCTACGCTTTCAATCCATCATAAAATTCTAGAATGCTCTTGATGACAAAAAACATGGATAGATAAGGCAGAGGAAACACCAAAGATCCCACAGGGCAGAATTGCACTTGGGACTACCAAGGAACCAAACCTCTCGTTATAAGTTGAAGATTTACCAAAAACTTTTATTCAAAGCAATACCACTTCTAATTTACGATGCCTTACCATAACGAGCAACATGTTAAAATTGGCTCGGTTCAGCGATTAAAACTGCGCGTAAATAAAAACGCCTCAGCTCCGCGGTTAGCAACATCTGTTTTCTAATTGAGACATTAAAGCGCGGGATCGCCTGAATGGCTGTTCTTTAATAACGCGCATACATTAGTGATGGGAGGAGTAATGTTGAGCATTACAGGAGTGGCGCCCGGTCGGCTAAATGATGGCCATCGACCGCAATCGTCGCCCGCCAAACTCCCAGATAATTGACACGAACGACCCCCGAAATATGCCCCGCTATTTTCGTGCGGGTCTTCAACAAATTTCACGTCAGCGTAACGGACTTGGAACGTCCTCCATATGTTACTCCTAATACGTTCTGTTGAACAACTCACTACGTCGAGTCGGTATTTTTCACGTTGTTAGACGTTCTGTAGTAGTCAAAATGTTGTGTTTACTCTATTTGTTTGTTTCTGATGTTGCTCTTCCTTGATATAATAAATTTTGAAAACGTAATTTTAGAAGGGAAATTACACACAATTTGGCTTTGAGCTACTAAGCAGCTCCATTAAATGCAGAAAATACGTATGTACAACATTTAGAGAGTCATAATTAACAAGTATGTAATATAATTATCACTATCACTACATATTTTAAAACAAAGTCGCTGACGTCTGTCCGTCCCTATGTTTTCTTATATCTTTAAAACTACGCAACGGATTTTGACGCGGTTTTTTTCATGGGTGAGTGATTCAAGAGGAAGGTTTAATACGTATAATACATCCATAATATAGTAGAGAAACACTCATAAATTTAGATGTTCATCATTGCACCCGTGCGAAGCCGGGGCGGGTCGCTAGTTTTTAATATAAGTGTACTAGAATCTATCCACAAATTCACCAGTATAGTACTATAGTTTATCCGTTGATAGTGCATGCTACATACTTTGCACACTTTATCCGAAACATCTGAAATATCAAAATCAAGAAACTTCGCCTACAAATGGGAGAATTATCAAAAACTCCTACACCGCGATAGCGAAGTTTACAGTTACAGCTTTACAGAGCAATAAGCGCGGTTGACAAATTCCCGACTACAGTTATCGGGGGGATAGGCGCCGCTGGCCCCTGCCAGACATACCACCTCGTCTGGCTGAATAATTTTCCCTTTAGCCTAAAATATAGTATTTTAATAACCGACAACCTGGTTAAGGTTGCCGTAAAGCGATGGAAGTGGGCGGCTGGGGACAGCCCTTCCTGGGAATCCTAGGGGGGAGCCCTATGTCCAGCAGTGGACTACTTTGGACTGAATTGATTGGATTTAATTGCGTATGTGTGTCTGCAACGCCGTAATTTGATATTAATGATTTTAGCACCATCAAACAACGCTTAACATATACGCAGACGACATTTGATGTGCACCCTATTATTTTAAATTGTCATTTTTATGCAAAGCTATTCGGTTCTTTATGCAAAATGTACTACAGTTCAGACAATACCCTATTGACCCTATTGTGCCTCACTGGCCAGACGGGGCATAGCAGACCTTACGACACCGTCAGTATGGAATAAGGCACTGACTCTATGTATTCTATATCCGTAACTACACGGCAAAAATATTACAGAGTAAAGATTGTTTATATGAAAATATGTTTGTTCCGAGACAATGGCGTAATAAACCTGTATGATACAGCTCGAACTTGGCCAAATTTTCACAGAACATTCTGCAGCAGCACAAAAGTGATTTATCATAAGGCAACATACTGCGGTTCAGTCGAAAAATAAAAGTAATTCCTTTTGTATTTGCTGAGTGAGGCGGTCGCCCGGAGACACATTTGCCAAACGCGTGAATAATGGTTCTTCTCTTTGACGTAAGTCATTCACAGTTCTACATGTTTTTATATCACTGAAACAAACACCTTATGAATCTGTCTCTTGTGTTAATTATTTCTGAGAAGTACTTTGTTTTCTTTTAGACGTATGCAACACAATACTCATTATTTATTTTCCACTAGAATAAAATACTCTAATGGTGTTTACTAATAATTGTAGAAATAGGCACAATCAAATACTGTATACGAGTGTTATTATTGTCTTTTTTTATAGAGATATTCCCTTTCGCGAACTGTATGTTATACGATTTTAAGTCACAATGTATATTATATGTAGCTAGAAAGTAATTGAAATAAGTATTTCAATTACTTTCTAGCTACATATTGAATAGTAGTACTTTCTAGCTACTTAACTCACGACTTAAAGACATATCTCATTTTTTGTGTATTGTATAAGTTACACTACAAATAAATGAGATATAATAATTATTACCATTATGTATTTCATTTTTTTTTTCATATATTCTTAAAAAACATTGTTATTCAAAATATATATATATAAAACAATAGAAAACCCGTCGACAACGAGGTCGATGACCTAAGCTACCGACGGTTCAGGGCTCCAGAGAGAGGAACCTCCTCACGATCCTTGCCGAATCCAGGATGACTGCTTTTTGTATCAGGCCCTTAATCCAGAAACTCAGCGAGAGTTTCTTGAGATGTTGGTCGAAACTCTTCGCGATAAGACCGTTTACTGAAACGACTATCAACGACTGAAACGATTACCATTAAAATATTTCTAATTCACCCAGTCTCAGAGCAAGTGCTATAAACAAACACACTTGACCGACCTGGAACCGAAGCGAACCCATGTTCAAAATGTGGCTAATTGACCCAAATATGTAAGGAAGGCACCTTTGAATAGCTGGTACTTTGCAACAATATTTTGAGGGCAATAAAATTCTTTCTTTATAACTTCAGTGTCCATGAAAAAGACGTAACAGTGTGCGCTGAATTTATTGAAGCTGACGAGGGCCCAGATGGCTTTCCTCGTAAAATACTATGAGTGGTTATGTTGGTAGCACGTTATACTTAAAGATAATCACAATTTACGAGCGCCCTTTTTCCTGAGTTTTGGATACTTTTCCTCTACGGTTACGTGTGCGCAATTAGAGCGTCCCTAATGACGAATTACAGTTCTTCGGGCCTCAACTTGTCTTAATGGTGTGCTGAAAGATTTTTATTACTACTTAAGTATGTTACTTTGGCCTTTGGTGAAACATTGAAACTGTGCGAAGTGATCTTGATTCTTCGTTAATTGTTACTCAACTTGTTAGTCAATGGTTCTCGACGCTTTGTACTCTTTCTTTGAACACTTGTGGAAGTGAAGAAACAACTATTACTAAGAGCTTTGTAATTAACTTATACGAAGTACAGAAATTAAACACATTTTAGCGGATTGCAGGAAATGATTTCTTTACAGTTCTGATCGATTATTTTATTCCCAACGTTTCCTTCATTCACATTTCATTCATTTCCTGCAAGATGTAAAGATCGTGAAAACCTAAGACATCATTACATTTTATCGGAGTTATCGCGCGTATTACATTATTTAATTATTGACGTTTTGAATGCTTTGTCACGAGAGAGAATGTCACCTAGACAGTTGTCTTCAAAAATACATAGAAAAAGTTTTATCTACTGCCTATAATTTTGTTTTGTTGATGACGTTCACTATGCATACAGATTTCACTCACGGTGTCCAGAGATCTCTTGAGTGGGTAAAGGACCGTGAGATGATAATGGTAATTATAAATATGACGATTTATATGAGGTTTGTGATAAAACGTACGTAAATAAAGTTCCTTTTGAGTCTTGCAGATCAATTTAATGACTGGATGCCAATATGGCATCCATTCAAAATTGTATGTTTTTTGTTAAAATTTCAGTAGCATTGCGGATCATTCTTGGGATGTAGTGATTTTATTTGGCAAAGAAAGTGGTTTGGTTAAAAAGTGTTTAATTTCAACGTGTAATAATCGCGACAACCCCAGCCACGGAAGTCCACTGCTGAACGTTAGCTTCCCCCATAGATGTCCCACGCTTCGCTTTCCCATACCTGGACGCCACTCAACAGCCACCCGTTCGTCGGGCTACATGGCCTGCCACTTTAACTGTGCAATCCTTTTAGCTCTTGCGGTCGCTTTGGTTCTGATTTCCTCATTTCTGAATATATCAGTCAGAGTAACTCCCAGCATGGCCATCTCCATCACACGTTGAGTGCCTCAGCCTAGAAAACTCCATTGTGTCACCAATCAGAACAATACACGACATTTAATGGATGTTCATCCTTTCTTAAATGGGCCTAGTTCTTAATAGCTGCAGTATCTTGTAGATTAATTATTTATTACGGAAAATTTTGCTATGGACTGCAGCACGTTGCGATTAGTAGTGAATAAGATATAGATTCGTCCGTGTGGTGACGAATTTAGAAAACATAATGTCACCAGATGATTCCATCCTGAGGGTGTCGTAAGAGCCGACAAACTTAAATGACAAGGCCGAAATCCTTTCCTTCCCTCGCGGCTGCGAGGGAAGGAAAGGTTTAAAGGAAACCCCATCAGGTTAGTATGTATTTCATCATTTTAGTATTTCTTATTCCATATCTGTTCATGGAATATTTAATCATCGTCATCATTTCAGCCAAAAGACGTCCACTGTTGGACATAGGCCTCCCCCAAGGATTTCCACAAAGGCCGGTCCTGGGCCGCCAGTGTCCATTGTTTTCCGGCGAACCTAACCAGGCCATCAGTCCACTGTGTGGGAGGCCACTCGAGGACTATTCTGCCCCATCGAGCATCGGTCCTGCGCGCTATGTGCCCTGCCCCCTGCCACTTAAGTTTGGCAATCCCGTGGGCTATGTCAGTGACCCTGGTTTGCCTGCGTATCTCCGCATTTCTGATTCGATCTCGCAGGGACACTCCGAGCATAGCCCTCTCCTCTCCATTGCCCTTTATATCGAATACCTATCGCTATTTCTCGAGAACGTAAAATTCGTTTTTCAATTCGAATAAATACATCGGAAACGAAAGGTGTCGGAAACATATTGTAGTGCGGTTCACTATTTTGTTTTTGCTCAGCGGTCGTACGTGGAATGTTTCCACTTTTTGTGCCCAGTGAGGGATTGTTCGACAAGATTTGTGTTCACTGAACTAACGTTTTTTGGAGCTCATTGCGGCTATTGCGCTGGTAGTCTTAGGTGTTTGATTATGTCGATTTATTTGTTTAATAAATTAAACATAATGTTATTTTACTATATTATGTTATTTTTGTTACGAGGTCTAACCAGTTTTAGCTACCAGTACTAACACGGACGGTGAGTCCCAGTCCAGTTGCTTGCAACTTTTTAGGAAGTAATAGTTAAATAAAAGAGCACATGCTGTGTTACGTTAAATAAATATTAACATAACACATCCTGTACTCTAATTTAAATTTGTAGTTTTAATACAATTATTTTACAATCTTTAAATACAGATAAATAAAATTGGAGTGTCTGTTTGTAATAATAGACTAACCACTTTTTACTAAATGCGTATATATACAGTACAAGGATCAAAATAACTTTTTTTTAAATTTTTGTCTGTCTGCTTGATTGTTCTGGCTAATCACTGGAACGGCTTCACTGATAGGTAGCTGATGATACAAGCAGTAACTTAAGCTTTGGCAACTTTTTTTGACTAGCTTCGCCCCGCGGCGTCGTCCGCGGATAACATCGCACCCGTGCGAAGCCGGAACGGGCCGCTACTTATAAATAAAACCAGCGTATATATACAAAAAACAGAAACCTTGTTGCCTTGTTGGCTACAAGCTCCTAGGGGCTAGATGTACTGAATTTAAATCAACGGATCAAAATGTCTTTGTGCACCGGAGGCACTTGCTCCGAGTCTGGGTGTCATTTGTGTACGTGAAATTCATGTTTGTAAACTGCCCCCGCAATACACGTTATACCTAGTCCAGGGGTTTCGTTAAAGCTAACGAATAATGGGTAGCAAAAGACTTGACCAGGAATGAGGACGGAATGAAACGTACTAAATCTTATTTACCTATTTACATAAATAAAAATGAATTGCTTTTCGTTAGTCTCGCTAAAACTCGAGAACGGCCGGACCGAGATTGAATTTTGAATTTGAATTTTTGAAAAAGGTGAGAAAATATGAAAAAACCTTTTTTTTAGTATGCATTATTTTTGTTTAAGTTCTTCTGGAATTATCATTCAGGTTTTTTATTTATTGATTCTGAGGCGGTACGAAGTTTGCCGGGTCAGCTAGTTTGAAATATTTAAATTACAAATTTATTATAATAGAGTATCTACTCAATATCTAGCCAAGTGATTTGCGAATCGCACGCTTTGGTAGAATAGAAAGACAAATGTATGGCAACCCCATGCATTGGTTTTAAATAAATTATTTAACATAATACAACCGATTAAGGTCGCCGGAAAACAAAGAATGCGGGCGGCTACGGCCGGCCTTCGGGGAAACTTTGAGACTTGACGTCTTTTGGCAGAAATTATGACAATGATGATAATGGTTACTTTTACACCTTCAAAGGATGAAGTTAATCTGCGAAAAATATTTAAATCTTGACACACGCCTGCAAAGCCGCAATTAGTAATACTTAAATGTATGGGCATCGTAGAGTGTTCTTTATAGAAAACTAGCGACCCGTTCCGGCTTCGCACGGGTGCAATGATGAACCTCTAAATTTATCAGTGTTTTTCTAAAATATAATGCATTTAATATACTTAAACACCTTCCTCTTGAATAACTCTATCTATTAAAAAAAACCGCTTCAAAATCCGTTGCGTAGTTTTAAAGATTTAAGCATACATAGGGACGGACAGACGACAGCGACTATGTTTTATAATATGTAGTGATAGTGATGTTTAAGCGAATCACGATGAAATAAATTTATACTGGAATTTTTTTTGTTTAATAAAAATTGAAATATATTCTGGGAAATATATTCTGCTGCGGCAACCTTATGCAAGTGCACTCTTTTTAAAACGAAACCCCTGCACTAGTTACAACCTGTATCGCAGGGCGAAATTGAAATTCACGAACACCCAGACTCAGAGCAAGGTTTACACAAAGACACTTGCCTGGCCCCGGAATCGAACCCCGGACTTCGTGATCCAAAGGCGGCGCATCCGACTCCTACACCAATAAGCCAACAAGGCACTCTATCTAATGTAACAGAAAACTTTTAAGTTACCTAAGAAAGGTACATTAATCTCTAAGCGAAAAGTTGTAAACGGAAAAGCAGTAAGTTGTTCATGAATAAAATAAGAAGTTGCGACTCTATTTGTCACTCAATTGAGCCAGGACTGAGTGCAGAATGGCCCCGGGGGACACAACAAGTTTATATCCTTATCGTACATCGTTTGAATCTTAGAAGTGAATTAGAGTTTAGGCGAGGATTATATAAAGCCTGCATTTCCTTATCACTTCAGCCTAAAAATGACCCACTACTGAGTCGAGCTTCCTCTGAATTTGTGGAGGGAAATTAGACCACTGTACCCTGCTGGCAAAAGACGGGTCGGCACAAATTATCATTCTCTTTCAGCTAGGTGGTGAGCCTCTTACGTTCCCCTAGTTTTACGACACCCTTGGGATAGTGTGGGATGGTGACATTGTGTATTCTTAATCCGTCTAAAAATGAATAAATAGTCCTACTTAAATGCCTTTTGATAGGATGTGTCTGCTCTGCTTACTATGGAACTGTTAATGAAACTTTTAAAAATTACCTGTTATAAAAAAATAAAATGATAAATAAAATAATAATAAGTATTTAATATGTTTTAATAACTTCGATTACGTTGGGTAATAGCTTCTTTGTCTTTGTGGTGACGGCTTTAGAATACATAGTGTCACCACCCCATTCCTTCCTGAGGGTGTCGTAAGTGCCGACTAAAGGAAATGCAAAGGAAATGAAATCGCCGATAACCTAGCCGCAAGAGAAAGAAACCTCGATACGAAACCCTGTGCCAACCCGTCTGGCCAGCGTGGCACAATGGGATAATTAACCTCAACGTAACTGGAGGAGGCCCCACTCAGTAGTGGTTTTTTTTTTTTATTGCTCTTGGTGGCAAACGAGCTAGCGGCCCACCTGATGGGGAGTGTTAACCGCCGCCCATGGACTTTGGCAGTGCCAGGGGCACAGCCAAGCCGATGCCTACCCTGAAATGAGTGCTCTTTTTGAACCTCGTTTAAAGGAGGACATGTCGTAGGTCGTCGACAGGTCAAAGGGCAATGGAGAGGGCTATGCTCGGAGTTTCCCTGCGAGATCGAATCAGAAATGAGGAGATACGCAGGAAAACAGGGTCACCGACATAGCCCACCGGATTGCCAAACTTAAGTGGCAGTGGGCAGGGCACATAGCTCGCAGGACCGACGCCCGATGGGGCAGAAAAGTCCTCGAGTGGCGACCGCGTTCCGGAAGGCGCAGTGCTGGTAGGCCTCCCACACGGTGGACCGACGACCTGGTTAAGGTCGCCGGAAAGCAGTGGATGCGGGCGGCCCAGGACCGGCATTTGTGTAGATCCTTGGAGGAGGCCTATGTCCAGCAGTGGACGTCTTTTGGCTGAAATGATGATGATGATGATGTCGTAGCGCTCGGGAAACACCGCGGCAGGTAGACCTATGGGCTGGGTAGTAGTAGTAATAGCTTTCTTTAGAAGCTCAATTTGAAAATAGCTTATATTCGACGATCAGCTTAATGATTGTTTTTGTTATAAACGTACCGTTATATAACTTTAAATGGTAAAATTATGACTGTTCCTCACCGAGTGCTGGTGCCAATTGGCTCTGTTCATGCATAATTTTCTCGTTTCATTTACTTTCATATTTCGTCTCATACTTGACTAGACTGTTTTTGTGTTTTTAAAATTGGAAACAATATTTGTGTTCTTACTAGTTATTGTGAAATTATAAACAATCATCCGCTAAATATTATACAGTGTTATCTTAGAGAACTGTGCAGTATAAATAAATAAAAACTCTAAATAACTTTACTGTGAAACGTAATAAGTGTTATTCTACCCTAAACTGAACTTAGTGAATTAATATTCGTAAGTGATTCTCCAAAATACCCTGTGATTAGACTACTGTGCTTATAAACATTTAAGTGGCACTCCTTCGGCCAATCAGTAGTGTGAAGTCCCATGAATCTCTTGGAAATAGCCAGAAACCCAACTAACTAAAAAAACGCCATCTATTGTAATTGTACTACATTACGTTTAGTCGATCAATACCAATACATTACAATGACCAAATGCGGAGGTTGTGGCAGATTCGTTTCGGCGACAGAGGGCGTTAGGTGCGACAAATGCTCGATATTTTACGATCGAGCGTGTGTTGGCATTGGACCTACTGGGGCCGTGAAAAGGCCATGGCAATGTCCCGAATGCAAAAAACACCTTGTCAGGGATAATGCCCCAGATACGCCAGTAAGAGGCCAATCGTATTCTGCAAATGACAGCATTCTAGGAGATTTAATGGATACTAGTGTATTGAATTCGAAGATCATTTCACAGGATCAAGACACTCGCGAATTAATAAGGACGGAGCTTAAAGCCTTTAAAGAGGATTTTTTCCAAACCGCCATAAAATCGCTCAGGGACGATTTCATAAAATCCATTCGCGATGAGTTTATGATACTCCGTAACGACATGGCGGACCTAAAAAAGGCGGTTAATTCATGCAGCTCTCGTCTGGACACCCTGGAAAACAGAGTGGCTTCGCTAGAGGACGAAAAAAATAAGCAGGCACCAATAACTGGAGCAGCAACCTCTGTTGATGTGGTAATTGCGCAACTTAGGTGTGACCTCAATGATCGCGATCAAGAGCTGTTAGGGAACGATATTGAGATCGCTAACCTGCCTGAAATCGGTGGTGAAAATCCTGTTCATATGGCAACGTTGATCGCGGCTAAGATCGGAGTGACTTTGGAGGCTCGGGACATAGTGAGTGCCGAGCGCGTCGGTCGGCGCGTAATAAATGCGACTGCGCCCGCACCTGCAGCAGAGGCCCGCGCGACCCGCTCGCGCCCTCTCGTCGTCCGTCTTGCCCGCCGGGATCTGCGCGAAGATCTATTACGCAATGCCCGGGTGCGCCGCGGTGCCACCACCACCGACCTCAATCTGGCCGGTCCAGCTGTCCCGTTTTACGTGAATGAGCGCCTAACAAAAAGTAACCGCCAGTTATTTCATAAGACACGGGAGGCTGCTAACCGATCTGGTTGGCGGTACGTATGGACTAATCGCGGCCGCATACTTGCCCGCAATAAATCCGGCGATCGCCCCTACCCGATTCGTAGCGAAGCAGATCTTGAACGCATCTTCGGCCATGATGACGTCGCTCCTGCCGTGGATAAGCAATAATTGCTACTTAACCACTCAAAATAACCTTTATTTTACTAATAATCTAAACGATGCTCGCCATTATACCATTTCCAACATAAATCATGTACTTTTTTCCTGTGATTTTTACTTTATTTGCTTTCAAGTGTATATTCTTATTTTACTATTTAATTTTGTTCAAAGACCCACGAAAATATGGTATTCAATAGTTCACTTGTATGTACTGAACTGTGTAATACATAAACTGATATTATTATCTCATTGTCTGTGCTACATGGCTGCAATTTACGGGTCGGTTCTAGTTATTTGTAACACAAATCCATATGTATTCAGTTTTCATTTCCCTTTTTATAATATCATACACTACACATATACACTAAACGTACGAGTACTTAACACTTTACAGAAACACACCGAAATAGTAAAAACTAAAACATATGTTCCAAATTGTTATAGTATTTATGATTTGCCTCAGGACTGCCTTTGTCAAAATACTCCTGGGTATATATTTCCTCATAATATAATATTATATAATCATTATTTTTTTGCAAATTTAATTCTTATAATACAACATATCACTACAAGTCGGTTTCTTGTAATATTTAATAATTGTGTTCTTAAGATTGTTGTGTGTCTAACATTGATAAGTTTTATTTTTAACCACATGTATAGAAATGATGCCTAAACACGAAAAATCGTTTAAGGTTGGTTTCCTAAATGCTGGATCGCTTGGTACACACCATGACGACCTGGTCACTGCTATTACTAGGCACCGCTTTGATATTGTGGCTATCAATGAGACGTGGATTCGCCGCGGAGAGGAGGGTCGCGCGCCTACGGTGCCAGAGTATAGTCTGCGTCACACGCCGCGCCCATCAGCTGTGCGCTCGGGCCGGGGTGGGGGCGTTGGCTTTTACCTACGGCGCGGTACAAGTGCGCGCACTTGGACTGGCAGCGTCGATAGCAGGTACGAATCGGTTGAGCAGATGTGGTTAATATTAACGTTGAACGGGAAGAAAGTAATTCTTGGTACAGCCTACCGACCGCCATGGCTGGATCTGGACCTTTTCCTTGATGCTGTAACGGATACCATTGGTGCATTGGGAAATTATGATCATTGCATATTATTGGGCGATTTTAATGTGAATATGATGATCTCTTGTAATGATGGTAAAGCAAAAAAAATTAGTGATTTTTTGCATTTACTTAATTTGACCCAATTAGTTGATATGCCTACCCATTATACTGACACAAGTGAAACTTTAATAGATTTAATATGCACTGATCTTAGCCCTAGTGTAATGGTGGAATCATTTCGATCCTATAATGGGCACTCATTGCTCATATCTGAATTTGTTATCAAGCACGAAAAGCCTAAACCATTTACTTTATTATATAGACCTATCAAAAGTATATGTTGGGATAGCTTTAATAAGGATTTATCAAATTTTAACTGGGTTGAAATTTCCACCCTTGGTGATGCTAACGCCATGATAAATCTATTTAACTACGGCGTTTTGCAACTGTTTGATCAGCATGCGCCAATGAAGACCTGTGCTATTACAAAAAACTTTTCTTATCCCTGGATCACCGATAACATAAAAAAGATGATGCACCTTCGCGATAAGGCACTTACAGAATTCAGGCGAACTAAGGTAGCTTCTAAAAGAGAATATTACAGGGAACTGAAGACCTTGGTGGTTAGATCTTTATATTGTGAAAAAGTGGCTTACTTCAAACATCACATCAATAATAATTTGAAAAAGCCAAAAGACCTGTGGAAAAATATTAAAAACGTTTTGCTACCGCATAGAAATAGACAATCGCTCCCTCCACATTTTACTGACCCGGACACGATAAACCAAAGCTTTTTAACGGTCCCTGGTAGATTAGATACCACCATTAGTCACATCACGTACTATGAATTTATGAGGTACTGTGACGCTTCTTTTAGTATTAAACCAGTGGATCAGGAAACTGTTTTACGTATTTTCTCAAGCCTCAAATCTAATGCTGAGGGCTACGATAGAATATCTCTAGACATGTTGTCCGCAATCATGCCGCAAACACTGTCAATCATAACTGATATTATAAATTGTTCCATTGCAACCTACACATTCCCAGAGATTTGGAAGATTGCTATTGTCAAACCCTTGGCTAAGATAAGTAACCCAGTTTACGTTAAAGATCTCCGTCCTATCAGTATTTTACCTTGTCTTTCCAAAGTGTTGGAGAAGGTTGTTTGTCAACAATTAACTCACTATCTAGAGATAAACGACATCTTGCCTGAACTTCAGTCTGGCTTTCGTGCACGGCGTGGAACCTCCACCGCTCTCTTAGATGTGACTGACAATATATTGACCGCCCAGGATGAGGGTATGTGCACACTGTTGGTCCTTTTGGATTTTTCCCGGGCGTTTGACGCCATAAATATTTCGTTGCTTCTGTCAAAGCTTAGCTTTTATGGCTTCGATTATAAGGCTGTTATGTGGTTTCACAGTTACCTTAAAGATCGAAAGCAAATTGTAGAGTTGCGTCAGGATGATGGACACAGCAAAGTCTCATCAATAATGTCGCTAAACAGGGGTGTCCCACAGGGCTCAATTTTGGGACCCATTTTATTCATATTATATTGTGCGGATATCACGGAATCCATTTGGAAATGCAAATATCATATCTATGCTGATGACGTACAAATTTATATTTCTTTTAAGCCCACAGAATACAAAGCTGCTCTCGAAGCTTTGACTGCAGATTTGGACAGGATTGCGGCATGGTCTGAAAGGAGTTGTTTAGTACTCAATCCTTCAAAAACAAAATATATCGTTTTTGGTTCTAAGCAACAATTACGTAGCTTGCCATCGTCGCTGAATTTGGTAATGATGAATGAACCTATTGAAAGGGTTTCAGAAGCTCGTAACCTGGGTTTATGTATGGACATTCATCTCAGGTTTGAGAAACATGTGGCAGATGCGACGCGAAACTGTTTCTATCGACTAAAGGTTCTGTATGAGATGAGGCCGTACATATCTGAGCGCTTACGTGAACAGCTTGTGGAATCTTTAGTACTTTCCAAACTTAATTATGTAGACACAGTATATGGTCCCCGCCTTCTGGCTAAAACTGACAGACTTATCCAACGAATACAAAACGCCTGCGCTCGTTTTTGTTACAAAGTGCCAGCTAGAACTCATGTTACGCCATTTCTTAATAAGCACAATATACTGAAAATGAAGTCTAGAAGAAAATTACATTTGGCATGTATATTATTTGGTGTTGCAAAAACTCAGGCACCTTCCTATCTATACAATAAGCTTCAGTGGCTAGCGGGTAAGCGGGACTGCGCTCGCAGGCAATGCTCTCAGCAATTGGCTATCCCACCCCATAAAACCACTGCATTCAGAGGCAGTTTTCGATACGCCGCGTCGAAGGTTTGGAACAACATACCGCCGCCCATAAGGGCTATCACTGCAATCAGTACATTCAAGAGGCGCTTGCGTCTGTTTCTTCTTAACGAGCAACAAAAACACATTGCGGCGTATACAAACACATCAATAATATAGGAATTATATTTAAGCTAAGTACCAGGATGATTGCCTCGAGCGAATATAATTATTCTATATCAAATTTTTACTGCACATACAATTCACACACATTAACATCAAATACTTCACGCAAATTATACATATGCACATTTATTTATATTACGTTATATTACATTATGTTAATAATTAATTTATATATTTATCTTTTTTCGAGTTAAGTGGGTGGTTAATTTTTGTTTCCTATATGTTTGATTTTTTTCTCTCTTTAGACAACAGGGAACAATTGAAAACCAGCGCCAGTCTACTAATTGACTGGCATATGCTGAATTTGTTCCGTTTGGTGCAGCCATGGGCTATACAAGCGATGTAAAGCAAACATGTTTAAATTTAAGATTAAGTGATTGTATGCCTTTTGTGCCAATAAACTTATTATTATTATTATTATTATTACTTGAACAAATGATATAAACCTGTGAATCATTTTTATTCAATTAAAATAGAGAAAAGTTAAAAGATGAATTAAAACCAGATAAGATTTGGCACGCTAGTCTTACTATCTTACTAATATTATAAACGTGAAAGTTTGTAAGTATGGATGGATGGATGGATGGATGTTTGTTACTCTTTCACGTAAAAACTACTGAATGGATTTTACATCAGAATAACACATAGGCTACAAGTTATAAAGATATTATGTGAATTACAACAATATAAATAAGTCGAATTCAAAATTTCTAATTGTCAAATTTTCGACTATATTAAACTATAGACAACAATGATGTTACAAATAAAAGGTGTAGATACGTTACCTGTACAACATTCGATCTATAAAAATGGCAAGCCAACGCACACATAGTTAACTTAATATGCAATATGCACACTGCTTTAGATGAGTCGTGAAAGTAGGATGGTATGATTTAATAATCACGTGCTAAATAGAGACATATATAATTTGTTGTGATGCGTCGTCACATGCACTAGAAACAATATAGATTAATTAAATCAGACATAACATTTTGACAAGTCTGTGACGCGTAATGACGTCTATCTCTTTTGCACTTGGTAATGAGGATACTTTTGTTCCACTCATTGATTTTTACCGCCATATTTTACGAATAATATTTTAATTTGTAAAAAGTATTAATTATAGTACAGAAATAGTGATAGTTACAAATGATAAGTGATTCCTTGACTTTTAGAAGTTTTGTTAGAGTAGTTTGTGCAATATCTCATAACACGCGACGGCATTTTCAATTGTTTTAAAGCACTTTTTACACACAGCTCTTGACGTGCATCTGTTGACGCCAGCGACGCAACACTGAGGTCGGGTTTGCTAATTAGCCTACTTTTAACGTGCCGCTTGCTGACCGCTTATAACCCATCTACACCTTTTTACTTGTAACATCATTGATAGACAACACAACGTTTCGCTTTCAGTTGCGTTTTGTTAAAATAGGTTTTATTCGGACGGGATAAAAATCTCAGGTATCCTATGTCCAACTTTCTTTTTGTTTTAAATATATATAATGCGGAACAAAGTTTGCCGGGTCAGCTAGTTATACATATTACTTAAATTACTTTTGCGTAAATATTTAAAAGAAGAATTAAAAGCAGGCTAAGATTTGGCTCCTTTGGTTTGACCTTTGTTGGCTACGTAAGTATTGACCGGCAAAACGGTATTACCATTAACAGAGATAGTACTTAGCTTTTTCGTGTTGAATTAGAATACGCAATGTCATCACCTCATATTATCCTGAGGGTGTCGTAAGAGGCGACTAAAGGAGGACAAGAGGTAGATCGGAGAAGGAAAACTTGATACAAACCTTGTGCCAATCCGTCATGTCAGCGTGGCCCAGTAGGCAATTTCCCTCCATGTATTTGGAGGAGGCCCCGTTTTAGTAGTGGATCATTTATGGCCTGAAACAACTAAGCAAACCATCATCATCTAAGCCCATAAAAGATCCGCAGCTATGTCGGGTCTCCCCCATTCACATGGAGAGAAATTAGCTTACACTATCACGCTGGCCATGTTGGCAATGGGTAAATAAATTAATGTTATGCATTCTATATTCGACAAGTACCTAGTTATTTTCACTACAACTATTTATAATTAATTAATTATATAGTTGCAGTATTTTAATAGTTGTAGTATAACTATTTAAGAATTTTGACTGCCTCGTTGGTCTAAAAGTTAGGTTTGCCACCTTTGGATCAACGGGTCCCGTGATCGATTCCGGCCTCGGACAGTTTGTAACCTGCCGCCGCGATTCAGGCTGCCTCCGCATTAAACCTAGTGCAGGGGTTCTAATGACAATACTAAAAAAAACTAAATTTACTCTGCTAATAAGAACATATTATAGTATCTCTCACCAAACCCTAATAGCAAGTCTATACATCATAAAAATGTTAATATCCCAACATTCTTACAACGAACAAAAAAGAAACTGAAGTTTGAGTGAGCTCGTAAAATTACTGAGCGGGTGAGACGCGACCCTAATACCCCGATACCCTCTCAAGAAGTATTACTCGTATTATGAGGGGTCACAAAGTGAGGTAGGCGATATTGGCAGCCCTTACCAAGCAGTAAGAAGGTGAGGAAACTTCACATAAAACCTAAGGAGGCAGGTGCATTCCATTTGCAGGGTACCGAAATGGTCCCGTATTTCACGCTCCACGCGTCATTACGAACGCCCTGTTTTGGTTCTGAGCTCAGGTGTGTCAGGAGCGATGGATATCCGATTAAGATTATCGTCTATGCCCTGTTTCATTATAATTGGTCAGTTAAATAATCATTATCTGTGTGTTGACGGATTTAGAATACATAGGCGACTAATGGAACGCTTAAGACAGATCACCTAGCCGCAAGAGAAAGACAACTTGATACAAATCCTGTGCCAATCCGTCTGGCCAGCGTGGCACAGTTAACTAATTACCCTCCAAGTAATTGGAAGAATAAATTTGGATTCATCACTATCACTATCACTACATATTAAAAAACAAAGTCGCTGTCGTCTATCCGTCCCTATGTACTATGTGCTTAAATCTTTAAAACTACGCAACGGGTTTTGAAGCAGTTTTTTTTAATAGATAGAGTAATTCAAGAGAATGGTATATAAGTCTAATACATACATACTATTGTAGAGAAACACTGATTAATTTAGAGGTTCATCATGGCACCCGTGTGAAGCCGGGGCGGGTCGCTAGTCTAATATATAAATTTATTGTGTCACAGTTTTAGTGTTTGTACTCCTCCGAAACGGCTTGACCAATTTTGATGAAATTTTATATGTATATTCAGTAGGTATGAGAATAGGTTGATAACTAATTTTTACACCCCTAAGTGTTAAGGGTTCACCCCAAAAATGTTATTTTTATTTTTAGGCAAATTTTTTTTGTTACTTTTTTATGATACTACATACAACCCTAATTTCACCCCCCTTCAATCAACCCCTATTTAATTAGATGGCAAAACAACGTGTACGGGGTCAGCTAGTATCAAATATATATATACTTACATAGTTTATAACAGAATTGGCGTGTCTACTGTACTTACAGCTATAACGTCACTACTTAATATAAAACAAATTCGCTGTCGTCTGTCCGTCCCTATGTATGCTTAAATCTTTAAAACTACGCAACGGATTTTGAAGCGGTTTTTTTTAATAGATAGAGTAATTCGAGAGGAAGGTTTATAGGTATAACACATGCATAATTGCACCCGTGCAAAGCCGGGCGGGTCGCTGGTCTAAGTAATATACTCGTAGTAACGTTCTATTACTACTACTCAACCCATAAATGACCCACTGCTGAGTCGGCCCTCCTCGCTCCACAGGGCCTAATTAGCCTACTGTTGACCAGACGGGGTGCAACAGGTTTCGTTTCAAGTTTTTCTTTGCTTACAGCTAGGTAATCGGCCTTGTCATTTCATTTTGTCGGCTACGACACCCTCAGGATGGAATGGAGTGGTGACACTATGTATCCTAAATCCGTCACCACACGGACTTCTTAACACGATATATCACATACATTACAGTTTATCCATTTCTTTACGAATCCCCGGTACACACTAA